>CM054060.1:6594068-7194068 GCA_028641055.1 Alopecurus myosuroides | reverse complement strand
ACGAGCACGCGGACCAGATCAAATGTCCGGTGTGCGGTGCTGATCGTTACAAGAGGGGGACGAAGAAAGCTCCTAGGAAAGTTGTGTGGTACTTTCCACTCATTCCCCGTCTGCAGCGGTACTTCGTGGACCCCAAGGAAGCAAAGCTCATGCGCTGGCATGAGGACAGAAAGAAGGCGGTGCTGAGCGATCCAGAACGTGTTGAAAAACCAGTGCTAACACACCCTTCGGATGCACGTCAGTGGAAAGCATTAGACGCATTCGATGAGGAATTCGGGAACGACCCAAGGAACATCAGGCTTGGTGCGAGCACCGACGGTCTCAATCCGTTTGGCAATCAGAGCAGCAAACATAGCACCTGGCCCGTGTTTGTATGGATGTACAACCTCCCCCCGTGGTTGTGTCTGAAGAGGAAGTACATACACATGAGTATGCTGATTCAAGGGCCGACCCAGCCAGGGAGCGATATCAACCTGTATCTCGAGTTATTGAAGGAGGAGCTAGACACGTTGTGGGAGGAAGGGGTAGAAACATGGGACGCCTTCAAAGAAGAAACTTTTCGTATGAGAGCCGCACTGATCACGACGGTGCAGGACTATCTCGGATACGGATATATTGCGTGTCAGGTGTGCCATGGACACAAGGCTTGTGTTAGGTGCATGGAATTTACCCCGTTTCTACAGCTACACAAGGATCCCGGATCTTCTAAAACCGTATACATGAGGCATCGAATGTGGCTACCACTAAACGACCCGTGGAGAAAGCGCGGAGACCTGTTCAACGGTAAAGATGAGCTCGGTCTACCTCCACGCAAGAGAAGAGGAGAAGAGATCGATACTCTATTGAAGAATTGGAAAACGTGTCCTCCGTCGGGAAAGGTACAAAAGCGGAAGCGAGGAGAGAAAAAGTGTCCTCCGCCAGAAGGACCGCTCTTGGGGGTATGGAAAAGGAGGTCCGTGTTTTGGGACTTGCGGTACTGGCCAATCCTCGGAGTGCCTCACTGCCTTGATGTCATGCATATCACGAAGAATGTGTGTGAGAGCTTGCTTGGCACCCTGTTCAACATGCCAGATAGGACCAAAGACGGGCCAAAATCAAGATACGACCTGATGGCCCTGAATATCAGGAGCGAGCTTCACTTACCGCCTTCTACGCGTGAACAGACGGAGGAGGACGAGGATGGGGTGGAGGAGATGGACGACCGCAAGCGGAAAACGGCTAAGAAACACCAAACTCACCGCCTGAAACCCTCTTGCTTCACTCTAAGCCCCGACGAGCTCGCGCAAGTATTCACATGCCTCCTCGGAGTGAAATTTCCCTTAGGTTACGCGGGGCTGATAAGCAGATACCTAGACGCGGAGAAAAAAATCTTCAGCGGGATGAAGTCTCATGACTGTCACGTGATGATGACGCAGATACTTCCGGTTGCAATCAGAGGGATAATGGAACCGCACGTCCGTCAAACGCTCACTGGCCTTTGTAACTTTTTTGATGTCATCACTCGGAAGTCGATAAGCGTGAAGAAACTCGGAAGGCTGCAGGAAGAGATCGTCACCATCCTATGCGAGCTTGAGATGTATTTCCCACCTGCCTTCTTTGATATTATGGTACATCTCTTGGTCCATATCGTGGACGATATCACCAATCTTGGGCCGGCATTCTTGCACAACATGATGGCGTTAGAAAGAATGAACGGGATCATAAAATCATTCGTTCGTAATAGGGCACACCCGGATGGAAGCATCGTTCAGGGATTTCTCACCGAAGAATGCATCTCTTTCTGCAAGAATTTCCTAGGCGATGAGAAGCCAGCTGTTGGTTTGCCCGCAAACAAGCACCTTGACAGGTTCATGGGGGTAGGCCACAACACTGGCAAAAGGGTAATGGACGCGGACTCCTGTGGTCGGAGAGCCGACTTTGAAAGGGCCCACCTAGTAGTGTTACAACACATCGACGATGTCGACCCTTGGATAGAAGAGCACAAAACCGCGATAAAAAACAGTGCTCGCAGGCCGATGACGGAAGATGAGATATTTAGAGCACACAACTCCTCTTTCGCGACATGGTTCAAGAAGCAGATTGATGCCGATCCCCCGCCAATGACATGTGAGAAAGATAAAATTGTATTGGCCTTGTCATATGGCCCCGCGCCCAATCTGATGACTTATCAAGCATACGACATCAATGGGTACACATTCTACACGGAGGAAAGAGACAAAAGTAGCGACTATCAAAACTCGTCTATAACGATGGAATCTTACACGGGCGAAGAGGTTAGAAGGTACTACGGAAAGATCGAGGAAATTTGGGAGCTTGACTACGTTGGGGTAAAGGTGCCGATGTTCCATGTCAGATGGGCTACAAACGTCACAAAAGAAGACGAATATTTCACCACTATGTCGATGTCTGAAGCCAACAAACCCAAGTCCAAGAACCCCACCGCGCAAAATGAGCCCTGGGTATTGGCTAAGCACGTGGAGCAATGCTTCTTCATAACCGACCCGACAAAGCCTAGTCGTGTTGTCGTAAGGAGAGGAAAAAGGGCCCTCGTCGGAATGGATGGAGTCGCCGATGAGAAGGACTTCGACGGCTTAGTCGGAGACCCGATGATGGAAGAACCCGGTGAAGACGATGCACCATACACCACAAGAAGAAGCAGGACCACACTACCTAGGGCAGGTCTTCCATTCACAAGAAGAAGTCACAATATGGCGGTCACGTATTCAACATCGACCAAGAAAGGCAAGACTAATATTGTGACGAAAGGTTGAGAGAGGGAAATACTCGCGATATAACATGCTAATAGCTATATGTACAATGTGTTTTTAGAGAGAAACACTTGCGGTATCTCGCTAAACCAATCTATTTACGCTCGATGCGACATTAATTTTGTTTGCACATGTTAACTTTCATATGTATGTATTTTTTAAGTGAAAACCAACGTGGGGGAGCCACATATTATAGCATTCGTATTGCTCGATGTGTCCAGGCCGCGGGGCTGGGTAATTTAGAAAATCTTAGCACAGGCGCATTATCTAGAAAACGCGCCTGGGGTAAACTTTACCACAGGCGCTTTTCACAGGACATGCGCCTGGGGTAATGCCATGTGGGACCGCGCAAACCTAAATCCTACGAAACTTAGCGGAGGCGCATTGTCTACGTAACGCGCCTGCGGTAAGGATCTGAGGGGCCGCGCAAGAGCCAAGCACATTAGAACCGGTTTGTATCACAAACCGGTTCAAAAGGGTCTGTCCCCTGGGCCCCCCCACCTGCAGCAAATGGTCGCAGGCCTTTAGGACCGGTTGGTAGCACAAACCGGTCCTAAAGGCCATGAGGCCATTTGCGACAGGGTGTGGGGCCCAGTGGACAGCTCCTTTTCGAACCGGTTTGTATTAGAAACCGGTGCCAATGTTCTTCTTTAGTATTCTAAGTGACCGGATCTCACCCGCACCCACACGAACCCACACGCCGCCGCCGTCGCCAGTGTCGAGAGGAGCAGAGCAGGTCGTCGCCCACTCCGTCGTCGCCCACTCCGTCGTCGTCGTCGTCGTTGATCCAGGTCAGCCCCTCTCCCTCCCATCCCCCCTCCAATAACGCCCGCGACTCGTTGATGCTCGCCGTGATAGCCGCATGAACTCCATCTGCCGCGCCACGGAATCCCCGCAGCGCCCAATGCCCTGCTGCACGACCTGCTCCGCGGGCGCCTGCATGCGAGCGATATGACCTCGATTGCCATTGAGCGCTCTGCAATTTTTGAAGGAATCGTTGGCTTGATCTGATACCAAATTGTCACACCCCGTGGCTGCCGTTGTGCATTTTTTTAGACTAAAAGGGGCTGCCCCCTGAAATCACGAACAGCAAATAGTTTTAGCAGGTTCCTTACAAACGGCAACACCACTTGTAGTGCATTATATCTCTAGGATTCGTTTCGTTTGTACTGCTGTCAATTGCCTTATTATACTACTAGAGGTTCCATTTCGTTTGTACTGTTGGAAGTATCACGTAAACTCTCCGACAGGTTCCATTTCGTTTGTACTGCTGTCAATATATTGCCTTATTATAGTACTAGAGGTAGGTGCTGCCATTTGTCTTTGTTTTGTGATAGCTATGCTCCTCTAACCTCTATGTGTGCACTTTCTTAATTTAAAAGAACATGGCTTGCGGCGTATGTCGGTCCCGATGTGCCGAAGGACGATTCAGTGGGAGTTCTTTTATGCTTCAGCTCCACGACGGTGACGTTGATTCGTTGGTAATAAACAATTCTTTTTATGTTAACTTGTTCTTTCGTTTTACTATCTAGCTTGAGACTTGTGTTTATTAACAAAATATTCTTTATATTTCTTTTTTAGATTCTACCATGCAATATTCGCGACGAATTCAACGAGTTAGTTGACAGTCGTGAGGTGAATTTCAATGTTCACGGGACCACCTACATTCTTCGAGTGAAAAAAGAAAGAACGAAGACCTACTTCTGCGGGCAAGCATTGCAGGCTCTCATCGCCACGTACAATTTAAGCGGAGGTGATTACATTCACTTCTCTATGGAAGGACCGCAACCTCGCATCAAAATTGTGTATATGGGCGGGATTGCGAACGAGGATGGCGGGAGTGAGGAGGAAACTGAGAACACCGAGGATATGGACACTGAGGATGATATGGACGAGGAGGACCCATGGAAACATGTGGTTGTTGCTCAAAGAGCGAATCTTAGCGAGATTGAGAAGGACCGTGTCCTTCAGAAACTTGCCGAGATAGATAGCTACATCGGCTTCCCTTTCGTGCATCGCATCACCAACACGAACATCTCCAATGGACATGTCATGGTATGTTTCTTAACACTTTCTTATTCGTATAGCTGCTTATGTTCTTAACACTTTCTTATCCGGTATTTGACATTGTGCTTTTATTCTTTCTTGGAATTGTGTGTTGTAGAAAATACCTTTGGCGGTAGCGGACAGTGCTGGCATGGAGCATATGGGTACCATTGGAGTACGCCGTGGAGAATCAGGACCTGTCACCGTAGTTCCGATCACGCGGGATAATGCTGATGGTCGGGTCATCCTCAACTCTCAAGCATGGAGGCGGTTCCATTCCGCAAGAGGTGGTATGGAGGCTGGACGAGCTATTCTGATCACCATGAGGAATAGTGACGTCTCCAACTTGGACATGATGATGGTCATCCACTACATCACCCCGCTAGATCGATAGATGACGAGTTTGTTCAAATTAGAACAAATAATTATTTCCATCTCACTAGCTAACTCTTGGATTTATTAGTAGCATGGATCTTTTCGAGACTATGTAATTTTGTCAAACTATGTGTGGTGATGATCGAGACTATGTGTTGATGATCGAAAATATTTATGTTATATAACTTAATTGTGTCATTTTGCTGTTATTCTGTCAGCTTGATACTTTTTCTGTCATTTTCCTGTAATTCTGTTATTTTGGTTTTCTCTTATTTTTTGATACAGCAAAACTATAGCCCAGGCGAACAGTAGAAGGTACCCCAGGCGCATCTGTACCCCAGGCGCACAGCTCTTGTTCGCCTCAGGTAATTGTTTTACCCCAGGTGCACGAGTACTATTCGCCTGGGGTATGCGTACTTACCACAGGCGCATTGTTGTATTCGCCTGGGGTAAGCCATTACCGCTGGCGATACGGTCCCAGGCGAACCAGAATGCGCCTGTGGTAGGCATTTTCCGTTCGCCTGGGGTAAGCTTTTCCCTAGTAGTGTTAGTAATAGGAATTGTTATCCAATAACTAGTAACAAGAATCCATCACAGGGATCAAACCCTAAGGATATCAGTACACAGAAGCAATATTGGGAGTAATCCCAAAATGATTTCCCACTAACAGCAACATCTCCATCCCCAGAATCATCTCACAGCACATAGCAACAGAGAGATTATTTAGGGCACAATAAAAAAATCCCCCATCCATCACGGATCATAGCATGGATTTCATGCCTCACACATCAAGTAAAGCATTTGGTAACCATCCAATGCTACCAATCAAGTACTAGGGCACAGAAAGCATCACAGGGAGGCGCATCATGAGCTAGCTCGATGGCTAGACTCCAGAGCAAGGGGGAACGGAAGAATCCGTGAGAGAGAGAGAGAGAGGTTGGAGGGCAGAGAGAAAGGAGAGAGCAACTTACAGGTGGTCACCATCGTGGTGACCACATCCGGATGGAGAGAGGAGCACGGCGGAAGACACGGTTGCCCAGCAGGCCGTCCCGGCGGCGACGTCCCCGGAAACGAAGCCATCGAAGCAGCAGCAGCACATCAACTCCTGGAGCCCCAGGAGTCACGTCAAGGAGCCACGGCCACCGGAGAGGTGGAGGAGCACCCCGGGTACCTAATCCTAGGGTTAGGGTTTGAGGATCTCCACGGGAGCCACACGGGGAGAAGAGTAGATCGAGGAGGGAGGCGTGGTAGCGGACAGAGAGGAGCAGGGTGGCGCTAGGTCACGGTGGCGGTGATGGACGGAGGAGGGCGGAGGAAATCGCCGGAGAGGGGAGGCGCTGGATCGCCTCTGCGTCGCCTCATGCGGAGAGGGGAGGGGATGAGGACGCGGGGCTCGGGTGCGAGTGCGGCTGGTCTGGTCCAGCCCGGCCAGACCAGGGGGTTAGGTCCAACCCTAACCCCATGGACCACCTGTCAGCCCTAGGGGCAGACAGGTAATTACCTAAATTCTAATAAAAGGGTTAGGAAAATAACATATAAACTTATACAAATTTCAATTAAGACATCTACCAAATCAGTCCAAGTTTTTATATAAACTATTTATTAAGCATAATAAACACCAAAATAATTATTTCCTTAACAATTGATTACTTGGAAATAATTAATTTATAATAAAGACTTGTTGGAATAAATAAATCAATTAAGGTTATATCCATTTAAATTTCAATAGTTAATCATTTAAAAAAATATATGTCATAACTTCTGTCCCTGAGAAAAACAATAAGTAACCAACCAATTAATTAAATATGATATTAATAACAACATCAAAATTCATGAATTATGGAGAATAGAGTGATCAAACGAAACAAGTTTTATAAAAGAATTAATGTATCAAATAATCTTTCAAAAATTGCATACATCCTATCATTATGCATAATAGCATCATTTGCTTCTTTAAACATTGTCCTTACCGGACAATGATGGTATTTTGTAGAACAAGGAAGTCAGGATCCACCTCGAGCTTCAGACTTCATTACCTATCCGTATCCAGGCAAGTTCATCACTTGCTCATGTCCCTTGAATTATTTCATAACAACTATTTTCAAAACCCCTATCGTATTACCACCTACTCCAAAAAGAATGCATGATCCTATTTTTATAATAATATGACTAATTGAATGACTACCCGAGTGGTAGTGTTCTGTTTGGTGGGCAGATGGAATCATGGTAAGATGAATAGGTCAAAGGAAGGTTCCATCTGCATGGGAAAGTATTACCTAGGAATTAACCATAAATGCTGTCAGAACTCGGTGCGCCGTAGATATCGCGTTGACCATGGACTTCTATAGGGGGAGTAAGTCAACCGTGATACTTTTCTTGTTCGCATGTCAACGGACTGCCAGAGACGTACGCTGTAGGTCTTGCGGGACTACATGCAAATGGGTGGGAGCCCTTACGTCCCACGGGCTCTGGGGTCTATGAGTGTCTGCCAGGGGCGCGTAGATCTCCATCGTGAGGGGTGGAATCAGGCGTTCAACCTGCTGGCAGAAATGGGTGGGCATGCGTTGTGCGGAGAAGCACGGTTTGGCTTGGACCAATAACCGGGCCCCACACCTGAGTGGGAGTGGACAGGATCGCGCGCCTGGTTGTGCAACATGGTCTTGGTCGTCCATGGGTAAAGTAACGCACCTCTGCAGAGTGTAAAAAGATGTGGCATGTTACCCCTTGTTCCGGGATGGAACTGCGAACGCTACAGGAAAGGCAACTCCATGAAGTTCTAGTCCTGTGATGATCTGGCGGGCATAGTTTTCAATATTAAAAGCAATCTCTTAAAGAAAGATTTGACAAAAATTGCATCTGTCTAGACTCCTTAGAGTCAAGGACCGTAGTTGTCGCACCCGGACTTCTAGGGGATACTCGCAGTTCCGTTGAACAGTAGAAGATTGGATTACGGGGCCTACCTGCTCCCGCACCTCTTACGAGTAGGCCAACACACGTATGTGTGACAACCAACCCCTACTGTTCATCGTCTACGTAAACCATCCCATAGAAATCCAGACACTTCCATTGACGTACTTCATAACATACACACATGGTACGTCAACGGCATTTGAACATCTGATATCACAACATATCTCTAAGACACAAAAGATGGAAATAAGTTGCAAATGGCTCTCACTAGAGCAGAGATAACAAACACAATCATCCAGAGGACACATGTCCCAACATATCATCATTACAACACAGCGGAAGCATCTAAAATGTCTGAGTACAGACAAGAACCAAATAGGCCTAAGAGGCCGGAAACGAAAAGACGGAGCCCACCCACGAAGTCTCGGATCCTGCCCGGGTCCGCTATCTACTCGTCAGCAGCCTCGTCATACTCCACGTAGTAGCCACCATGGGGATCCTCGGAAACATAGTCTGCGGAAACCACAGCCCCAAAGGGGTCAGTACATAAACGTACTGGCAAGCAAGACTCACAATTCACCAAAGTGTACCCGACAACATCAAGCACAGATGCTTTGGGTTCAACGGAAGAAAGGGGTGATACAAAAGATGCGGCAGCGGGCTGCACTAACCAACTACAGATACATGCTACATCTTCCGGCTAACAGAAAGGAGATAAGATAGCGTATCGGAACCAACTAACAACTAACTTCAAACAAACCCATCCTGGATCTCGCCCCTTATCCGAAGAAGCAATCCGAGGATAACTCACACCGTTGGATTAATGATGGTTCAAGTTATTGTGTCAATAAAACTATTACTAGTCAATTTATCATTAGTTAGGGGTAAGTTGTTCTGAGTACTTGTTAGCAAGTACTTTCACCAAGTCATCCATAATCGCGGAAAACACGGCTTCTCGAGAAGATTTAACCCTGCAGGGGTGCACCAATTTGTCCGTACACGTAAGAATAACCCGCCAGATGGAATGGCCTTTCCACCAAGCGGGACACTCAACACAACTCAACTCTTCTTCGCATCAAGCCCAAAGAACCACATGCTATGCGTGTGCGGCTAATCGAGCCCCACGAAGAAAAGGGGACCCTCATAGCACTCTAAGACCACGCCGCCCTAAATGCCGACTACAAAAGTTCCACCCTGGCGCCAAGGGTTCGCACCTGCACATGCATGCATCAAATGGAAAGCCCGAACTAAGTGTGGCGATTTGGACGAGATGCGAATCGAATCAAATTGAGGGGGGCGCCCATACACGCTTCCCACATGCGGTTAGTGCGCTCATCATGGATCAGTAGACAAGACCCTTTTCCTAATTAGGGTCGACACTAGCAGGCCTCAAAACCACGCCGGGCCTCCTGCCGGTGCCTTATCAGCAAATTATTATTACCTCAAAATTAACAGGTTGTTGTTTAACATCGAGCCCCAGAACATAATAGAAATATAGTAACAGAAAGTAACGGGCAACAGACTCGAGCAGAAACAACCCTAAGCATGCTAGTAAGACACGGGCAACAAGCAATGGGGCTATAGGTGCGGAGGTGAGGCTATATCAGGGTTAAAGGATAACATGTGATAGGTTCGTAACAGAAGCAACTATTCATAGGGCTAGCAGAATAGACAACGGAAAGTATCGGTATCCAATGTTGAAAGGAACACAATGGTTCATGTGAGTGAATACTTGCCTGCAAACTCAGCAGCCTGGCACTGAGCTAGATCCTCAGAAGGGGTGTCGTAAGTATCGTCTGTCTCAACGTCGTCGTCTATTCGAGAAGAAGCAAACAAACAACACAGAGAGACAAACAATCAATAACATGGCATAGTGCACAAACATGGGATGATGCATGACCATTTAATTGATGCATCAAAATAAACTAGTTGACAAGATAACATATTTAAATGGACCCATATGCAATTGGATTGCATATGGAAAACCCATGAGTTAAGGTTGGAATAATTGTTCTACAACTAAACAACAGGTGAAAGTGGATTAGCATGATGCATGGATGAGGAAAACAAAAAGAAAACAACAATAGAAACAATTTGAAATAAGGTTTACCAAGGTTGGAATTTTATTTATCAAGTTATGAAAATTTGCTTCTTAAAGGTGTTACACAAGCATTTGTTGTTTTCACCACTTTTAATTGTTCAAAATAGATAACAAAGTTCATATTTGGAAAGTACACAACATTTTAGGTGGAATACATGTTTCATTTGTTGACAAAGGATTTAGGATGAATTAATTATGAATTAAACAAGTTTAAACAAGATTTAAATGGATTTAAGCAAGTATTAATATTATTTGGATTTTATTTGTTCAAAGCATTAAATAAAATTCATATTTGAAAAGATTATGTTTTTCTGGTTTGAAAACATATTTTATAAGTTCAAAAATAATTTAATTTGATCAAGTTATGAATTTAGCAAATTCAAATGATTTAAACAAGGTTTAAATTATTTAACCAATTTTAATTATTCAAAACATGAAACAAAGTTTATATTTGAAAAGGTGGTTCAATTTAGCATGGAAAACATATTTTATTTGTTGAAAATGGATTTAAAATGAGCAAGTTATTAATTTGACAATTTTAAATGCATTAATTAAGAAACAGTTGTTTTCAGCAATTTAATTTATTTAAAACAGAACACAAAGTTGATATTTGCAAAGTACATGAAAAATTGAATGGGAAACATATTTAGTTTGTTGAATTTGGAATTTTTATGCCCAAGTTATGAATTTTGCAAAATTAAATGAATTAAACAAGTTTTCAAATATTTCACCAATTTAAAATATTCAAAACAGTAAACAAATTTTATATTTGGGTAGAGAATTTAATTTGGTACAGAATACATATTAAAAAATGTTGAATTTGGAGTTGGGATGATTTAGTTATGCATTTTTAGATTTTTGGTATTAATCTGCCATTTTTATTAACAGCTAGGGACTTAGAATTAATTTACAGGGGTCTAGAAAGAAATCTACAAGGACCTGTTGGTGATTAGGTAATTGTTCTGGTTGTGAAAAATAAAAATGAAAAGGCTGGGGTTAAACCGCGGGGGGGGGGGGGGGATTCGAACCCACGACCTAAGCTTGCGCAGTGGGCAGCAACCACTTCGGTGCTGCTCTATTTCGTGACAGGAAGGGTAGCGCGGTGAGGATAAGGTGGCGTTAGCGGGTTTAACTGAACTTTGGCAGGTTCAGTTCTGCACCTCGACAGAGAAAGAGGCAGCGATCGGCAGCTGTGCTCGCCGTGGTCCGCGCGGGTGTTGCTGCGCGCACGGTGCGTGTGCTGCTCGTGACGGTGCGTGCTCGCGGAGGTGGGGCAGAGAGGGGAAGACGGAGGGGAGGTGTGCTCACCTCGGGCAGAAGGAGAGCAGGGCGGTGCAGGGAGGCGACGGTGGCGAAAACCCTCGACGGCGGCGGCGATGTGCTGGTTCCCCGTGCCCGTTTAGACGCCAAGGAGAACGGGGGGGGGGGGGGGGGGGGGGCGGTACGGGGAACCCATTCCCAGGCCTAACCTGGCCGGAGGGTGGCCCTCCCGGCGGTGATCACCGGAGGAAGAAAGGGGGTGGGGTTCGGGTTCAGAGAATTACAGAGAGGGAGAGGTGCAGAGCAGCGAGGGAGAGAGAGAAAATGGAGGCGGGGAGAAGGAGAAGGAGGGAGCTAGGGCATTAGGGCAGAGGGAGATGCTCGGGTTAGGGTTTATAGGGAGGGGGGAGGAGCTGCAGCCGTTGCTGCTCCTTCTCTGCAACGTGGAAGCGCTCAGATGCGAGCCGTACGAGGAAGAAGAAAGGATCGAAGGGGTATGGGCCTGAGGGGGGGAGATGGTGGGCTGGGCCTGCTGGCCTGCCCCTCTCTCCCTTTGGTGTTTTTTATCTTTTTTTTTTTGCAGATTTGAATAGGAAAGAATAGAATGAGTGTTAGGGTTAGAAAAATTAGGAAAATTTTGTAACAAGTATTTATTGTAACAGCAACATTGCAAAGTTTACTTTTTCCAAAAGTTCAAATATATTGTTGTTTGGAATTTGTTTGAAATTTGATGGGATTTTAATATTAATTGATTAATTTGAATTAAGCAACTTAAAAGTTTTAAATTCAAGGTTATTTGAAACAATTATTTGATTGGTTTTGTAAGTTTCATGATTTCAAAAAATGGTTGCTGTTTGTAAAATGCAATTGAATTTTGAAAGGGATTTGAATTAAGTGAATTTGCTATTAAATGAATTATGGAAACTTAAACAATTTGATGGTTTGAAATTTATAGTTTAAAGGAAACAATTAATTGGTTTGATTTGAATAACTCATTTTGGAAATTGTAACATCACAAGTATGAAACAAATATTTAAAATTTGGTTTGAAATTCAAATAGAAAACAAAGGAAAACAGAGGAAAACAAATGGAAAACAAAGCAAAACAAATGCAATGAACATGATGTCATGATGCAAAACATAAAATAACAGAGAGCAAACATTCTAATGGCTATTTTTCATACTTGGGATGTTACAAAACGCCCCCCCTGAAGGAATCGCGCCCCGAGATTCCTACTGAGAAGAGAAAAGGTTCGGATACTTCTTGCGAAGATCCTCTTGAGCTGTGACACGTGAAACACATCGTGCACCTTGGATAGTTTTTCTGGAATTTCAAGACGATAGGCATTCGTGGCAACTCTTCTGGAAAGACGTCAGGGAATTCGCAAACCACCGGAACATTTTCAATTGAAGGAAGTGGTTTTGCATCGAGGGTGTATAGCTGAATAGAACTTGATTCATTTGGAGAATAGACTATCTGGCCAGAAGGGTGGAACAGAGTTATTGATTAGACGCCGGTAGAAGAACTGAAATGGGAATCAACAACAAGGTTTCAACGGACGAAAAGGATGTTGAGAAGAACAGGATATTGAAGCAACATCGGGAAAACACGAGATCAAAACACTCCTGAGGTACTACGGAAAACCCATCCGGGCTTCTAAAGGATAAATATCTACTGCTTAAGGGATAGAGGATCTGCTTCCGGGGCTTACACGCCTCCCTTCTCAATCGTGAGTAGGCAACATGATAAATCATGTCACAACCACCTCCATTCCTATGGTCTAGTAGATATAACTATCCTAGAGAAACCAGGATATGTGAAATCCTAACTTGAAAGTTTAGATGAGAAGGGAAAACAACGTTGCACTTCCTTACCAGAAAAGGGAGGGTGGGTGGGGAAAGAAGAAAAAGAACATAATTCCTACTATCGCGTTTCATTTTTCCTATATAGCTACAAAATAGTTTCTAGACTCAACTGCGACCAGTAAAAGGGATCCTACAGGCAGACAGGCTCTCATACCATTTGTCGCACCCGGACTTCTAGGGGATACTCGCAGTTCCGTTGAACAGTAGAAGTTTGGATTACGGGGCCTACCTGCTCCCGCACCTCTTACGAGTAGGCCAACACACGTATGTGTGACAACCAACCCCTACTGTTCATCGTCTACGTAAACCATCCTATAGAAATCCAGACACTTCCATTGACGTACTTCATAACATACACACATGGTACGTCAACGGCATTTGAACATCTGATATCACAACATATCTCTAAGACACAAAAGATGGAAATAAGTTGCAAATGGCTCTCACTAGAGCAGAGATAACAAACACAATCATCCAGAGGACACATGTCCCAACATATCATCATTACAACACAGCGGAAGCATCCAAAATGTCTGAGTACAGACAAGAACCAAATAGGCCTAAGAGGCCGGAAACGAAAAGACGGAGCCCATCCACGAAGTCTTGGATCCTGCCCGGGTCCGCTATCTACTCGTCAGCAGCCTCGTCATACTCCACGTAGTAGCCACCATGGGGATCCTCGGAAACGTAGTCTGCGGAAACCACAGCCCCAAAGGGGTCAGTACATAAATGTACTGGCAAGCAAGACTCACAGTTCACCAAAGTGTACCCGACAACATCAAGCACAGATGCTTTGGGTTCAACGGAAGAAAGGGGTGATACAAAAGATGCGGCAGCGGGCTGCACTAACCAACTACAGATACATGCTACATCTTTCGGCTAACAGAAAGGAGATAAGATAGCGTATCGGAACCAACTAACAACTAACTTCAAACAAACCCATCCTGGATCTCGCCCCTTATCCGAAGAAGCAATCCGAGGATAACTCACACCGTTGGATTAATGATGGTTCAAGTTATTGTGTCAATAAAACTATTACTAGTCAATTTATCATTAGTTAGGGGTAAGTTGTTCTGAGTACTTGTTAGCCAGTACTTTCACCAAGTCATCCATAACCGCGGAAAACACGGCTTCTCGAGAAGATTTAACCCTGCAGGGGTGCACCAATTTGGCTGTACACGTAAGAATAACCCGCCAGATGGAATGGCCTTTCCACCAAGCAGGGCACTCAAGACAACTCAACTCTTCTTCGCATCAAGCCCAAAGAACCACATGTTGTGCGTGCGCGGCTAATCGAGCCCCACGAAGAAAAGGGGACCCTCATAGCACTCTAAGACCACGCCGCCCTAAATGCCGACTACAAAAGTTCCACCCTGGCGCCAAGGGTTCGCACCTGCACATGCATGCATCAAATGGAAAGCCCGAACTAAGTGTGGCGATTTGGACGAGATGCGAATCGAATCAAATTGAGGGGGGCGCCCATACACGCTTCCCACATGCGGTTAGTGCGCTCATCATGGATCAGTAGACAAGACCCTTTTCCTAATTAGGGTCGACACTAGCAGGCCTCAAAACCACGCCGGGCCTCCTGCCGGTGCCTTATCAGCAAATTATTATTACCTCAAAATTAACAGGTTGTTGTTTAACATCGAGCCCCAGAACATAATAGAAATATAGTAACAGAAAGTAACGGGCAACAGACTCGAGCAGAAACAACCCTAAGCATGCTAGTAAGACACGGGCAACAAGCAATGGGGCTATAGGTGCGGAGGTGAGGCTATATCAGGGTTAAAGGATAACATGTGATAGGTTCGTAACAGAAGCAACTATTCATAGGGCTAGCAGAATAGACAACGGAAAGTATCGGTATCCAATGTTGAAAGGAACACAATGGTTCATGTGAGTGAATACTTGCCTGCAAACTCAGCAGCCTGGCACTGAGCTAGATCCTCAGAAGGGGTGTCGTAAGTATCGTCTGTCTCAACGTCGTCGTCTATTCGAGAAGAAGCAAACAAACAACACAGAGAGACAAACAATCAATAACATGGCATAGTGCACAAACATGGGATGATGCATGACCATTTAATTGATGCATCAAAATAAACTAGTTGACAAGATAACATATTTAAATGGACCCATATGCAATTGGATTGCATATGGAAAACCCATGAGTTAAGGTTGGAATAATTGTTCTACAACTAAACAACAGGTGAAAGTGGATTAGCATGATGCATGGATGATGAAAACAAAAAGAAAACAACAATAGAAACAATTTGAAATAAGGTTTACCAAGGTTGGAATTTTATTTATCAAGTTATGAAAATTTGCTTCTTAAAGGTGTTACACAAGCATTTGTTGTTTTCACCACTTTTAATTGTTCAAAATAGATAACAAAGTTCATATTTGGAAAGTACACAACATTTTAGGTGGAATACATGTTTCATTTGTTGACAAAGGATTTAGGATGAATTAATTATGAATTAAACAAGTTTAAACAAGATTTAAATGGATTTAAGCAAGTATTAATATTATTTGGATTTTATTTGTTCAAAGCATTAAATAAAATTCATATTTGAAAAGATTATGTTTTTCTGGTTTGAAAACATATTTTATAAGTTCAAAAATAATTTAATTTGATCAAGTTATGAATTTAGCAAATTCAAATGATTTAAACAAGGTTTAAATTATTTAACCAATTTTAATTATTCAAAACATGAAACAAAGTTTATATTTGAAAAGGTGGTTCAATTTAGCATGGAAAACATATTTTATTTGTTGAAAATGGATTTAAAATGAGCAAGTTATTAATTTGACAATTTTAAATGCATTAATTAAGAAACAGTTGTTTTCAGCAATTTAATTTATTTAAAACAGAACACAAAGTTGATATTTGCAAAGTACATGAAAAATTGAATGGGAAACATATTTAGTTTGTTGAATTTGGAATTTTTATGCCCAAGTTATGAATTTTGCAAAATTAAATGAATTAAACAAGTTTTCAAATATTTCACCAATTTAAAATATTCAAAACAGTAAACAAATTTTATATTTGGGTAGAGAATTTAATTTGGTACAGAATACATATTAAAAATGTTGAATTTGGAGTTGGGATGATTTAGTTATGCATTTTTAGATTTTTGGTATTAATCTGCCATTTTTATTAACAGCTAGGGACTTAGAATTAATTTACAGGGGTCTAGAAAGAAATCTACAAGGACCTGTTGGTGATTAGGTAATTGTTCTGGTTGTGAAAAATAAAAAGGAAAAGGCTGGGGTTAAACCGCGGGGGGGGGGGGGGGGGGGGGATTCGAACCCACGACCTAAGCTTGCGCGCAGTGGGCAGCAACCACTGCGGTGCTGCTCTGTTTCGTGACAGGAAGGGTAGCGCGGTGAGGATAAGGTGGCGTTAGCGGGTTTAACTGAACTTTGGCAGGTTCAGTTCTGCACCTCGACAGAGAAAGAGGCAGCGATCGGCAGCTGTGCCCGCCGTGGTCCGCGCGGGTGTTGCTGCGCGCACGGTGCGTGTGCTGCTCGTGACGGTGCGTGCTCGCGGAGGTGGGGCAGAGAGGGGAAGACGGAGGGGAGGTGTGCTCACCTCGGGCAGAAGGAGAGCAGGGCGGTGCAGGGAGGCGACGGTGGCGAAAACCCTTGACGACGGCGGCGATGTGCTGGTTCCACCTGCCCGTTTAGACGCCGAGGAGAACGAGGGGGGTACGGGGAACCCATTCCCAGGCCTAACCTGGCCGGAGGGTGGCCCTCCCGGCGGCGATCACCGGAGGAAGAAAGGGGGTGGGGTTCGGGTTCAGAGAATTACAGAGAGGGAGAGGTGCAGAGCAGCGAGGGAGAGAGAGAGAAAATGGAGGCGGGGAGAAGGAGAAGGAGGGAGCTAGGGCATTAGGGAAGAGGGAGATGCTCGGGTTAGGGTTTGTAGGGAGGGGGGAGGAGCTGCAGCCGTTGCTGCTCCTTCTCTGCAACGTGGAAGCGCTCAGATGCGAGCCGTACGAGGAAGAAGAAAGGATCGAAGGGGTATGGGCCTGAGGGAAGGAGATGGTGGGCTGGGCCTGCTGGCCTGCCCATCTCTCCCTTTGGTGTTTTTTATCTTTTCTTTCTTTTTTTTTGCAGATTTGAATAGGAAAGAATAGAATGAGTGTTAGGGTTAGAAAAATTAGGAAAATTTTGTAACAAGTATTTATTGTAACAGCAACATTGAAAAGTTTAGTTTTTCCAAAAGTTCAAATATATTGCTGTTTGGAATTTGTTTGAAATTTGATGGGATTTTAATATTAATTGATTAATTTGAATTAAGCAACTTAAAAGTTTTAAATTCAAGGTTATTTGAAACAAGTATTTGATTGGTTTTGTAAGTTTCATAATTTCAAAAAATGGTTGCTGTTTGTAAAATGCAATTGAATTTTGAAAGGGATTTGAATTAAGTGAATTTGCTATTAAATGAATTATGGAAACTTAAACAATTTGATGGTTTGAAATTTATAGTTTAATGGAAACAATTAATTGGTTTGATTTGAATAACTCATTTTGGAAATTGTAACATCACAAGTATGAAACAAATATTTAAAATTTGGTTTGAAATTCAAATAGAAAACAAAGGAAAACAAAGGAAAACAGAGGAAAACAAATGGAAAACAAAGCAAAACAAATGCAATGAACATGATGTCATGATGCAAAACATAAAATAACAGAGAGCAAACATTCTAATGGCTATTTTTCATACTTGGGATGTTACAGTAGTTAGTGCATCAATTACTTCTGTACTTACAAGAACTTGCTGAGTAACGCTCGTTACTCATTCAATCCCGTTTGACCCCCTGCTTAGGTTATGAGAACTTAGAAGAAGCATCCTTCAACATCCTTGGAGGCCAGGAAGATATCTTCTACGAAGAACCGGACCTCTCCGGTGGAGTGGAAGGAGTTGACTATCTCATCCAGTACGGAGCAGACCCCAATGGGGATGAGTCTGACTAGGTTTAGCCTAGTCTCAATAACTACTTATCACGGTTGAATCGAGCAGCCATAGACCCTCTTAGTGGCTGTTGAGTTCCCGTGTTATCAACTGTTTACTTTTCAGTGAGCGTTCTAACTTCAATAATGGATGACCTCAATGTGAGCTCATCCTCTTGTCAGTACACTTTGTTTGTAATATATTTGGTGTATGTCAATCAGACCCGCAATGTTTCTGCTGTACCACCCTGAGGGATGTAATATTTGCGGAACGGTGTTCTGTCAGTGTTATATCAACGACTGGCGTACTACAACATGCAGTGGTAGGCCGGGTCTCCACAGCTGGTATCAGAGCAATTGCTTTGACCTTAGGTTGGAAACCTAGTAAAGGGATATACCCTGTCGGGTTTTAGAACGTACTAATAAAGAATTCACTGGAAGTACGATAGGTATTCACTTGAGAATACTCTGGTTATATTTCCAGTATGTCGAATCTTTATGAGGATCTAATAATAATATTTGTGTTACTTGTGATCAGTGATCATGAACGGCGGGAGTTCCGGAAGAACGGAGTGGGTTAAGCATGAGAGGCTGGATCAATACAATGGGGAGTTGACCGAGCAAATGCGAGCCTTGCTTCAAGCGTTCGGGTTCGACACCAACATTAAAGTCAACACCTACACGTTTAAAGATGGGGAAGTGGTTTTAAAGTATAGGGTATTAATTTTAATTCCTAGGGAGTTAACCCCACATATGACCACACCTAGTGGTGAGGGTAGGAGTCAGATGGCAGCCTACCAACAGGCTTTAGTGCAAGCCTTAGCCACCATCCGAGAGTTTAAGGCTAACCAGCTATCAGGAACTAGTCTCACAGCTATACCACACGACCACTTAAGCGCAGAGTTGGCACTTGACCATTCTGTGTTAATTAAAACCAAGCCCAAGCTAGCCACAAGCCTTCTAGATCGTTACAGGAAATTGGTAGGATCCTTCTACAAGACACATCAGGTCATCGTTGATGACAAGGATGGAATGTTGAGGATTTAACCAAACCACCTAGTCATGAGCAAAAGGGGAAGTAGAGGGCCCAGGAGAGTAGTGAACCCTATTATACCCCAGGACCTGAGGCAGCTAGGAAATCCCATTATGATAGGCCGTCCAGGTATTCTACCACACCAGAACCCATTCACTACCCTGTTATACCACATAGTGAGCCAGAACCATACGATCCGTTTGATATATCGGATACACCCAGAGATGTTAAACCAAACACTTTTGGTGGGGTTCCAGACTCAGATTCTTTTATTGATAATTCTGATGGCTGGAGGTATGACTGGTATCCTGGTACCAGCCAGTATCCGATTCCTTGTGACAACATGTCAGAGGATGAGGAGCAGGATAGTGTGGAGATTGTGGCAGCCGAGGAGGCGGAGATAGTCGCCATAAATATCTCATCTGACGAGGAGGAGCACGGTGAGCACCAGTCGATGCAGGAGGAATCCCAGGATCATAGCCACTACGCAAGTAATGTTTATTTCGCAGAAGGGGAAGCCTCGCAGTACAACAGTACCAACGAGTTCGTGTCCTATCTTGACAATTATCTGGACAAGGACTGGCTCTCTTTGAGCGATAACCAGTCTATGGATACATCTGACACGGACTACGTGCCAACCGGGAGGCCATTTTATCCGGAGGCGGTGCGCAGGACTCCACGTTACACCGGGTGGACTCCTGGTATGTACTCGGAGTAGTACAATGACGTTCAAGAAGAGTATGTAAGGGCTCGTATTACGTAGTAGTTTGGAGTTTCGAGCCGTGTACCTATATATGGGTCGGAATGTTAGAGCGACCCAGTGGTGTTTCCTACGGTTGTACTATCAGTATTCACTACGGTGAGGGCTTGTATCAACTTATAAGTCTATGTATAATATGTGTAATATGTTGTTTGTATCTGGATTTGGATTTTTGTTTCTCTTGTGTGATTAGTGTTGCATGTGAAGTGAGGCTCAGAAAGTATAAGCATGATGTAATTATGAGTTTTTTCGCTTCATATTGCAGGACTAAGGGGTTATGGAGAGTGGCGAGCCCAGTGTGGTTGACGCTCAGCGTCAGGAGAGAGAAAACAAGGCTAAAGCTGATGAGGATGCTGCAAGAGCAGAGTTGCCACCACCACCACCACTCAGGCCACTGGCGGAGCAGAATTTTATGGAGTACATGCGATTTGTGCAGGAGAACCAAAACAAGTTCATGCAGGAAATGCTTAACCAGGTGGGACCTGGGAGAGCAGCGGAACCTAGGACCCTAACACTGTCAGATTTCCTTAAGACCAAACCAGCACCGTTTGCCACGGCCAAGGATCCCATGGAAGCTGAAGACTGGTTATTCGATACAGAAAGGAATCTTAAGGCTATCAAGGCCAGTGATGAAGAGAAGGTGCGCTTCGCTACACACCTTCTAAACGGTCCCGCAGCAGCATGGTGGGATAATCAGATTATTATGAAGCCACCAGGAAGGGAATTCACATGGAATGAGTTCAAGGAGAAATTCAGGGAATATCATGTCCCTGACAGCGTTATGGAAATTATGAGGAGGCAATTCGAGGATCTTCAGCAGGGGACACACCAGATGATATGGTACGTAAATGAGTTCAGCAGACTGTCTCGATATGCTGCTGATGAAGTGGATACTGATAAAAAGAGAATCAAGAGGTTCTTGAGAGGGATGGATCCTTATGCAGCCATGCAATTAAGGACCTCCAAACCAGCTAACTTCCAAGAGTTGGTGAACTCTGCAGTCACCTGGGAGAATGATTACAAGTTGGTTCAGCTAAACCGATAGAAGAAGGCCAAGTTCGAGCCCAAAAAGTTCCAACCCAGTAGACCTACTACAAACTTGAGCTTTAAGCCAAGAATAAGGACGGGAGGAGCCCCGCCCAATCGTGGACCATTCAATCCTAGAAATCAGATAATTTGTCATGGTTGTGGGCTTCCGGGGCATACCAAGAGTGAATGCAAGAAGCCCAGGGTTGTTTGTTTTGGTTGTGGAAAAGAGGGACACTATAAGACAGATTGCCCTAGCAAGACAAACGGAGGAGGGTTCAACAAGGGTGGAGCAAAGCCTGGAGGAGCCAGTGGATTCTCTGCTGGAAGTGGTAGCAGCAGGAAGAACAATAATGGCAAAAGAGCGAGACCCTTCGGAAAATTGAACTGCACATCTCTGGAGGAGGCTGACAATTCAGATACCACCGTACTAGGTACGCTCAGTCTTCTTACCCAATATGGCAAAGTTTTATTTGATACCGGTGCCACCACATCATTCATCTCTAGTTATTTTGTGGATAAGTATGGGGTAAGGTGTTCGCGTTTAGAATGTCCTCTTACCATTATGACGGCGGGAGGTACGCTCTTAGTTACGCGTGCTAGGCCAGATCAAGTCATCATGATTTGTGGTTGCACATACTACGCGGATCTGTTTGTTATTCCTTTGAAGAACATTGATGCGGTTCTTGGAATGGACTGGATGACGGAGAATGGAGCTTTGATTGATTGTGAGGAGAAGACAATTTCTCTTAGGAGACCTGGAGGAGGAAGAGTTACTTACCAAGTAGATAAGCATACTCATGTAGAGGCAGAACTCCAACTTAACTCACTCAATGAAGCTAAATTAGAAGATATACCAGTAGTCAATGAATTTCCAGATGTTTTTCCAGCAGAATTGCCGGGTATGCCACCAGATAGGGAGATCGAGTTTACCATTGACTTGATACCTGATACATCACCCATTGCTCAGGCACCATACAAGATGGGTCCTAAGGAGTTAAAAGAACTTAAAGAACAGTTAGATGAACTGGAAAGTAAGGGATTCATCAGAGAAAGTGTTTCACCATGGGGATCGCCCGTGATATTCGTGGACAAGAGAGATGGAGGTAGAAGAATGTGTGGTGATTTTAGAAACCTGAACAATGTCACTATCAAGAACAAGTATCCATTACCAAGAATACAAGATTTGTTTGACCAAGTTTATGGAGCTGGAGTGTTCGCCAAGATTGATCTCAGATCAGGGTACCATCAGATCAAGATTAAACCAGAAGATGTACCCAAAACAACTTTTGTTTCAAGGTATGGACATCATGAATATTTGGTTGTTCCTTTTGGACTGACCAATGCACCCGCTATTTTCATGAATTTGATGAACAAGATCTTCATGCCATATTTGGATAAGTTCGTGATTGTGTTCATCGATGATATCTTGATATATTCAAAGAACAAAGAAGACCATGCCAAGCATTTAAGAATAGCACTACAAGTTCCGAGGGAACATCAACTCTATGCCAAATTCAGCAAGTGTGAGTTCTGGTTAGACCAAGTAGAATTTCTTGGACATGTTATCAGTAAAGAAGGTATTGCAGTAAATCCTGACAAAGTACAGTCAGTTTTGGATTGGAAGGCACCAACCAATGTGAAGGAAGTTCGCGGATTCCTTGGAATGGCCGGGTATTATAGAAGATTCATTGAAGGATTCTCTAAAATAGCCGGGCCAATGACCAATTTGCTAAGGAAGAATACTCCTTTTATATGGTCAGATAAGTGTGAAGCCAGTTTTCAAGAGTTAAAGAAACGACTAACAACAGCTCCAATCTTAGCAGTACCCGAACCGGGCAAGGATTACACTGTTTATTGTGATGCATCCAAGAATGGATTGGGTTGTGTGCTCATGCAAGATCGTAAGGTGATAGCTTATGGTTCAAGACAGCTCAAACCACATGAAGTTAATTATCCAACGCATGATTTAGAATTGGCAGCGGTAGTGTTTGCTTTGAAGAGATGGAGGTCATTTCTTTATGGATCGAAGTGTGAGCTTTACACAGATCATTAGAGTCTTAAATATTTCTTTACTCAGAAAGAATTAAATATGAGACAGAGGAGATGGTTAGAATTGATCAAGGATTACGATCTTACTATCAATTATACACCGGGAAAAGCTAATGTGGTAGCTGATGCTTTAAGCCGAAAGAGTACTGAAAGTCAACCAATTCAATATGAATTGCCAAAAGAACTACAGAGAGAAATAGAACAATAAGAGATTGAGATACTGGAGGTACAATCTTTGGGGGGTTTGTATACCATGCAAGTCATCGAGGAAAGAACAAGTGATCTTAAGAATGAGATAATTCGGCAGCAAGACGAAGATCCATTCATAAAAGAAGAAATCCAAAGAATTGGGGAAGGAAGACCTTCCGAATTCCACTTAGGAGAACATGGTTCAACAAAAGGCTTTGTGTACCTGACATTCCGGAGATCAAGAAGTTGATACTTCGGGAGGCACATGAGACACCATACTCTATTCATCCTGGTAGTACCAAGATGTATATGGATCTTAGAGATATATTTTGGTGGAACAACATGAAGAGAGAGATTGCCAAGTATGTTTCTGAATGTCACACATGTCAAAGAGTAAAGGCTGAACATCAAGGTCCGGCAGGACCATTACAACCTTTGGAAATTCCTGAATGGAAGTGGGAGGAGATTGGTATGGACTTCATTACAGGATTACCAATGACTAAAACCCAAAAGGACATGATCTGGGTCATTGTAGACAGGTTGACCAAAAGTGCACATTTCCTAGCAGTCAACCAGAGGGATAACGCTGAGAAGCTGGTGAATGTTTATGTCAAAGAGATAGTTAGCAAACATGGTGTTCCAAAGAGAATAGTCTCAGACCGAGGATCCGTGTTCACTTCAGAATTTTGGAAGAAGATACATAAAGCTTTGGGATCTCAACTAGATTTCAGTACTGCGTATCATCCTCAAACCGGAGGGCAAACTGAAAGAACTAATCAGATTCTTGAAGACATGCTTCGGGCATGTGTCCTTGATTTTGGAGGATCATGGGATGAACATTTACCATTAGCAGAATTCTCCTACAACAATAGCTATCAAAGCAGTCTTAAGGCAGCACCCTTTGAAGTACTGTATGGGCGAAAGTGTAGATCACCTATTTGTTGGTTTGAGACCGGAGACAAGTCTGAATTTGAACCAGATTACATCAAAGATCAACAACGGGTTGTGGATATCATCAGAGACCGTTTGAAAATAGCTCAAAGTCGTCAAAAGAGTTATGTAGATCAGAAGAGAAGAACATGGGAACCAGAGGTCGGAGATATGGTCTATCTCCGAGTTAGTCCAATGAAAGGACTGATGAGATTCGGAGTTAAGGGGAAATTAAGTCCTCGGTATATAGGACCTTACAAGATTCTAGCTCAGAACAGGAATGTAGCTTATACTCTACAGCTACCTGATCGATTAAAACAAGTTCACAATGTTTTCCACGTATCCCAACTCCGAAAGTGTTTGAAGGAGCCGGAAGATTCTGTTAATCAAGAGGAGTTAGAATTGGAATCAGACCTCACATATGTGGAGGAACCAGAAAAGATTCTAGCCGAAGATTGGAAGAGACTCCGGAACAGAGCAATAAAGTACTGTAAGGTACAATGGAAACACCATCCTGAACGTGAAGCTACCTGGGAGAAGGAAGAGGAATTACGACAGAACTACCCCGAGCTATTCAGGTATTACTGTTACAACTTCGGGACGAAGTTCTCGTTAAGGAGGGAAGATTGTAATGTCCCAGCGTTTAGGAACTCACGGGGGGTAGAATATAAATTTGTGCATCTGCATGCATGTGTTTGCAAAACCTGAATAAATTTTTCGCAAAGTTAAAACCCCGGAGTGAATAAGGTTCTACCCAGTAACTGATGCTTGGATAGAAGTTGTTACTGTCAGTTGGTGGAATTTTGACATGACCTCCGGGTATTATTTGAATTTAAGACACTAGTGTTTGAATTATTTGAATTTAGGACAATTTGAATTTGAGTTTGAATTATAATTAAATTTGAAATCAAATTGAAAGGATAATGTTATATCCGAAGTTTAAATCATTTGATCACAATTACTATAGCAAATAAGGAAATCTTCCTAAATATTAACAAGTATAATAAAAGAAAAACACTTATACTTTATTGATAATAATACAAATAATACAATGTTTTTACAATGGATTAAAGAGAAAGATAAATTACAATAGCTTTGCAATTAAGCTAATACAAGGAACTAAACCTAGAACTAAGCCTAGCTGCTCGAGTGCATCCAAATTCTTCAAACCTGCAAAATAAAAACACTAAACCAAAACACAAAGGGTTAGGAGGGGATTAGTACCCTCAGGTTGCACTGATGGATCATCACAGGGTTTAAAACAAATAAGGTAGTATCTGTTCTGTTAAATTAGCCTCAGACCAGCATCATAGGCTTATACATGGAAATACAACTGGCAACACCAAATTTATATCACCAGGCAAGGATAAGATCAATGAGTGACCAGTGCACGGCAAGGATGAGACCAAACAGGTACTGGGAAATATCTCCTCACTAGGTGGCAGGTACATAGCTTACTCATGAAGCAGCAAGCAGCTTAGTCACAAACAAGCACACAGCACACTCAGGCACCACCTTTGGTGCTGTCCAAACTGAACCTGGAGTATAAAATCCCCATCAGCCGTAGGGGAGTAGATCACATCTCATATTTCCCTGCTCAAGCACAAAATACCATGAAAGAATAACACCAAACCAACCACTCCATTGGTTACTGGAGCAAGTGATTGCAAACTTGCAATCAAGCAATCAAGGCCAAGGTACCAGGGAGCACAAGGAGGAAAGCAAGCAACCCACAAGCACCAAAATCCACCAACCAATTTGATCTATACCCAAGGTGAATATCCTGAGTACCCTCTAAGCCATTTTCTGGCTAAGTTGCACATAGGATGGGTTGGGGTGCTAGTACCCTCAGATAGGCATAGAAATGCTATGCTAAACTCATCACTGGGATTTAATTATCAAGTCAAGTATCTGTTCTTAATTAAAGAAGGGCCTCGGGCTATGCATCATTGGCTTGGGGCAAAGGAAACAAGTGCAAGTATCTGTTCTTAATTTATAAGTACCAAAAAGGAAAAGTTATCTTGAGTAGTGCTCTGTTCTTATCACCTGATACAAAGAATTAAGATAGAAAGGTTTGTAGCAAAGGGATTTTAAGACACAACAATAGCCAGAAGCACTGGTTTATGCCACACACACACACATGGGTGCTGGGCACCAGATCCAAGTATCTGATACCCCAGAACCAAGGGAATCATGAAATAAAAACAATAAGATAGATGCAGGTGTTAAGGGCATATTCTCTGAATAAAATTCAGAGTAACACCTCTCAACCATTTAGCACACCCATTGAGCACTAGGAATTATATACTTAGTAATAGGAATTGTTATCCAATAACCAGTAACAAGAATCCATCACAGGGATCAAACCCTAAGGATATCAGTACACAGAAGCAATATTGGGAGTAATCCCAAAATGATTTCCCACTAACAGCAACATCTCCATCACCAGAATCATCTCACAGCACATAGCAACAGAGAGATTATTTAGGGCACAATAAAAAAATCCCCCATCCATCACGGATCATAGCATGGATTTCATGCCTCACACATCAAGTAAAGCATTTGGTAACCATCCAATGCTACCAATCAAGTACTAGGGCACAGAAAGCATCACAGGGAGACGCAGCATGAGCTAGCTCGATGGCTAGACTCCAGAGCAAGGGGGAACGGAAGAATCCGTGAGAGAGAGAGAGAGAGAGAGAGGTTGGAGGGCAGAGAGAAAGGAGAGAGCAACTTACAGGTGGTCACCATCGTGGTGACCACATCCGGATGGAGAGAGGAGCATGGCGGAAGCCACGGTTGCCCAGCAGGCCGTCCCGGCGGCGACGTCCCCGGAAACGAAGCCATCGAAGCAGCAGCAGCAGCACATCAACTCCTGGATCCCCAGGAGTCACGTCAAGGAGCCACGGCCACCGGAGAGGTGGAGGAGCACCCCGGGAACCTAACCCTAGGGTTAGGGTTTGAGGATCTCCACGGGAGCCACACGGGGAGAAGAGTAGATCGAGGAGGGAGGCGTGGTAGCGGACAGAGAGGAGCAGGGTGGCGCTAGGTCACGGTGGCGGTGATGGACGGAGGAGGGCGGAGGAAATCGCCGGAGAGGGGAAGCGCTGGATCGCCTCTGCGTCGCCTCATGCGGAGAGGGGAGGGGATGAGGACGCGGGGCTCGGGTGCGAGTGCGGCTGGTCTGGTCCAGCCCGGCCAGACCAGGGGATTAGGTCCAACCCTAACCCCAGGGACCACCTGTCAGCCCTAGGGGCAGACAGGTAATTACCTAAATTCTAATAAAAGGGTTAGGAAAATAACATATAAACTTATACAAATTTCAATTAAGACATCTACCAAATCAGTCCAAGTTTTTATATAAACTATTTATTAAGCATAATAAACACCAAAATAATTATTGCCTTAACAATTGATTACTTGGAAATAATTAATTTATAATAAAGACTTGTTGGAATAAATAAATCAATTAAGGTTATATCCATTTAAATTTCAATAGTTAATCATTTAAAAAAAATATATGTCATAACTTCTGTCCCTGAGAAAAACAATAAGTAACCAACCAATTAATTAAATATGATATTAATAACAACATCAAAATTCATGAATTATGGAGAATAGAGTGATCAAACGAAACAAGTTTTATAAAAGAATTAATGTATCAAATAATCTTTCAAAAATTGCATACATCCTATCATTATGCATAATAGCATCATTTGCTTCTTTAAACATTGTCTTTACCGGACAATGATGGTATTTTGTAGAACAAGGAAGTCAGGATCCACCTCAAGCTTCAGACTTCATTACCTATCCGTATCCAGGCAAGTTCATCACTTGCTCATGTCCCTTGAATTATTTCATAACAACTATTTTCAAAACCCCTATCGTATTACCACCTACTCCAAAAAGAATGCATGATCCTATTTTTATAATAATATGACTAATTGAATGACTACCCGAGTGGTAGTGTTCTGTTTGGTGGGCAGATGGAACCATGGTAAGATGAATAGGTCAAAGGAAGGTTCCATCTGCATGGGAAAGTATTACCTAGGAATTAACCACAAATGCCGTCAGAACTCGGTGCGCCGTAGATATCGCGTTGACCATGGATCTTCTATGGGGGGAGTAAGTCAACCGTGATACTTTTCTCGTTCGCATGTCAACGGACTGCCAGAGACGTACGCTGTAGGTCTTGCGGGACTACATGCACATGGGTGGGAGCCCTTACGTCCCACGGGCTCTGGGGTCTATGAGTGTCTGCCAGGGGCGCGTAGATCTCCATCGTGAGGGGTGGAATCAGGCGTTCAACCTGCTGGCAGAAATGGGTGGGCATGCGTTGTGCGGAGAAGCACGGTTTGGCTTGGACCAATAACCGGGCCCCACACCTGAGTGGGAGTGGACAGGATCGCGCGCCTGGTTGTGCAACATGGTCTTGGTCGTCCATGGGTAAAGTAACGCACCTCTGCAGAGTGTAAAAAGATGTGGCATGTTACCCCTTGTTCCGGGATGGAACTGCGAACGCTACAGGAAAGGCAACTCCATGAAGTTCTAGTCCTGTGATGATCTGGCGGGCATAGTTTTCAATATTAAAAGCAATCTCTTAAAGAAAGATTTGACAAAACTTGCATCTGTCTAGACTCCTTAGAGTCAAGGACCGTAGTTAGTGCATCAATTACTTCTGTACTTACAAGAACTTGCTGAGTAACGCTCGTTACTCATTCAATCCCGTTTGACCCCCTGCTTAGGTTATGAGAACTTAGAAGAAGCATCCTTCAACATCCTTGGAGGCCAGGAAGATATCTTCTACGAAGAACCGGACCTCTCCGGTGGAGTGGAAGGAGTTGACTATCTCATCCAGTACGGAGCAGACCCCAATGGGGATGAGTCTGACTAGGTTTAGCCTAGTCTCAATAACTACTTATCACGGTTGAATCGAGCAGCTATAGACCCTCTTAGTGGCTGTTGAGTTCCCGTGTTATCAACTGTTTACTTTTCAGTGAGCGTTCTAACTTCAATAATGGATGACCTCAATGTGAGCTCATCCTCTTGTCAGTACACTTTGTTTGTAATATATTTGGTGTATGTCAATCAGACCCGCAATGTTTCTGCTGTACCACCCTGAGGGATGTAATATTTGCGGAACGGTGTTCTGTCAGTGTTATATCAACGACTGGCGTACTACAACATGCAGTGGTAGGCCGGGTCTCCACAACAATCCAGCTGGGGATACGGTGGACTCTTTTGAGTGGGTTTGGACGGCCAACAAAAACTTCTCTCGCGCTCTGCCTACATGGCCTTCTTCGTGGGTAGGACTTCTTGGCCCCTCTACACTCCCATTTGGAAGTGTAAGGCGCCCATGAAGTACAAATTTTTCGCGTGGAAGGTCGCTTGAGACCGGTGTTGGACGGGTGAATGAAGACTTCGTCATGGCCTCGCGGACAGCGACACATGTCCCATGTGCCTGCAGGAGTCGGAAACCATCCAACACCTCCTCATACACTGCCCTTTGGCTCAGGTGGTTTGGTTCGAGACCTTCTCGGGCCTTGGGCGTCCGGACCTCGCTCCGTCGCCTGACCAGGAGTAGGAGGCGTGGTGGGTGGCGGCGGCTTCGCTCTAGCCTGCGAAGGTGGCGACCAAGGTCAGGGCTTTGCTGCTTTTGGTGCTACGCTCCATTTGGGTGGAGAGAAACAATAGAGTTTTCAGCTGGGGTTCCATGTCGGAGGTGCCTCTCCTTGACGCAATTATGGCCGAAGCGAATAGGTGGAAGGCGGTAGTCATTCTGGGAGAGTAGGCTTCATAGCGTGTGTGGGTGTGTTCTATGGTTGTGTTGTTGTGGATGTTGTACTTATCTGGTTTTTTCCCCTCCTTATATAAAAAGGCGTGCTCTCTCGCGCTCGTTCCTGATAAAAAAAATCTCAAAATGAAAGACATGGGTCAAGTTAGAAGATACCATGCACATAACAAGCTACTGGAATAAATGTCTTAACAACATGTGGCATGGATGTATATAAAATGAAAGGAGCATAAGTTATTGATTAAGAAGGCAAGGGTGTACAAGGACCAGCTCGATGAACTCAAATACCATATGTCAGATGAGGGACTTCAGCAGATGCCACATTTCAAGGCAGAGTAAAACTTTTACATATATTTTCTAGTCCTGGTAGGTGGACTATAAAAGAATAAGTTCCTGAAGAAACCATAATTCCAGGGCGCTTAGAAAATTTAAGATTTCGTAATTTGTCGAAACACTTCTGATTTGGATCTGCACGGTAGGTTTAGGTTCCTATCCTCCTATGTCGCTGTGACTGGATCTGCAAGTCGAGTTAACTGAACTTCGTAGTTAATTCTATTCGCGCCCACATTTTTTGGCAACTCTCCAAACGCAAAAAAAAAAAAAAAAAAAAAAAAAAAAAAAAAAACTGGAGATGAACCAAATCTTCATTAAACACGAGCAAGTTTTTGTCATCCTGTAACTTTGGATCAATCAAATCTTGGAAGCAGAGGGTAAATCTTGTGCCGTCATATGCTTCCCCGATGCTAGCTGTTGCAAGACAGTCGCATCCGCCGTGCACCGTAGCCACGCGGCCTTGGTCAATGAAGCAGAGAAACGGTGTTGTCACACGTACCAACTGTTCTCCTCCTCTTGGAAGCAGAGGGTAAATCTGAGCCTGTCAGCGACCAATAAAGTGACATGTGCTGACGACAGAGACATCACATGGCCTGCTTGTTGAAAAGTCAACACGATCTCCGGCATCGCGAGCCGACGTTCTTCGCATTTCAGAGTTATCCAAAGTCCTTCGCCGGTGCGCGGCCACGGCCAGCGGTTCAGCGTGCAGGACCTCGGACGGGGAGCCGAGGAGGAGAACAGTGCCCGAGGAGGTGGCCTCCGACCAGACCAAGATGCTCAGTGTACGCCGCAGGACCTCGAGCGGCCAGGATATGTGCAGGACTGTGCGCCAGTGCCGGCTGCATCGCAGCGTCGTTGCCGGCTGCATGCGCGCGCCCCAGGCCGCCATCGTCGTCGAAACGTGAGCCCGAGCCGGGGCTCGCCACGTCTGGCACGCGGGGTCGCGTTCTACCTTGTCGATTGCATCGTCATATGCTTGTGCAGCTCCAGGTGTGTCCATGTCACGCACGTGCGTGACGGTCGTCGTCCAAGCCCTAGTTAGAGCAGCAGCGTGACGTCCCCGGACATGTAGCAGATCGTTGGCGGCGGCCGTCGTCCCTTCCATCCTCACGCCAATGGTCTGGCTGCGGTGGCTGTTCACCACACACGCACCAGCCGGCTGGAAGGGAGGTAAGGCGAGCTATAGCCTACACGTGCCGGCGGCAGGCTAGCGTACATATATCCGGGCAACCAGCGAGATTGGTAACGCAGTAGCATGGAAAATGCTCAGTGGATTTTCTCGCCGGCGGCCTGTCGAGGGAGGACTGGCCCCGGCCCCGGCTGCGCGTCAAGGATAGGAATCAGAACCTGCCTGGCACCGTCTAAACCTCCTTGGCGTTAAGGTTCAGAGATCGCCTATCCTTCCTCAAGAAGGCCCCGATTGCAACGGTACCATCGTTCAGTGATGGCTATGATCAGGCGGCAAGCCAAAATGGCGCGAGCTACACTTAGCTCGTTATTTCCAAAAATTTCGAAATCAGCAGCATACCTCCCATATCGATGCCAGAAGAACAGACCCTACTTGCAGTCATCCACGGACATAGTTTCCTTTTTGTCCTATTCTAAATAATTGGAAAATTGGTAAAGTCTGTAGCAACTCGCGATCATGTTTGCTAGTCGGTATAGTGACTCACACGGCATAAATCTGCGTCGACGAGGTAGAGATCATCAGTCAGAAGCGGGTCCAAATGACTGAACTGAATTTTAAAATTTTGAAGTTTGCAGCATGCTCCCATTTTTTTTTGATAAAGGGCTTTATTACTCAAAAAGATTCAAGCATTACACCCGGCCTCTGCATCATAAAATGCACACAGCCGAAATCCGAAATTGAAAATGAACTGAGCGACAATACTACAAAACAACCGCTGTAGACTGTCTATGCTATGGAGCCGCTATCCGTAGATCAAGTGGCCATCCATGTGGGATAAAAATATCGCTCGCCACCTGCTCCAGTCGTGCACATGCCTCCGTAAAAAGGCCTCGTAACTCCCCTCGCTGTAATGTGACCACGAACGGAGAATACCTCTGCTCCTGAATAGAACCTGCATACGAGAAATTTTTTTATCATTGAAAATCTTGTCATTTCTACATAGCCAGAGCGACCAAATAACGGCAAGCGCTTCTACCTTAATAATAGTCTTAAAACGTTTATCGACCCCATTTAACCAGTTGCCGAATATGTTCGCAACGGAAGTAGGTTGATAAAGATTCGAAGCCATTTGGATAGCGGACCATATAGAACGCGCAAATGTGCAATCAAAGAATAAGTGTTTAATTGTTCATCATATCTATGCCAGAAGAGCAAACCCAACTTGCAGTCATCCACAGATGAATGCAGTGCCCGTCGATCCCTAAGATTATTTTCTCGTGTAACATGCTTGATTTCCTTGCATTCTTAGCATTATTGGTATAGTGAATGACACGGCATAGATTTGCGTCGACGAGGTAGATCTACCGTGGAGATCATGAGAAGCGGATCCAAATGACTGAACTGAACTTTTTTCTTACAGTACACTGACTGAACTGAATTGCAGTTTTGGTATCAGCGACTGCGCAACGGTGTTAGTTCTTCATGTGCTGGAATATGACGCGGCCAGCTGGTGAGCACGACGCAGAAGACATCGAGACCGGGCTCCGTGAGTACGATGTTGGTGGCGGCGGCCGTGGCGTCGGAAACCGAGATGCCGACGTCGGCCTTCTCCAGCGCCTTTTCGTCGTTCACGCCGTCGTCCAGCATCCTGCACACGTGGCCGTCCCCATTGCATCTGCAGGATCCGCACGATCTCGTGCTTGTGCTCCGGGAACACGCCCATTCGCGCTCAACAACAGCTCCTCCACCGGAGCCCCATCGCCGCCGACGGGTGCATACTGGTCCCCATGTCGACGCGTCGACGGGTGCCTCAGGTTGAGCATCTGCAAGATGATTAAGCTCAGAGAAGATTCTCTGAATTATGGTCATCAGACACTGTGTTGTTAGACGACAGTCATGGGTAACTGTTCAGGAGCACCTTTGTTGACATCAAACCAGATTCCACTTGAATCAATGTATGTTTACACCCGCCTGACGATGAACAGCTAGAAAAATCTGTGATCCATTTTGAATTTGCAGGCCCGGATCCAAGTGCAGAGGTTCAGAACAGCAAAGCATGTTTCATGATGGCCATGTCGGTTGCATATCGATTCCCCACTCTTTCATGCACTTGCAAACAACGGGATGAACGATCGTGTCCATGGCCATTCCTCCGCCGAAAATCCGAATTTAACAAATGGACGGATCACCATGTACGCAAAACCTTCCACTGCTGATACATTTTAGGACTTGTAACTTGTAAGATGAATGTACTACTTCCTCTGTTCACTAACGTTACTATTTTTTATAGAAAAAAAAGGTTCCACCAATGGCTGTCATCCTTCTGGTTTTTGTGTTGAGTAAACACTGCACCTAGCCTGAACAAGCAAGTCTGTTTTCTGTTCGAAAATTCAGTTAACTGTAGCGTTTCAGGGTATTGTGAGCAACGGCCTGAAATTATTCAGTTAGCGTATTAGATGAATAATCAGGCCCCGCAGCGTGTGCTTGTACACGACTTGGTCTGCTTTTATTTCATAGGTTTAGTTGTTAATCACCGTGGTGATCGCATCGTGGGATGGCACGAAGCACATGATCTCTCGGTGACTTAGTCCAGGTAGCGTACGAGTGGGGTCGGGATGGCAACTCCGTATAGCTCGTGCTCGATCCTTTTTCCCGTTTCTGTTGTAACCAACAACTTAAATAAGAGAAGAGAAAAACGCTGCTCAGTTGTTCGCAGCACAAACACCTTGCGTCTCTCTCGAGTTCATCAATTTGCACATTGCATTGACCACTTATCCCAGAGCCGCAACGACATTTGGTATCAGAGCCTGTAAGGTTCGTCGCAATGGCTGGCGATGGCAAGTCGAAGTCGAGGTGGCGTTCTCCTTCGAAACCACCGGCCAAAGCCGCAACCCCACCTCCACAGAGTCGTGAGCATAGCCGCGGACGCAGTCTCGCCCGGCGTGGCGAGAGCAGCGGTGGGCGCGAGATCGTGGTGCGCGAGGTGATCCGCGAGAGCGGGGGTGGCGGCGGGGCGATGCACCTGCCGATGCTCACTCGGACAAACTACACCGAGTGGGCGATCCTGATGCGAGTACAGCTGCAGGGGCGCACGGCTGTGGGACGTCATCGACCCCAGCATCATCGGTGACGAGGACGATCGTGCGGAGCGGCAGGCCCTTGGAGCGATCATGCGCTCTGTTCCTCCCGAGATGGTGCCGGTGCTCGCAACCAAGGATAGCGCGAAGGGCGCATTGGACGCCATCAAGATAATGCGTGTGGGCGTCGATCGGGTCCACCAGGCACGGAGACAGAAGCTCCTCCGTGACTTTGAGAACCTGGGATTCAAGTTAGGGGAGACGATCGAGGACTTCTCGCGGAGACTGTCGGGCATCATCGCTGAGCTTCAGACCTTGGGCGACACTATCACCGAGCTCGACGCCGTGCAAAAATTCTTGCGCGTGGTGCCAGGCAAGTACTCACAGATGGCCTGTTCGATCGAGACACTTCTTGATCTGTCGACGATGTCGATCGTGGAGCTGTGTGGACGCCTGTCTGTCTCTGATGGACGTGGCGAGCCCGAGGCGGACGCGGGCAGCAAGCTGCTGCTCACCGCAGAGCAATGGAACGCCCGCCAGCAACGCGAGCAGTCTTCCTCACCAGGATCCAAGGGCGGAGGCAAGCCCAAGCAGAAGGACAGAGACAAGGCCGGTGGGAACACCACCGGCGGTGCGCACGAAGGCAGCGGATGCAAGCCCGGCAACTGCCGCTACTGCGATAAGCCTGGCCACTGGCCGAAGGAATGCCGCAAGGCCCAGTGAGACCGCGAGCGCAAAGGAGAGGCCGCCAATCTTGCGGAGGCGGCGGAGGCCGCAGCTGACGCTCCCGCGTTACATCTCGTGGAGGTTGTGGCCACGTCTCTCCAGCTCGTGATCGTGCAGAAGGAGGTCGCACAGATCGCTGCGACCAAGGCTCAGGCTGTGTATCTGAACGAAGAGCGTGTTGTCCCCGTGCCCGCAGCCGCGCGTCTGGCACCTGGACACCGGAGCCAGCAGTCATATGACAGGCGCCAGGGGAGCCTTCGTGACCATGGATCAGACCGTGAGCGCCAATTTGAATAGTAGTTGAGAAAGAATCGCACCCGTTCGTTTTGGAGATGGGTCCCATGGTGGTGATTGAAGGGAAAGGGGATGTTCTGTTCAGATGCCCTGACGGAAACCATCGCGTCCTGTCAGATGTGTATTACAACCCCAAAATGTGCACCAACATTGTTTCAACTGGGCAGCTCGATGAGAGTGGATACAAGGCAGTTATTGAGCATGGAAAACTCACCTTCTTCGATCAGAGGAGGAAGCTCCTGGTGCGGGTGAAGCGTACGGCAAACAGACTCTATGTTCTGGACCTGAACCTGACGACACCGGCATGCCTCCTGGCAGGGTCGCAGAACCGGCGTGGCTCTGGCACGCACGTCTTGGCCACCTGCACTTCCGCGCTGTCAGCGCCATGTCAAGCAAGGGCATGGTGAAGGGAATGCCACGCATCGACCACGTCGATGAGATCTACGATGGATGCACGATCGAGAAACAACACCGGCTGGCGAGCCAACACCGCTCAGAGCATCCTCTCGACCTGGTGCACACTGACCTCTATGGACCAATCAAGCCAGCAACATCGGGAGGTGGACAATACTTTTTGCTGATCGTCGATGATTTCTCCCGCTACATGTGGTTGGAGTTTTTGAAGACGAAGGATGAGGCCTTTGCAAAATTCATAAAAGTACGGGCACACGCAGAGGCGAAACAATAGTGCCATCTCAGAGCGTTTCGCTCCGATCGCGGTGGGGAGTTTAACTCTTGTGAGTTTCGCGAGTACTGTGACAAGGAGGGAGTGACACATTACACGACTGCCCCCTACTCGCCGCATCAGAACGGCATGGTGGAGAGAAGGAAGCAGACCATCGTCAAGATGGTACGGTGCATGCTCAAGAGCATGGCAATGCCGGCGAGGTTCTGGGGGGAAGCGGTCAAGTGTGCGGTCTACGTGCTAAATCGTGCGCCAACCCGCAGTCTCTGCGGCATTATGCCGTACGAGGCATGTAACAAACGGAAGCCCACCGTCGAGCACCTGCGTACCTTTGGGTGCGTCACACACATGAAGAAGACGGGCCCGGGAGTGACCAACCTCTCGAATCGATCAATCCTCACTATGTTCGTGGGATACGAGGATGGATCGAAGGCCTACCGCGTCTACGACCCCTCCGGCGACAAGCTGTACATCACGCACAACGTCGTCTTCAAGGAGTGGCGGCCATGGGATTGGGAGGCGCCGATATTGGCACTCGGCGACACAATACCAGGCACTTTCACGGTGGTGTATACCACTGCAAGTGGGGCGACAGTAGTGGATAATGGCGTGAACAACGGCATCGACACCGACGCTCGATCAATAAAGCCATGTGATGGTGCATCGCATGGCGGCACACCTCCGTCCACGCCCTCTGCCATCCACGCCGGAGACCACGCCCTTGCCGACTGTGAGATTGTGCACACCGCCCTCTCACGACAGCATTCTGGATGCTACGGATGATGGAGAGGGGCAGCGGCGCTACAGACGTGTCGACAACGTCTACGACACCACCGTGCCGGTCACCGGCTTGCAGAGCACGGAGGGAGCGCAGTCTGGCGATGAGACAGACAACGGCGTCGATGTGTGCGAGGAGCTGTATCTTGTAGCTGCAGAGGAGCCCGCAAGTGTGGAACAAGCCATGGAAGACCCAAACTAGAGAAGGGCCATGGAGGAAGACATGGCGTGCATAGCTGAGAATCAAACCTGGACACTGAGCGGTCTCCCGGCTGGGAAGCGAGCAATCGGACTGAAATGGGTCTTCAAGCTCAAGAAGGACCCAGATGGCAACATTGTGAAGCACAAAGCCAGACTCGTCGTGAAGGGGTACACACAGAGTCAGGCCTAGTTTCTAGGCCCTGCCTGTGGGCGGGAAAAATGTCGGGCTTTCGGGCCTCGGGCCGGGACTCTTTGTAAAAACACCAAAAATCAAAGCCCAGGCCCGGCCCAGACATGCATCGGGCATAAAAACTGAGGCCCAGGCCCGTCGCATGGAAAAACCCGGCATGCCGGGCTGCCCATGCCCAGGTACAACCCAAAGGCTTATTATGTGGAGTCGTTCTACAAAACGGCTTTCTATAGAGTAAGTGAGGAAAATTTGAAAACGCGTCTCTAAAATTAACTATATGCATGGCATGGGTGGAGTGTATGATGTGGTTGAACACGCTGAAGAAAAAGGGTATGATGGCTCACGCAATTGATGCTGATGCCGGCAGCTCTTGCCACGTCGCCATGATCATTAAAGTGACATGTGCTGACGAAAGAGACCTGCTCGTATCGGTTGTTGAAAAGTCAACACGATCTCCGGCATCGCGAGCCAGTCTGACCCCTGCTAGCTCCCCCCGCTTCTTCGCATTTCAGTCCTTCGCCGGTGCGCGGGGCAGTCCTGCTCGACGCGCCGTTCCAGCGGTTCAGCGTGCAGGACCGTCGGCGCTGGTTCCACCTAGAGCGTGGAACTTCTTGAACGAGAAGGCGACCTGGAGCGGCTTAGTCCCAAGTCGCGTGCCAGCAAACCGACCGAGACGACTCGACGACGGCGGCCCAACTTGTAGGCTTCAAAGAGGTGCGATGGATGTATTCGACGGAATGCCCCAACCATACAGGCGGCCGCTTGTGCACGCCGACGGAGCTACTACACTTGAGGCGTGCAACCAGCTCGTGTGGCGAGCTGGCCCCAAGTCACCGATGCTCCCGGTCGGAGGACAGTGAGACGCCTACCGCGGCGAAGACATGCCCGGCACGGGCAGGAGCGGCGACCTTGAGCGCCAACACGGCAAGGCGGCACTGCTGCACAACGCCTCGGCGGACGGGGAGCGGGGAAGGAGAACAGTGCCCGAGGAGGCGGCCTCCGACCAGACCAAGATGCTCAGTGTACGCCGCAGGACCTCGCGCGCACCGATCAGAGCGGCCCCGGCAGCGACCAGGAGATGTGCAGGACTGTGCGCCGGTGCCAGCTGCATCGCCGCGCCGTTGCCGTTCCTCGTGCCCGCGTCGCATGCGCGCGCCCCAGGCCGCCATCGTTGTCGAAGACGCGGGCCCGAGCCGGGGCTCGCCACGTCGGGCACGCGGTGTCGTGCACGTCGCGTTCTACCTTGTCGATTGCATCGTCATGCTTGTGCAGCTCCAGTTGCTCATGTCACGCACGTGCGTGACGGTGTCGTCTAGGCCCTAGTTAGAGCAGCAGCGTTACGTCCCCGGCCGTGCCACCGGCGGGGGCGGCCGTCGTTCCTTCCATCCTCATGCCAACGGTCTGGCCGCGGTGGCTGCTCTGTTCACCACACACGCAGCAGCCGGCCAGAGATCGCACCATGAAATTCAGAGAACGTTGAAGCAGATCGTTAGTCGTTTATGTTTGTTTTTTCCCAAGAAAGTGGTTCCCGTGACAGCCCCAATTGTAAGAATCTCGTTCAGCCTATCGGTTCACCTGGTCCTTCGATATAGCCATGATAAATTTTGGGATGATAAGTTCAGAGATACCGTGATGTATTGCAACGTTACCATCATTCAGTGATGGCTATGATCAGGCGGAAAGTCAAAATGGCGCGAGCTACACTTAGCTCGTTATTTCCAAAATATTCGAAATCACCAGAACCGGATCCAAATGACCGAACTTAATTTTTTTCTTCCAGTACACAGAACTAAATTGCAGCGTTGGTATCAGCGACCGTGCAACCATGTTAATTGCAGCGTTGGTATCAGCGACGTTGAAGTCACACTGAAAATTCAGAGAACGTGGAAGCATCAGTGACCGGCCAGTCAGATCGTTAGTCTTAGATGCTTGTTTTTTTCGAAGAATGTGGTTCCCGTGACAGATCCGGTCGAAGAATTCAGAGACGCATTGCTACATTACCATCATTCAGTATGGCTATGAATCTATGATCAGGCGGAAAGTCCGAAATGACATGGCATAGATCTGCGAAGACGAGGTAGAGATCATGAGAAGCTAAATTGCAGTGTTGGTATCAGCGACTGCGCAACCGTGTTAGTTCTTCATGTGCTGGAAGATGGCGCGGCCGGCTGCTGAGCACCGCACAGACGATTCCGAGGCCGGGCTCCGTGAGTACGATGGCGGTGGCGGTTGCCGTCGCGTCGGAAACCGACATGCCGACGACGGGTGCATACTGTTCCCCGTGTCGAGGCGTCGACGGGTGCCTCGGGTTGAGGATCTGCAAGGTGATTAAGCGCAGATCAGATTCTCTGAATTCTGGTGATCAGACACTGTGTTGTTAGGCGACAGTCATCAGTAAAGCACCTTTGTTGACACTAAACCAGTTTTCACTTGAATCAATGTATGTTTACGCCCGCCTGACGATGAACAGCTGGAAAAAACATGTGATCCATTTTCAATGTGCAGGCTCAGATCAAGTGAAGAGATTCAGAAGCTCCTTGGGCTCAACAACGCATGTTTCAGGTAGGCGATGAGAATGTACTGCAAGTGTGGCCGACAAAACGGTCGGCATCTTGATCAGTATCCCCCGGATTCGAAGATGGTCCCGCTTCTCCCTTAGCTGCGATGACCGCGTCCGTTGATGATGTCGTGCTGCCGTCCTCGCCAGCTATCGCTGCCTTTTGTTGTCATTCTTGCCGCGCGCCGTGGTGTGCGGTAGACTGTAGTCGTACAGCTCGCCGCGCTGCGCCCGTCGTCCGTCTGTTGCACAGCTAGCTCGCCGTGATATGTCGGCATGTCGCGCACGCCCGTCGGTTGGTCACGGCCGCTCCGCGCTGACGCATTTGATGAGCATTTTTCGACAAAGATAAGCGCTGATATTTTGAGAGACACTTTATCGAGTAAGCAACATCATTACAGCGTACTTCCCGAATACACTCCAGGTCAACATTTACGAAAATATTGCAAGTACAGAGCTCACAGCTACGAGCCAGAGCATCTGCTGCTACATTCAACCTATGACTGTTTATGTAAGAATGAACAAGAAGCGAAATCAGGCGCCAAAGTTTTGATATCACCAGCAGGTGCTCCGTTTTAAAGTATGACTTTGTATAGCCACCGTACGCGTATTCCGTTTGTATACGGATGTACATATACGCGTACGTGACTCTTTCTTGGTTTCCAAGACTTGTAACTCAGCTATAAATATATGAGCCGATCGCCCCTTGAGAGGCGTCTTTCCTCAAATCTTTTCCACGTTTATATGGTATCAGATTAGATCCTAAACCCTAGCTTTCGCCGCCTAACCCTAAGCCGCCCCCCCCCCCCACCCCCACCCCACGCGCCGCCGCGGCATCCCCACCCTACCCCGACCACCGCCATGTCTGCCGCCACCGCTACCTCACCCACGCTCGGGGTGCAGGCCTCCGGGGCGCTCATGCCAACCACGGCAGCAGCCTCCTCGCCATCCCTCACGTCGCCGGCCTCCCAGGTCGTCCACGTTGCTACCGTCAAGACCGACGTCCCCGTCGTCCTCGACCTACATAAGTCAAACTACTCCAAGTGGCGCATGCTCATGACCGTCCTCCTCGGCAAATACGAGCTCACGGATCACATCTCCGTCGTCACGCCGCCGACCGCTCGCACGGCCGAGTGGCAGCGCCAGGACTACGTTGTCCGCTCGTGGCTCTACGGCTCCATAAGCGAGGACATCCTCGACACCATCATGGCCCACGACTAGACTACCTACGACGCCTACGCGCTGATCAAGAACCTCTTCCTCGACAACCAGCTCACCCGCACCGTCTACCTCGAGGCCCAGTTCCGGGCCATCGTCCAAGGCGACCTCACCGTCACCGCCTATTGCCATCGCCTGAAGGCTCTCTCCAACGCGCTCGCGGACGTGGGGCAGCCCGTGTCCAACCAGACCTTGGTCCTCACTTGCCTTCGGGGTCTCAACCCCCGCTTCTCCGACATAACCACACTTGTCACGATGCAGGTCACGGCTCCCTCTTTCCTGCAGACCCATTCCCTCCTTCTTCTGCGTGAGAACCAGCTCGCCAACGCCGCCACGGGGGGCTCCGCGCCGTCTCAGGTCGCTCTCTACGGCAACACCATCGGCCCCTCCTCCGGTGGGAACTCGAGCGGCAACGGTGGCAATGGTAGCCGCTGGCAGAAGAAGAACAAGAACGTGGGCAGAGATGTTGCCAACCCCAACACCGCCTACCCCGTCGCGGCGCCCGGCCCGTGGATCTGCTTCAACCCCTACACCGGCCAGACGCAGCAGATGCAGCCCGCCTGGCGGTCCTACACCGGCCCGCCTCCTCCATCCGGGGCCCCTGGCCTCCTCGGTCCGCCCCCGCGGCCTACTACTCCATCGTCGCCGCCTCGACAGCCGACTGTGGTGCCACCAGGCCAGGTCGCGTACATGACACAGCTGGCGCCCCTGCACGGCCAGGCTTGGGGCACCAACCCGCCACCACCTGCAACGTCGTACAACCCCGGCTGAGCTCCTGCATGGGACTGCTCCGCCCTCGTCGCCGTCTTGAACACCACCGCCGGATCACCTGCCGTCGGCTTGTCATGATGAGTGGCCCCATGGTGATGCAAACAACTCAACCGAAGAATACTTCACTCAACTTACTTGCTTCTTGTATGAAGAAACAACAAATGTCCCATCACAATGTCCACTTTACACCATGGTACAACAAGTAGCATAACAAGCCAAAGTGGAAATTCTTAGTGCAATCCAAGAGAAACTAGGAGTACAAGAAGTGAAAGGAAAACACACGAGAGAAACTTTTCTGATGGACCATGTCAAGATGGATACTAGACCCAAAACTACACATCCATATTCATCTAAACTCACCACCAAGTGTTGTTACTCTTGTGAAGAAGATGGGCACCTATCTAGAAATTGTCCAAACAAGCAGCCTAGACTTTCAACCAATATAGTGGACTATATTGGACAACAGTATGAGGAGATGATGGTCAATATTACATCGATAAAAGGGAAGAAGGATCTAAGCAAAGTCAATTGTTTTCGGTACAGAGATATATATAGGACATTATGTCAATAACTGCCCAGCAAAGAACCTTCGCAAACCCAAGGACATAAGCCAAGTGACATGCTTCAAATGCATAAACAAAGGACATTATGCCAGGGGTTGCCCCGGAAAAAAGAAGGAAGAAAAATGATATTACAAGGAGGTCCATATTACTGGAAAGCATGATGAGCATTGAGAAGTATCAGTCCAAGAATGAGGCTTATCTAAAGTTTTATTTTATAAAAAAAATGTTTCCTAGAAGTGTTGCCAGTGTAATAAAATAGAATGAGGGTTCAGCAAGGTACTCTCATTGTAATAAAATACTATGTGATAAAAGAAGCATCAATGAAGAAGTACCACTACCCTGCAACGCATAAGAGTTTCTTGCTACCCACACAAATTTCTTTTAAGGGTGGTAGCTACCCAGTTGGAAGGTTAACCAAGTAACCCAAACCCATCTTTCTCTCTAGCCTTCCCAAATCTCGGGACGAGATTTCTTTTAAGTGTGGTAGTCTGTAACATTCCTGATTTTTGGAGGAATTTAAAATTCACAAAAATTGGAAACTTTTTGTCTTCTACTAATGCAAGCCACCAAAACAAATAAAATTCAAACTTAAAACAAATATAAACTTTTTATATAAATCATTGTGTTAGAAAAACAAATTTTACATTTGTTACATCTCTTTAAATTTTACTAAAATCCAATTCAAATTATTTATTAATTTTTATTCAGAAAGTGACATTAACTGCTATTGAGGTTCCATTTAAATTTCAAAATTAAGTATTTAAAACATGTGGAAAATAACACATAATAGTTTCCCATACAATTAATTTGTTTTTACAAAACTACAGAAATTTGTTTGAGAAACTTTTTGTCTTCTCCTAATGCAAGCTACCAAAACAAATAAAATTCAAACTCAAAACAAATATAAAGTGTTTATAAAAATCATTGTGTTAGAAAAACAAATTTTGCATTTGGGACATCTCTTTATATTTTATTAAACCCAATTCAAATTATTTCTTAATTTTTATTCAGAAAGTGGCATTAACTGCTATTAAGGTTTCATTTAAATTTTCAAAATTAAATATTTAAAACCCGTGGAAAACAACACATAATAGTTTCCCTTACAATTAATTTGTTTTTTACAAAGCTACAGAAATTTGTTTGAAATCATAAGTTATGGGGTAAAGGGAAAAAAAGGAACAAAAGAAAAGAGCTTCCCGAAGCAAACAACCCATGCCATTTTTTCTCTGCCCCGAGGCCCAGCCAAGCCAGCCCAACCCCTAATTCCTATCCCCCGCCTGCGTGCAGCCTAGTAGAGCCCAGGAGTAGAGACAGCTGGCCCAGTACAGCACAGAAAACCGACCCCTTCTCCCTATTCCAGCAACAGGTGGGACACAAACGTGACATCAGCAGCGACGTCAGCACACGGCCTCGACGTTCTGTCCGCCACGGACTCCGCCGTAGCCTCGTCCCTTCCCCCTCTCGCAAGCCAGGTCCTCTATAAAAACCCTCCCCTCGACGTCCGCGCTTGCGCACTCGAAAAATCCTAGCTCCAAACCCACGCCGCGACCATGAATTCATCGCCGGAATCGAGCTCTGCTGCTGTCGTCCTTCGTCAATCGCTGCCGGTAAAGGAGGTATCCGCATCCCGTCATTGTCCTCTCCTCTCCCCCACATGCCGGCGCACATCTCTGATCTCTCTTGCCCTTTTCTTCGCAGTGAATCGATGAGGGGGATCTCGTCGGATTCCTCCATGGCTATCACGTCGGTAGTCCATCGCGCCGTCGTACGGAGTCGCGCCGAGCCACGCTAAGGCTAATTGCAGGACCGCCGTGAGCTGAGCTGTCATTTTCCGTCTTCCTCGAGGCCTGAAACCCTTCGTAGCGCCACCACCATCCACGACCGAAGGTCAACGCCGCCGTCATCCTCGTCTCCGGCGAAGCTCCACCACCTCGGTGAGTTCCTTCGTCCTCGACAGTCAGATCTCAACCGACGGCCGAGATTAGATCCTGAATCGGTCAACTCCGCACCGTTGGATCAGAATGCAATGATCCAGATCGTTACACTTATCCACGTCAGCTCGCCTCGTCATCACCACGTCAGCAGCCATGCAATAGCCCAGTCAGCACCGGGAACAAATCAGGGCCTACCACATGTCCCTGGTGATTTTATATTTATTTCTAAATAAAATTAAAATGGTAGTTTTGCAGAAACACCCCTGGATATTAAAATCATCATAACTTTTCAAACGTAGCTCCAATTAAGAAAACTTGGACTTTTAAAATCAGCACAACATGTAGAATATTTAGCACTGTTAAAAGTTAAATATGACAAAGTTAAATATGTTCAAATTCAAATATACTTGTTTGGTGATTTTTGGCATAGTTTAAATTCTGTAAATCCAATTTTTGCAAAAATAATATTTTTGGAGACCTTATGATGTGTACTAACAGCCCCTTATGCCCAAAATAATGTTGGATAAGTTAAAATGCTTTTGGTTGTTATATGCCCATGTGACTGTTTTTGACTTAGTTTATTTTCTGTAGTTATTTTTAATATGTTTTCTCTAGCAAATTTGTGCTAAGGACTAACCTTAGACTAGAGAGACCAAAACCAAAGCCCTTATAATATTTCTAGGGTTTTTTATCGAATTGCCCACAGCGGTCCAATACTACTCAGTTTTACCCCTAGCGCCGAATGGTGCTTAGTTTTGCCCCTAATCCGTGCGCAACTACTATGGAGAGGCCAGAACAGTAAGTTTGGAGTCCAATCCGTTTCACGAAGTGGGTCCGAGGAGTCAGACTCCGTTTCGCGAAGTGGGTCCGGGTGGGACTACCAAGTTCGTTGAAACCGTCCGGAGCTTACAGGTGGGACCGCGCAGTTAGTTGACTATGTTGAATAGTCCACACCTGAGCTTCCCACCACCACCGTCGTGCGCTGCCGCCCAATTTAGTTGACCCGCCGTCGTGCGCTGCCGCTCTCGCCGCCGCCACCGCCGCACCACCCCCTGCTGCGCCACGAGCACATGCGGCACCACAACCACCACCACCGTTGGGTTCGGCTTGGGGGACGAAAAGGCGGGGCAGCCCACGCGGTCCAGAGCTGTCAGCGACGCGTGAGAAAACCACGGGCCCCCGCGTCGGTCAAAGTCTGCCGGAATAACGGCACGCGCGGCGGAGTAAATGCCCCGCCAGGGCTACAAAAGGCCCCTCGCCGCTCGCCGCTCTCCCCATTCTCGTCGTTCATCTCCTCTCCCTCACCACACTCACTCTCATCGCTCTCGCCGCACTTCATCTAGACACCCCGAGACGATGCCTCGCCGGCTCCGTGCCTGCCGCAACTCGTCATTGTACTGCCGACCCACGGCCGCGACGCGGGGCCACAGTGACGGCGATAGCGACAACGAGTTCTACTACAAGGAGAACGAGCAGCCGGCGCAGGAGGAGGCGGCGCCCGAGCAGCAGCCGCCGCAGGAGGAGGCGGCGCCCGAGCAGCAGCCGGCACAGGAGGAGGCGCAACTCTGGAGGCGGCACAGGAGGAGGCAGCCAATCTGGCCCGAGCAGCACGCGGCATTTTACTCGTTCCAAACGACGAGGCGTTACACCAGGTCCGCGCTTGGCTCGAGGAGGCAGCGGCAGCGGCCGAGGCTGCCGCTTGTCGTGCATCCCTGGAGACCCACCAGAGGAAGGAGTCGGAGCGCCAGGTCTACCGGCAGCTCACCGCAACCGCGGCGTCGGATGAGCAGTAGGCGATCATCGCGCTGTACGAGAGCGACCGGTGCAAGCTTGCTCTGCAGAGCGAGAGGCGGAACCGCCGCCATCCCTCCGAGCAGGCGCAGCTGCACCGGCTGCGGATGCAAGGCAGAGCGGAGCGGCGCTGGCTCGCTACGGTGGCGAGCCCATCGCCAAGCGGCCCATCGCCCTTTGCCAAGAACGACCACAAGGCTGGGTCCTCCAACATGCCGGCCTACGACGATTGCGAGGAGGACGACGAGGAAGAGGTCGACGTCTAGGAGGAGGGCGACGACCAGACCGGGTGATCGCGGCGAGCCTCGGCCTGCCGTAGTTTTTCTAAAAGTTTTTTCAATGTTTTTAGTTAAATTATGCCATCTTTCTGTAAAAATATCGTCGAATCTATGAATTTGCGCCTATTTCAATGAGTTCGCCATTTTTTAATTAATTTTGAGTATTTCTGAACAAAATCACGAGCCAGAAGATAGATTAAAAGCGAACAGAGGGAGTAGTTTGGATGATTTTTGAATAATGTTGGATGATGTTGAACCAAGTCATTCCAAAATTTTAGGCAAATGTGCTTCAAATGAGGTCTGAAGATAGGGTAGACACCCCGTTTGAAATTTCATGAAAAATTCGACCTTGTCAAAATTATCCAAATAAATTTGATGAGCAACTATATCACATATAACAACATTGTGCGTTGGATTCATGTCATTTTGTTTTTGTTGAATTATTTATGCTCATTTAAAACCATCGCTCTATTCTCATGAGAAATGTGCTTCAAATGAGGTCTGAAGCTAGGGTAGACACCCGAGTTTGAAATTTCATGAAAAATTCGACCTTATCAAAATTATCCAAATAAATTTGAGGAGCAACTATATCACATATAACAACATTGTGCGTTGGATTCATGTCATTTTTTTTCTGAATTATTTATGCTCATTTCAAAACCATCGTTCTATTCTCATGAGAAATGTGCTTCAAATGAGGTCTGAAGCTAGGGTAGACACCCCCGTTTGAAATTTCATGAAAAATTTGACCTTGCCAAAATTATCCAAATAAATTTGAGGAGCAACTATATCACATATAACAACATTGTGCGTTGGATTCATATCATTTTGAGTTTTTTTGAATTATTTATGCTTATTTGAAACCATCTCTCTATTCTCATGAGAAATGTGCTTCAAATGAGGTCTGAAGCTAGGGTAAATACCCCCGTTTGAAATTTCATGAAAAATTTGACCTTGTCAAAATTATCCGATCCAAATCAATTTGAGGAGCAACTATATCACATATAACAACATTGTGCGTTGGATTCATGTCATTTTTATCTTTTTTGAATTATTTATGCTCATTTAAAACCATCGCTCTATTCTCGTGAGAAATGTGTTTCAAATAAGGTCTGAAGCTAGGGTAAACACCCCTGTTTATAATTTCATGAAAAATTCGACCTTGCCAAAATTATCCAAATAAATTTGAGGAGCAACTATATCACATATAACAACATTGTGTGTTGGATTCATGTCATTTTGATTGTTTTGGAATTATTTATACTCATTTGAAACCATCGCTCTATTCTCGTGAGAAATGTGCTTCAAATGAGGTCCGAAGCTAGGGTAAATACCCCCAGTTGTGCTTCATATTTTTTTGGCATCTTGTCTAAATCAACCAAATTAGTTTCCTAGACATCTATTCTATATATATAGTGTAAATCTGAAGTTTCATTATGTTTTGAATAATTCTTCTATTTTTTTATTTTTATTTAAATAACATGGTTTTATAGAAAAATCATATGTAAAACTGATAAAAATCATCGCTGTAGTAAATCTGAAGTTTCATTATGTTTTGAATAATTCTTCTATTTTTTATATTTTTTTATTTAAATAACATGGTTTAATACTTAATAGAAAAGAAATCATTTGTAGAACAGAGAGAAACCATCGATCCCTTTGGCCAACGGACCAACCAATCCGAGTGCAGAACGAGCGTCTCGCAGATTGTTGTGGCTGCGAGCGCATCCGTCCGATGCACAATTCCTTCTAGAAGGCGTCGATCCAGCAACCTAGTTCGAATCTCTGGGTGTCCTTCTAGAAGCTTTTTGGCTGGTCAAACAAAGGGTTGACCAAGCTTGAAATGAGCATACATAATTCAAAAAAAACGAAAAATATAAAGCCGACGCACATAGTAGTGTTATATCATACAGTAACGAGAAAAAAATATAAACCAGCCTTATAAAGAATGGAACGAAAAAGCCTTATCTAATATGTGATATCTTGAACAGACTAGTAGAGAGTTCAAGAAAATGAGATGAGTTTCAAACCCTTAGAGATGAAATAAGGTCAAAATCTCACCAAAGCTTCATTTTGGTGTGACTAAGAAAGATCCAAAGTTATTTTTTCATTTTGATGTTTTAAACTTGTTTTATTTACAATTTTTGATTAAAACCATTATTATTCAAAAGAAAATAAATAATACGAATATTCATCCAATAAATTTTCAGGCTTCAGAATTACATTATATAGGTCGAATACAAGTCTAAGAAGAATATAAATAGGATTTATAGACATTAGAACAAAAGCCTTCACTAAAATATGATTCCTCGAATACAGTAGTAGAGATTTCAAAGAATATGAGGTGGAAACAATTATGAATCTACCGAAGAGGTGGGTTCTACCTTTTTGGTTTGTGTTCCTATGGGCTATCCTAGCACAACAAAGCAAATAGTTCCAGATTGCTACCCCCTTTCGACGCTATTACCGCGTGTTTCCGTATAAGTCCGGTATTTCTCCAACGGGTAGGGTTTCACCAGGAGGGGGGCTACGAAGCGTCTGGATCTCAACACAAGCTAGGGGTGCCATACCATGTTAGTATAGGTGTGTTGTGTTCATTGGATGTCAAAGATTGCTCTCCGGGATGTGACCCGCTTCACCGGCATCCACTTCTCTCTCGTGAGCGCTTATAGGGTGAAACTCCCGTATCGGACCAAACATCGTGAATCTTCCGAAGAGGTGGGTTCTACCTTTTTGTTTTGTGTTCCTATGGGCTATCCTATTGATGACTCCCAAGTGCAGGAGATCAATTGTAGTACCTTTCGATAAGTATTTGAGTGTCGAACCCACGAGGAGCTGAATGTAAGCTATCTATTCTCTAAAGCCCTATAACCCACTTATATGGCTGTTTATGCAAAGAAATAAGTTTGACTAAAAGGAACTAACTAATTAAAAGCAAGTGACGTGGAGTGTGGTTTGTCTAGTAACTAGTGAAGCAAGTTTAAAATGCACGTAATCCTAGAGCAAGTTTCTAAAGAAAGTTTCTAAGCAAGTTTCACAAGTAGCAAGCAGCAAATATCTCAAGTATGTCAAGGGAGCAAGTGTTCTAGCAATAGGTGTTTCGTTCGTGTGGTTGTCACAATTAGTGAAGAACATGTTTTAGTCTTAGTTGTTTCTTCTAGGAAGGAGCCATGAATAGGTATAGTCAAGTAAATGATCTACAACCCCTTATGATGGATCATGTGGCCAAGTAAATGACTGCACAAGATTGATTAAGACATAAAGTCCCACCATAGCCTTACGTTCTAAGGTCCCCTATATATATCCCCCAATAACTTAACTTTGTGGCTCGGTCTCAGGTTACTGTCACTCCCAAGTCACCACCACTCCATTATGCTACCGGTGATCACCTTACATGCATTCCCCAGCATATGCGTGCACTCATATACTGTACATAAAGACAATCATAGAATATAACAAACTTGTATGCAACCAATCAACGAACTATTTCACCATTGCCAAGAACAATTCACTACTCAAATATAGACGGGGAGACACAATACATCAAGGGAATATAGTATTGCATCATACATCGTGTTTGCCAAGAGATTACAGTGGAGAGATGGAGCTGATCTTGCTGTAGATGTTGATGATGAACACACCGGAGGGGGGTGGAGCCCTCCGGGGGTGATCCCGGCGGCGTTTCCCCCCTCCGATTTTCTCTGGCGGCAACCTTCTGTCTCTCTGTTTCGTGGTTTCGTCTCTTGGCGCCGCCTCCTCCTCGAAAAGGCCAGGGGACCCTTTATATAGTCGTTTTTAGGTCACGAGACACTCGGGACAAGAAAGATCGACGCCATCGGAGCCACGGGGGCAAAAAGGGGGCCTCTCACGCGGCCAAGGAATCTGGCCGCGTGGAAGGTCCTCTTTGCCACCTGGTTGGCCTTTTGGCCCTCTACTTTGGCGCATGGTCTTCGTCTCAAAAATTCTGAACCGTGCTCTTTGGCCTTGCCCTTTTTGGAGTCCCGAAGCTCCCGGAAAGTCTGAAACACTAAAAAGTACGTTTTCTGGAAAAACAGGGTTAGAACCAAAAGAAGGGGGATTATTCAGAAAATCCCCCAAATCAATATAAAACATGAATATAAGTTGCTAATATGTAGTAAAAACAAGTAATAACATGCAAAGTTCATGTATGTATTTTACATGCATCACCTATCACAACAAAGCAAATAGTTCCACATTGCTACCCCCTTTCGACGCAGTTACCGCGTGTTTTCGTATAAGTCAGGTATTTCTCCAGCGGGTCTAGGGTTTCACCGGGAGGGGAGTTACGGAGCGTCTGTATCCCAACACAAGCTAGGGGGTTCCATACCATGTTAGTATAGGCGTGTTGTGTACTTTGGATGTCAAAGATTGCTCTCCGGGGTGTGACCCGCTTCACCGGCATCCACTTCTCTCTCGTGAGCGCTTATAGGGTGAAACTCCTGTATCAGACGAAACATCGTGAATCTTCCGAAGAGGTGGGTTCTACCTTTTTGTTTTGTGTTCCTATGGGATATCCTAGCACAACCAAGAAAATAGTTACACATTGCTACCCCCTTTCGACATCGTTACCACGTGTTTCCGTATAAGTCCGGTATTTCTCGAGCGGGTCTAGGGTTTCACCGGGAGGGGGCCTACGGAGCGTCTGGATCCCAACACAAGATAGGGGGTGCCATACCATGTTAGTGTAGGTGTATTGTGTGCTTTGGATGTCAAAGATTGCTCTCCGGGGTGTGACCCGCTTCACCGGCATCCACTTATCTCTCGTGAGCGCTTATAGGGTGAAACTCATGTATTGGACCAAACATCGTGAATCTTCCGAAGAGATGGGTTCTACCTTTTTGTTTTGTGTTCCTATGGGCTATACTAGCACAACCAAGAAAATATTTCCACATTTCTACCCCCTTTCGACGCCATTACCGCGTGTTTCCGTATAAGTCCGGTATTTCTCCAGCGGGTCTAGGGTTTCATCGGGAGGGGGCCTATGGAGCGTCTGGATCCCTACACAAGCTAGGGGGTCACCGCACTATACCAACTATCTCTAAAAATGATTAGAAATGACATGGCCGAGTAGTGCAGACAGCACCCGTCTACACTATTGTACATGCCCTAAAAACAGAGGGAACAAGATCCTCTTACTTTGCCCAACTTACGTTCTCTGACTTTCTCCCATGACACGTGGGTCCGGTATGTTATGGGATCCATTTGTCAGTGACCTAAAGTCAGAGGATACCGTTCCCGCACAGAGAAGCGTTCGTCTCAGTGTCTGCAGGCCGTTGCCGCCGTAGTTTGCATGCATGGACTCGATCTGCACCGTTCCTTACGATCAAACGATCGAAAATGACGCGGTGCATGGACTGGGTATTTTGTCTCAATGTAACTGCATGCAACAACGGGCACTGTCTAGTGGGGCCCCGTTCACCAGCCCGGTGCATGCACGCCTCATTTTTCAAAGTAAACAACGTGGCAGAAGAATAAAAGAGTAAACGTCGCGTCGCATGTGCAGCAGCCCTGCATGCCTCGTTTCAGAAACACGAGTCGCGTCCCATTTGCAGCGACGCAGGGCTCCACTCCTCACTTTCAGAAGATACGCATCAATGCATATGCAGCGAGGCAGGATTTGGCGTGAGACTTTGGACTTTCTTCTCTTCACCTCTTTAATACATGCATGCAACATCGAATCACTTTGACTGCCTAATGCACACTCTCGTACTCCGTATCACTAGATGTCCTACGCCTACGCCTACACCTGTTATACACCGCTTTAACCATGCATCGACTCTTCTACACTGCATCCAACGTTTTCACACAGTTTGCTTCATCTACCCTATTTAATTCACGTCTCATCGTGTTTTAAATAGCCCGTTTCACTCGTCCTCCATCTTCTTATCCCTCTCTAGCCCCTTTGCCATCTCTCCCTTCAAGCCCCGAACAATGTCTTCCTACTCTCTCCCTTCAAGCCCCGAACAATGTCTTCCTACTCTCTCCCTTCAAGCCCGGAGTCTGTCTCCGACAAGGACAACCACCCCAAGGCTCGGCCTTGGTACGAGGCCGAGTGGCCGCCGGAGGAGTTGGACGTCCTGCCCATCGAGTTTCCCGGTGACTCTCCCAAATGGGAGCGATCGCCGACGCCTCCCTTCGTCCACCGCCCCGACCCTGTCTCTTCCACCGCCCCCAAGAGTTTGGACATCTCCCCCAAGACGAACCGCCACCTAAAGAAACTGGAGCGGCTGGAGAAGAAGGAGTTGAAGGCGGAGGAGAAGAAGGAGGCGAAGGAGGAGGCGAAGGCTTTCCGGGCCAGCATTAAGCGGTCCATTGAGAGGGAGGAGGAGAGGATTCGGGCAGAGAACCGCCGCGCCCGGATCAAGCAGGAGATAGAGATCCGGGCGGCGGAGTGGAGGAAGTAGGGCGGCGCCGGAGGGCGGGAAGGGCTCCCGCATGCAGAGCGGGTGCAGTTAGGGCTAGGCCTTTAAAAAAAATTAAATGTAATGTCCCTCGGGCCCCACTGAATATATGTAAAGTGGGGCCAGTTATCCTTTCTAATTATGTTTAATTATATATAAAGTTATGTTTACTTATATTTGTTCAAATGTACCCACTGTTTAGAAGTTTTATCCTTACTAATTATCGCTTTAAAATCTGCACATTGTAAACAAAATTTATATATAAGAGATGTGATGCATTGTGTTTTCTAAGATAATATACAAATTTTAGTTGATAATAGTACATATTTTATATTATTAATACGAATAAGTTGATGGTTTAATAAATGGATAATGTGTAGTCTGCATGCAGTGATTAATAAATCATTATATTTAATAAATGGATAATGTGTAGTCCAAATGTAACCATTGATTTGCTAGAAGAATGGATGATGTGGATAGTTTGCATGTTGAGATAGAAAAATCATTAATGCATGTTAATTAGTGGGGTTTTGCTTTATAAGAAGTATAGATTTATCCGAATGTTTAAATTATATTTGTCCAAATGTTTAAACTATATTTGTCCAAATGTTTAAATTATTTTTGTCGAAAATTTTAAATTATATTTGTCCAAATGTTTAAATTATATTTGTCCAATGTTTAAATTATTTTTTCCACTCTTTGTCCCGTGTTAGTATACATTGGGCCTCATTTAACATTGGGCCGCAAGCAACGGTCAACAGCTGGGGTCCACATGCAGCGCCAGCCGTCAACAGTTGAGGCACACAAGCCGCGCCAACGCTCAACAGTTGGGGCCTACAGGCCGCGACAACGGTTCTATGATGGGTCCCACAGGTCAGCATCTTAACGGGGGCACAAAGTTACGGTGGGAGCAGCGAAACGAGTCCTTGCGGACATACTAGGGGCAAAATTGAGGTCGATTCGGCAATAGAGGTATAACCGAGGTCGTGGTGCCAACTGAGGCACCCTATTAAATAACCCATATTTCTAAGTTATTTTTGCTAGCTTACCCTCCTAGTTGAAAAACACTAAGTCCGGTCTTGTGAAAAATTCATGAAGTGCTATGAGGGTGCCTCATTTGTCAACTTGGGATTTTCAACATGATGGCAAGGAAGGACTTAGCCATCTCAAGAATTTCAACATGAAGCAATAATGCCAAAGAAGTACTTAGCCAAGAAGAAAAACTTCAGAGGCATTTCCAAGAAGGAGCACTTAGAAGAAAACAGGAGGAACTACAAGAAGACTAACCTCCCTTTTTCTCTAAGGCCTTCTCCCTTTTCCTTTCTTTTGCCTTAGAATTTGTGGTGGCTAAGTTAGATAAATACCATCCCCTAGTTTTTGCTAAATTCATCAAGTCCTACAAGAAGCAATGGAGGCATCACACAGAAGAAGGAAGCCACAAAGGATCCTGAGGATTTTCAAGACCAGTGATGTGAAGACTTAGAATTTGTTTTCCAATACCTAGAACTTGTTTTCAAGATGATTAGTGTTTTGCCCAAGACTTAGATTTTCTTTTTCCCAAATGAGATGAGAGTTTTGACCAAGACTTTAACAAGGATCCCTTTCATCAAGAAGAACAACTTCAACAAGGACCCAACTCCAGAAGAATAATCTCCCAGAAAATGAAGAAGAAGAAGAAAAGATTTTACAAGTTCCTTCTTAAGGAACTCTAACAATACCTACTACCTCTCTTATTCTATATGACTATGTCCCTAAATCCTAAATAGATACTTCGGTTGATTTTACCGACTACTTCTCTTATCCTATATGACCAAGTCCCTAAATCCTAGATAGACACTTCCGTTGATTTTCTTCAACTCAATAAGGAGGACTACAAGGAAGGACATTGAAGACATACAGACTTAGACATCAGAAGAAAATCAAGGAGGCAAAAGAAGACCCAAAGAAACAAAAACAAAATTAGATTAGACCCAAGACCAACCCTTAGTCACAAATGGAAAACTTTAACTACAATAACTTAATGCATTGAAATTAATTGTTATCACATGTTTCCCCTTTTTCATGTTATAGTAAATGTGATAATACTTAGTGAAAACTCTTGGAACTTCCTTGACAAGTAATATCAATTAACTTTGAACTTTTCAAACCCAATCCTTAGCCATTTGCTATACACTAAACTCAAAAACAATAATTTGTTTGGTAGAATAAATTGTGGTGTTAAGTTTAATGATTGTTATACTTTTTTTCTATTGTTTGTGAATTGCTTGTTAATTGTTGTTTACTTGTATTGTTTAGATTTTACAGAGAGCAACGTTCTATTTTTGTGAAGGAAGTGTGATTGTTCTTCAACAACTTCAAAGGCAAGTAACACACCATCAGCTACCTATTATTTTTGCTAAGCATTCTTAGAGTTTTGAGTAGTATGCATGGTAAGAAATTTATCTAAGTATTATGTTATGCTATTATTCCAAGTAGTGTGTAGTCATCCTTTCATATCCTGCTAGTATAGAAGACAATAAACTTAGTAGAATTGCTATGCTCTTGGATGTTTTATTTAGATGTTAAGGAAAATATTTCACGTCTTATGGTTTATGATTTTCTGTTGCTTCAAATGCATCCTTAATGTTATTGGACGTCAATGCTACAGTTGGATTAGTGCAAGCTAGCTTAGATATTATGCTAGATGAAGTTTATCTGAGATGCTGCTTTAGAGTGCCCTTATATATTCAGTTGATAGAAAAGCATGCTGACTAATAGGGCTCTCATAAGATTTGTGTTAATCTAACGGGCTGAAAAAATGTGTGTGTTACCTATTTCATGATTTCACGGGACTTTTGATTTCTGTAATTGCCTATCAAATTCTTCTTAACTACTATGTTCGTTCGTCGCTGGAGCATATTTGGAGCTCGAGCCGGCCAACTCCGGCCTCATCGTCAGCACTCTTCTAGGAAAACAAAGAGTTCAACACACCTTAGCAGGGTTGAGCATGGACATTGTAAATAACCCGATCTTGTAGTTAATGCGAGATATGACAGTGTGTAGGCTTTCCATTTGAAAACTGATCAATGTGCTTATTATGGAGTAGCAGATGTTTCGTGTCAGTTCCCGTTAGATGCTTAAATGGGGTTCTTATAGTTCTTGTCGTATTATATTGTTCTTTTTGAATGTGCAGATGTGCATCAGTCAGCTATATTTCCAATAAAGAATACACCATTGGAGGAAGATATCTCATGGTTAAACAAATTATATGTTTGGTAGAAATTCTGTCTAGGCTAGTTCTATTTTATCTACTATGGCGTGGAAATATGGCAGTTTAATGCTTTATACTATAGGTTGGCAAAATATAGTTATAAATTATGTAAGATGTGCAATTTGTGATTTTAAATCATTTATCCAATTGTGAACTCTGATATATTTTGGTGCACTTTTCATATGTAGCTCAAAAACTTTTTTCAAACATGTTGGGACTATTAGTGGCAGTTTTGAAACTGCCACCAAAAAAATTTGGGGGCGGTTCTAAATCTGCTTCCAATGCATTTTTTTGGAGGCAGTTCCAAAATTGCCACCAATGCCTTTTCTTTAGGGGGGGGGGGACTTTTGATACTGCCACAAATGTCTATTTGAGGAAGTTTTAGAACCGTCAATAAAAACTAGTGGAGGTCGTTTTGAAACTGCCAAAAATGGCTATTTTAGGATGTTTTTAAACTGCCCCAAAAAAATGGTGGAGGCAGTTTTTAAACTGTCGGCAAAAACTTTGTAGGGAAATTTTGAAATTGCCACCAAAACATTTTTGAGGCAATTTTGAAACTGCCATCAAAGGCTTTTAGATACATTTTCTAAACTGCCTCAAAAAACTTTCAAAAGAAGGTTACAAAATGTGCCTTTAAATATATTTCTCAACACGACTATATCCAGCAGTTTTTTTTCCTTCAAAAAATCTCTGAAGGAAATTTACAATCAATTGGAGGCACTTTTGAGTGCCTCCTATGAGAAAATCTGACATAGTGACTGGACGCACATCAACGAGAGAGAAGAGGAAGCACGTGAGGCGGCAGCCACCTGGCGAATGGGGTTGGGAGCGCGTTTCTTTTCATAGAGGAGCCTGCCACGTGGGCCAACAAGCGGGTGAAAAGCGAGGCCAACTCCCAGCCCGTGCGCGCCAGCTTGCTAACGTGGTCCGTGGATAAGCTGAGAGACGTCGCTAGGGGGTCGCGACCGCCCTTTGTTTTTAGATCCAATCGAGCGATGTTTTTTTTTTGAGGGCTTCAACAGTATCCCCAACAAAATATAGACCGTCTATTTTTGTGAATCTAATGGATCGTATTAAATCATACTACTCCCTCCGTATCGAAATATAAGATGTTTTAGCATTTGCTAGACAATATGTACCTAGACATGTTTTAGTGTAAGATGCATATGAATCTACACACTAAAACATGTCTAGATACATTATATCTATAAAATGCTAAAACATGTTATATTTTGATACGGAGGGAGTAGTACGTAAAACACTCGAGTAGTACAATTGATACTAGTGTCTAAAACCGAAACAATAATAATGCATGTATGACAAAATTGGAAGGGCATATAAGGCATGTCCCAATGCATTGTCTCTTAGCACGTAATCATATGAGCCTTACAAATCTAAGAGACAACTACTCCGGTACTTTGTTTCTTATTAGTTGTATCTAAATTAATGATTTGAAGCTCATGCATACATATAATTGGACTAGCAACACTTTTTACCTATAGCCACGTGCAAGGGTTGTATCTTAGCTAAGATACAACCTCACTCTATTTCTTCATTAATTCCTATGCCACATAAGCATTTTTCCTAGGATATAACGCTAAGAGACCTCCCATTGGCACATGCCTAACAATAAATAATCAATCCTGTTAAAAAACGGAAGGGTGCATAATACGCATGTAAACAAGTGCATGCATCAGCACCTGGCCACGCGGTGTTCAAAATTGGATCTGCTGGAGCTCTCGGCTGTTGACTTTCCAGAAAACTAGAACTTATTAACATAACGCGGTTTTACAACCTCTACTGTTTGAGAAAAGTGTTCAGGCTAGTTCTGTGGGCATGAGTTCTGCTGGGCAGCTAGCTGGCCACCATGCGCACATGAACTCCGGCGACCAGCGAGGTGGTTCTGAAATTTCACGCTGTAGAAATAATTTGTAGAGAGATACACATATTCACGAGGTATTACTTAGACAGGATAAAATATAGGGATCAGATTTTCAAGATTTTTAGGCTAAATTAATGGGATAATTAGTGATATTGGTTCTTCCATAAATAATTTCTTACCTAAAAAGTCTACCTTGCCTTTTTTAAATGAACGGCTGGATTTCAATTCATACTACTCATGGCCAGCGAGTAGTAAAACGTACCGTAAAAGACCCCCTTTTTTTTGAAAAACACACTACATACACAAACGCTCATACACACACGTGGTTCTTGGGATTGACGAAGTCACCACACTACATACACAAACGCTCATATACACAGGTGGTTCTTGGGATTGACGAAGTCACCATAGGCGCCTCGTTGTCGACAGGAATGTCGCCTCACACTGAAAGAATATTCCGGCAATGCAACAGCAGGTGTGAAACCTGTGGTTTAAACTCTGGTGGACTAGGGGTCAGGGCCGGTCCTTGGGGGTGCGGGAGGTGCGGCCGCCCCGGGTCCAGAATATTTGGGGGCCCCTCCTAGATATAATTATTTAGCTTAAGAAAGGCCTGACTCGTAGCTGCATTGCTGTGCGGGCGGGATCCAATTATATTATACTTATCATATAACTATTTGATCCCTAAAAAAACTATTCGATCGCATCTGCATATCGGTGGTTCGTGTCTCGGTGGCTGATGGAAAAACAGAAAACGCTTCGCACCGCCGTTGCATCCGCCGTCTCTCGCCAGCGGCAGCTTATTTGATTCCGCGATTTCGAGTCGCCACGCGCCGCGCCGTCCGCTGGTATTTGACAAAAAAATTGATCTTCCCAAATTCTCTATTGTAGAGGTTCATGCCTAATTTAGGTTATTAATTATTATTTTTTACTTATAGCGTCCCTATGAAGGATTTATCCGGGAGTGCTGGAAGACTAAAATGAGAGAACATGAAAAGAAATGGATAGACTCAAATAGATCGCCGTTTCAAAAAAATTAAAGAGTAACACAAACACTTCAACAAATCCAGATAAATTGGCTATGTTTCTTACAGGGGAAAGATGATTAATCCGGAAGATGTGATCATACAGAAGAGATTATTGACATGAACGCGGATGAAAACAATGTGAGTATCATGATCACTTATTTAATTCATCTCCATAATGTTTGGTGAGGAACCAGTTCATGTATGACTCAGTGAATTGGGCTAATATTTATAAAAAATCAAGGGACAAATTAGTGTAGAAGGGTCCTATTAGAGAAAAAAAATCCTTTAAACAACAAGGTAAGACATTTTCCGTATGACCACTCGTCCATTTCTAATGACTTCGCATCTAGAAATGTAAAGAGATAATTTTCGGGTCTGACGAAATTGTGACCTTTATGTGTCGGTGTTCTTTTTTCCGCAAGTGTTTTCCATGTAATTGTTTGTCTCATTTTCCCCATTTGATTTATTTCACCATCTGTTTATACTAAGGGGGCCCAAATTTTAGTCTCGCCCCGGGCCCCCGAAACCTCAGGACCGGCCCTGCTAGGGGTACAACCACCCTTCTAACACTAGTGGAAACAACCCCTCTCGTCCAGGGGGCTAGGGGGCAGCTGTCCCGGTTGCAACCGAATCCGGGACAAATGCCATGCTTTGGTCCCGGTTCGTGCGCCCGGGGCAACAGGAATCGCCTGGGGGCATTGGTCCCGGTTCGTGGGGGACATATCGGTCCCGGCTCGTGCCACGGACCGGGACCAACGCCTAGCCACATGCCACGTGGCACGCGCATGAACATTTGTCCCGGTTCAGTCCACGAACCGGGACCAATGCCCCCCTTCCCCTATATATACTGCCCCAGCCCCTCCCCCCTTCCATCTTTTTTTTGCTTGGAGGTGTGAGAGAGTGTGGTGTTAGTGTGTTTTATTTTACTATGCACACGAGGTGTTCGACGAAATTCCCGAGCCGCACATAAGCTCACTGAAAATGGTATCTTCGACCGAGGTTAACAAACTTATCTTTTTCATCTGTAACTGATACATAAAAAAGTAGTATTTGTCGTATTAATATGTTATTGTAATGTATTTTGATAAACTTAATTATACGATGCAGCTGGATGCACGGCAGCGATGGATGTATGGTGACCGACGCACTTCCGAGTATATGGCAGGCCTGAATGCATTTCTTGCTGTAGCTCAGGCGAACAAAGATAATGGCTTCATGTGTTTCCCATGTGTTGATTGTCGGAATGTCAGAGAGCACTCTTCCGAAAGAATCATTCACGGCCATCTACTTTGGAGATGTTTCATGCCCAGCTATAATTTCTGGACGAAGCATGGAGAAAAAGGGGTTGTGATGGAAGACGATGAAGAAGAAGAAAAAGATCCTTTGTTCCCTGAATACGACAATACTGCAATGGAAGAGAATGGAGAAGAAGGAGGTGATCAAGAACAGGCATCAGAAGAGCCCGATGATGATCTTGGCCGAGTTATTGCTGATGCAAGGGAAGACTGTGAAAACAAATTGGAGAGGTTGAAGTTGGACAACATATTACAGGATCACAAAAAATTGTTGTACCTAAATTGCGAAGATGGTAGCACAAAGCTCGGTACCACACTGGAGTTGCTGAAATGGAAGGCACAGAACGGTGTGACTGACAAGGCATTTGAGAGTTTACTTCAACTAATGAAGCCAAAACTTCCAAAGGATAATGAATTGCCTGAGAGTACGTACGAAGAAAAGAAAGCTCTCTATCCTCTAGGATTAGATGTGCAGAAGATACATGCATACATTAATGACTGCATCCTCTTCCGCGGTGAGAAGTACGAGAATTTGGATGAATGTCCGATATGCACTGCACTTCGGTATAAGATCAGAGCAGATGACCCTGGTGATGTTGACGGCGAGCCCCCGCGTAAGAGGGTTCCTGCTAAGGTGATGTGGTATGCTCCTATAATACCACGGCTGAAACGTCTGTTTAGAAACAAGGAGCATGCTAGGTTGTTGCGATGGCACAAAGAAGACCGTAAGAAAGACGGAAAGTTAAGGCACCCCGCCGATGGATCGCAGTGGAGAAAGATCGAGAGAGACTTCCCAAACTTTGCAGGAGAGGCGAGAAACTTTTGGTTTGGTCTAAGTACAGATGGCTTTCATCCTTTTGGGGAGCAGAGCTCCAGTCATAGCACTTGGCCTGTAACTCTAGGTATGTACAACCTTCCTCCTTGGTTGTGCATGAAGCGCAAGTTCATTATGATGCCAGTTCTTATCCAAGGCCCGAGGCAACCTGGCAACGACATTGATGTGTATCTAAGGCCATTAGTGGAAGAACTCTTACAATTGTGGGGCAAACCAGGTGTACCTGTGTGGGATGAGAACGAACAAAAGCCATTTGACCTACGGGCGTTGCTTTTCGTAATCATCAATGATTGGCATGCTCTTAGTAACATTTCCGGACATACAAATAAGGGATACAATGCATGCACACACTGTTTAGATAATACTGACAGTGTTTTTTTGGATAAATGTAAAAAGGTTGTATACCTGGGGCATCGTAGATTTCTTCCGATCAAGCATCCCGTAAGAAAGAAATGAGGGAAGCATTTCAGAGGTGAGGCAGATAACTGGAAAAAGTCTGAGCTACGTAGTGGTAATGATATATTCGGTATGGTCAATTACCTAGAAGTAATCTTTGGTAAGGCTGCTGGCAGCCAACCAGTTCCGTACGGCCTTGATAAGCGCGCACCCATGTGGAAGAAGAAATCTATATTTTGGGAGCTACCCTATTGGACAGTTTTAGAGGTCCGGTCTTCAATCAACGTGATGCACGTGACAAAGAATCTTTGTGTCAATCTGCTATGCTTCCTGGGCGTGTATGGGAAGTCCAAAGATACGCCAGAAGCACGGGAGGACCAGCAACGTATGAAAGACCCAAGCAACAAGCACACAAATAGGCGCCATTAGTTAAGCAGCTACGCTCTTACTAAAGCAGAGAAGGAAATATTCTTTGAAGTCCTTTACAGTATCAAGGTTCCGTCTGGCTTCTCGTCGAATATAAAGGGGATAATAAACATGGCAGATAAAAATTCCAAAACCTGAAGTCTCATGACTGCCACGTGATTATGACGCAGTTGCTTCCGATTGCATTGAGGGGCTTCTACCGGAAAATGTTCGAGTACCCATTGTGAAGCTATGTGCATTCATGAACGCAATATCTCAGAAGGTAATCGATCCAGAAAGTCTGACAAGATTACAGAGGGATGTGGTCCAGTGTCTTGTTAGTTTTGAGTTGGTGTTCCCACCATCCTTCTTCAACATTATGACTCATCTCCTGGTTCATCTATGTGAAGAGATTCATATTCTTGGTCCGGTATTTCTACACAATATGTTCCCCTTTGAGAGGTTCATGGGAGTCTTGAAGAAATATGTTCATAACCGTGCTAGGCCAGAAGGAAGCATCTCGAAGGGCTATGGAACAGAGGAGGTCATTGGGTTCTGTGTTGACTTTATTCCTGACCTTAAGACAATTGGTGTTCCTGAATCGCGGCATGAGGGGAGACTGAGGGGAAAAGGAACGCTGGGAAAGAAAACAATGATACCTAGGGACGGGCATTCTTTGACCAAAGCACACTACACAGTTCTACAAAATTCTATGTTCATGGCTACGTATCTCGAGGAACACAAGAATATTGTACGGTCTGCAAACCCGGGGAAGGATGACTCATGGATTAAACGCGAACACATGGAGACTTTCGGAAGTTGGTTGCAAACACATCTTATAAATGACACCACTGTTGAAGATCAGCTGTACATGTTGGCAGGGTCACCATCTTCGACTATTGGGAGTTTTCAAGGGTACGAGATAAATGGGAATACATTTTACACGAACTCCCAAGATAAGAAGAGCACCAACCAAAACAGTGGTGTCCGCTTTGATACAACAAACGAGAATGGAAAAAATGACACATACTATGGTTACATAGAGGAGATATGGGAACTTGACTATGGACCTTCTTTTAAGATCCCTTTGTTCAAGTGCAAATGGGTCAACCTGAATGGAGAAGGGGTAAAGGTAGACCCGCTTTATGGAATGACAACAGTGGATCTCAACAATATTGGTTACAATGACGAACCATTCGTCCTAGCCAATGATGTGGCTCAGGTCTTCTATGTGAAGGACATGTCTTCCAGATCGAAGAAAAGAAAAAATAAGGAAACAAATTCATCATACGATGAGCCGAAGCGTCACATAGTTCTCTCAGGGAAAAGAAACATCGTGGGAATCGAGGACACGACAGACATGTCAGAAGATTATAATAAGTTTGTTGAAATTCCACCCTTCACAGTGAAAGCTGACCCGACCATCCCGTTAAATAATGAAGATGCTCCATGGTTACGGCCGAAGCGATCATAAGCAAGGGACACGAAGAAAATTCAGAAGACTAGATAGGGATGTTGTTGGTGATGTGTAATAATAAACGTGGAATACATGATCATAGTTCTTATAACGTAGTATGAACGAGATTTTGTTAGCCAAAATGATATTTATACATATTCTGTGATTATGAATGGAGTAGGTGCAAGTTTGACCAATAATTTGTATTGATCGGTCAAAAGCTGACAAGCATTGAGTTCTTGACAACTATGACCAGCCTGACTTCATTATTATTCCAACCAGCGGCACACCCACCCACTTTTCTGTTTCTCTCACCCTCCGTCTGTTGGTGATGTGTAATAATAAGCGTGGAATACATGATCATATAGTTCTGTTTGATCAGTATTTTGTATTGACCGGTAAAAAGCTGACAACTATGACCCATATCCGAGTATGAGATAACTGTAGGCAGATATTGCAGGAACACTTCGAAGTGATAGTACGGATACCATCCTGACAGATATTACAGGATTATAACTACTTTGGATATGTAGTATGTGTTGACACACGGTATAGAACAAGTGATTATGGCAGGCCTCTATTGTTATTCATTGGAGTTAACCACCATAAACAGCCCAAAACAGTTTTGACTGACTGCTTTACATCGATAGGGGATGCAGTTGCTTCTGCTTGGCCAGGGACTGTCCACCGCTCGGATATATATCAAAATGCAACGAAAGTATTAAGGGATATATTGCACTGTTCGGAAACTTTCGCTCATGATTTTAGTAGGTATTGGCGAAGTACAATCTGAAGGATAACGAGTGGCTAAGTAGATTGTATAAGGATAGAGAAAGATGGTCTTTGCCTTATGGGTGTCATATATTCTGCGCAGATATTGCAGGCACACTTCGAAGTGATAGCAGGGATACCATCCTGACAGATATCCTTAAAACAGAAATGGAGCTTCGGTACTTCTTTAACAGATATGATAAATTTTTGGAGGAGAAACGTCTAACTGAACAACGAAGATCCCAAATGTTGAAGGCGGAGGGGAGCGCGACGGCGACGGCGGACGAGCAGAGGAGAGGAAAGCGCGACAGCAACGGCCCGGTCTCCCCCGCCCGACCGCCCGTCTCTGCTTTAAGTCTGCTGCTCCTGCTGCGGCTTGCCGCGTACACGGAAGTTACTATGTTTTCAAGCGGGGGTCGGGATAAAGGGAAAATACGTGTGGATGCGCAGAGTAAATCTTCGAAGGAAAACTATAGTTTTTCTGTTGTAGACGAAGATCTCAAATTCACCATGTCAATAAGGTACAACTCGCTTTGTCGAACTTTATATAAATCACCCGGGATGCCTTGTATGCTCTGGACTAACTCGGAAGATCACGAGAGAGAACAAAAATTGTAACATTTTTATATTCAAATTATATACAAATGGTAAAATAATTAATAGTTTCAATAGTTAGAAAAATTATTTAGTTAAACGAAAAATGGATTTAAATTAGTTATGCAAATTCTAGCATTTTTCACGTTGGAATTTTTGTCAAATTCGAAAGTATATAGAAGTTGTTAATGTGCAAACTTAACAATTTTCAAATTTTGGCGCTAAAAATTTTTGGGCGCGCAGGGTGCCACCGAAATTCGAAATTAGTTTTTGGTCCCGGCCCGTAGTACCAACCGGGACCAAAGGGGCTCTAGTCCCGGTTGGTGGCACAGGCCGAGACTAGAGGCCCAGGTGTATAAATATCTCGGCCCTCTCTCCAGGCCGAGCGACCACCCAGGACAGCGGACATGGCTTGGCGAAGCCCTGCCGGCGACGGGAACGAGTAGGAAGATCCCGCCGGCGCTGGTTCCGCCGGCGGGGTTGGACTAGGGACGCGTTTTTGTCGACACAAATATATATTAAAAAGGCCCGGGGGCCGTGCTTACATAGGGGGGCGGCGCGGCCACAGGCGGCCGGCCGTGCTTACATATAGGGGGCGGCGGCGTGGCCACAGGCGGCCGGCCGTTTCTTGGGGGGGTGGGTAGCTTAGCCTAGGGGGGGGGGGCGCACCGGCACCGGCCTACTCCTCCTCGTCGGAGGAGATGCAGTGGTAGGGTGGTGCCTGCCACAGGTGGGCAGGCGGCTGGGGCGGGCCCGCCGGTGGCTGCGGAGGCATCGGGGGCGCGTACGGCGGTGGCGGGGGCAGCACCTCCTGCTGCGGCGGCGGTGGCGGGGGTAGCTCCTCCGGCGACCATACGCCGCCGGTCCAGGCCCAGCCTATCCCGTACTCCAGGCCGGGGGGCAGCGGCTGCGGCGGTGGCTGGTCCTCGGAGGCCTCCAGCTCGTCGTTCATCACCTGCCACCAAGGGGCAGGCGCCGAAGGGGGCAACATGGCGTTGGCGTCGGCGGCAGCGGCGACCAGGACCGCCTCCCACCGCTTGACCTCGTCCTCGACGAGGGAGCGGCGGGAGGCCTCTAAGGCCTCCTCCATGTTGTTCCGGAGCTCGGGGTCGTCTTCCTCGTCGACGTGGTCGGCGATGTCGTCCACCAGGAGCCAAAGCTCCGGCTCCCTCCCCGGCGGTGGCTCGGGGTAGTCCTCGGTGCTCACCTGCTCGGCTGTGGAGATGTAGGAGCGGCGGCGCTGCTCGTGCTCCTGCTGGAGCCAGGTGGCCCAGTAGGGGGAGCTCCGCGCGTACGCGCGGTCCCTGAGGAGGCGGGCCGACAGGAGCGCGCGCCGGCGGTCGATCTCCTCGCCCAGGGCCTCTCTGCTGGACGGGGCCGGCGGCACGGGAATGCGTTGCGGGTTCAGGTGCCAGCCGTCCGTAAGGTGGACGTCCGGCCAGAACACCGGCGTGACGCGTTCCCAGTGCCACTCGGCCTCCTCATTCCGGACATACCGACGGAAGCGCTTGCCCTTGGGCGCGGAGCGGGGACGCGCGTGACGCCGGAGGCGGAGCGGAGACACGCGGCCGCCCGCCGATGCGGACGCCTCCCGGGCCGAAGCCGAAGGCCTCCGCCGGCGGCGGTGGAACGCCGGAGCGCGCGCCGCTCGAGGACCCGGCCTCGTGGTCGTTCCTGGGGCGCTTACCGCTCGAGAACCAGCGGGACATGGTGGCTAGGGTTGCTTTAGCTGGGGCGCGGCCGGGGTGGATGGGCTGTACGGGCGGCGGGGGCCCTTTATAAAGGACCCGGGGAGGCTGGCATGCCAACCGGCGGCCGGAACATGGCGGCGGTTGCAGCTGGCCATGAATGCGGGGGGGGGGGGGAGCCGAGGCGTGGCGACGGTTGCAGCTGGCCACGCGCGCGTGGGAAAGTGGAGGGGGCGGAAAGACGAGGCGGCCGTGGGCCCTTTGACCGTCCCTGTGGTTATAATTTAAGGGAGCGGGCGAGCCAGCCACTAGGCCGCTGGCCGGTGGCCACTTTTGACCCCTGCGAACCGTTGACCGAATACAATAAAAGACGCGGGCCAGCGGGACCTTTTGACCAAAAATGTGGCCAGTGGGCTTAATTAAAGACGTGGGCCTAGACGCGGTTGGGGAAGGGGAGGCCGGTTGGGGATTGCGAGACAGTAGCCAAAAAAAAACGAAAAAAAACCTGCCCCGCAGGGGAAAATTGGCGGAATATATATATTTTTAAAAAGGTATCCATCCCGGTTCCTAAAACGAACCGGGACGAACTCACTGGCCGTCCCTGGCCCAGGTTCGCCACGTGGGCCATCCTTACCATCCCGGGTCCTGGCACGACCAGGACCAATGGGGGAGGCTATTTGTCCCGGCTAGCCCATCCCGGTTGCACAACCGGGACAACTGGCCCTTACGACCCGGGACAAATGGCCCTGTTTCCACTAGTGTAACCATCCAACCACAGATTGGTTTGCGATCGAGCCGACGTGGTTGACATTAATCATAACATATACAGGTTGAAAAAGTGCTCACGTCTCACGTCTGTACGTGATCACGGAGTTGTACTTTTTATAGGGCAAGCCTTGGTGGTTGGGTGCTGGTGGAAGATTACGGACTACTCAATGTCGCGTACGCGTCATGGAAAGCTCTAGTATGCAACTCCATAGGTTATATTACCTGCCCTCAGAAGAAGAAAAATTTATAAGTAATAATTAGCTAGCTAGTAGTCCATATAAGGCCGATCATAGGTTTCCAAACGTACATCTGATGGATGGATCGAAGACGATGGGATCTCATGGTTTCGAGCCTGGGAGCTACAGCGGGGAGATCCCTAGCGAGATGTTACAAGAGATTCTACTGAAGCTGCCAACCAAGGACGTCTCCCGTTCCTGCTGCGTCTCAATGTTGTGGCGCAGCGTCGTCGGCGACCTTTCCTTCCGCAACCTCCACGCCATGGCCGGCCATGTCACCTCTGTCCGCCCCCAGGCCTTGCTCGAATCGGAGAGCTGCGAGCCTGGCCGGAGCCACGAGGCCAGCATCTTCAACGTGTCGTCGGGGAGGGCCATGTGTTGCGTCCCCATCCCTAGCGGCTACTGCTTGGCAAACATCTGCAATGGCCTCATATGCTTTGTACACGTCAAGGGTCCCGAGGCGCCGGCCCTGGTGTGCAACCCCGTCACAAGCGAGACGGTGGCGCTTCCCAAGGCTCCCCCAGTGGTCACCAGCTCCGAGATAGATATCTGGCATCTGTTCGCTCTGGGATTCAGTCCGTCTACCAAGGAGTACAAGTTGTTCCGGCTGTCGTACCAGTCTTAGGCTGGTCACAATGGGGAGTAACTAAGAGTGGTAACATCATGATGTTACTAGTCTAAGTTACTACCTCCACAGTGGGTAGTAACATATTTGTGGTGTCATGCATGACTTCATTTATTAGGGCTATAGACACATTTTTCCTTGGTATGTGTGATGTTACTAGTAACATAGCTAGTTACCACAAACACTTCTCTCTTCATTAAATATGTGCCACATAAGCAAAATTGCTTTGAAATGTGTGATGTTACTACCTTAGTTACTCCCATTGTGGCCAGCCTTACTCTTCCTCCTCCGACAATTATGTGCATATGGAGGTGTACACTCTAGGCGACACACGTGGGTGGCGCCAGCATTCCTTCCTCTCTCTCTACCGCCCAACCGACATTTATGCGCCGGTGTTCCTCCACGACAAGCTGTACCTGTTGACCCTTGGTTGGAAGCATAAACTTGAGCGCGAGATCCCCAAAAGCATATTGGTGATTGATGTGGCGTCGGAGTCATGCTGCACTTACCGTCTTCCGGACTACGAAACTCAGCCCAATGCTCAACCGATGGTGGGTGTCTATGAGCTGAACGGGCAACTTTGCTTTGTTGCGCACATCAGCAACCCTAGCGCAACCAACTTCTGGGTGATGTCGCTGCCAGTGCCAGGGGACAAGGACACTGGCGGCCACAAGGAGCCATCCTGGGAACTCCGCTACAACTTTCCAAGGGAAGGGCTTTTGTTCGAGGGGTCGTGGGCTTGCTGGCTTGACGATGATGAGATGTTGTGCTACATGATGGATACCACCTTGCACATGTATGACACAAGGAAAGGACCATCGATTTCCAACGGTGGTTTTCTACAATGGGATAAGACGCTACAACTCCCCACGGCTCCCTCGCTGTCCAATTGCCAATGGAACGTCTACGGGGGTTACCGTCCCACATTGCTCTCACCTCTCATCTTTGCGTTGCCACCCTCGCAGGACAATGATGACAGCAAGCACCAATTTGAGCACACCATCTTGAGTCTACTACGATGCCAAAAGTAAATCAAACAACGCCAACAAGACACTCGATTGTGCAGCGCTGGTAAGCAGCTAAAATGACTTTGCTCACGGTCGATCATGCAACCATAACATGCAAGAGGATATTTTGTCACCGATACTATTTATATTCATATGATAGGATATCAAAATGTAGGCTTTGAATTCGACTTGAATTATCTGTATGGCTTTCGAATGACGATTTAATGCCATGTTATATGTGTCCCTGACTTTAATGTCCTGAGTGCAATCAAATGATGTTCATTTCCCTTAGTACGTAAATCTCGGGATTCTTCAACGGATTTTACCCTTTTTCAAACAAAAAAGATACTAAGAGTATTACATTACAAAATGAATACATAGCTTCTGGGGAGGTTGAAACTTGCAGCGACCGATGGCATCACTTCACCCGGAGTAGCCGAGGCGTTGGCCGTCAGAAGGGCGCTGGAAATATGTCGGGAGTGGTTTTCAAAACATCAAACATAGTCTCTGGTTATTTATCTATGGTCCAGGGCCTCCTTTCATCAGTTCAAGATCGTTTAGCCGTGGGCAGGACATGCGGAGGTGTATACCGTTGTGTGCAAGAAACTCGACGAAGGTGGAGTTAACAAACTCAGTACCATTATCGGTTTGGAAGGACACGACAGGAAGGTTGAATTGTGTGCGTGCGTTAATGAGAATATCACATGTGTCGGATTTACGGTGTAATGGGAAGGTCCACATAAAATGGGAGAAATCATCGACAATGACAAGGTAGTATTTAAATCCAGAATTACTAGCAATGGGTGAGGTCCATAAATCACAATGAAGTAACTGAAACGGAACGACACAAACTGTGGATGATCTAGAAAATTGTAGACACACGTGCTTTCCAAGTTGATAGGCATGATACACTTGAGTACTTTTATTACATGGAATAGCGAAAGCAAAAGATAAATGTGACATAGAGTCACGACCCGGATGTCCTAAGCGGTGATGCCATAGCGCCGATGAGGTGGTGGTGGCGACGAGTCCAAACGGCGAGGTGTTGGTGGTGGTGTTGGCGAGGAACTCGTAGAGTGGGCCGGGGCTACTGCAGCGTATGATCTCGCGCCGAGTGTGCAGATCCTTAATAGAAAAACCAAACGGGTCATATTCGACAGAAACAGAATTATCGATGGTAAATTGACGAGTAGATAGGAGGTTTTTGATAATATCTGGGACAACTAGAACATTGTTTAGGTAGAATGTGTGACTAGGTGTGCGGAGAGTGGTGTGGCCGGTGGCAGTGATGGGGAGAGGGACACCATTAACAACGGTAACACGAAAGGAGGGAGGGGGTTGGCACGAGGTGGAGAGTATACCAGGGTCGGAGATCATGTGTGACGTGGTTCCGGAGTCCATGACCCATGCACCAGACGTGGAGTGTTGAGTGTTGAGAAAATCTTTTGAATATTGTCCTATCTCTCCACAAACTTTGCATGCTTTGAGTGTTGAGCACCATTCTTCTTCTGCCTCCTGGTTATCTCTAGCTATCATGGGTTGATCGTTTTCACTATTGGCCATGCTTTGGGACATCATGTGAACTATATGAGATTGGGTATCTAACACTTGTTGCATTCCTGGTGCTAACTCCATATTTGGGTTGCTGGCTTAATTCTAGGTCATCGGTTGTATCATCTGAGTTTGAACTTCTAGTAGCATTTGCATTGCTATTGACTTCTCAGGGTTGTTGGCATTCTGGTTAGGCATCTGTTTTGGGGGTTTTAGGGGGGGGGGGGGGTAGAGATTAGAAACATAACTAAAGGAGGTTCCTATCCAAACACAGCAGATCAAGAAAACTCATCTTACAAACAACACATAACAAACATATGGCAACTCATTTCATCACACCAATCAACAAAGTTTTCAAAAAACATCTAGTATTGTCATACCACACTCATTGGTATGATGAATACTCTACTCGTGTTTCGTGTCTCACAACTTTACTATATCTCATGGTGGTCTACTACTCAAGGCAGGGTAACCACTTTCTTGCTTTTATTCCTCATGAAGAGTCTTCAATACTCAGTCTTCACGATGATCTCCATGTTCTTGTACATTGTAATCTCCTTTTCAAGAGTGTTGACCTCTTCTTCAGCTTCCTTGAGATCCTTCTGAGTGTTGTGAAGTCTCCATTGAGTCTCCCTGTAAGTTCTTTGATAGCACTGCATGCATCACTTCTTGCTGAATCGAAGAATGACAAATACACTACCTTGTTGGTAAGCATGCAATCTCCTCCCATCTTGTGGTCGTACTCCTTGTTCCTGTACAGATGAATCTGTACCCACCAATATTCAAGATCATCCTCCTCATCTATGTAGGGAAAACCCCAGTAGACTGTTGGTCCTTCAAATCTCATGATTAACATGAAGATCCTTCAGTGCTCTTGGAAACTCAGTGTCGCATTCCAGGGTCAAAACATTTTTTCATCGTGAGCTTAGTTGTTAAAATATATCATTATCAATTGTATTTGGGTTGTTGATCTAACATATACTTCGGTCAAAACATTTTTTGTATAGGCAGCTGTTTAGTATATTGTCAAAGATGAAGTGCTCATAACAGCTGTTTTGTATAGGCAGCCGTTCTTCTTGGACACGTTGTTTTCGAAGAGAGACATCAGCTGTTGTTTAGGTGGTGGTTGTGCGGATACCGCGAGGACTGAAACTCTGTAGCGGGACTTTTCTTTTTATTTCTTTTTTTTATTGTCTTTCGGCTGTGTGCATCCATTGCATTGTTGCAGAGGCCGGGTGTAATTTGTATCTCCATGATATTAATATACTTTCCTTTATCAAAAAAAAAAAATCGATCGCATGCTCCTCTGTTTCATCACCTTGCTCGGAAAGTTTAGAAACTGATGTATCTTGTCTGTTTCATCCCTTTCTGGGTGATGAGATAAGCTGGCCTCTGTAAGATTTTGGCCATTTTATATAAGTGTAGTAAAAATTTGAAACTAGAAATCTTATTTGATGTGCTTCCTTTTGCCGATCTCTGTGATGCTAGTTGCAAGCGTGTGCCTTTCTTGATTGCTGATAAATAACTAGTAGCTCAAATTGATAGCTACCCACCTTCAAGAGCAATGTTGACCTCACGGATTCCAAATAAGGTTGTATTTCCAAACAAGAATGTTGTGTTTAAAACATTTTGACTTCGACAGATCTTAGAATAGTTCTGAAATACAAGAGAAGCTCTTTGAAAGACTAAAGCGTTTGCTTTAAATTGTGGAAGGATGTGGATTAAAATGTTTTAACCTTCGCCCTGCAATTCAAATCAGTGATCCGTCCTCTAGTGATTAAAACATCATCTGGGTTATGTCACTTCTCAAAGTGCCTGCTGGGATGTTTCTTACTACCATACGTCTCTTGCACGTGTTAGCTTGAAACATCAGGGGTGTTCAAAAAAATTGTTAAAGGAGTTTGAAACAGTTGTGATTTTGTTCTGCCTTCAGTCCGCGAAAGATAATCAACAGCTCTCATTACAGCACGATTTAAGTAATTCATGGAATCATTTGCAATAGTGCCCAAGCCACTTTCAAGTGGTTTTGATTAAACAAGCAAACCAGCCACAAGTCTTAGTAGGGTACAGACATTATGCCGGACAGGACCGTGGTGCTGAACAAACTTGCTACATCATGATCAGGGCTCATTTCATCAGGGTTCAGAAAGTGAATTCTGGCAGGTAACACGACGCCCTGTGTCATTAGCTCCGTATTTGAACACCTCTGCTTCTCTGACTTTGGAAACCTTGTCAGCTTCTCCTTGTGAGCGCACCATCTACATGTCAGTCTGTTATACAGGTACACATCCTGTAGGTTTACTGCCGCTTTCATGACACGCCTGACATGGAACGCCATGTATGGTTTAGACTCGAAGCAGAAGATGATGAGCTTGGTAAGACAGTGGTACCTGAAATTCGATATGGTTGATTTCCACTCTACACCCTCCTCCTCGTTATACGACAGTTCCCTCCTCTTCTCCTCATCCATTTCCATTTCACAAGGATGATCCATTATCTGCATTCCACCCAAAGGACATAAGTAAATGGAACAGGTTAATTCTGCCGCAGACTAATGTTGGTACAAGGGAAGCCCATGTGAGTGTAACCATGCAAGGGAACAATAGAGCAATCGCTCTAACAAACAAGAATAGAACGAGCTTTAGGTGCGTCGACAGACCATCATGTCGTGAAGCTACCGCTTAAAAAAAGAACAAGAAGCTTTAGATGAGAACATACTAGCATATAAAACTCCTCCAGGAATGGCGCAGCTTCCAGAATGAACATTGTCCACGTGAGATCATACCCTTCAGGGATGTTATATAGACATACAGTCTTCAGCCGGTGAAACGCTCATGCCAGCCTTCTGGTCAGGCACTCTGGTTGAACCCAAGTCTACAACAATAAACACATGATAGGATGAGTAGAGAACAAGTGAAGCAAGAACAAAGAATTCATCCCAACTTACCTTTTCACTTGTAAACCCCAACCGCGGGTTTTGAACAGGGGTCTCAGAAAGCAACATACTTAAATTGACCATTTTGTGCCAAGATTTTTTTTTTTTGAAACGGATAACCCAGCCTCTGCATCTAGTAGATGCACACGGCTTTTATATTAATAAAAACGTCAAAGTCTGCGTCTTACAAAATCATACAGAAAAAATCACCGATATCGCAGTGTGGCTACAAAAACCATCCAACGGAAAATGAATGACAAATGGCATCTAGACATAGTTAATTCTTCTAGCGTGCAACCAGCCACCCTGGTTGAAGATAGCCCGCACTACCGCCATCAACCTGGTGCAACCAGAATCCAAACGTCCTCGTTGGCCTTCTGGTAGCAGGTAGGACCACATGTGTATCCAATGAACAGCACGATGAACGACCTGCAAAAAATGACCAGCTTTGAAGTTGTTAAAAATCACATCATTACGACAATTCCAAATTGCCCATAAAAAAGCACATACACCAACGCGTATACTAGCTTTCGTATCTTTGTCCACCCCTTGAAGCCAATTACCAAATAAATTAGTTATCGAAAGAGGTGCTGAAATACTAAATGTGAAGTGAATCAATCTCCAAATTTTCCTAGCAAAACTACAGGAAACAAACAAGTGCTCCACAGTTTCCTCGTCTCCACAGAACACGCACTTAGAGCAGCCTAACCACCGTCGTTTTTTAAGATTATCTTTAGTAAGTAACTCTCCGCGGTACAAAAACCACATAAAGATCTTAATCTTCAAAGGAACTTTCAATCTTCACAAGTATTTACGTAAAAACCTAGTATTACCATTCATAATATCTTCATATAAGGATTTTACCGAAAACACACCGAATTGAGTTAGGTTCCATCGGAATGAATCAGCATGGTCTAATAGGTCAACACCCATTAATCTTTCCACAAGATTTAACCAGGCATCCCAATTCTCCCCAAAGAGTGACCTCCTAAAAGCAATATTGGGATGATCCTCATTGAGAACGTCGGCAACCAAAACATTTCGATGTCTCACAATTCTATAAAGCGACGGATACTACACTGCAAGCGTAGTCTGTCCTAACCAAATGTCCTCCCAAAACCTGACATTCTTCCCATCACCAATCAGACAAGTAACATGAGGGAAAAAATCTGTTTTCACCTTCATCACACCTTTCCAAAAAGGCGAGTCTGTAGGTTTAGCCTCAACCTGAGACAGAGTTTTCCCCTGTAAATATTTGTTATGTAGCAGCTCATGCCACACTCCTTGTTCTGTTAAGAGTTTAAAAAGCCATTTGCTAAGTAAACATCTGTTTTTCACTTGAAGAACTTCAATCCCAAGACCACCTTGGTATTTGGGACGACAAACAATATTCCACTTAGATAGTCTATATTTCTTCTAAAGTCTATCACATTGCCAAAAGAAACGAGACCTATAAAAATCCAACCTTCTTCTCACCCCCACCGGAATCTCAAAGAAGGATAAAAAGAACATAGGTAGACTAGAAAAAACCGAATTAATAAGTACTAAGCGATCACCATAGGATAACAATTTTCCTATCCATGAGCTTAGCTTCGAATCAAACCGATCTTCAATCGGTTTCCATTCCTTATTAAGAAGTTTTCTGTAGTGTATAGGTATACCCAAATACCTAAAAGGAAGACACCCAACGTCACATCCAAAGATGTGTCTATAATCTTCCTGCGAGTCTACCGCTTTGCCGAAACAAAAAATCTCGCTCTTGTGGAAATTAATCTTAAGCCCCGAAAGCTGTTCAAACAGCGCCAACAAAAGTTTCATATTAACAGCCTTTTCCAGGTCGTGATCCATGAACAAAATTGTATCGTCAGCATATTGTAGGATCGACACACCACCTTCAACCAGATGTGGAACCAATCCACCTACCTGACCCTCATCCTTAGCCCTAGCAATTAGGACTGCTAACATGTCGGCTACCAGATTAAAGAGAATAGGGGACAACGGATCACCCTGACGCAATCCCTTCAAAGTTTGGAAAAAATGACCTATGTCATCATTAACCTTGATCCCCACGCTCCCTCCCTGAACGAACCTAGCAACCCACTCATACCACATAGGTGTGAATCCTTTCATTCGTAGAGTCTGTTGAAGAAAAGCCCAGTTAACTTTATCGTAGGCTTTCTCAAAATCTATTTTAAGCAAAACCCCATCCATCTTTCTACGCTTAAGCTCATGAATCGTTTCATGAAGTACTACAACTCCCTCTAGAATATTCCTTCCACGGAGAAAAGCCGATTGCGAAGGTCTAATCACCCTCTGCGCAATGGATGTCACTCTATTGGTCCCAACTTTCGTAAAAATCTTGAAACTAACGTTAAGCAAACAGATCGGTCTGTATTGCTCAATACGACTAGCGTCCTCCTTCTTAGGAAGCAACGTAATGACACCAAAGTTCAGTCTGAACAAATTCAAATCACCAGCATGCAGCTGTGAAAATAGTGCCATTAGATCGTCTTTAACTACAACCCAAAATTTCTGATAGAATTCCGCCGGAAACCCATCTGGCCCCGGAGCTTTATTTAATTCCATCTGAGAGATAGCATCCAGGACCTCCTCTTCCGAAAAAGGCATGGTTAGGATAGTATTCTCAATCTCAGAAACTTGAGCGATATCATCTACTCTCGATTCATCCATCGAGACCGAAGTTGGGGCCGGCGCCCCAAACAGATTTTTGTAGTACTCAGAAATAAACACTTTAAGATTTTCCTGACCAATGATCGTGCCCTCATCTTGTTCTAACTGAAAAATCCGTTTCTTACGTCGCTTGCCATTAGCGATAAGATGGAAGTATCTAGTATTATTTCCACCTTCCTGAACGTATCTAACCTTAGCACGTTGAGCCCACTTAGACTCTTCATCGCGTCTTAGATTAGATAAAAAAGAATCGGCCTCTCTCTTAGCCCTCATTTCCTCTTCTGAAAGGGGACCACATTCGGACTTCAAGTCTAATTCTTGAATAAGAAGAACCAACTTATCCCTCAGCCTCTTATATTCACCACTTAAATTTCTTGCCCACCCTCGTAAGAAACTACGGAGATGTCTAATTTTATTTTGCCACCTCTCAATAGGAGACTCCCCTGTCAAAACAGAGTTCCATTGCTCCTTGACCATCTCAAAAAAAACCTCTTGACGCAACCAGGACAACTCAAAAGAAAATAGCGATCTATTCCCTGAATGAGCCGACGTTCCTGAGTCAATCAGAAGGGGTACATGATCTGATTCAGTGCGTACCATCGCATGAACCGTGACAAGAGGATATTTTTGTTCCCACGATACACTAGCCAGAACCCTATCCAACTTTTCATGAGTCGGAATGTCCCGTCTGCTAGTCCACGTAAATTGTCTCCCTGACATCTCTAATTCTTTTAAATCAAGGCTTTGAATAATTGCATTGAAAATAAACGGCCACCGAGGGTTAAAATTATTATTACTTTTCTCTTCTTGTCTCCTAATAATATTAAAATCCCCACCTACAATCATAGGCAAGGACTCACCCTCACAAATTCGAACTAACTCGGACAAAAATTCTGGTTTTTTATCATCCTGCGCTGCCCCATAGACAACTACCAACGCCCAAAGGAAACCATCGTTCTTTGTGCGTAGATGAAATTTAACCGAAAAATCTCCCGCTACAACTGTCCGCACAGCTATCGTAGCAGAATTAAAACCGACCAGAATTCCCCCCGAACGACCATGAGGCGGCAGACAATACCAACAATAGTCAAACCCCCCGGCCAAATGATTTAGTAAACTATTATGAAAATTGGACCTTCCAGTCTCCATAATTGCCACAAAATCTAGCTCACACTCCCTCACTGCCTCATTGACCGACCGATGCTTAGCCGGATCCCCAAAACCATCGCTATTCCAAAACATCCCTTTCATTGCTTATTATTAATTTTAATCGATTTAATCCTAGCACTTCTTCTTTTAGAACTTGAGTTTACAGTCTTTCTGCCTCTGCGAGGGGGTGCGACCACGGCACCCTGGTTAGATGCCTCCAGCACATCCACCATACCCTCTTCCTTATCATCCTCGTAATCCTCACACAGATTGGAGGCCTTACGCACTACTAAGCTGGTCGATTCCAAATCTACCACAGTGCTTAGATTATTGGTAACAAAATTTAATTGACGTGCACATTCTAGAGTTTTTAATTTAGTTACCGCACCCTCTACTTTAGACGGTGAGTTACCCAAAGAAATACCTAAGCTAGATGCCCTATCCACAATAGTCTTATTAGAAAGTGCAGCAAATGAAAGATTTGTTTTGGACGAGGTACCTCCAAATTTCTCGTCGCGACGAGCAGCCATCCGCTCGGCCTTCTCCAGCACGGGGACATCAGCGTCTGGGTTAGCCCGAAGTCGCGCACTGGAGAGCTGACCTCTAGACTCCGGCGCCGCAATACCGCCGTATGCGACTATCTCCGCCCTGGATGCCGATGGAGTGAACGGCGATGCCCGCACATTAAGCTGACGCCCCCGTCCACCTGATAGTGCGACGCTTGGGCTGGCAAGTGAGTCGCCCAACGGCGACGCAGTAGCCACGTCCCCCACACGCTCGAACGACCCCGGTCCACCTGACCTGGGCGTGAGCATATGGGAGAGTGCAGCAGCATCAGTCACGCTCCCCTGTCGCCTTGCCGATGGTGACGCAGCAGCCACGACCCCCACTTGGTCGAACGACCCCGGTCCACCTGACCTGGGCGTCAGCAGCCGCCACTCGCTGTCCACCCCCTGCGTCATCCGTGATGACAGCAGCAGCAGCAGGTAGCTGCACGTCGACGGTGTGCCACCCCATTCCGCACGTCGCATGCACCTGCTTCTCTGGCTCCCTAGCGATCACAGCATGCATGGATCTCCCTGGAATCGGAGCAGACTGGCGCGCGGACAGAGGCGCGTACTGCCCAGGCGTGCATGCAGCAGCACGATCAGCTGGCTGCACATGCGTTTCCAGCGTCAACTGCATGGAACCTGCAGCTTCCAACCTCTCAACGTTAAGACCAAGCACACTGTGAGAAAAAAGCGGTTCCAAAGCTACCACGAACCGATTCGATACACTGCAGGAGTGATGAGAAAAGCGATCCCAAACGTGTCAGATGAGAAAGCGATTCAAAGTATTGATGCGGTTCATGAGCATGAATATGTCAGAACATGCATAGTGCCCCCACATGTAAGAGAGAAAAGAAAGAGAATATCCTGGTCGTGAGGAGATAGGATGACTAATAAAATACTCCATATACATGCCAGTTTAGGCCCACATAAATCGTTTGTACACTGCAAGAAAGTTGGACCGATTCCAAACTCTGCCACAATTTCTTTTGAATCGAGACCACAGTGTGTATGGTCTAAGATCAGCACCACCAGCAGGTGCTAAAATCGAAACAGAAGCCCCCGTTTCCTCCTGAGCGCCCACGGCTGTAGCAGGAGCATCCCATCCGAACTGACGACGTAGCATCGGCGAAAACACCACTCCTCGGGATGGCAGAATATTGTCCGTAGGTCCGTTCGATGAACCACCTCCTACATCAGCCATAGGAGTATCAACACTAGCAACAACTCCACCCGATGCCGAACCATTATCCTGCAACGATGTTTTTGCTAGGGCCGCACGGAAATCATCACCCAAGTCATCATCATCGTCATAATCATCCGGCGTCACTTTGTCCACAACCATATCATCATATGCTTTTCCTTTCTCTTCACCCTCAACATGGAAAGAAAGTTCAAAAAATTCATCTTTAATAAGCATCGGAAAAGTGGGGCGGAATTTTGGTATAGTCCAGACACCCCACGAGGATCCGCAAAACACCATGTTCGCGTGTATATTCCATATCCAATGGTGTGGTTAATGTTAACCATACTATGCTCTTTAATGATTGGATTAATAGGTGGGCTCTGCTGGAGATTAAACCTGCTAACAGGACCTTCACCTGGTCTAATAACCAAGAGGATCCTATCATGGCTACTCTTGATAGGATCCTGGTCAGTACAGATTGGGAAGCTAAGTTTCCCCTTAGTACTGTTAAAACCTTGCCTAGACCTGTTAGTGATCATGCTCCCCTTCTCCTAGACACTGGCTCAGTTGCTAGCATTGTGCCTAGACTGTTCAGATTTGAGAAGTGGTGGCTTAATTATCCTGAGTTTGTGACCATGGTTCATACTGTCTGGACCACCCCTTGTCAGTTGTCTGACCCTGTGGACAGATGGCAATTCAAACTAAGGCTGTTAAGGAAGAAGTGTAAAGGTTGGAGCATCAATGTTGATGCTGCCAACAGGAAACTGAAAAATGACCTTCTTCAGGAATTCGATATCCTTGACACTTTTTCTGAATCTTCTACTCTCTCTGTTGATGAGAAAGCTAGGTTTAATCAGATCAAAAATGATCTGGATAGACTGTTTAGAGATGAGAAAACCAAGGCTTGTCAGAGATCTAGAGACAGGTATATTAAGGAAGGAGATAGAAATACTGCTTATTTTCATGTTGTTGCTAATCAGAGAAGGAGGAAGAAACAAATAACTGTGCTAGATGGTCCTTTTGGGCCTGTTTTTTCTACCCCTGAAATGTCTAGAGTGGCCTTCGACTTTTACAAAAATCTCTTTGCTGTTGAGCCAAAAGCTAATATTTCTCTGGGTCTTGATTTTTGGGACCCAGATGATCTGGTCACTCCTGAGGAGAATGATCTCCTTCAGAAGCCTTTCTCTGAAGAAGAGATTAAGGAGGCTGTTTTCAGCTCTTATGCTGGGGGAGCCCCTGGTCCTGATGGCTTTTCCTTTCTTTTTTATCAAAAAATTTGGGAGTTAATTAAAGAGGATTTTATGGCTGTTGTTAGGCTCTTTGAGTCTGGTAGGATGGCAGTTCATAGGTTGAACTATGCTATTGTCACTTTAATTCCTAAGGAACCTGATGCCGGGGACCTTAAGAAATTCAGACCTATTAGCCTGGGTAACTGTACTTTAAAAATCAATTCTAAAGCGATTAATAACACGCTCTCTTTGGTGGGGAGCAGACTCATTTCCAGTAACCAGACAGCCTTTATTAAAGGTAGGTTTATTTTGGAGAGTGTGGTCTCTGCTCAAGAGCTTATACATGCTGCCCACTCCAGGGGTTGCCCCTCTATAGTCCTTAAAATAGATTACGAAAAAGCCTATGACAGGGTTAACTGGGACTTCCTAGATGAGATGTTGCTAGCAAGAGGCTTTGGTCCTGTTATCAGGTCCTGGATCAAATCTTTGTTGGTTGGTGGTTCTCTCTGTATTAGAGTGAATGATGAGAACAGCTCCTACTTTAAAGTGGGCAAAGGGCTTAAGCAAGGAGATCCTAGCTCTCCCATGCTTTTTAACTTTGTAGCTGATGTTTTTTCTAAAATGCTTGCTAAAGCTGCTAATGCAGGATTGATCCAAGGGCTGCTCCCTCAGGTGGTACCAGGGGGTGTCATCAGCCTTCAATATGCTGATGACACCATCCTATTCCTTGAGGCCAATATTGATTATGCCAGAAACCTTAAATGGCTTCTAGCCTGTTTTGAGAACATGTCAGGGATGAAAATTAACTACCATAAGACTGATGTAATGGGAATTCATGTAGATAGCTCAGAGATGAACCTGTTTGCACAGGTGTTCTGCTGTAAAATCGCAGAGTTCCCTTGTAAGTATTTGGGTGTCCCTCTCCACTTCTCTAAGCTTAGGAGGGAGGACCTGCAACCAATTATTAATAAAACTTTTAAAAGATTTTCTGGATGGAGGGGAAAATTGCTGAATTATCAGAGTAGGCTTGTCCTGTTGAAGGCATGCATTGCTAGTATCCCTATGTACCTTTTGTCTGTTTTAAAATTTCCAAAATGGGCTATTGCTGCCATTAATGCTCAAATGTCTCACTTCCTGTGGAGTGACTCAGATGGTAATAGAAAGTACCACCTGGCTAACTGGGACTTGGTGACCTTGAAGAAAGAATTTGGGGGGCTTGGGGTTCAAAATCTTGGAGATTTCAACTTGTGTCTGCTAGCTTCTTGGGTTAACAGATATCATAGAGATGAACAAAAAATTTGGAAGCAAATCATTGATTTTAAATACAATCCTGACCCCAACATCTTCTCTGATGTGCCTGGAGTCTGCTCACCTTTTTGGAAAGGTGTAATGTGGGCTGCTAGGGCTGCTAAATGTGGTTTTAAATGGAAAGTTGGTAATGGGCACAAAGTCAAGTTTTGGAGTGATGTGTGGATTGGGAATTGTAGTTTAGCAGTGTGTTATTGGGACCTCTTTGAGATCTCAAATGAGCAAGATATCACCATTGCTCAAGCTTGTCATGATGGTGAGCTTAGGCTCACTTTCAGAAGAAATGTCACTCCTGCTCAGTGGTTGCAGTGGGAAGAGTTATGCCAGCTAGTGGCTACTTTCCCTCTTTCTGATGAAACAGATCATCCTGTTTGGATGTTTGAATCTTCTGGTGTGTATAGTGTAAGGTCCTTTTATGCTTTGGTCAACAATCGAGGGGTTACTCCTATCCATACACCTGCTGTTTGGAGCCTTAAGGTTCCCCCCAGGCTTCATATTTTTCTGTGGTTATTAGCCAATAACAGGTTGATGACTAGAGAAAATTTGGCCAAAAGAAGGCTTGTTCCTGATATGTCCTGCATGTTCTGTCCTGAGACTGAAACATGTCAACGCTTGTTCTTTACATGTCCTGTGGCGAAAATGGTTTGGGCTTATGTATCAGACCTAGTTGCTCGCCCCGTGGGAGTTGATTTTGTTTCTATTGCTAGATGGTGGATCAGTGAAAAGAACAACTCTTTCGTGAATATGGTTTGCACTGCAGCCTTATGGTCGATGTGGAAATTACGTAATGAGATGTGTTTTCAGGGGCTCTGCTGGCCAGGTGTTCGGGACGTTTGGCGAAGGATGAGCGTCGAACTCTCACAGTGGAAGGTGCTGGCAAGCGACGCCGTCTCGATCTTGCTGGACCAATGCATCCTGATGCTGAACAAGAAAAGAGGAGAGCTTTTGCGGATCGCCTGGCACTGATTCCACACTCCTGGGAGCTCTCTGATCCGTCTGCGGCTGCTGAAGCTGCACAGGAGGAGACCTGTCAACATCTGCTCGCGAAGTTCTTAGCTAAACGCTGATGCTGGTGTCCTTCTCTCTCTGTTCTCTCTAACTCGGTAGCCGTGGTTGTCGTTCGTTGTCGTCTGTCGGCTAAGACTTTCACTTTCGCTTTTCTCTCCCCACTTGCGTGTGGTGGTGTTCGGCTTTCGCCGTTTGTGCTTTGAACTTGGTAACTGCTACTGTCTTTGATTTCAATGAAATCGGGGGGGAGGCCCTTTTAGTCTAAAAAAATTCCATATCCACCTTCCTAGTTACTCCCAGCAAATATCCAACAGACCAAAGAGCCAAGAAATCGCCCTTATACTCCTCTGGAATTCCAGACACCCTAATCCAGAAGTCAGGGAGAGTGTCAAGAGGCTCAATCCTTTGACCCCAGCTATCCACCACAATCTCGCAGTCCGTGTTTGGAATCCGACACACTCCAAACACCTTCAACCTGTCTAACTCAACTTTTGATGGGAACGTCACTTTGAACACATTTTGTCTAACTTGATTAATATTCCACACAAAACCCTCCGTGGGCACCAACCTCTGTAGCTGAATTATCAATTGAGGAATCGTCATCACTCCTCTAGAAACGGTGATCGAAGCTAGCCTCAAATTTTCCACCTTAGGTCGGTAATTCTGTGATAGTGGCAGACCAAAAATCATAAGCTCCTCGTGGATATACCCATACGTGATCGGGTGAGGTTTTGGTGCTGCAAGAAGCGGACAAGGGCCATTTACATGCACTGCCCCTCCGCAAAAAACACAGATAGGCTGCGGACAGTCCGCCAAAAAATGTCCCGCCACTCCGCAACGGAAACATTTGAGCTTATCAAACTTCTTGGCCTTCTTCTGCACTGCCCCAGCAACCGCTGCCGCCAGCTGATCAGCGGACACCCGCTTCTCCCCATGAGCTCGACCTACGGATGGCCCGTCTGCATTACTCGGGTTCAACACGGGTTGCGGCACTTGCGCCATAGGTGCAGTCACCACTGCCTTCAACGGAGCCGCTGCCTGTTGCTGCAGCCCACCAGATGCTACCGTACCTCCAATTGTACCACTACTGTTAGCGATTGCAACTGGAGCGTACCTCACAGCATTACCAGCCCGATTGTTGATTCTGTTTCCGCCGTATCCATGACCACCTCTGCGGCCACCGAAACCCCGGCCAAAGTTATCATAGCGCTGCCGTCCCCGGAGTGGAGCTCTGCCCCGGTGTCCACCTCCCTGTCCATTGCCGCCGGTCGCCGCATCAAAGTTGAACCGTGCGTGATTCCCAGCTGCCTCGTCAACCGCCCCCGCCGTGCCGCTCGGGCCAGACTCAAACTGGTTGGCCGGCACCCGGCGCGCCCCCGCCTGCCCGGGCTCCTCAAGGACTGCGCGTCCAGTGGCCAAGCTGAGACCACCCTGCGCCCTCCCGCGTCCAGGCGCAGCACCATGCTGCGCAGAGCCGCGCCCCGGCGGGGCGCCAGCGCCGTGTCCTCGATTCGCCATCGTCCAGGACTCGGACGACTTCTTTGTCTCATTAGGACAAACAAATAGGAAGGGATAGTTCTTTCATTGCATTGATAGAAGTGATACTATCAAAAGATCTCTCTATTATTTAGAGAAAAGAGTTGGCGTGGGTTCTACCAACGAAACGCAGAAGTTTTTGATTGGTCTTTATCATTCGGAACCCTCTCCGTATTAGTAAGCAGGCCCACACCTTTGTAACCCAAGGACCGACGAACAGAAATTGAAACAACGCAACCGCACTATCTATTTACGATAATTCGATTGCTGACAACATCACGCTTCTCTTTCTTATTCGCGGCTGTACGATGCCTTGGATAGAACCCTAGGTTCGCCCGCTTACCGTAGCCAATAGGTAAACGGACTCCTGGCACACACGTACGGCCCAACCTCCGCAGGCCCACAGTGCACGAGCCGTTCCTTGGACCCACGTCCTGACCGGGCGTCAAGCCCTTCGAAATTTGAAACTGACACGGATCTCGTGATCCAAGAAACGTGGATCTCTGGTGAGACAACGGCGACCTCCGCCGTCTTTGAACCACTGTCCAGGACGATTCATCATCATCCGAAAGCATGAACACCGACGGTTCAGTGGTTGGAACCTTCAAACGACGCCCAGCGTGATTCACCTCCGGTGAGATGAACCCCGAGCTCAAGCTTTCGATGGAAAAGGAAGAGTTTAGGATTGAAGCCGCGTACCTCTGGGCCAAACGCTTCCTCAGCCGCTTCACCCTCCTGTCTTCTCCCGATCTCAATGTCTTGAACTCATCCGACAACGGAGTCGCACAAAACTTCTCGAAGCTCTTTGATCTTGCAGTCATCAGTGAGTCAGAAGCGCTATCGGATTCAGACTCTTCGCCATCATCATCGACCAGAGCCCAGAACCTCCCGCCGATCGGTGACGTCCCACCCTTGCCGCCCGTAGCCCTCGTAGCAGCAGACGCCGAGATATCCACCTCAGACTGAAAGCTTGCCGCGGTACACTCCGTGGCCTCAACGCCGGTGTGGCCGCCCAGGGGGTCGCCACCGCTAGACCCGGACATCGCTCACCCTCTCGTGGATGCAGCTGCAGGTTCCCTTTTAGAGCAGTATTTTTAAGGGTCAAAATTTGAAGCAATGGGACATGACCAAATGATAGTGGTAGTTCTTCGAAACTACCCCAAGTGTCAAAGGTTGTTCGGGTGAGTTTTGGGAGCCACGTGAGTTGAACTTTGTCAAAACCACAATCAACAAAACTAAGCTCAATGAGTTCTGCATGCTCAACTTGGAGTTCTATAAAACCCTCCGTGTCACAATTAATAAAACATAGATCTTTTAGTTGCTTGCAAGTGCCGAGGATGTTGGCGACGAAGTCAGGTTCAGCAAATCTACAATTCTCCAGGTAGAGGCGTGTCAGACCGCAAACGCATTCTGGCACGCATTAAAAAATGACACAATTTGTGCCCCGAAGTTCCCCAGATCATCAACAGTGCTCCGCCGGCGTGACTTCACCATGAACTCGGCTTCCTCAATCTTGTGCGTCGCCATGGCATCGACAACAGTACGCCCAATGGATATTGGGGCATCATCTCTCAAGTAGAACTCCGTGCTCAAGAGGCGGATGGTGCATCCAGCGGGATGATTCCTGCATGCCAGCATGCTCTTCATTGCTTCAACCACAGCTGCATTGATCCTACAGAGGTCACCATCAGACAATCCAGATCTTGAGCGAATAAAGCCCACGACACTTATCCTATGTCGCGGGAGATCAGCAAGAAGCTGACTCCACCGTCTGGAGAGGATGCTCGTCCTCGCAGCTTGGCCAACATTAAGCCTGTCAAGAATGTTGACCAAAATGTCAATTGGCAAGTTGCTGATTCGATCATCTCCATCGGCTATCTGCATTTGGCATGGAAAGAAAATGCAGACAGTGTCACAAAAAAATGCAGCTTTGATTTAGTTCATCAACATATGTACTAGTACAATTTGTCAACTGTCACATAAATGCAGCTTCGATCTATTAGTCCAACACACGCAATGCCTACCGTGCAGCTTTGATTAAGTTAAAACATTTACATGATTCTACTATTTTATTTCAGTTCAATTCTACTGCACCAACACGTAAATTTTGGTAGGCAATTTTGATTCGGTCCGACAGATTGGATTTTGGTCGCTGGTTCTAAAGGAAGAAGTGTCATAGAAAAAAAAAGATAGTTTCGTAGCAGCTCACCCTATCAGACATGTAACCTGCGATTACAGACGGCAAGGCATGGGAACTTGGACCAATTCGGGCTCTTGTTGCTTCAAAAACATCCATCGCCCTCCTTGAGCTTTTTGGCAGCGCGCAAAGAGCGGTATAATCCCCATCAGGTGTCAATCACGAGCATTTCATTTGCTACATTTACCACCGGATGTTTTGCTAGCCTCCTTCCCCTGCACCTACCTACCTTGGCTTACCGGTCTCGGACAATAAAGAGGCTTACAAGGGCTGAATTCCAAGAGCTGCTTCACAAACTAATGGAGAAATTTGCTCGCTGGAAAACTAAGTGGATTTCCTCGCTGGCTCAAACGCAGACTGATCCAACTGCAGCTACAGTAACAGCTAATGTCTAACTGCATGTTCTGAGACGCACTACCGCAGGCGACAGTGTATTGTTATTCAGTAAACTCTGAAGCTGAACTACTAACTGACGAGAACAAACACGAGGTTTATTCCAACAGCCTTTCACTCCCACACAGGTTACTTGGGTTTCAAGTGTTTGAATTTGATACTCTTCCCGCTTTGGAACATATGTTCGTTTCTCCCATCAGTGAACTTGGCCCATCTCGGAGGCCAGCGAGCATCGTGTTGAGCGTTTGTCATATCCTCGCCGAGGTCGAGGTGGATGAACTGATGAGGCAGTGGCGACACCGCCGTTGCATCCCACGCTCCGGCGACGCGTGCACGGCCGCAAGCAGAGCGCCTTGGTGTACTCCTTGCGCTTCGAGCTGGACTTGCTGGGCGACGGCCTCGTTCGCCAGGTCAAGACAGAGGCGCACGTGGTGCTGCGAGTCTCAAAGGAAACAGCCATGGCAGCTAAGATCACACTCAGTTCTTGCAGAGCCTAAACGTCGTTAGCATATACTGGCCGATCATCGAGGTACAAATATGCACGCCAGGGCCAGGGCCAGGTTCAGTATAATTATATTGCTGACAAGAAGAGGAAAAAAATAACAGGACCCAGGCCTATGGTCAACTGTTGAGTTGGAGCATAAATGTCATCAGTTGTCCTGGCTGCAAGGATTATTCGTCTCATAGGCTCATAGCCGAGAGCTCTATAGGGGCTTCCAACATTGCCAGCTGAGTTACACCAGCTAATGCCGCTGGACTAGTACTCTGCTTCCTCGGCCTACAGCTTCCAGTTCATCGGCCACGTACCTTGAGCTGTCCAAGAAAACCCCGAGATGCAAGATCCATGCATGGCCCATCACCCTCAACAAATTTTCTGACGGCTGATTACCTGGTGCCGACTACCAGATGAGTTTCAGTGACCTACCCGACACCACCTCATGGCGCTGGACCAAGCAGTGGCACCTACTCTGCTTCCTCGGCTTGTATCTAACTGCCCAAGCGTATTTCATACATTGAAGCTCTAGGAGTCCAGGCTTGCATCTTCCAGTTATCCAGCCTCTGTATCTATCCTGGATGCAGTTGCTGCTGATGACCTCCCTGTCTTCTTGCTGGACGGATGCTGGCAGCACCTGAAACTTGGGCTTCTGCTTCAGGTTCACTTGGAGCCTTGACTGAAGAATGTTCATGCTTCAGGTTCCATGCGCATACTTTTGTCGCCAAAACTGATGCTTGTAACTCAATGATCTTGTTCCAGCTTCTTTTTGCATCATCTCTCGGTTTGGCCAGCAATTGGTTCACATGTTTTTGCCGCGTGTTACTTTTATGCTGCCGTACATCAAAATAAGTGGAACTCGCTGACAATATTTACAGTCCAGCTTCCAGATCAAACTATGTTCCCGATCAGCCATTGCCCTCATCGCGCAACGCGAAATACAAAACTCAGGCCATTCGACCAAAATCCAATATGACTCTACAAACTTGGTCTACGATTCACTTAAGAGTACAACAAGGTTCAAGTTATTCATGGAATGATTTGCAAGAGTGCCCAAATCACTCTCACACAAGGCTTTTGTCGCAGCTACAGAAATCAGATCAAACAAGAAGACCTGCCATCGCTCATCACCCTCAACAAATTTTCTGACGGCTGATTACCTGGTGCCGACTACCAGATGAGTTTCAGTGACCTACCCGACACCACCTCATGGCGCTGGACCAAGCAGTGGCACCTACTCTGCTTCCTCGGCTTGTATCTAACTGCCCCAAGCGTATTTCATACATTGAAGCTCTAGGAGTCCAGGCTTGCATCTTCCAGTTATCCAGCCTCTGTATCTATCCTGGATGCGGTTGCTGCTGATGACCTCCCTGTCTTCTTGCTGGACGGATGCTGGCAGCACCTGAAACTTGGGCTTCTGCTTCAGGTTCACTTGGAGCCTTGACTGAAGAATGTTCATGCTTCAGGTTCCATGCGCATACTTTTGTCGCCAAAACTGATGCTTGTAACTCAATGATCTTGTTCCAGCTTCTTTTTGCATCATCTCTCGGTTTTGCCAGCAATTGGTTCACATGTTTGCCGCGTGTTACTTTTATGCTGCCGTACATCAAAATAAGTGGAACTCGCTGACAATATTTACAGTCCAGCCTCCAGATCAAAATACGTTTTTAATCAGCCAATGCACTCGTCGCCAACGCAAAATACAAAACTCAGCCCATTCGACCAAAATCCAATATGACTCTACAAACTTGGTCTACAACAAGGTTTAAGTCATTCATGGAATGATTTGCAAGAGTGCCCAAATCACTCTCAGACAAGGCTTTTGTCGCAGCTACAGAAATCAGATCAAACAAGAAGACCTGCCATCGCTCATCCCCCTCAACCAATTTCCTGACGGCTGATAACTCGGTGAGACGTGGCTGGACTCACGGCCCCGTGTGCCGATCCAGCATGAATCCAGCATTCATCGATTTGCTGACTGCACATTCAGCAAAGTTCCCCTTTGCGACAAAAACATTCAGCAGAGTAATCTGGTGCCAACGTCACCAACACAAATACAAATCACAGACCATTCGATCCAAAATCCAATATGACTGTACAAACTGGGTCTACAATTTCACTTAAGAGGGATGTTAAAACATCTGCATGCTGCCAGTTTCCGCTGTTTCAACTCAACACCCCTCATCTCAAACAAACAAATTCCGAGGATTAAATTCATCAAACCTTAAGCAAGAATAAATTAGTCTCTTGGCAGTATCGCAGTCACTTACTGACAAAAAACAACCAACACTCCAAAATGATGATACATGACAACATAGAGTCTTTAGCATAAAACCACCACTTTAGAGCCTAAATTCCGGAAAACCACCACTTTAGGTTTGAATTGCAAAAAACCACCGGTCTAGAACTAAGATTTTTCAAATCGATGCTAATACCGATTGGAGACGAATTGACTCTGTTTCCGACAGCATTGGCCCACCTCGTACGCTGACGTGGCACAGTCCCGTTAGTTGCCGTTAACGCCCGTGTCTGAATCGGCGTTAGGGTTCATTCCCCCCCTCCCGTCGCGCGTTGCTCCACCTCTCTCTGACCCATGGCGGCGTCCACGCCTGGCGGCGGCGACTTTGGCGGCGGCGTATCGGGTGGCGACCCTGTCGGCGGAACAGAATTTGAAGGCGCGGGCGACAGTGGGGTCCTCTTTTCTGGGCCGCATCGAGGCAGCAGCAGCAGCACGCAGACTCCTCCGCGCTCCGGCGGTCTGTCTCCGGAGCATTTCGATGCGGCGGCGTCGTCTATGCAGCTGACTCCACGACAGTCGAGGCAAATCGAAAAAATCCCAAAATTTCGTATGAACCCTAACCCTAGAAATTGGGGAACTTACCCCTAGCAGAGATGCGGACGAGTACTCGTCGTCCCAGCTGGGCATTGAGATGGAGAAAGAGGGAGAGAGGCAGCGCCAATGTCTCTCCGGCGATTCCTTGCTCGGCTGCGCCAATGTCGCTCCGGCGGAGACAGCAGGGGCTCGGGGAAGAATGGGGTCTCCTCCAGACCGCGCGCCCGCCTCGTCCAGTCAACGCGCCTATTCAGACACGGGCGTTAACGGCAACTAACGGGACTGTGCCACGTCAACGTACGAGGTGGGCCAATGCTGTCGGAAACAGAGTCAATTCGTCTCCAATCGGTATTACAATCGATTTGAAAAATCTTAGTTCTAGACTGGTGGTTTTTTGCAATTCAAACCTAAAGTGGTGGTTTTCCGGAATTTAGGCTCTAAAGTGGTGGTTTTATGCTAAAGACTCGACAACATACATATAGCTAGACACAAATACTAATAAGGCAACACATGTTATCTTGTCATATACAGCAGAACCATATACTTGTTTCTTTATTAAAATAGGAAGTGTAGCCTTAGAAGCGGTCGCATATGCATGCCTAAGCTGCTCCTAACCGAAATTTTCTCCATGCATGACCTCGGGTATCTGTGACTTGGCCGCCGGATGTATCGACAATGTGTCGTGACACATAATTATGTCACACTTGTATTGTACTCCTCTTGCATGTAATCACCACCTGTATCCGGTACCATGGGGTCTAGCCCGTATAGATAGGATCGGGAGCCACTCCGTGCGCTACCCTCTCATGTATATGTATCCTCTCTTTCAGTAATACAGACACAGGGGATAACAACCGATCTCATCTGACTTCTTGGTATCAGAGCCTCCCGAGCCTCCCGAGCTCGGCCATGGCCGGCGACGCCGCCGCCGCAAGTCCCCTGGATACCGACCCTCACACCCCTCTCAATACCTCTTCTCGTTTTTCTTCCACACCACCCATGCCTCGCGCCTCTCTTAGCGATCTCGGCAGCGACAGCCTTCCGGTCACCATCCCTCTAGCTGCCCTAGGCGCCGTCACCCTAGCTGCTCCCGGCGCCGTCTCCTCTCACCACGCCCTCTCCATCCGCGAGGACAGCGTGCACAACTACATCAAGTTCAAGCTCGACGCTTCCGCGACCAATTTCTCGAAGTGGCGGCACTTCTTCCTCTTCATGCTTGATCGGCACCATGCGCGCGATCACATCGAGCCCGGCCATGAGCACCGGCACGCTGATGAAGAATGGCACCAGGACGACATCGACATCGCGCTGTGGATCATCACCACCCTCTCCGACTCCCTCCAGGAGGTCGTCATGTCGGAGAACATCACGGCCCTCTCGGCCTGGACCCGCCTCCATGAATTTTTCTTCGACAATCAAGAGTCCCGTGCCATGATGTTGTCTCGCGAATTTCGCCAGATGAAGCGCAATGATTTGTCCATTGATGAATACTGCCGCCGCCTTCGTCAAATCTCGGACTTGCTGGCTGATGTTGGTGCTCCCATCTCCGATCGTGATCTGACCATGCAGATGGTCGACGGTCTTGGCAAGAAATTCTCGATCCAGGCTGAATTCATCGAGGGGACCAAGCCCTTCCCCACCTTCGCCGCCGCCCACTCTCGCCTCCGCCTCGCCGAACTAAAGATGGACGCCGCCTCCAAGGAAGAGGCCGCCGGCGCGCAGGCCCTCGCCGTCCAGCACGGCACTCGGGACGCTGGCCGCGGTGATTGTGGCGCCCCCAACGGTGATCAAGGCGGGCGCGGCTACACCGGCAATGCCACCTACGGCAATCAGGGCGGCTATCACGGAGGTGGCCGTGGCTACCAACCCAACCAAGGTGGCCATCCCGGAGGCTACCAAGGTGGTTACCAAGGCGGCCGTGGTGGAGGCCGCGGTCGTGGCCGCGGGCGCGGGCGCGGCGACCAGTACAACCAGGGAGGCGCTCGTGGCGGCCACCAGCAACCATGGCTGGGGTAGTTCGCTCCAATGGGGCCCCCTTCCCCTCTCGACCGCCATGGTAGCCAGCTGGTATTCTCGGTGCTGGCCCCGGTGCACCGCACCATGCCTACCCCGTCATGGCCATGTCTCCTCATACTGTGCAGCCACCTCCGTACCAGCTTCAACCCCAATACCCGACACCCACCTGGGACAACAATGCCATGGTGAACCACGCCTCCAACTATGGCTCCGCGCTGCCTCCTCGCGGCGAGTGGTTGATGGACTCCGGAGCCTCCTCACACTTCAACGGCACGCCAGGTATATTGACCTCGTCTTCTTCCAACTTAGAGCCGAATTCTAGACATATCATGGTAGGCAATGGTTCGAATCTTCCTATTGTAGCCACTGGTCATCTCACTGCACGTCCCTTTCGCCTCAATAATGTCCTAGTCTCCCCTAACATTGTCACAAACCTCATTAGCACTCGTAAATTTTCTCGTGATAATTCCTGCTCCGTTGAATTTGATCCATTTGGCTTCTCTGTGAAGGACCTAGCCACCAAGACAACGATCATGAGGTCCAATAGCTCCGGCGATCTCTACCCCTTCTACGGCAAGAATGGCATCTCCTCTTCGGTGTTCACCGTCACCGGCGACCTCTGGCATCGACGCCTTGGGCATCCTAGTCCAAATGCTCTAGCTCATTTACCACTTAGTTTCCTTTCTCCATGTAATAATGTTGCATCTATACATTCCTTTTGTGATGCTTGTCAGCTAGGCAAACAGACTCGCCTCCCATTTTCTACCTCACATTCTCGTGCAATTGCCCCTTTCGATATGATACATTGTTATTTATGGACCTCTCCTATTGTTAGTTTCTCTGGCTATAAGTATTATCTAGTTATTCTTGATGATTATTCACACTTTTCGTGGACCTTTCCCTTGCGCCAAAAATCTGACACTTGTGATACCCTACTCCACTTCTTTGCATTCATCAACACCTAGTTCAACAAAACTCTCAAGTGCCTTCAGTGTGATAATGGAGGAGAATTCCTCACCTCCCGCATGCGTACCCACCTCACCACCCACGGCATCTCCCTACGTCTCCCCTGCCCATACACGTCCCCCCAAAACGGCCGCGCCGAACGCCTCATTCGTACCACTAACGATATTGTGCGCACACTACTCTTCCAAGCCACTCTACCGCCACCTTTCTGGGTGGAAGCACTCCACACCGCCACACATCTACTAAACATACGCCCGTCTCGTGCCATCCACAACCTCACACCTCACTACCTTCTCTACGGCGCACATCCATCCTATGCCCACCTGCGCACATTCGGTTGCTTGTGTTTCCCAAACGCATACGCTACCGCGGCACACAAACTCACCCCGCGTTCGACTCGCTGTGTCTTCCTGGGCTACCCTCGAGAACACAAGGGATATCGGTGCCTCGATCTCGCAACCCGCAAAATTATTGTGTCTCGCCACGTTGTTTTTAATGAAAACTCGTTTCCCTACACGGAAGGCACACTGCAGGCCACAACACCCCCAGCCGCAGAAACCACAGCCGATCCCGCACCTGCCCACCCGATCCGCTCCGGATCCCGTGCCCTGATCCGCCCTGGCCCCGCCCCAGCTCCACCTACCTCTTACGCCACCCGAGCCAACCAGCGATCGCCACCTACCCCCCTGCGCCCAACCCCACCATCCACTCTGCACGGATCCCTCCGCACGGATCTCTCTGCATGCGCGCCTGACGCGCCCCGCCCATCCGCCTTGTGCTCCCCCCAACCACCCACTCCCGCATGCAGCGCTGACCGATCCACCTCGGGATCCACCGCCTGGCCCGCACGGTCCCCCCCACCAACCCACCTGGGCATTGCTCCCACCAGTCCGTACGCGCCACAGCAGCACACTTTGCCCCCTAGAGCCATTCCGGTACAGCCACCCATAAATGCACACCAAATGAGCACTCGCGCCAAACGTGGTTATTTTTTTTTTGAAACATTTTCTACTGCAGGGGAGTCCCCCACAGCCCTTTATTGCCAACCAAAAGAGTGTTACAGTTATGTACAAATATACAGGGAATAGACTAAGGCAGTCTACCCCAGGCTATCTAATTCAGGGAGTTAATCCATAATGCTAGGTTAGCAGCCACAGAAGCACTCAACCTATGCTTAAGCATAAGGAGATCTAACAAGAAGCCAACTTTCCATCCCATAAAGGAATGTCTTTCCGATTTAAAAATGACTCCATTCCTTTGCTTCCAAATGTTCCAGCAGGCAAGGATCACTATCTCAGTGAAACAAGGTCCTTGAAAAGACTTTTTTGCAAAGGTAAGATTATGCAAAACTGTGTTATCACTCCAGCTGATTTGCAAATAGTTCCAAATCCGAGAGCTAAAAACACAGTGAAAGAACAGATGGATCCAGTCCTCATGGCAATGTTTGCAGCAAAGAACACAGTGATCAGTGCCTTCAATCTTCTAGTTCCTTCTCTTGATCATATCCTTTGTATTAATCCTATCTTTTAGAATCAACCAAGCAAAGAATTTATGCTTCGACATACATTTGGATTGCCAGATCCATTTTGCAGGCCCATCAGGAGGCAGTTGAGCAAATTGTAGTTGGTAGAATTTACTTGAAGTATATACCCCTTTATTGAAATTGCATATCCAACTATTCTCACTGTCATTCAACTGGACATTATCCAATATGACTTGTAGATCAGTAAACTCCAGGAAGGCTTCATTTGAAAGCGGCAAATGAAAAGCATCCGAGAGATCTGTCATCATTATCAAATCTCTTACTGAGGACAAAGGATCCTTGGCAAAGGAGAACAATCTCGGGAATTTTAGTGCCAAAGGTTGTCCTATCCAAGAATCTTTCCAGAAAAGCCCAGTAAATTCATTCCCCATAATGCAAGAAGATAATGAGCACCAAGTATCAGCTAGTTGCATAACACCTCTCCACCAGAAAGAGCCACAGAAAGTCACAGCATGTGGTACTGACTGAAAATAATAGGCATTCTTGACTAAATGGACCCAAGGAATATCCATAGAATTATAGAATTTTGCCAAGAATTCCAGTAGTAGTGCTCTATTTTGAATCTGAAGATTGATGATCCCTAATCCTCCTTTGTTTTTGCGCTCTATTTTGCCAAACGTGGTTATTTCATGCCCAAACAGAATTTTACCTTACACATTTCTACACCCATTTCCCCCATTCCTTCCACGTACCGTGCTGCACTTAAAGATCCCCATTGGCACGATGCTATGTTTGAAGAATTTAATGCTCTAATTCGGAATGACACTTGGTCTCTAGTGCCTTGTCCTGCAGGTGTTAACGTCGTGACGGGCAAATGGATCTTCCACCACAAGCTCAACGCAGATGGCTCTCTGGCACGCTATAAAGCTCGGTGGGTTGTTCGCGGCTTTTCCCAACAAGCCGGTGTTGATTATGATGAGACATTCAGCCCCGTGGTTAAGCCATCCACCATCCGTGTGGTTCTCAGCATTGCTGCCTCTCATTCATGGCCCATACATCAGATGGATGTCAAAAATGTCTTCTTACAAGGAGATCTTGAGGAAACCGTCTACTGTCAACAACCATCCGGCTTTGTTGATTCCACCTCGCCACACCATGTCTGTCGCCTCAAGAAATCCCTCTACAGTCTCAAACAGGCACCACGCACCTGGTTTAGTCGGTTCAGCACCTTCCTCAAGACACTCGGCTTCACCGCCTCGTGATGCGACTCCTCCTTGTTCATTCTTCACCACGGGTCCACTACTGCCTACCTCCTCCTTTATGTAGATGATATCCTCCTCACCGCCAGCAGCACCCATCTTCTCCACCAGATCATCACCTCCCTCCGCGGAGAATTTCACATGACCGACCTTGGTGACGTCCATCATTTTCTTGGTGTGAACGTCCAACGCACTGCCTCCGGCCTCTTCCTTTCGCAGCAGCAGTATGCCTATGAGATCCTGGAGCGTGCCAACATGCTAAACTGCAACCCCATCTCTACACCCATCGACACCAAGGCCAAGTTGTCGGGACAGTCCGGCAAACTCTTTAGTGATCCCACCCTATACCGCAGCCTTGCTGGCGCCCTCCAGTACCTCACGCTCACGAGGCCAGATCTCTCTCATGTTGTGCAGCAAGTCTGCTTGTTCATGCACGCCCCGCGTGAACCCTACTTCGCTCTTGTCAAGCGCATTCTCCGCTATATCCAGGGTACCTCGCATTATGGGCTGCAGATCCACTCCGACACGTCGCGTGATATCGTTGCATACTCTGACGCCGACTGGGCTGGTTGTCCTGACACACGTAAGTCCACCTCCGGCTTCTGCGTGTACCTCGGCAGCAACCTCGTCTCGTGGTCTTCAAAGCGGCAGCAGACAGTGTCCCGGTCCAGTGCAGAGGCCGAGTACCGGGCCGTGGCGAACTGCGTCGCCGAGTCTTGCTGGCTTCGTCAGTTGCTTCAGGAGTTACACCGACCAGCCACTCACGCCACTGTTGTCTATTCTGACAACATCTCCGCCATGTATTTATCCACTAATCCTGTGCAGCATCAGCGAACCAAGCACGTGGAGATCGACTTACACTTTGTTAGGGACCGTGTCGCTCTTGGTGAGGCTCGTGTCCTACATGTGCCCACGAGTCTACAGTATGCCGCCATTTTCACTAAGGGACTGCCCACAGGTGTCTTCGAGGAGTTTCGTTCCAGTCTGAACGTCGCCGCTGGCGTCGCTCCGACTGCGGGGGGCTGTCGTGACACATAATTATGTCACACTTGTATTGTACTCCTCTTGCATGTAATCACCACCTGTATCCGGTACCATGGGGTCTAGCCCGCATAGATAGGATCGGGAGCCACTCAGTGCGCTACCCTCTCATGTATATGTATCCTCTCTTTCAGTAATACAGACACAGGGGATAACAACCGATCTCATCTGACTTCTCAATGCACCCTGCACGCTGGCTTCTCATGGAGGTACATGTCCTTCAAATTGACCGCTGCTTCCATGACAGCTCTTGCATAATCGAAAAACTTGTCTTCTGATTGAAACCCAAAGATTCTGAGCACCGAGAGTTTACAGTGCTTGAAATCAGATGTTTCCCATTTGGTACCGGTGTCCTTCCTATCCTCGCTATACCCAATGCTATTCCTTGTATCCTTATCCAATATACACCAACAATCGCAAACCTGCAATGCATCTCATCAGGCATTCAACCATATGTTCAAAATGCAGAAGGAAAAAAAGATTTGGACAAAAGGTCGAAAAAACTTTACCCTGATGCACAGCTCCTCAAGGAAAGATGCACCTTGCAGGGCAAACATCGTCCAAGTCAGATCACATTCTTTTGAAATGCCAGCCAAATCCAAAATCCTTAGTTTGCTGAACACCTGCGACAATTCTCGTGGACCTTCAGGTTTAACCCAAATCTGCAAAGGATAAGAGAGAACACAAATATGTTAAACGAAATTAAAGAATAGAACCTCGGAAAGGAATGACCAGGGAAAGCTTTGTGCATCGTCAACAAGACTGCATAACCTAACCTTTTCTCCTTCAAGGCTCAGATGCAGGTGGCTTACAGTGGCTTTGCCAAGAAATTCACTTAACTTGAACATCTTCTGCCATGAAAGAGCCGTATTTCTGATGCTCAAGGTGTGGAGCAGTGGGACATAACCAAATGACAACGGATCATGCAGAGATATCCAAGAATAAAAAATCAGCGTCGTGAGCTCTCGCAGCCAGTTCAGATCAACTCTCTCAAAATCACTCCTGAAAATCTCAAGCTGACGGAGTCGCGGGTGTTCCACATAAAGCAAGGACCGATAGCCCATGTCACAGTTGTCCAAGCGGAGGAACTCCAGTCGTTTGCACAATCTGAAAATTTTAGGGAAATCTGATTCACCTAGAGTCAAATTCTCTAGCTTGAGTTGTGTGAGACAACTGAATGTGTCCGGATAAACGTCAATAATTGCGCTGAGTTGCCCCCCATAAGCGAGCCCATCGGCATCACTGCATCGCTTACCTTCCTTCTCAGTCAAGATTGCGAACTCGACCGCCCCAACCTTGTGTGTTGCTATGGTGTTGGCACAAGCCCGGAGAATTCTGATGGATCCATCTCCCAAGTAGAATTGCATGCACATGCGGTGAATGGGGTATATACTTGTATCCCTGCTTTCCAGAACGCTCCGGGTCGCTCCAAGCATGGTTGCATTGGCCCGTGCAACATCATCACAGCTCCTCTCTATCCTGTTGTCGGTGGAACCAACCATTATAAGAATTTTCGAGAGCATAGTAGAGATCTGCTTCCACCGTGTAGAGAGGATTCTGGTTCGTGTGGCCTATGCAATATCAAGTCGCTCTACGATATTTAGCAACACTTCATCAGGAAAATTGCTGAGCCGATCATCTTCCTCCTTTATTTTTTGGCATAGAAAGAAATTAGAGTTGAATTCTGGTATGTTGATAATATATGTTCCGAGAAAAATACGTGATTTCGCTACTGTCCACCAACAGAAATGCAATTGTGTTATCTTACACACACTAACAAAAAGCAACTTTGACAACTTTTTTCTACTGCCATGCTTCATATAGGTAATCTGCAAGGGCCCGAAAACAAGCAGAGAAAATATATCGATTAGGTGGGTAGGTTTTTTTTTGGACGAGCTTAAGGCACTTTATTAAGGAAAATGCTTTCCGGGACCTAAACTAGCAATTGTTAGATCCCTCGCTAGGAGCGCACGCGGAGCACGGAAAATAGCCCTTTGGGCTTTCTTACGCGTGTGTAGTTGGCCCAACTAGAAGCAATTTCGTGTGTTTGGCCCAGTTTGTGTCTAAATAGCCCATCATAATAAATAGGAGCAGCCACAATTACGCTAAGTCTTTTCGCCATTTTTCGATCACGTTGCGTACGTGTTTAAAAATTGTAACAACTTCGCATAAAATTTGTTGAGAAACCACAAGCGAATTGTTGCAATGTTTTCTGAATGATTTTTTTAGAGAAATGTGTATTTTTTTGTAGCATTCGTTTTGAATGATATGTTTATGCGCTCATTCACATGTTGTAAATATGTGATTTTATTGTTGATATCGATTTACTTTTTGGTTGAAATAAGTGATGATTTTTGTTGCAACTAAAACAGTGAGAAATTATTTTGTTGCTTACCAACTTTTTAATTGATGCAAACAATTTTTGTTGTTGCAATAGGTTGTGATTTTGTTGAATTGTTAAAAAAACTGTTGCAACGCAATAACATATTGTTTAACTATTATTTGTAACATTACTTATTCTTCGAAAAAAAAATTGGAAATTTTTTTTGCAGTACTTTTTTTTTGTACATGTGCCGATAATTTTTTGTTGTGATACCCGTCAATTTGTTGCAATGGCATTTTCGCTGTAATTATCGAGATGACCGGTGGCAACGCGATATACCCATTCGTTTAAGTGGGGCTGTTGTGGAGTGCGGGTTCTATATCCGAAAAAGTGAGGGGCTAAAAGGCAAAATCACGAAACGCTATTTGTGGCCGTATGATGGCGATCTGACGGTGAACGAGGGGACCTAGATCTGGGCGGTTTAGGACGACCTACGCCTAGCGTGACCCCTTTATTAAACACAAACATTGTTCGGGATACACAAAGGCCCGCATAAGGATGGATTATAGCTGGCCAAACGGGCCGGGTTTTTTTAGCCGAAGCACGATTTTTTTGACTCGACACGGCACGGCACGATTTAAATAGGACTCGACTTGAAACACGTGGGCCGGTACGTGGCCCGGCACGGGCCTGACATGGCACGATTAAATTAGAGGGTTGGCAGCCGGGTGGGCAGCCTTTTTATAGGAAACAATGCAATTTTTCGGACTAAATTAGCCCTTTAATGATTAAATTAGCCCGATTTTGACCCACAGTAGTATCGTCGGACGATCCGGCACAAAATGTGCCGCACGGTCCGGCGCCTCGAACTTTACCGAACCAAAGCCAGCCGACGCGCGCGACCCAGTTGTCGGACGGTCCGGCACAATGCGCTAGACGATCATGCCCTGAAGTGAATCTGGCCCGTTTCTGGGCCTGTTCTCAGGCATCAGATCGCCTGACACGAAAACACCGGACGCTCCAGCCACGAGGGGAAAGAACCGGCCAACTAAATTATGGATCAATGATGTGTGTAGAGAAATTTTTGAAAGGGCTTATAAGATAAGGAGGAGTTTAGGTAGAACTAGTCTATGGATTGAAAAGTCCTTAGGAGCCCCCAAAGAAGAAATCACACCAAATGCAAATGGTGGGGGCAATTTGGACTAACCATTTAAAATAAAAGAAATATAGCTCATAAGTATGTTCTACTCACGCTTGTTGAAAAAAAAAACCGTAAAGTTCAAGCAACTGTGATTCAAATTAGGTTTTTCAAAGAGCCAAGGAAACACAAATCGAAGGATTGATAAGATACCAAATATGAGAGGCAAGTTGGCGGGGCATTTCTCCCCATATGTTAGAGCACAAATGACATGGTACTACGAAGAGACATGCTTGAGTCCTTTAGGCATTAGATCTTTTTGATATAGCACACATAGGTATGCATCATGCCAAGACATGGTAAGATGATATCCCTACATATGTCGCACATCTAGACAGGAAAACGTACTAGTAGATGGAAATAGTGCAAGTATCAATCCACGTACTAGTAGATGGAAATAGTGCAAGTATCAATCCAAATTGTTTGGATCAAGAACACCAAGTTCTCTCAACTCAACAAACCGGGCTTCATCCAAAGGTTTAGTGAGAATGTCGGCCAATTGGTGTTTAGTTCACACATAAGAGAGGGAAATATCACCCTTTTTGAGACATGGTCACGTAGGAAGTGATGGTGAATGTCAATGTGTTTGGTGCAACAATGTTGGATGGGTTTATCGGCGATCTTTGTTGCGCTTTCATTGTCACATAGAAGAGGCACCGGACCAAGAGACACACCATAATCTTTCAAGGTTTGCCTCATCCACAACAATTGAGTGCAACAAGATGCCGCGTCGATGTATTTAACTTCGGCGGTGGTTAGGGATACAGAGTTTTGTTTCTTGTATGAGAAACTCACCAATGACCAACCAATAAATTGGCAAACCCCAGAGGTCGACTTCCGGTCTACCTTATCGCCAGCCCAATCAGAACCTGAATAGCCATGAACTGCAAAGGTAGACCCCTTTGGATACCACAGCCTGAGACTTGGAGCGAGAACGAGGTACCTTAGAATCTGTTTGACCGCCACAAGGTGGCTCTCCTTTGGAGCAAATTGAAAACGAGCACACATTCGAACACTAAGCATAATATTCGGTCTAGATGCGCAAAGATAAAGCAAAGAGCCAATCATAGAACGGTATACCTTTATATCCACATCCTTTTCCTTCTTGTAAGCTCTTAGTTTCCGGGCGTCTTGGCGATGGAAGCATTGACCATATCAAACTTATTGAGCATTCCCTTCACATATTGCTCATGGGAAATGAAGGTTCCGTCATCAAGTTGCCTCACTTTAAATCCAAGGAAATACTCAACTCCCCCATCATGGACATCTTGAATTTCCTAGTCATCAACTGGCAAAAAACTTTGTTATGTTGTTCAAAAGAAGCACCAAATATAATATCATCAACATAGATTTGGCATATGGAAATTCATCCCCCTTTAAAACGTTTGGTAAAAAGGGTGGTAGTTCAATGCTGAGGGCGCGCTGTAATCCTTAGGAAGAAACAAACCTGGTTTTTACTCGAGCACATCAACATCGGTTTCTACATAGAGGTGTGTGCTTAATAAACCGGAATCGTTACGCTAAGAACCTATGTACAGGCCATACGGCCGTGAGAAAAATGTGTAGCGTGTCGATCGAAGTGGAACCTACGAGGTCCAGCGCATCGTCCCCGAGCATGAGGAGCCAGAGGTCCAGCACATGGTCCCCGAGCATGAGGAGCCAGAGGTCCAGCACATCGTCCCCGAGCCTGAGGCCGAGGATGGCGATGGATGGACGCTAGTCGTTTCAAGAAAGTTCGGCATGGTCCATGGGCTGCATCCCGACCCAGAAATCCCTGTGATACTAATCTTGTACCCTGTGATACTAAGTCAATTAGCTAATATGATGTTTTAGTATCTTGTTTGTGTTTGCAAGGCTGCATTTGTTAATGTTGGTACATGAAGTCGGTATCCCATTTTTTACTGTCATACTTAGCTACAACTTGAAATTGGAGTGTTTGGCTGGTCGTCTAGAAAACAATTTGTGGTGTTCCTTGAGTTGTATTCATCGAGTTTCGATAAAATTGCAACAGGAGTGTATGTCTGGCTTCTTTTTTTGTAGCACAAGACTGCGGACATGCTTATGTTAAATTAGGCTTCATGGGGGTCTGTTCTAATCTTTCATTGTTCTAGCATGTTGGCCTGATGGATCCATGTTATGTCAAATTGTACAGATGTTGTCCTGTGTATAGGGCTTCTCTGATCTTTGATTGATAAATTAGAATCCACAATGCCAACTTCTCATCATGTTATGCATACATTGGATGACAGTTGTCTATCAAGCTTCTGTTGCCAAACTTACCCTGCTAGTATTCTGAGAGGCTTGTTTGATCAGTGGATATGGTGTTGAGTTATTGCGCCTTGTTAGTTTACTTTTGCAGTGCACTTGTATTGAAGGCTCTGTGATGGCTCTATGTGGAAGTTGTCTAATCATCTTCTGCATTTATAGCTTTATTGGATGTTATTACACAGAAGTAGGACCTGCTTATTGCGCAGTATCGGAAATTATCGGCCGTAGGTGTTTTATATTATTATTGTATACAAGTACAGTTTGCTGAAACGGTCTAGAATGTACTTGGAAACAGGGGATTTAGCCCAGCGGTATACTATTAACTTTTTGTCCATGGATGATACATTGTATGGATTTAGAAGTTACAGTTAATAAATTTATGCATGGCCATCTCTGATCTAATGAACAGTTAGTATGAATTGTCTGTGTTGTTTATATGGAGTATATACACAGAAATATTGCATGCCACAGCCTCGAGGTGGGTGGGTCTAAACCTTGAACTAATTGGTGGATGATACATTTGTACAAAGTTTGTTGCTTTTGGCATTTGACATGATTTCCAAGTAGTATAAATTCTTGCATGTATAAATTTTAGCACTGATACCACCGCGTTTCTTATTTCGGATTCTTTTCCTTTTTGACCTAACTTAGTTTTTTATTTGTTTCACTCAGGGTGTCCGACTTAGCAATTCCGTGGATTCCGAAGAACGGAGCCTCTCTGTGGGAGACTCGCAAGTGGATCCAAATGAGGAAGTCCGGGACCATCATCACGGAGGAGGGGCTAGCACACTTCACCTTCGTCTCGTATGGTAATTTTGGTATCGAGTTTTGATCTCTAGGTGGGCTTTAATCTTTGTCCTATTACCTCAATTATCAGCATCGTTTCTTTTTTTTATACTAATGTTGATATGCTTTGTTTGTTTTATCTTCTTGCAGGAAAAATGTGGGGAGATAGTAGTCAGTGAAGAAATCGTGAAGCACTTTACCAAGACAATTGAAGGAGTAGTTTTTTTTTTCTTCGAGAACCGTTCCTCAAACCAACCATGGACGACAATCTCATTCACCCCCCTTTTCCCCTCCCCCCTTGCTACAGTACCTGAGAGGCCTTCGCGAGTCGCCGGCGAGCTCCCACTCGTTCCCCGACGGCGATGCCGGTCGGAGGCGAGTAGGATGCTTCATGCGGTTTGTACAGAGTAGTAGTAGGTTTTTATTCTCGTTTGTTGCTGTAGTTTACTTGCAGGTGGGCGCTATGTCGTCCGGGATGCGTGCGCTTGTGCTTCCGAGTAGCACGAGCTCACTGTTGGCTTCGTCCCTCCCTCAGTCCAATCTCCGGTGGTCGGAGGCGATGGGGAAGGAACTCGGCACATCCATTTTCTCGCATAAGCTCGATGGCCTGCCGCCGGATGTGGTAGCAGGACTTGGCTTCGCTGCTTTGGAAGAACCTCTGTCGATAGCTCATCCACCGGCCGGCCGTGGCGGCGAGGGGTGGAGGAGGTGTGGCAGTGGTCCTCTCTCTCAGGCAGGGGAGTTCGTTTCGCTGCATCGTCGACCGCATCAAGACGAGGCCATGATGGCCTCTCTTATCTTCCGCCGTGAGGGCGGCATGAGTTTCTCCTCCTGTTCGGAGGTCAACCGAGAAGTGCGCCGGAGCTCGCTGCGGAGAAGAGAGCAAGTGGTCCGTCCCCGTTCTCCTCTCAACAGCTGGTTGCATGGTCTCGTCGCTGGTTCTGGAGAGTCCACGAGCTTCCTGCTCTCGTACCTCGGCATCCGAGCCTGGAGGTCGCCGGCGACCGGTGGTGAAGAAGACGAAGGACCCGATTGCTTTTTATTTCTTAGTCCTAGGGTCTTTTCTGTAAGAACACTGGCCTTATCTTCAAATTTGAAGGTTCATAGTGCAAGGGATGTAAAACGGCCAGTGTGCACTTTGTACTCACCACCTCGATCTATGAAATTGCAGCTCTAGGGTCCTTGTGGCCCTCCTCTTGTTCAAAAAAAAAAAACGACCATGGACACACCTATGTTTTAGCAGTCGTTTAATATCGTTTTTGCTGCCGTTGCCTATGTGCTGCTTAAAACTTGTTATGCTTCCTATCTTGTCTGAATTTGCTACTGTAAATGTCTGGTTATCCAGAATTTCAGGAGAAAACAAAACTGGAATTCTGAAACAGGTGCATCATAGTTATGTTTCCTTATTTCCCATTTTAATGATCTGGTGGTAGAAAAATGCTTTTGTGTTTCATCGAAGCCGAGGAAGGCATCCCTAGAAAGTGAGCAAGTTATTTATTTATATAGTCCCGCTGATGCAAAAAAAAAAATCCCTGTTATTGCTTAGGCTGTATTTTGGTTCAGAATAGTTAAATAAAAACAAGCACGTACTATCATACCTCTCTTGATGGATGATAGGCTAAACCATCGATAATAACCATTGAGCAACGCGATAAGGCAGATGATCTGGGCATAACCGCATAAGCAAGCTACTGAAAAAGATCCCCAAATGCCCATCTGATAATGAGTAACTACCAACCCTACATCACATCTTCAGGGTTGTGTCATCACTTCTCAAAATAGATAAAAGTGGATGCTGGGATATCTCTTACTACCAATATATCTCTTGCCGGTGTTGGCTTGAAACAAAAACAACATTCTGCATGGGAAGTTCGAAAAATTGTTCGCTTTTCCTAAATGAAAATGTGTTTCTCAACCGTGAAAACTTCCGGTAATTTTTCTTCTTTTTCAATCAGCTAAAGAGATTGGAACGGAGCACTTGGTGCCGGTTTCCACAGTTTTAACTCACACACCCCTATTGCTAGGATAAAATTCATCAAACATGCTGCTAGCATATTCAATAGTACACAGTCACTTCCTGAGACAGACACAAAACACCCAACATGCCAAAAAATGTAAAGACACGATAACATACATAGCTCGACAAAAATACTAATGAAGACCACAACAAATGTTTTCTTGTTATCCAGCAGAACAATAAACTTATTTTTGTTATTAAAATAGGAAGTGGAGCCTTAAAAGCGGTCGCATATGCATGCCTAAACTGCTCCTAACCGAAATCTTCTCCATGATTGACCACAGGTATGTGTGGCTTTTTTGCCGGCGGATGTATCGACACTGCACCTTGCACGCTGGGTTCTCATGAAGGTAGATGTCCTTCAGATTGACCGCTGCTTCCATGACAGCTCTTGCATAATCAAAAAACTTGTCCTCCGATTGAAACCCAAAGATCCTGAGCACCGAGAGATTACGGTGCTTGAAATCAGATGCCTCCCATTTAGCACCAGCGTCCTTCCTCTCCTCGCTATATGCAAGCATCTTCCTCTTGTCCTTATTTCGTATCCCCAAACAATCGCAAACCTGCAATGCTTCTTATCGGGCAAACATTCGCATTGAACGATGTAAAGAAGAAACAATTTTACCTAACTATCAAGCATTTTAATGTGGCAATGCAAGTTCGAGCCAGTACTAAACCTAAGTTTAACATGCAGGAGTAAAAAAGATTTGGAGAAAAGGTCAAAAAAAACTTTACCCTGATGCATAGCTCCTCAAGGGACGGTGCACCTTGCAGAACAAACATTGTCCAAGCAAGATTACATTCTTTTGAAATGGCAGCCAAATTCACAAGCTTTAATTTGCTGAACACCTGCGACAATTCTCGTGGACCTTCAGGTTTAACCCAAATCTGCCATAGATAGAACAAACTATGTTAAATAAATTAAAGATTATTATGTGCATCATCAACAGGACTGTAACCTTCACAAACCTTTTCGCTTTCAAAGCCCAGATGCAGGTTGCTTACGGTGGCTTTGCCAAGAAATTCACTTAACTTGAGCATCTTGTGCCATGAACGAGCCGCATTTCTGATGCTCACGGTGTGGAGCAGTGGGACATAACCAAATGACAACGGATCATCCAGAGACATCCATTTAGAAAATGTCAGCGTTGTCAGCTCTGGCAGCCAGTTCAGACCAACCCTCTCAAAATCACTCCTGAGAATCTCAAGCTCACGCAGTCGCGGGTGTTCCACATCCAGCAAGGACCGAAAGCCCATGTCACAGTTGTCCAAGTGGAGGAACTCCAGTCGTTTGCACAATCTGAAAATTTTAGGGAAATCTGATTCACCTAGTCTCAAATTCTCTAGCTTTAGTCGTGTGAGACAACTGAATGCGTCGGGACAATCATCAATAATTGAGCTGAGCTGCCTCCCGTAAGCAAGCCTATCGAGATGTCTGCATCGTATACCTTCCTTCTCTGTCAGGATTGTGAACTCGGCCACCCCAGCCTTCCGTATTGCTATGGTGTTGGCAGAAGTCTGCAGAATTCTAATGGATCCATCTCCCAAGAAGAATTGCATGCATAGGCGGTGAATGGTGTATGGACTTGTACTCCTGCTTTCAAGAAGGCTCCGGGTCGCTCCAAGCATGGTTGCATTGGCCCGAGCGACATCATCACAGCTCCGCTCTTGCACGTTGTTGGTGGAACCAACCATTATAAGAATTTTGGAGAGCATACTAGGAATCTCCTTCCAACGTCTGGAGAGGATGCTGGTTCTTGTGGCGTTTGCAATATCAAGTCGCTCTACGATATTTAGCAACACGTCATCAGGCAAATTGCTGAGCCGATCATCTTCCTCCTGTATTTTTTGGCATAGAAAGAAATTAGAGTTGAATTTTTACAGTCTTTCAGGATGCTAATGTTGATGATATATGTTCTTAGAAAAACATGTAATTTTGCTACTTTCCACCAGCAGAAATGCAACTGTGCAGGGCGTACCATGTTATTTGCTATACTTTGTACATTTGTAGTGTATTGACACCCCTAGATGTAGGTGAAAATTCAGTGTGATTTATACAATGACACCGGCTTGATTTTGCTCTGGGGTCGACCCCCTAGTGTGCTATCTTACACACACTAAAAAAGCAATTTTGATCTACTGCTGTGGTTCCTATAACTGGTCTGTAATAGCCCCAAGGCAAAACGAAACAAAACAAAAATTATCTTGATGACGAGTAACTCACCAGCATGGCTAGGGAGGAGCATTGCTTAGAACTGGTGAGGCCCTTGACGGTTGTTTTTTCTGTGGAGATTTTGCTACATCAGAGAAGCCTTTTGGAACAATCCTATGCTATGCTACAACTACAAAATTTCAGTATATCAACAATACATAACGCGAGCATAGTGAAACAATTTGCAGTACCTACTTAGGTAGCATCATCTGAATAACAGCTCCTACAAAGTTGTTAACACAAACAGACGAACAACTAATTCCCTAATAAATCTCTAGCACGAACCTAATTTGCACTACATAGAACAGCGTATACAGGGAGGCTTTTCAAGGTCATAAATTTGCACCAAACCAAGCTATAATAATGCAACTGCCTGAAAATGTAAAGGTGTTGAGAATAGCAACACACAATAAAATGCTGCACAAGTATCACAATAAAAAACTAACCTGGTACTTGTCAATAGATTTTCTATCATCTTCAATTAGCTTTGATTCTTGCTCAAGTTTGCGAGCAATGTAATCCTTCACAACTGAGAGAGTCAAGCATGGGTTTTTTGATAGTGTTTGTAAAACAATGGGAGGGAAAACATCCTCCTTCTCAATGTAGGTCAAGACCTCTTTAACTTCGTTAGAGCAATCTTCTCGGAGGTCCCCAAAATACTTCAATAGATCCCCCCAGAGAGATGGATCCCCTCCTTGAGATGAGTCTCCTAGCTTCTTGCAGCATGCAATTAAACCTTCATGATCATGGGCTTGCTTGTAGCAACTGATAACCTCCTTGTAGAGTTTTAGCTTCTCGTAAAGAAACAACAAGCCATCTTTGAATGTGTTTGCATTACAAATAATAAGAGCAAGATCAACAGAATATAAAGGCTCTTCCATCTCAGATGTCCAGGCGGATTTGAGCAATGCAAGGCCTTTCTTTTGTCTATCAACAATATCCTTTGCCATTTTAGCATCTTCATTTGCAAGTTTTGCCTTCTCCCATGTGCCAGATTTATAGCCATTTGCAGTTTCTTTATCTTTTATGTCCTTAATATTGTGTTCCTCAAAGCCATTTTCCTGTGACATAGACGGGAAGCTTAGATCTTTTGATATATACAGCTCCAAAAGGGTGTTATGAATTTCTGTCTGAGCAGGCGAGTCTTTAACGGCTTTGATACAGTTTTCTAGAAATTCCATGAGATACTGTGGGCTGTGCACAAATATGTTTACAAAGTCCATTGGCGAGGGTATCATAAGCAAACGCATGCTATTTGAACCTCTCCTTGCCGTACGATCTCCACCATCAGTGCAAAGTCTCAACAGTATTTCAACTATTTGAGCAGGTCTATGATCCACAAGAATATTTCCATATTCTTTTACAGTAAGACCTGCTTGATTTGCCTCAAGGCTGGATATATACTGCAGCGCCTCTTCATATCTAGCAAGATCCTCAAGTAAAATCTTCAAATACAGCTCATGCCTCCCAGCCTTTTTGGCCACAAACATAGCGTGTTCATGATATCCCGCTGCACGACACACTCTTATGGCAGTTTCCACGTCAAACTTGATTTCACCTACCGCATCTTCATCTTTGATGAAATGATTCAGCTTCTCATCATCTTTGAGTTTGGTATAGCAGTTCAACAGAAGGGAGGTGTGGTCTTTGGATGACAATCCTCTATCATGTAACTTCTCTAGATAGTTCGTCAGGTTGTAGATGCGCTTTGCATCAAGAAACTTCTGAATAACATATGACGGTTCAAGATGACCAATGGTGTGAATATATTGAGACATGGCCTCATTATATTCTTGTTTTCCATACAGATGGTCACCATACTTCCGTAGAACCTCAGCAGTTGAAGCAGGATCAGCCTGCTGACTTTGTACAAGATTGATTGCAACTGTATACAGATTTTTCTTGAACAACATGTCAAGCTTACTTTCCATGTCTTTCTCTCCAATGCAAAGTATGCTTTTATCACTCATTATGAGAATAATATAGCCCCACTCAGTGACTAAATGCAAAACATCTCCCACAGGCATGCTGTGCGCAATTAAGCGATTATTAAGATCATAAACATTAAGAGTATTCTTCCGGCTTCTCTGATCTCCAATAACGCAAAGTAAGTATCCCTGAAACCAACCTACAAACTTCTTCTCGCCGTCAAAAGCCCAATAAGGACCTCTGCTATTAACTTCATAGAAATACACAGCTTCAGGTCTACCAACAATCAGATCCTGCATAGATAATTAGTAAATTGACCAGGCTGCAGATTAAAAAAATCTGCTAATTTTTTCTAGATTTTGTAGCACACATTGTCTATGTGGATTTAGTTAGCTTCAGTATCAAGGTGGAGATATTGTACAGTTTTTTCAGTAGCATACTAGCGCCCTAGAGTTGTGCCTGTGCAGAACATATATACCATATCACGGGCCTATTTCCCAACTGCAGCTAACACATGGGCTAACAAAAGTTGCCCTGGTACTTCTGGTACACTGTTGTCTACTCCCTCCGTTCCATATTAGATGACTCTCAACTAGATGTATCTAGTACTAAAATATGTCTAGATACATCTATATGCAAGTCATCTAATATAGAACGGAGGGAGTACTTGCAAACTAAGTTGGGGCAACTACAGGCTCTAAAGCACACATGATTACAAGCAGATTTGTGAACTAATTCTGTACAGCTATGTGATTTGAGAAACAACAGATGAATAAACACAAAAACAAAAGATACCGTACTAACCATGCGGTCACTCATTGCTGCAGCATTGATCTGACAACCAATCTGATCAAGTGTTTGTCTCCTTGGTGGCTGATGATGCAAGCTGAACAAGGTTATGGCACTAGGAGTTATGGCAAAGAGCTGATGTGCCTGCCCCTCAACTCGAAAACCAAGACCAGTAATAGGAGAACGTGTGCCATCTGAAACAGCGTCCACTTGCAGCTGGAAGCGTGTGATACGCTCGCGTTCAATGTCACCTTTGATGCAATAAATGGAACCATTGTCCAATCCGAGGGCAATCAAAAGAATAGGAGGGGCTTCTTCCAAAACCAAAAATGATGTAATCTGCAGAAGTGAATAAATATGCCAAGTAGAATAGGATGTTATAGTATGCAGTATATATTCATTTTTGTTTCATAACAGAAGAGCATAAAACGTAACCTGCAAGGGCAGTGAGCGAAAAATTTACCTTTGCCTGAGGAAATTGATTAGTGAAGATCCGCAATATTTGAACACGGAAAGGAGTTGTTGTACTTGAACCCTCTTCTTGTACTTTATCAAGGTCGAAAACTTTTAGACAGATTGCCGATGACTGTGAAGATGCTTGACCATCATCTCCAACCGCGACAAGGACATTTCTTTGCTGATCATACAAAGTCATTAAGTTGTAAATATCTCTTTTAGCTGTTATTATCATGATAAAAACAACACGGACAAAATACATAGAGAAAAGGTATAGTATGAACAGTAAGAGGTTCTTGGTACATAGAATAGGCAAGAAATTGGTGACGAAAGGTCAACACCATTTCCTCTGTACGGAAATACTCCCTCTGTATCATAATATAAGATGTTTTAAGTATTCCACTACAGTCTACATACAGAGCAAAATGGGTGAACCTACTCACTAAAATATGTCTTTATACATCGGTATATTGTTCCTATTGGAATACCTAAAGCATCTAATATTATGAATTGTGATATAGAGGAAGTGGCAAATATAATCAATACCATCACTCCATCAGCTATTGGCAACCCAATTGAAATGAACTACATTTATTTCCAAAATTAATAAACAAAACATGTGATCTGGATTCTAAAGCTTTGACAAAACGGCCACTAAAACAAGTTTGTTGCCGAAACAAGCTTTGCACAGTTACAGATGCGTGCTTTTTCCCTGTATGTATGTACCTTGAGCTGCTGGAGGAAGAGGACGGAGGAGGCGTAGGCCTGGAACCCATAGGAGAGGCGGAACCCGCGATCGAGGAGTCCCACGGTGCCATCGTCACACCCTAGCACGACGCGGCCGCGGCCACCCGAGCAGCAGGTGACTCGGCCCGCGATCTCGGCTGGCACGGCCGGAGCGCCGCCTCGCCCAGCCGCCTTCTCCTCGAAGAACTCGAACTTGCGCCACTGGTACATGCTGGGTGCAGGGAGGCGGATTCTTTATCAAATTCAAATACGTTCAAGAAATTCTTTATCAAATTCAAATACCCAGTTGGGTTCAGATAGCCTTCATGGCGGTTTCGCTTCAGTACTTGCTCGATGCACAATTCCAGAAATATTTCAGCTGCAAATGGATCCCACACTGCCCTCTCGGACTTCCCAGATTGCACAGATTTTTTTTTTTTGGATTTGCCTTTCTCCATCTAGTGATTATGTGTATACAAATAGTGTTCAGTTTAGGTGCTGGCCAAATATACAAAACATTGGAATTCACATGTTGAAGATTTTACTAGCTATTTAACTCTGAAATCGAAGAAATGTAGGGGGGCGGTTCAAGCATATCAGGGGCTGCCCACATATAGAAAATAAAGGAATTCATGTGCAATCGATTTTACAGCTACACATCTCAGAAATTGGGGACGGGAGAAGCAGGTCGGGGGCGGGAGTGGAAGGTTACCTCGACCAGGCAGGGGTCGAGGTGGGCTGCGGCCAGGGGCGGAGGCAGAGCGCGCAGCGGACGGACGGAGTTACGGGAGGCGGCGACGACGACGGTCGACGGCCGCAGCGGCCGGTGGAGGGGCGGCTAGAGTGCGGCGGGTTTCCGGGAGCCGGCGGGGTGCCTTGAGGCGGCGGCGGAGTGCTCTGGAGCGGCGGCTTGAGGTGGTCGGCGGCCGGGTTGAGGTGGGCGGCCGGCGATGCGGTGGGCGGCGGCGGCTGCTGTCGGGGTGGAACGAGGACGCGTTGCCCTTTTTTTTCCCGTCGAGATAACGATTCAGTGAGTGAAATTCATGTACGGTCCATGAAATATGTCTAGAACGGTCCTTGAACCAACTGTGATTCGAATTAAAAAAAAAAGTGTGATTCGAATTAGGTTTTTCAAAGAGCCGAGGAAACACAAATGGAAGGATTGATAAGGGCATCTCCAGTCGTTGCGCCCCCCCCAGGGCCCAAAACGCCGTCGTTTTGGGGCCGCCGCCGCGCTAAACGGCGCTATTCTGGAACCTGGGGGGCAAGCTTCCCATTCGCTCCCCGAGCCCATGATTCGGCCCAAAACAAACGCAATTCGAAAATAGACGATTTTTATTGAAAATAGGCGAAGTGCGTACATATTCGGCGCGAATTTAAACTAGAACTGAGCACCCAGCGGCTCTGCCCCGCGCCGGAGCTCGGGTGGCGCACGTCCGGCGAGCAAGGGTAGCCCGCGCGGTAGAGCGCCATCGCCTCGCTCCGGCGAAGGTTGTGGCGAGGGAACCCGTTGGCCGCAGCCCCGTCCTTGTAGCTGGCCATTGCGTGGAGAGAAGAAGAGAGCAGAGCGTCGAGAGGAAGAAGAGAAGAGGGAGCGCGCCGGTGGAAGAATAGCGGGCGCGGCGTGCGGCGGGGGGATTTTATAGCGCGGCGAGCGGCGGGGCATTTACTGCGCGCGCGTCCCCTCGCTGCCGCCCGCCACGCCATTACGCCGGCAGCCTTTGAACGGGGCGCATGCACTGGACGGCCGCCACGCCATAAACGGCGGCAGCCTTTGACCGCGCGGAAGCCGAGAAGACGATCACGGGGCGGTTCTGTTCCCGCGCTTTCTCGTCGCGTCGCTGAATGAGCTGGCCCACGCGCGCGGCCGCGCAGTTTCGCCCCCCAGGCCGAACCCAGCGGGCTGGGTTTGGCCTGGGTGCCGCGGCGCGAAATAGCGCCGAAACGGCGCTATTTGGGCCTCTGGGGGGGGCGAGTGGTGAAGAAGCGGCGCTATTCGCCGCTTCCGCCGCGAAAAAAGCCCCCTGGGGGGGCTCTGGGGGGACGGCTGGAGATGCCCTAAGAGACCAAATATGAGAGGCAAGTTGGTGGGCGCATTTCTCCCCTATGTTAGAGCACAAATGCCACGGTACTGCGAAGAGACATGCTTGGATCCTTGCATTAGATCTTTCTTATGTAGCACACATATGTATGCATCATGCCAAGACATGGTAAGCTGCTATCCCTACATACGGCGCACATCTAGACAAGAAAACATACTAGTAGATGGAAATAGTCAAGTATCAATCCAAGTTGTTAGGATTAAGAATACCAAATTCTCCTCCCAACTCAACAAACTGAAGGATTGATAAGAGACCAAATATGAGAGGCAAGTTGCCGGCGCATTTCTCCCCCTATGTTAGAGCTCAAATGCCACAGTAATGCGAAGAGACATGCTTGGATCCTTTAGGCATTAGATCTTTGTGATGTAGCACATACGGTTGAAAATGGGGCCCCGAAACCAGCAAACCCGACGGGTGCCCGTCTTAAGCGGGGAGGGTTTGGTAAAATGTTAGACCCTCAAGGTCTAACGGGGCGGGTCTAGAGGTGGCAAACCCGTACCCGCAGACCCGCAAAACCGCTCTAAGCCCTAATAATATCCCTAATAATTCTATGCCTAACCACACATCGACGAGCTATGGACCACACAACCCACAAATCACATGCACGCGTTGGAATCTAGAGTCCCGGAGTAAGACACGCACACACGTGTCTATTCCCACCAACACATCCCAATATTCCATCGTTTTATTCCCCACATACCTCGGAGTCGCTCTTGATATGGGTACCCGTTGGGGCACCGAACCAGGCCGAGTCGCGAGTCTGGTAAAAATGAGACCCGACAAATTAAATGGGGCGGGTATGGGAGGCGCGGACCTGGCCCCGACCCCGGCGGGTGCCATCTGGAGTAGCACACATAGGTATGCATCATGCCAAGAGATGGTAAGATGTTATCCCTACATATGTCGCGCATATAGACAAGAAAACATACTAGTAGATGGAAATAGTGCAAGTATCAATCCAGTTTGTTAGGATGAAGAATACCAAGTTCTCCCCTCAACTCAACAAACCGGGATTCATCTAAAGGTTTAGTGAAAATGTCGGCCAATTGGTGTTTAGTTCCCACATAAGAGAGGGAAATGTCACCATTTGATACATGGTCATGTAGGAAGTGATGGTGAATGTCAATGTGTTTGGTGCAACAATGTTGGATGGGGTTATTGGCGATCTTCGTTGCGCTTTCATTGTCACATAGAAGAGGCACCAGACCAAGAGACACACCATAGTCTTTCAAGGTTTGCCTCATCCACAATAATTGAGCGCAACAAGATGTCGCGGCGATGTATTCGACTTCGGCTATGGTTAGGGATGCAGAGTTTTGTTTCTTGGATGACAAACTCACCAATGACCGACTAATAAATTGGCAAGCCCCGGAGGTCGACTTCCAGTCTACCTTATCATCAGCCCAATCGGGATCCGAACAACCATGAAGTGCAAAGTTAGACCCCTTTGGATACCACAACCTGAGACTTGGAGTGAGAAAAGGTATCTTAGAATTCGTTTGACCGCCGCAAGGTGGCTCTCCTGCAAAGCAGATTGAAAACAAGCACACATTCAAATACTAAACATAATATTCGGTCTAGATGCGCAAAGATAAAGCAAAGAGCCAATCATAGAACGGTGCACCTTTATATCCACATCCTTTTCCTTCTTGCAAGCTCCTAGTTGCCCATTCACTTGCATGGGCGCCTTGGCGATGGAAGCATTGACCATATCAAACTTCTTGAGCATGTCTTTCACATATAGCTCTTGGGAAATGAACATTCCTTCATCAAGTTGCCTCACTTTAAATCGAAGGAAATACTTCAACTCCCCCATCATGGACATCTCGAATTTCCTAGTCATCGATTCGGAGAAAGCTTTGTTATGTCGTTTAAAATAACCACCAAATATACTATCATCAACATAGATTTGGCATATGAAAATTCCTCCCCCTTTAAACTGTTCGGTAAAAGGGTGGAGTCGACTTTCCCGATTTCAAGCCCATCCTTGAGTAGAAAATCCCTAAGGTGCTCATACCAAGCTCGTGGTGCTTGCTTGAGTCCATAGAGAGCCTTATGGAGTTTATACGCACAGTTGGAGAATTTGGGGCCCTCGAAACCCGGGGGTTGGGCAACATATGCCTCCTCTTTCAAGCGACCATTAAGAAATGCAATTTTCACATCCATTTGATAAAGCTTGAAGTCATGAAAATATTCAATGTAAGCAATACACGAATAGCATCAAGGCGAGCCATTGGCGCAAAGGTATCCTTGTAATACATACCTTCTATTTGAGCAAACCCTTGCGCCACTAACCTTGCCTTGTTTCGAATGACAACTCCATTGTAGGCATGCTTGTTCTTGAAAACCCATTTGTTCCCAATGATGTTGATACTAGGATCCTTGGTTTTCTCCACAAGGGAACAAACTTCATTGCGAGTGAAGCACTCTAGCTCTTCTTGCATGGCTAAGATCCAATCTGGGTCTTGCAAAGCCTAGATCACCTTAAGAGGTTCAAAACATGAGATAAACGAGTGATGTTTGCTAAAGTTAGCTAGATGATTCATTATTCTATAAGTGACTACTCCCTTAGAAATACTCCCTAGTATCTTGTTGATTTCTACCCCGCTTGATTTCTTCATGTTCTTGATGCTTTGTGTAATGCCCTTGTATTCAACAAACTCTTGTCGAGGATGGTATTGCACATGAGGATCGACTTGAGCTTGAACTTGGGGATCCACTTGAACTTGGTCTTGTGGATCCACTTGATCTTGTTCTTGAGAAATTGGTCCAACTTGTTCTCCTTCTTGAACTTCCTCAATGGGTTGAGAGCTTGATGATTGTTCTTGGACATGATTCTCCTCTTGAGGAATGTGATCATCTTGAGATGCGTTGGTGGGATCTTCTTGAGTTGAGCTCGGCTCCACTTTAGTAGAGCTTGTTCCTTCTCCATCATGAGCTTGCCCCAAGACTTTATGGATGTCACAAGGCAAGATATGACCAATGCCATAGCCTCAATAACTTGAGAAGGATATTCATCACCAACATCACATGGAACAGCTTGCTCCACTTGGGAGCCATTATTCTCATTGAACTCCATGTCACAAGATTCTTCAACCCGTCTGGTGAACTTGGTGTAGAATCTATAGGCGTGGGAATCCGATGCATAACCAACAAAAATACCCTCAATAGTTCTAGATTTGAATTTACCGAGCCTCTCTTCCTTGTTCTTGACGAAGCACTTGCAAGCAAAAACCCGTAAGTGTAGGACATTGGCCTTGTTTTCAGTGAGAACTCATAAGAAGTTTTATTGCAGAAGGAATGGAGGAAGATCCGGTCTATTGCATGAATGGTAGTGGAGATGGCTTCTCCCCAAAATTTATATGGTGACTTGAATTCATTCAAGATAGTTCTTGAAATCTTGATGATTTTTGGTTCTTCGTTTCCACAAAAACATTTTTTTTGTGTGTATAGGGAGTGGAAAATTGGTGCTTGATGCCTTCCGATTCCACAAAGTCTTGCATGGTGTAGTTCTTGAAATCAGGGCCATTGTCAGTGTGAATTGCCTTGATCACTTCATTATAAGTGCGTTGATCTTGATTGGCGAAGTCGATGAAGGACTTTTGGGTCTCATCCTTGGACTTGAGGAGGAATACCCAAGTGTACTTTGAGCAATCATCCACAATCACAAGATCAAACATCTTCCCACCAAGAGTATCATAGTTAGAAGGCCCAAAGAGATCCACGTGAAGGAGCTCCAAAGGGCTACAAGTGGTGACGATGCTCTTGAAGGGGTGATCCTTTCCCTTTTCTACCCGGCAATACATGCATTACACACACGATCTCTTTCAAAGTCAACATCGGTTTGTCCAATAACATGATAATATTTTAGGAGTAGTTTAATATTTCTCATGTTGACATGGCCTAGCCGGCGATGCCAACCCCAACCCTTATCAACCCTGTCCATTAGACAAATTGAGGGAGAGGGAATCCCTTCTAATAAATCGGCTACATAAAGATTTCCCTCAACATGTCCAACAAAGATCAATTTGAGACTATGGCTCCTAAATACTATCACATTACGCTTAGTAAATAGGATTTATAACCAATGTGAGCAAGATGATTAATGGACAACAAATTATAACCGAGCGATTCAACAAGCATGACATTCTCGAGAGACACATTTTTCGTGATTGCCACCTTGCCATATCCCAATACCTTTCCGTGTGAATTATCCCCAAAGGTGATTCTTCACTTGCAGTTGCCATCTTCAATAAATTGGTCAAGCATTTATTTTGCTCCAATCATATGCTTGGTGAATCCTATATCAAACACCCATTTAGGATCATGATGTTGACGCGATCACACGCTCGTTGGGATATAATTTAGGACTATCAAACACGTGATCACCCATTTAGGACTATCAAACACGTGATCACCCATTTAGGACTATCAAATACGTGATCATCCATTTTGTTTCTAAATCACCTTGATTCTCAAAACATTCTTTTGAAGATCAAGTATTATGTAAGCAAGCATGACACTTGATTCTAAGTATTAATAAATTGTTCTCTAGATCAATCAATCATTAATCATATGGATATAGGTAGGTTATACCAAAAATCTAAAATATGACTCAATTTTAAATTTCACTAATACGGTACCGGTCCAAAATGGTTTTTGCTAGATCATAACAGTTATCTCAATTAACAATATAAGCGTAAGTTAGTTCGTGGATGCCAATGAGTACTACAATTTATGCAATTTCATTTTTGATTGGTTGTTCATGATAAAATAAGTTCAAGTTAATTAAAAAATTACTATGTGAACTTCCACTCAAAAATAGCATCCCTCTAGTTGTTTAGTGATTACACAAATCATATTCACTGCACCAAAATCGATCATCACGTGAGATGATGCAGCTGCAAAGGCGAAGATGAAATGCGAACACAAACTTCAGGCATCCAAGAAAGAAGTCAAGATCGAAATCGAAGCATTGTCATTGGGTTGAAGATCAATTCATATCGACAAGACTTCCCATTCGCCGGACGAGATGATCGGATTTCGATCCCCCGGCTGAATAACCTCTTCGGCTTGTGAAGAAGACCGCTTTTCGTATCACTTGTGTCCCGAGAAGGAAACGGAAAGAGGGGTCTAAGAAACAGGCGGGTGACAACGTGAAAGAGTGTGCTTTAGCTTCCCCCTCGGGGCTTCGTACCATGATCAATCAATTCACTCCTTCTCGAATCTTCTGCTTGAAGCAAGATACTATGGATACCCAGAGGAGCAAGTAGGTGAAGCCGACCGCGTCCCTCAGAGCCATGGTCTCTCGACTGAAGGGAATATGCCCGAGAGGCAATAATAAAATGGTTATTATCTTATTCCTTGTTTATGATGAATGTTTATTTCTCATGCTAGAATTGTATTAACCGGAAACGTTGATACATGTGTGCTTAATAAACAAACAATGGTTCCTAGTAAAGCCTCTCTTTTAACTAGCTCGTTGATTAATAGATGATCAAGGTTTCCTGATCATGAACATTGGATGTTATTAATAACGGGGTCATGTCATTAGAAGAATGATGTGATGAACATATACCCAAAGATAATATAGCAATGCGATCAAGTCATTTAGTTTACATTGTTATATCAAACATACGAAGTAACTTATTCCTTAGACCATGAGATGATGTCAATCACTGATACCGGAAGAGTGCTTTGATGGCATCAAACGTCACACCGTAACAGGGTGACTATAAAGGTGTCGTTAAGTATTCGTAAAGTATTAGTTGAGGATCATGGATCAAGAGTGGGATTTGTCCATCCAAATGACGGAGAGATATACTCTGGGCCCTCTCGGTGATATCACATCGAAACCGCTTGCAAGCACGTGATATGATCACAAAGGATGTTATATCACGGGAACGAGAAAAGAGTACTTGTCGGTAACGAGATTGAACAAGGTATGGTTGATACCAATGATCGAATCTCGGACAAGTAAAATATCGCGAGACAAAGGGAATAGTTCACGGCGTTGTTGGTTCACACGATCACGAGAGTCATCGTTGAATATATAGGAGTCATCACGGATCTCCAGATCCCGCTGTTGATTATTGATCGGAGAGGAGTCTCGATCATGTCTATCTTATTCGCGAACCGTAGGGTGACACACTTAAGGTTCGATGACGCATTTGAGAGGATACGGAATATCGGAGAAAAGTTTGGACAGCACCGAAATTGTTTCGGGGAATATTGAAATAGTCACCGAAATTGTTTCGAGTAATTTTGAAATAGTTCAAGGGGATTCTTATCAAATGGTTGTTAATAGATTTAACAACTAACTCAAGGGGTTATATGTTAATGTTTGTTAATGGAATTAACAAATATTAAAATAAAGAAATAAAATTGTTTTATTTATTTATTAAAGAAAACCCTTGGGATTTTGAGTTGGAATTCATGGAAGAATGAGTGGGTTGAGTGGAGACTCCACTCACATGATGAGGGAGAGGTGGAGGCAGCCAAAAATTCGTGGCTGCCATCCCCTCCTATAAAAGGAGGGGTGAGAGCTCCCTCTCCCACTACACACACTTGTGTCATCTCTTCCTCCCTCCTGCCGCTGCTCCACCACTTGTTCGTGCGCTTGGCGAAGCCCTGAGCAATGTTTTTCTCCACCACACCACGCCGTCGTGCTGCTGGAGTTCCGAGGGATCCTCTACTTCCGCGCCCCGCTGGAACGAGGGAACGGAGGTCGTCATCAACCGTACGTGTGACCGATCACGGATGCACCGCCGGATTGCGGTGCCATCTTCTCGCTATCGGGATCGGTGTGAGTACGACTACGCCAACAACGAGATTTGATCTCGTACCACTTTGAGTCTTCGAGGGTATGTGTTCTCCTTAACCCTCTTGTTGCCCGTTGCACTTCGTCTCCTAGATTAGATCTTGGCCTTTCGGGTATCTCTCGCGTAGGAAAATTTTTGTTTTCTATGCTACGTTCCCCTTCAGTGGTATCAGAGCCGGATCTATGCGTAGATGTTTTGTACGGGTAGAACACATAGGTGTATGTGGGCGTTGATGATCATGTTATTACCTCCTTGACTATTTTATGATCTTAGTGGCATAGTGGGATGAAGCGGCCCGGACTAACCTTACATGTCCACGTACATGAGACTTGTTCCACAACTGACATGCAACTTGTATTGCATAAGTGGCTTGCGGGTGTCTGTTTCTCCTACTATAGTTAAGATCTAATCTATGAAGGGTTGTTAAAAATGTGTTTATCAACGTTGTGGTTGATGTTCGTAGGTATGAACGGTTCTATCCTCGAAAGCCCTAAGCCACGTAAAATATGCAAAAATAAATTAGAAGCGTCTAACTAGTTTTTGCTGGGCATGTGAATTGATATGGTCAATATTACAAATTTGATTATGAGATGATCTATTTTGTAAATTATTGATATACCGGAAGGTATCCATATGGTTGTCTTCTTATTGATGGACAATCAAGTTTGGGGTACCGTGGTACTTGGTACCACGCCGGTGGAATGATTGAGATCATACCATAATGCACATGATGGAGATCAAGTGCAAGAAGGACCATATCATATCACGTTATCCTTTCATGTGATGTTTGTGATGTTAATCCTTTTTATGCATCTTGTGTTGCTTAGATAACGATGTTAGCATTATAAGATGATCCCTCTCACTTAATATCAAGATAATAATGTGTTCTTCCTTAAGTATGCACCGTTAAGAAAGTTCGTCGTTTCGAGACACCACGTGATGATCGGGTGTGATAGACTCAACGTTCGCATACAACGGGTGTTTTCAAGCCTAGCATGTACAGACATGGCCTTGAAACACACGCAATACTACGGTTCTACTTGGCGAGCCTAGCATGTACAGACATGGCCTCGGAACACGTAACCGAAAGGTAAAGCATGAGTCATATGGATGATATGATGAACATGTCAATGTTCGCCTTTGAAGCTACATCATCTCACGTGATGATCGGTTTTGGTGTAGTGAATTTGGTTCGTGTAATCACTAAAGACGACTAAGAGGGATGTTGTTTTTGAGTGGGAGTTCATGGCTTAATTTGAATTAACTTGAACTTATTTATCATGAACAACAAATCAAAGTGAATTTGCACAACTTGTAGTAGTCATTGGCATCCTCATAACTATCTTACACTTAGATTGTTAATTGAGATATAACTGTTATGATCTGGTAAATACCATTTAAGATTGGTACCGTATTAGTGAAATTTAAAATTGAGTCCTATTGTAAATTTTTGGTATTTCCTACCTAGCTCCATGTGGTTAATGATTGATTAATCTAGAGAGCAAATAATTCCTACTTAGAATCCAGAGTCATGGTTGCTTCCGTATTACTTTATCTTCAAAAGAATGTTTTGTTGATCAAGGTGATTTAGGGACTGAAAAGAGTTGTTTTCAGAAACAATCAAGTGAAAGATATATTGATATCTAGAAACTTATTTGTGGCAACATGACTGAGTATAATTTAGCGTGACAATGTTTGCTTATATTATCTGAATATATGCAATGATTGAAGACGCTAGGCGTTTGAATATTCCAAGAAATTGGATGCTAAAAATTATCCTCTAAATTCCTTCCTTCGAGCTATAATAGCTTAATCATAAAATTGTTATGATGGGATGGATTAGAAGTATGGGTAAAGTAGTTTACCTTACTTGGAAAATGCTAAGAGTGGAATCTAGAAGAATGCTATTAATATGGTGATATTAGTAGAACAATCAAACTCAAAGTATGACTCAATGGGTGATAGTATATGACTAACACGCCAAAGAAAATGAGCTAGTAAGACTAGCATTGTTTGATGTTGAATGATTCTTCTATAAAGGAAAGGGAATATTGAAAATAGAATTACAAATAGATATATGGCAGAAAAGAAGATAACTGGAAAAGTCCAGCTCAGGAGTATATACTTGATATACAAGATATAGATGTATTACTAGTTAACAAAGTATTTTTGGTATTTTGATACCACATTGGTTGGTATGAGTTGTCATACAAAGCAACGCAATGAAAGAAATACAAGGGCCTAAAAGGAACTAGTAATAGATGTGGAATCGATTATGACAAGAACATAAATAAAGTGTTATTGTGTTCATTGTCGTATCGAACCAACCAGTCAAGATTTATTTGAAGAACTTAATAATTTGTTATTTTGTTCTAGTCTTTTGTGAGAACAAATGAGATTGTTCAAACTATGATCATATTCCATAATTGATGGATATGTTAATATAAATCATGTTGGTAAAGTAAACATCTATAAGACTAAATGCTAAACGTTGCAAGACGTTGAAGAGTTTCACTTAAATTGTGACACCACCATTTTAGTTCATATCGGAAAGGAAAACATGAAGGAACTCCATATTGATGGACTTCCGGAGTCATTTTATTGACGCTTGTGAGACCTCTTCCAAAAGATGACTAGAATTCCGTTCTTAGGCCAAAGTAGAATGGACGACTAATTTAGTGGAGATTATACATATTGATGTATATAGTCCATTATGTGTAGTCATGTATGGTGGATTAATTTTTCCTTCATAAAATTATGTCGATGATTTAAGTAGATATGTGAGTATATCTATTTAAAGGGAACAGAGTTTGACATTTTGAATTGGTTCAAAAGGTTGTTAATATGAAGTTAAAATCAATGTAACAAGATAATCAAGTTTTTATGATTGGATCATAAAGGATAAAGTTTGAGTTACAAGTATAGCAAAACATCTGAGAAGTTGCAAAATTGTTCTACAACTTATACTTCTCGAATACCCCACATTAGATTGGAGTATTCAAAAGACAAAATCAAACCCTGTTTGACATGGTAAGATTAATAAAATTGCCATTATATGTTTGTAGTTTATACATTAAGGACAACCGCTTTTACACTGAAAAGAGCACCATCATGATCCGTTGAAATTGACAACATATAAGATATGGTTTGGGTAATGACCTGAATTGTCATTTTTCTTAAGTTTTGGTATGCATAGCATGTGTAAAATGTTTACAACCAAAATAGGATAAATATATGTTTATAAGGTTATCCCAAATAAAACATTGGGTATTTATCCTATCACCGAACCAAAAGACAAATGTTGTTTGTCAGAAAGGGTTGATTTCTCGAGAAAGTAGTTCTTGCGAAACAAGTGAGTGGGAGCACGGTACAAACTCAACAAGATTACAGAATCTCCGTTATCATGTCAAGAGTAGCGCAGCACTGGAAGTTGTTCCGGGGTTTACTATTTTGACTAAGTAGAAGACACTACAAATGTTGTAGATACTTCAAATGAGTTTGCGAACTGTAGCAGAAAAGTCCAAAAACTTTGTACTTTGAACAACTTGTGGTTTAAGTATAAAGTGTTGTTTTGACAACAAAGGACCTGGACCTTATAAAGGAAGCAAATGATGGGCACTGACTTCGTAAAATTGACTATGAGTCATTATATCCGCCATAGTATCCTTGTATGAATATCAAGTATGTGACTTGGTAGTCCTTTCAATAGGAATGATGCCTAACGATAGCAAAAGGGTCTATATAGCGACAAAGACATGGATACTTATCGAAAAGTTGTTTTCGACGAAGTTCAAAGAGTTCACTACTACAAGATTTTGATCTTCCGTAGTGATGCTTAGTCTTTGCAGATAGTTCTAGCAAAGTTACATATTATGATATGGATGTTGAATAACAAAACCAATTCTCCTCTCGAGGAAGTTTGTTCAAGGATGTGTACTTGACACAGTCTGAGAGTTTTGTAAAATTCAAAAGGTTGCTAGAAAGGCATGCGCACTTCAATGGTTGAAGTGAGCATAACGAAGTTGAAATCTTTACCTTAATGAAGTTATCAAAAGAGTTTGATTCCATCATGAATGATAAAGATGCTTGTAGAGTTACAAGAAATTAAGTGGGAGCGTTATGACATATTTCCAATACTTTATGTAGATGACATATGGTTGATTGGAAAATATGTATTTTAAATTAACACGGTTAAGATTTCATATTGATGAAAGGCTTAGAAGATATTGGGCATCGATATCTATAAAAGATGGATTGAAGCGCCTGATATGATTGAAGCCAAATTACATAGATGAAATATTGAAGTAAGTCAATATACAATTGATAAGAAGGAGTTCTTGTCACATGGAAAATAATTGAGCAAGATTCATGTGTTTTGACACATGATGAGCATCATTGAAATTGAGATTTCTAAGTCATGTTTCCATGCTATGTACACAACCAGATGAGTCCTATGCTATAAAATGTTATAGTAGGATAATTCATATGATGATTAGACAACAGTGGGAGAGATCCTTGTGTCATTTTAGAAATGCTAAGGATATGTTTTCCTATATAGTAATGACAAAATAATAGTTGTAATATGTTACACTAATAGTCTTGTCATTTATTCAAGTAATTTTATCTCAATTAAAATATGTGATGAAGGGTAGCACAATAGGATGGAAGAAAGTTCCATGCTGGATTTGAAAGAGTTTCAAAATTAAAATATTGTGACAGATACTACAACAAAGGCTAAAGTATATCGTTGTGTTGACAACTAATTATAAGCGTATTTTGTGTCAAGGAGTTCTTTATTGAACTTGGTGAATTTCCAAGAATGCTGAAACTATGAAGCTACATTTTCACAATGTTAGTAACATCAGTTTAAGCTGAGGAATTAAGGTATCACCGGAACTTGGTGAGTTTCCAAGAATGCTAACACTATGAAGCTACATTTTCACAATGTTAGTGACATCAGTTTAAGCTGAGGAATTAAGTTTTCACGAATTGACTATATATATACAAAGCCATCTCATTAGAGAATGAGTGATGCGTGTAGACGCAAAGAACATGCAAATACAATAGGACCTGAACAGTTCAGATCTTTTTGATGATGTTTACCGCATGCGAAGCATGGTAATAACACTGGTACGCCATATGTGTTAAAGTGCTTACAGACTAGATTATTGACTCTAGTGCAAGTGGGAGACTGAAGGGAATATGCCCGAGAGGCAATAATAAAATGGTTATTATCTTATTCCTTGTTTATGATGAATGTTTATTTCTCATGCTAGAATTGTATTAACCGGAAACGTTGATACATGTGTGCTTAATAAACAAACAATGGTTCCTAGTAAAGCCTCTCTTTTAACTAGCTCGTTGATTAATAGATGATCAAGGTTTCCTGATCATGAACATTGGATGTTATTAATAACGGGGTCATGTCATTAGAAGAATGATGTGATGAACATATACCCAAAGATAATATAGCAATGCGATCAAGTCATTTAGTTTACATTGTTATATCAAACATACGAAGTAACTTATTCCTTAGACCATGAGATCATGTCAATCACTGATACCGGAAGAGTGCTTTGATGGCATCAAACGTCACACCGTAACAGGGTGACTATAAAGGTGTCGTTAAGTATTCGTAAAGTATTAGTTGAGGATCATGGATCAAGAGTGGGATTTGTCCATCCAAATGACGGAGAGATATACTCTGGGCCCTCTCGGTGATATCACATCGAAACCGCTTGCAAGCACGTGATATGATCACAAAGGATGTTATATCACGGGAACGAGAAAAGAGTACTTGTCGGTAACGAGATTGAACAAGGTATGGTTGATACCAATGATCGAATCTCGGACAAGTAAAATATCGCGAGACAAAGGGAATATTTCACGGCGTTGTTGGTTCACACGATCACGAGAGTCATCGTTGAATATATAGGAGTCATCACGGATCTCCAGATCCCGCTGTTGATTATTGATCGGAGAGGAGTCTCGATCATGTCTATCTTATTCGCGAACCGTAGGGTGACACACTTAAGGTTCGATGACGCATTTGAGAGGATACGGAATATCGGAGAAAAGTTTGGACAGCACCGAAATTGTTTCGGGGAATATTGAAATAGTCACCGAAATTGTTTCGAGTAATTTTGAAATAGTTCAAGGGGATTCTTATCAAATGGTTGTTAATAGATTTAACAACTAACTCAAGGGGTTATATGTTAATGTTTGTTAATGGAATTAACAAATATTAAAATAAAGAAATAAAATTGTTTTATTTATTTATTAAAGAAAACCCTTGGGATTTTGAGTGGGAATTCATGGAAGAATGAGTGGGTTGAGTGGAGACTCCACTCACATGATGAGGGAGAGGTGGAGGCAGCCAAAAATTCGTGGCTGCCATCCCCTCCTATAAAAGGAGGGGTGAGAGCTCCCTCTCCCACTACACACACTTGTGTCATCTCTTCCTCCCTCCTGCCGCTGCTCCACCACTTGTTCGTGCGCTTGGCGAAGCCCTGAGCAATGTTTTTCTCCACCACACCACGCCGTCGTGCTGCTGGAGTTCCGAGGGATCCTCTACTTCCGCGCCCCGCTGGAACGAGGGAACGGAGGTCGTCATCAACCGTACGTGTGACCGATCACGGATGCACCGCCGGATTGCGGTGCCATCTTCTCGCTATCGGGATCGGTGTGAGTACGACTACGCCAACAACGAGATTTGATCTCGTACCACTTTGAGTCTTCGAGGGTATGTGTTCTCCTTAACCCTCTTGTTGCCCGTTGCACTTCGTCTCCTAGATTAGATCTTGGCCTTTCGGGTATCTCTCGCGTAGGAAAATTTTTGTTTTCTATGCTACATTCCCCTTCATCGACTAGACCCAGACTTGAGAACTCGAATACGTATGATCGGTCTTCCTTAACCCCAAACACCCAACTCTAGCTAATGAATGTCTATAGTTTATGGGCAATTGAAGCGTCTTTCTGTCTATCGACGGCAGAATCTATTGATCCTCCACAATCCGGTAATGCTTTTTCTCAATTCAATGCAGAGCGATATCAATGTACTACCTATACTTCCTTTATCTCAATTCAAGTCAAGGCAGGCTATCTTTGTTATCAAGAAACAAAGCTGTCTCTAGTGATTGATCCGTTTGCTCTCGCCCTTCGGCTTTGTGGTCACTCAAGGTCCTTGGATTTCGTGCTCAATCTAGTTGGAGCAAAAGTCCCTGTGGATAGAAGTTTTTAAAAAACGTTTTTATCTGGGAAGAGCGCCTTTGGAAACCCACTGCTGAAGCCGAATAGGCAGTTAAAGCTGGAATGATGGGGGGCAATCCTGCAGTAGGGCTTTAGTGCGTAGATTCTCAGGCAGGCTCATCGACTGGTGGAGGAGGGACACTTTACTTATTATCAGAATAGAAAAGAGCTGTATGTATACTTTAGGAAGGGGGGTCAAACTAGTAGACATGAACTCCTATAGAAGCAGATGTTCGAGGTCTGGTCCAAAGATACCATGCTTGCTTAAGCCAATCCATAGGTTCAAGCGAAAGAACACTTATTCACAGCAATATCTAGACCTGATGAAGATGACTGCTAGTAAAATACCTAAATCCTTTGGAATTCATTAGTCAACTATTTTAAGAGTCATTAAAAACGAGCAACACCACGTAGGGCAGCGTCCACGCGAACTAGCCTCTGACTTAGCAAGTCAGTGGGAGAACGCCATCGGTCAAGAGAAATGGAATCCGTTGTTAAGTGGGTACCGGACCCGGTAGAATTGGCATCACTTCCTTCACTCCACAGAGGACTCGGGATAAGATCGTTCCCAAGCAGAAGGAAAAGCTTTCGAACTAGGAGTCAGAACGAACTCATGAAGCTATCCTTCTTCTATTGCTACTTTCAGAGAGAGAGAATAGGTCGTACGAAAGGGGACCCACCTTGAGAAGGGTGTCCCATTGCGGAGTAGTTAAACGAGTATTTTGGTATACCACTTGTGCACCTAAACCTATGCTTAAGCTTACTAGAACTTCAACCTCAAGTTCATTAACATCAATGCGTCTCATCTTCTTGAACCTATTCTATGGATAAATGGGCACCATCTGTCTCCTAAGGGCAACTATCCCTTTTTCTTTCAAGAATGCGGGTACCGTAGTAGCAAAGCAAGTGAAATATGCCAAAGGGAACCGCTCGGATATAGACGGAAAGGAAAAATGTCGGCTAAAGAACAGAACTATTCTATTGATGGCCCCGAAAGAAAGTGGATCTGTGAGTGGAGGAACTTGTCGATGTGTCAAATCTGGACATAGAACAGCGGTCGCTCAAACTACAAGCCAGGGAAAGACTACTAGCTGATTCAGCTTGAGCAATTAATTCAAACAAGAGAAATGGCATCTTTCCTAAGCTAAGTAAGACCGCTAGCGCTTTCTAACCGAACGACTTGTTGGCTCGGGTTCCTTCTCTCCCTTTAAAGTGAAGACATTAGCAAGAACAGTGGATGAAAGAAGATCGGAGTCGTGAACAGGAAAAGCTAAGACCGGTTAGGCCGAGAGGAAAGAAGCTTGTATTTCTCGCCTTGGGCTTGATCCAGGTGAGGCAGAATTGGAGATTGAATGACTTTGCCGGGTATTCTTTTTTTTTCATTCTAGCAGGGCTCAATCCTTTAGTGAAAACCATACGTATGTAACTCTACAACGAGGCCTATCTACTCTATTTACGTCAAAACTCCGTTTTCACCCCCTGTTCAACTTAGAACTGGCACGAGCGTTGGTTAGATGCGTGGGACAGGGAGCTTGTAGCAACCCTTTCTCTCGATCTCCAGTTCCCAAGGTTGCTACTTAACCGGTTCCCTTTTTAGGATTAGGATGAAAGCTCGATGAGCAGACCCATTAGTGAAGGGGTCTAGGTAGAGCCGCCGCCCGTCTTTTTATCCGCCCTTACAGCGACCTTTCTCTCCTTTCCTCCCATGACAAGATCGACGCATTGCCGAAGTCCTATTCAGACGTCACCACCCCAAAAGAAAGTTCCGAAGTCAAGTCAACCAGCGATCAGCATTGAAATTTCCATTCAGCGATTAATGAGTCGCAAGATGAGGTTTTTTATTCTTCACCTGCGCATGCGCTAAACTTTCCCCTTTCATATATCTGTCTTCCATGTACCCGACACTGATTCCCAAGCAGAGATAGGAAAAAGAAAATCTTACTACTACATCATTGATTATGCAAACATCTTACTTAAGAAACCAATGAGAATGACAGAAGCCCGCTAAACAAGCACAGATTATTCAATAAAGAAGCAGCTAAACAGGAATAGGTAAAGGAATGGAAGTACATTTTGTACCTTCTATAATCCATTCAACCAGCTTGAAAGATGAGAGATAGACCTTTAGCAAGGAGATATCGCACGGAAAGCCGGATTAGGTCTTATAATAGAGATTTTTTTTACAGGTCGTAGTTCCTTAATGAGATTACTTTAACTTCCTCCTCTATTCCATTTCTAGTGCAATATCTGACTTCAGGTCTCAAATCCCGCTACTCGAAAGCCCGGTCCGTAATCCCTTCCTTCGCCCCGTCTTAGCATCCCCTCGTGCGCTTCCATATAAATTCCCATTTCATCTACCAGTTTTTCCGAGCAGATTCGATCACAGTCCCATAAGCAGTAGGGACCACGAGTGAGCCTATTTTGTGATCGGCTAGTAGCTCCTCATTTCTTCTTCTTTGCGACTAAAGGTCTACTGGGTGCAATAGATCCAATTGATGGCGGCACATAAGAACCCCTGAATTCACCCAGCCCTTCTCACTTCTGGTTCATCAAGATAGGCTGGATAGTGGCACATCTCCATTTCTTCCATTCGCTGTCCAGAAAACTACAACTTTCAAGCCTACGTGCGCAGGAGCGCACTTCCGTTTTCTACGCCGGGTCGATGTACAAAAAGAACCAAATATCATAGATTGTTCATGTCGTGAAAAATAACTTGTCAACGTGATAGATAGACTTCGTCTTACAGAAAAGATAAGAAAAGCGAAGCGGGAAGGGTCACAAAGAGCTTATTTTGGGCTCTGTTACCGAGGCATACTCTTCTAGATAGAGAGGTGTCAGGCTAGCTTTCAAACAATGTCTGCAGAAAACATCTATCTAAATTCTCACACGTCCCCATTTTCTTGGTCTTTTTTCTTGCACCAGGCTTGCTTACCTAGGAAACAAGTCCAAAATAGGATATGCTTTCAAACTGGCCTGCGTAAGGCACTTTCAAAAGCTTGATCCCACTCCCGGCTAAATAACCTTCTTTCTTTACTCTCGTTCACGTTTACGGTACAGTCATTCTTTCTATATAGCAACTGCTTTACAACCTACTATGCCTAGAGCCTCATTTGAGTGTATGAAGCAGATTGGAAGGATGGGAGAGAACAATGAATGGTACTAGGCTTTCTACCAAGGTGAACCATAAATAGCTGAGATCGAGCCAGGTTAAACAGATCAAGGGAGATCAGAGCGATAATTTCTGGTGGGTGAAAGGGTCTATCTAAAACTGCAACCTCATAGACAAATCACAGTGTCAGGAAAAAGGCAGCACAAACTGAGCCGTACTATGGCCATTTTAAATTGTAGAAAAGATTGGAACTTTGGCCTATAGATGGAAATTGCCAGTGGGATCACTGGTACATCCGGTTTTCCACGTGTCTCAATTAAAGAAGAAAGAAGGGCGCTAAGCTGTGGTGATCACTCCAGAATTACCTCTTACGGGACCAGAAGGCGAGTTTCAAGCTGAGCCAGTGGCAATTTAGGAAAGGAAGATGAAAAAAAAAGGGAGATGCATATACAGTTTTCATTAAGGTGAGTTGGGCACACTTACCGGAATCTGAAGCAACCTGGGAGGATTATTATGAGATGGAGAAGCGTTACCCAGAGTTCATGGCTCACCAAACGCCTTGAGGTCAAGTCGTTTCTTGAAGGGGAAGGGAGTGTCTAGATCTGAAAATCGAATTAGGTTCATTCGGATTTTGTTTCTATTTGGAGTAGGGAAGAAGGTTCTGACTGGCTGGGACCCATAGTCAGGATTCAAGGAGTTGGGGACGAGTTAATTACTAGTTGGGCCTACTCTTCTTTTTATTTCTTTTCAGGGAGCGATCTCGGCATTTCTCGGTGATGGTTTGCTATCTTTGTGATGTTACTCGCCGCTGCATTCAGCTTCTACACTCGGAAGGAAAGAAAACTTCTTTCTTATCTATTGCCCGCCCAGACCAACTCATGCTTAGAGGAATGAAAGAAGAGAAGTGCATACTAATGGCTGACATGAGTAATAAAGAGGAAGAAGAAGGAGAACTACACTTGATGATTCCAACCGACATACCCACACACAAACAGACTAAGACTGTTATGCCTCATTCTGTTGAGAAGGTGCTATCTATATACCAAGTAGTCTTTGAGGAACCTAAAGCACTACCTCCTAAAAGAGCAATTGACCATGCCATACCCGGCTGGAACCAAACCCAAACATTTTATACCTTCCCTACTTTGTATTCCACTGAAAAGGCAGGCTTTAAAAAAAAATCTTCATCCTTCCTTCCTATTAGTAATTTTGGTGACTCTTCGCATTCTCTCTGAACCATTGGAAAGCGAGCGAAGCGACGATATGCATGGATATTCTCTTTCAAGTCATCCCTACGGCTACTAATTTAATGAGGACAAAATCAAACTAGTACTCCTTCAATTGATGATAACCGGACCGCAAATATATAAAGGAGTCAACCTCACTCCCTTGAAGCTGATCAAAAAGATTATCAATACGAGGAAGTGGATACCTATTCTTCACGGTTACCTGAAACAGCTTACGAGTTGAAATGCAAAGGCGCCCGTCCTTCTTTTTCACAAACAATACGGGCGTGGAGATCAACTCGGTCGAATTCGCCCAGAAGTTCTTGTAACTGCTTCTTAAACTCTTCCATTTCTGTTGTCGCCATCCAATATGGTTGCTTAGAGATTGGAGCCGGTAGCAAATCTATGGTGAACACTCTTTGCCTATCTGGTGGAAGTCCCGGTAATTCGTCTGGGAACTCACATACCTGTGGTATGTCTTTAAGGCCCAGAACACTCGAGTAGCTCTCCGAAATGAAAGCCATGTACCCGGTGCAACCAAAAGTGGAGTGGCATGAATGGCCGAAATTAGAGCGGGATATTCATCACACACCCCAACAAGTTCAAACGATGGTTTACAGGGTGTTGAGTCACTATCTTCCTAAAACAATACACACGAGCATGGTATGCAGACAACCAATCCATACCAGCATCAAAATATATAAAGTATAAAACTATTAGATCCACCTTCATTTCCTGATCTGCTCTCGTAATAACACAGTCCTTTAATACTAGCTTTGTAAGCAAGGAATCTCCCATTGGAGTAGCTACTAAAAGACTTACATGGAGCGGCGAACCCTATTGTTCTTCTGTACAAATAACGGGGATACAAAAGAGTGAGTGGAACCAGCCAGGGTCTACAAGTATGCTAGCAGATTTACCACAAATTCGAATAGTGCAATGAATGACCGAACCTGTGGCTTGTGCATCTTGTTGGTTTAATGCAAAAACACGTCCTTGAGCTGGCTTCTTCTGCTGATCCAACTCCTTTGAAGCAAGGGCTAAAAACTTGTGAGTTATCTTAGAAAGAAAATATAGCGTGGCTGACTGAATAAGCAAACTGATTGCCCGATTGATTGTTTACCCCGGTCACTGAAGAATAGAGAGCTGACTGAGCTGCCCCATTTGCTTTCGCATATTGACTAAACATTTCCAACTAGTAGGCCTCTTTCTTTGTGCGTAGAAGACATAGTTCTTATTTATCTAGAGCACAGCCGGGCGGAAGACTTGAAAGGAAGACGCGATCTCCTTCCTTTTTTTTTTCCAAATCTCTCCCCTCCGCATAACACTTCTGTCTACTCTGCGTGGTTAGCAAGCGTTTCCGAATCATCTCTACCTTCTCATCAGCCTCCTGGACAAGATCCGGACCGAGTAACTTCTTCTCTCCGACGGGTGATCTACACTTCCGCCCGTACGTAGTATAGTGCCTGTACGGAGCCACCTCAATGGTGGAATGGTAGCAGCTATTGTTGTATGCGAACTCGACTAAGTGTAGATGCGACTCCCAACTCACTCAATAAGAAAAAAAGACGTTGATCCACTTCAGATTCTTTTTTCTAAAAAAACAAGAAATGATGGAACCTACTTCCACCCTCCTGTGGATGCGGCATTAGCGGTCAACGAACTTTCCCTCTTCTAAGGAGGAATCGGCTCAGGCTAGATGGGCATTCAATAACAGATTAAAAGGTCTGTTATTTCAGTAGGGTTATTAAAGCTGTTTTGTACACATCTTCCTCACTCATCCTGATCTGATGGTACCCAGATCTGAGGTCTATCTTAGAGAAGTACTCCAGTTTATCCGAAGTATCCCAATGGTGTAAGACCGTCGACTATTTGGGAAAAAGGAAGAAAATCACTCTGATCTCTGATTTCGGAGAAATAAGTGGCTCACGAGGAATGGAGAGACAGATTCTCTATTTGATCTCGAAGTCCTCATATAACATTTCTTCCAGTCGGATCACTTGTTGGAAAAACATAATGCTCACACATGTTCCACACGGACAAGGAATATAATGAAAGCCGTCTGAGATTCAGGAACCCTTCAGAGTTGCCTAGAAGAGAATAAGGGATCCAGAAAAGTTGGATGTAAGGAAGCTGAAGCGGAAATGCAATTCTCGGGTGAGGGAATGGAAGGTCTAAAAATATTCTAGGAAGACTATAATTTGGAGGAGATCACGATCTACTAATAGGCGACGCAAGTGGTTCGACTCCAATTCATGACTTGTTTCTATGGACAGCATTCTCTCGAAGATCAAATGAAAAAAAGCAGGTAGGATAAAATAAGTCATTTAATAGGTTGAGAGAGGCTATCTCTCCTTTCCTTCTATCTACGATATTTTTAAGGTTCTCCCCTTTATAGGTATGGTTAGCCTAATAGCTCATCAATCTAGGATAACTGGGTTTTTAGTAAATCGAATGGATGCGCCTGTTTATCTTAATAGAGCGAAGCGGTTACCAGGGTAGCGTCCTTCCTCACAGTGGGCAGGCTCGATTGCACCCCATAAGGGCCCCATCACCTTTTATTATAAAACAAGCACATCAACAGAAACACTTTCTATATGATAATTTGAGAGTGAAAGTAAGAAGTGGAATGGAAACATGGATTTCTAGTTTGATCGGGGTGAGGAATTGGACAGGATCGGGCATCATTGACATGTTCATCATATCATCCATATGAATCATGCTTTATCTTTTAGTTACGTGTTCCGAGGCCATGTCGGTACATGTTCGGCTCGCCAAGTAGAATTGTAGTATTCACATGTGTTGCGAGGCCATGTCTGTACATGATAGGTGATCCGTCATAAACGTATCCGTAATTTCTTATGTTCCATGTTGTTTTCATACTATATGTACATGTTTCTTATACACTTTATTTATTTATTATGGATTTTCTGGGACTAACCTATTTGACAAGATGCCACAGAGCCAATTCCTGTTTTCTGCTGTTTTAGGTTTCAGAAAAGTTGTTCTGGAAATATTCTCGGAATTGGATGATTTGAAAGCCAGAAGTCTTAGAATTCCCGACATGTCCAGGAAGTCCAAAGGAGACCCGGAGGGGGGGCCCTGGAGCCCCCACACCATGCCTCCGTGCGGGCTAGCCCCGGGCCGACCCCACTAGTGGTGTGGGCCCCTTTCGCCTGTATATGCCCCCCGATGCATAAACCCTAAAAAGACCAGCCTTCTTCCATGAAAAGTTCCGTAGCTCCACCGTCGTTGACAAGTTTCGGGAGACAGAAATCTCTGTTCCGGCACCCTGCCGGGACGGGAAAGTGTCTCGGGAGCCATCTCCATCGACTCCACCGCTATCTTCATCGTTGTTGCTGTCTCCTATGATGAGGAGGGAGTAGTTCTTCCTCGGGGCCGAGGGCTCTAGCGGTAGCTATGTGTTTCATCTCTCTCTCCCATGGTGTGACCTTTATGTGATCAGGAGTCTTGTAATCTAGTTGAATAAGTAGATGTTACTCTTCATCTGTTATGCTACTCGAGTGGTTTTGTTATGAAATCTCCGTAAACACTTTGATCACGGTGTAAAGGTGACAGTGTGTGCACCATGTGGTTTAGCATGATATTTATATCTTGTTTTGGATGACCCTATGAAATTGTTGCGTTTGTCTAGTACCTTCTAGGGCGCCCATAGTGACAGCGTGGGGTTAACTAGACATGGAAATTCGACTTTGAGGTGTGTTGTTACAGCCCAACGCAATGAATTGGTATTTGTTATTCGACCAGAGAGTGGTTCGGTGTAGCATAGTGAAAAGATGATATTTATGCATTCAATTATGTTATCATTGTTGAGAGTGTTCACTAGTGAAAGTAGGATCCCTATGCCTTGTTTTTATGCATTAAAACACCTTTACAATCAGTTCTGCTACATGTTTGCTTGCTGTCATTTTTATTTCAGATTGCTATTATCACTTATAATCATCCATACTGATTGAATTTTACTCTCTCTTCGCCAAACTAGTGCACCTATACAACTGACAATTGTATTAGGTGTGCTGGGGACACAAGAGACTTCATGTATCGTAATTGCAGGGTTGCTTGAGAGGGATACCTTTGACCTCTTCCTCCCTGAGTTCGATTAACTTTGTGTGATCCACTTAAGGGAAACTTGTTGTTGTTCAACAAACATCTGCACTTCGAGGCTCAACACTGTCTACAAAAATAGAAGCGTGCGTAGACATCAATAGGCTCGTCAGCACCCGTTGTATGCGAACGTTGAGTCTATCACACCCGATAATCACGTGGTGTCTCAAAACGACGAACTTTCTTAACATTACATACTAAGGAAGAACACGTTATTATATTGATATTAAGCGAGAGGGATCATCTTATAATTCTACCATCACGATCTAAAAAAAATAAGACGAATAAAAGGATTAACATCACATGCATGAATAATGTTATATGATATGGTCCTTGTTACACTTGATCTCCATCTTTTGCATCATGGTATGATCTCTATCATTCCATTGACGTGGCACCAAGGTATGTGACGCCTCCATCTTGATTGTTTATCAAAATTACAACATATCACATGGATATGATATACAACACACATGACACAAATAATAATACAACCATATGGATCCTGCCGATATGTCAATAATTTACAAAAGAGATCATTTCATACATCAAATTTGTAACATCGACCATATCACATCACATGCCCTGTAAAAACAAGTTAGACATCTCTCATTTATTTTTGCATATTTTACGTGGCTTAGGGCTTTCGAAGATAGAACCGTTCATACCTACGAACATGAACCACACCGTTGTTAAACAAATTATTAACAAACCGGTGTAGATTGGATCTTAACTATAGTGGAAGATACTTGACACACTCTGTGCCACATATGCAATGCAAGTTGCATGTCAGTCGTGGGATAAGTCTCATGTACGTGGACATGTAAAGTTAGTCCATGGCCGTTTCATCCCACTATGCCATTAAAATTAAAATACTAAAGGAGGCAATAGCATGATCATCAATGCCTACATACACCTATGTGTTCTACCCGTACAAAACATCTACACATAGACCCGGCTCTGATACCACTGATGGGTTCGTTGCATAGAAAACCAAATTTTACTACGAGAAGGACACCCGAAGGGCCAAGATCTAATCTAGAAGATGTAACCAATGGGCATAGAGAGAGTGCTAGAAGAACATACCCTCGAAGACCACAAAGTGTTACGACATCAGATCTTGTGGATGATGAAGGATATCACTTTCTGATCTCAGATCGAAAAGAAGAGTGTTCCAATCCGGCAAAGCTTCCGCACTCGGTCACACGTACAACTCTATGATGACCTCCGTTCCCTCGATCCAGCGGGGCAGTGGAAGTAGATGATCCACCAGGATCTGCAACATCACGACAGCATGGTGTGATGGATAAAATAGAACGGCCAGAGCTTCGCTAAGAGAATTACTACGGGGTGGAGCGGCGGGTGGAGGGAGAGAGAGATGACAACAAGTTGTGTGGGGGAAAGGGGGCTCACATCCCTCTTTATATAGGAGGGGGAGGCAGCCACGAATTTTGAGTGCCTCCACCTCTCCCCTTATTATGTGAGTAGAGTCTCCACTGAATCCAATCATTCTCTCAGAAATTCCAACTCAAAATTCTAAGGGTTTTCTTTAATAAAATATAAAACAATTTAATTTCTTTATTTTAATATTTTTAATTACATTAAGAAACATTATCACATAACCCCTTAAGCTAGTTGTTAAATCTATTGATAACCATTTGACAAATATCCCCTTGAACTACTTCAAAATTACCCGAAACAATTTTGGTGATGTCTAATCTTTTCTCCGATATTCCGTATCCACTCAAACGCGTCATCGAACCTTAAGTGTGTCACCCTATGGTTTGTGAATAATGTAGAAATGGTCAAGACACCTCTCCGGTAAATAGCCAACAGCGGTATATGGAGATCCGTAATGACTCCTACACATTCAACGATGAATCTAGTGATCGTGTGAACCATAAACGTCATAAACAATTCCATTTGTCTCGCGATATTTTACTTGTCCGAGATTCGATCATTGGTATCAACCATACCTAGTTCAATCTACTTACCGACAAGTACTCTTTTACTCGTTCCATGATATGACATCAATGTGACCTAGTCACGTGCTTGCAAGCTGTGTCAATGTGATATCATCGAGAGGGCCCATAGTATATCTCTCAGTCATTTGGATGGAAAAATCCCACTCTTGATCCATGAGCCTCAACTAGTAATTTTCGAAAATCCAACGCCACCTTTATAGTTACCCTCTTATCGGATATATACTAATTAGGGGTATGTCCGGCATCGGCCTAAAGAGCCGGATTACTAGGGTGGTCTATTGGTAATGGATCACGGTCCATTGGGCGGCCCAGTAAGCTAGTGCGTAGAAAGCCGGATTCTACAAGAACCCGGGCCACGGACCAAAGTGGTGCGGCTTGGAGGAGAATACGGATTCCGTACTTTCCAAGTTAAATACTTTCCGTAGTCTTCTAGGTTTCCTTTCTGTAAGCCCTAACCCGGCTATCTATATAAAGCCGAACAGGAGAGACGAACAAAAAATGACAACAATTAGCTAGAAGCCAACTCGCGAGAAGTTGATCCTCGCCGAGTTAGCGAAACCCTACTCACATTGTACTTTGTATACTTTAGGTTTCAGCCCTGATTTAGTGAGATTGCAGGAGTAGGAACGCCGCCTAGTTGCGTCGTACCAAACCTGGGTAAAACATGGTGTTCTCGTTTGTCGTACTACCACATCCCCCACGTCTCTACCCGTAGACTCAGGGAACCCCCGTCTATGAACCTTACTACGATGTCTCGACAGTTGGCGCCCACCGTGGTGCCAGCGGCGTCAGGAGTTACATTTCGATTGGGAATACTCGGCGGAATTGGCAGTACAATAACTGTCGGAAGCTTGGAATTTGATGACGACGTCGGGCGCTTCCTCGACAACGAATCATACATGCGAGCACGGAATCACCTGGTAAGTGCCTGCGTTTTACCGATTGGATCTACAAATATTTTCATCGGGTTGACAGCAGAGGCAATGGGATTCTGTGGGGGAAGTAAAATTATCCCACCCGGCCTATACCCAATTGAGGAAAACTACAATACCAGATTCTTCTAAAATCACCAAAACAATGCTGAAAATTGCCGCCTCTTCGGAGATGCCTACAATCAGATCTCACTTTATTGGTATGGTGCAGTCCGAGGTCGCGGATAACATGGAAGAAACCAATCCCGTGGAAGAAGCAGAAAACAACAATCGCACAAAACAAGTGGAAGATCCGACACCCGTCAAGGAAACGACAAACTCGGAAACCGACTCTGTGTCAGTTGCTATAGAAGAAAGATTGGAGTTCGAACCCGGATCTGAAGACATAGATTCTGAAGATGAAGATGCTTTTGAGAGGAAAGTCAAATCTATGCAAGGGGGCTTACATTTAGTACTTATGGCAAAACCGACTGAAAACTCGGATGCTGAAGACGATGAAGAACCCAAAACACCTCCGCTAGATGAGGAAAGAGAGGACGGCAAAACTAGTACAACTTACCCCGATGTCAAAGAATTGACAGAGGAAGAACCTGTAGACAAAGCCTCCTTCCTCCAAAAAGGAAAAGAAGACTGCCAAGAAACTCCAGTATAAACTCCAGAAGAAAAAGTTGGCAGATATTGCCAACCAAAACCTGGAAGTAGGAGGAGGAAGCGGAGTCAGACCTCCAGAGAAGAAAAAGAAAGAAATCCCTATTCCCCAAATGTCGGAACAGGACGAGATCGATCTGATCAAAACCCCGGTTGGACCTCAAGAACCACCGGAAGTGCTGGAAGCCAGAAGTCAAGCCATTATGCGGCAGCAGCAACACCTATTCCGGTCTCAAGAAAACCTCCTCAAAGCCCAAGCTACTATTAAAGCAAAGCAGGAGGAAGTTTAAGAATTTGAACGATGGAATATGTCCGGGATAAAACCCACGAGATTACCCGGAATTGCAAAGCCGAATACGCTGCCACCAAAAGAATGGTTTCAAAACCCTTCTTGGCAAAGACAGGTTAACGACACCAATACCAAGGGCGAACGCATATACAAAACTGCAGCTGAAAACGCGGAAGCCGCGTTTGCCATCCTTAATGATGATTTGTACTCAAACGACGAAAAACTTCAAGGAGTGTATGCTTTCCTAGGAAAAGCATTACAACATCAACAGCGAGGACATGCAAGATCAGGGAAGTTGCATGATGACTCGGCCCTATGCAAAACTGCCACTTGCGCCGCTGAAGCACCTGGACTTGGCGAACCTAGAGATTCATGAGATTCTAAGGAAAAGAAGGGAGATCCCAAGAAGGACAAGAAAATCCCGGACAATAAAGATGCAGCGTCCAGGACAGGATCCAATCTGCCGAAAGGTGGAAATAATCCCCATGAATACAAAGAACGGGAAGATCAGAACCGGAAGGACGAAAAATGATGTCACCTCCGAGACGCCCAGCTGATAAAGCCGGAATATACGACAATCCTCACAGGCGTGAGAGATCCCGTACGCCTCCTAGGAACAAAGAAAGGCCAAGGAGTAGAACTCCACCTTATTCCAAAGGACACGACAATAGACGAAACGGGGATAATCCCGGAAGAGCACACTCGCGCAATAATGGGACAGAAAGGAGGAGATCCCCTTCTGTCCATTCAGCTGGCAGATATTCTGCTCACATTGTAAGGCGAAAAGATATGATCTATACTTTGGACCAAAGTGCTTCACCGACAGGATCCGAAGAATAACTCTATATTCTGGCTTCACCAAAGTTGGTCCAACTTATCAAAAATACACCGAAATTACAAACCCAGATACATGGCTTTCAGACTATTATACTGCTGTTCAGATCAAGAAAGGAACAGACCTAGAGGCAGTAAAATTGCTGAATGGAGCCAGAGATTGGATCAACGTGCTTCCGTCAAGAACTGTCGATAGCTGGGATGATATGGCTAGAGTGTGTGCTCAGCATTTTCGGGGTACGTACAAACGCCCTAAGAGCATCAACCGGCTAAATCGATGCGTCCAATTTTAAGACGAGTTGTATGTCGACTTTATATAAAGATGGACAACAATGAAAAATAGTTGCTCTGGAGTAAGTTATGTACAAGCAATGCATGATTTCATCAACAGTATAAAACCCGCCTCGTACCGGTCATGGCTGGTTCAAAGGAGCACAAAGATCTCGGATCTATGCTCACCACCGCCAATGAGCACGCATCGGCCGAAGATGATATCAGATTGAGAGGTGGAAATATTGATGCTTTGGTTTAGGCCAAAAATATGCCTCGTTCTGAAAAGAAAACTACTCTAGAAGCACTGCCAAAACCCAAAGAAGTCAATTTAACCTTTGGAAAGGATAATGGCAACAAATAGAAAGGAAGGAACACAGAACCTATCTCCTACTCAAAGTAAGAGTGGGAAAAGATTAAGTAGGAAAACTGTGTCCACCATTCGCAATTTGGGCAACCTACCCATACAAACACGCATTTCCGGCTTAATAAGCACATGAAAGGAACTGCAGGATCCGGGAATAAAGGAAAGAATTCCAAGAGGAAGTTCAACAAGCAAAAGCCAGAAGCTGAAAAAGAAGAAAGTGAATCGGACACTGATGATAAAATCCCGGAACAACAACGGAAAGGCGAGCCAAAATTCCTGAGAGTTGAAGGAGAATGTAACTTAACTTTCCTGGCAAACAAAACAGGCAAAAATAACACTTCAAGAAATCAACGCGGTCGTCCTCCAACACCAAAGTACTTGAAGTATTCAAATACGCAAATAACCTGGGATCAGTTAGATCATCCCGGAAATATTCCTGATCCCGGTACTCATGCTTTGGTAGTAAGCCCTATTGTTCAAAACACTAGGCTCAAAAGAGTGCTGATGGATGGAGGATCTAGTATCAACATCATGTACTTGAGTATATTGAAGCAGCTAAACATCTCCAAGACCCAGCTCAATCACAGTAACATACGTTTTCATGGTATTGTTCCTGGCAGACAAGCACAATCACTAGGAGAACTTTCCCTAGACGTAACCTTTGGAAAAAGAGAACATTTCCGCCAGGAAAAAATCTCATTCGAGTTAGTGACGTTCGAAAGTGTCTATCGCGCAATAGTCGGACGTCCGTCTTTCGCCAATTTCATGGCAAGATCATTTTATATCTATAACAAGCTGAAGATGCCAGGGCCAAAAGGAGGAGTAATCACCATAGCATGAGATTACAAATTGGCGAACAAGCTAGAGAAAGGAAACACCCTTTGCGCCGACCAAGTGATTCAGAATGAAGAATTGAAAGAGCTAGCAATAGACGCGCTCATCAAGAATTGAAAAAGCTGGAGAAAGGGAACTGGGATGACTGACAAATAGGAAGACGCGATCATCAAGTTCCTACGTGAGAACTGGGACACTTTTGCCTGGTGTCCTGCTGATATGCCAGGTGTACCAAGCGAACTTGTTGAGCACCAACTCAAAGTAATTCCAGGTTCAAAACCCGTCAAACAAGGTATCCGCGTTTCAATGGAAGAAGACGGAAAGCTATAGGCAAGGAAATTATCCGGCTTTTAGCAGCTGATTTTATCCGGGAAGTTATACATACTGATTGGTCTACGAATCCAGTATTAGTCCCGAAGAAACACAGTATTGTTCTTAGGATGTGTATAGATTACACCGGCTTAAACAAACTGTGTCCAAAAGATAGGTTCGCGTTACCGCGAATTGATCAAATAATAGATGCCACTGCTAGCTCTGAGCTTTTATGCGTTTTGGATGCTTATTCCGGGTATCATCAAATACGTATGAAGGAGGAGGACCAAATAAAAACTTCCTTCATAACTCCATACAGAACATACTATTACATGACCATGCCTTTCGGCCTGAAGAACGCTGGCACAACTTACCAGCCTTGCATGCAAAGATGCTTGCATAGTCAAATTGGCAAAATCGTCCATGTTTACGCTGATGGCATTGTCGTAGTTTACAAGGAAAAGGATACACTCTTTGAAGATCTACGACAAACTTTCGAAAATTTGCGCACTTATAAGATGAAGTTGAATCCATTAAAGTGCGTATTCGAGGTTCCCTCAGGAAAGCTTCTGGGTTTTATTGTTTCTCACAGAGGAATAGAAGTAAACCCTGAAAAGATCAAGGCAATCTTGAACATTACAAGGCTCATATGCTTAAAATATGTCCAAAGACTAACATGTTCTGCAGCCGCTGTTAGCATGTTTATATGACAGCTAGGTGACAAAGCTCTGCCATTATACAAAATTGTTGAAGAAATCCGACAAATTTGAATGGACAGAAGAGGCGGACAAAGCATTAGCCCAGATAAAAGAAACCTTGATGAAGGCTCCGATTTTGGCATCCACAAATGACGAAAAATCCATGTTACTGTATCTTACAGCAACTAACCGGGTTATTAGCGCGGTGATAATCGTGGAAAGACGGAATGATGAACAGAGTGTACCAGATCAACATACAGCGTATTATGTTAGTGAGGTATTCTCCGAGTCAAAACAAAGGTATCCATATTATCAAAAACTGGCATATGGCGTGTTTTTTGCAGCTTGAAAACTCCGCCATTATTTCCAAGGACATTCCATAACAGTGGTAAGCAAAGCACCACTAGGGGATATCATCAACAATGCGGACGCAACTGGCCAAGGTGCCAAGTGGGGCATTGAGCTTGCTGCGTTCAACATTAAGTACCAACCCCGGAAGGCAATCAAATCCTAGGTGTTGGCAGATTTCGTCGTCGATTGGACAGAAGCAATGGAAAATACACCAATGCCAAAGTCAGAATATTGGATCATGCATTTTGATGGATCCAAAATGAAAGAAGGCGCTGGAGCTGGTGTAGTGCTTAAATCTCCAAAAGGTGACACAATGGAATATGTATTACAAATACATTTCAACGCCAGCAACAATGTGGCATAATACGAAGCTTTGCTTCATGGCTTGCATATTGCAAAGGAGATAGGCGTCAAGCGTATACTTTGTTATTGTGACTCGGACTTGGTACAACATCAACTAAACCAAACATGGGATTTCAAAATCCCTATTATGGCCGAATATCGGAGAACTGTCGACGAGTTTGCCATTTGCTTCCTAGGATATGAGGTACTTCACATCAAAAGGGAAGAAAATTGGAACGCGGATGCATTAGCCCGCATGGGCTCGCAAAGAGTAAAAACCCTACCACCTGGTATGTTTGTCCAACATTTGCATGAACCATCAATCAAAGGTAGAGATGTTGATTATCCTCTCGTTTTCGAGTCAATAGAAGTCCCGTTTCTTAACCTGGATTGGACAATTCCATACTTAAACTTCTTAGTTGATCAGAAGTTCCCGGATGGAGCAGATAAGGTCTTGCAAAGGCAGATACAGCCCCGGTGCAAAGCATACATGGTAATCAATCGTTGCTTGTATAAACGCAGTACTATCAGAATTTTTCAGCGATGTATTTCGCCAGAACAAGGCCGAGAAATTTCGCAAGAAATCCACGCAGGAGATTATGGACATCATGCTCAATCAAAGAGCATAGTTAAGAAAGCATTCCGTGCAGGGTTTTTCTGGCTCACAGCCAAGACAGACGCGGAACACATCGTAAACACATGTGCCGGATGTCAGTATTACGCCAAGCAGACGAATATGCCAGCTCAAGCACTCAAAACTATCCCCGTAACATGGTCGTTTGCGGTCTAGAGGCTAGATATGATGGGAACATTCAAAACTGCAAGAGGCGGACTCACACGTCTACTCGTTGCAATAGATAAGTACACCAAGTGGGTGTAGGTGAAACCCATCAAAAAACTTGACTGTGTGACTGCTAGAAATTTCATTATTGAAATAGTCATGGGATACGGCGTTCCACACAGCATAATCACGGGTAACGGGACAAATTTCTCTATTGGAGGGTTGGCAAAATATTGCCGACAAACGGGAATTCGCCTAGATCTTGCATTTATGGTACACCCACAATCCAATGGACAGGTTGAATGAATGAATAGTTCTATCCTGCAGGGAATAAGCCCAAGACTCAAATCTCCTCTTCATAGAGCAGCTGGAGCATGGGTAGAAGAATTACCTTCTCTGCTTTGGAATATTCGAACGACGCCATATAGATCAACTGGATGAACTCCGTTTTTCATGGTTTATGGTGTAGAAGAAGTACTTCCTACGGACATGCTCCATGATATCCCAAGAGTGCTAGCATACGAAGACTCGGATGCCGAAAATGCACGACAGGATGCCGTCAATCTCTTAGAAGAAGAACGAGAGCTTGTGCTACAAAGATCTGCCATTTATCAACAAGGATTACGACGTTACAATAGTCGGAAAATCAATCACCGTTCTTTCAAAGAAGGTGACTTGGTGCTAAGATTAGTGAAGGAAAGGAAGCACAAATTAGCCCCAGTTTGGGAGGGACCATTTGTCACCAGCAAGGCTATGAAAAATGGATCTTATTACGTTGTAGATATTTGGGATACAGAAGATGATCCTAAAAAACCGAATTGCAAGAGAAAGAGAAAGATAGATGTAGAACTGGGAGAGACAAAGAGACCCTGGAGCATCTAGCAGTTACGTCCCTTTTACACTTAGTTCCAGTTCTATGTAAACATCTTTGAGACCATGAAATCAAGTTGTCGGAATTCATGCATTTCTGTTTTATTTTCTTATACTTATTTAAAGCATAAGTCCATCCTATCTATTTCCCAGTGATCTATTAAAATGCTTCAATGTTAACCCGAATTGTGCCTGCGTGCTCGGAGTTATAAAACTAAATGCTTTGTAGCCTAAGGAGGCTTAAGGAACCCCAGATTGTGCCTGCGTGCCTGAGTTTCATACTTTCTAAAAATTCCTTACTTTTTCCTAAGTATTATATGATAGTTTGTATGTTGGGTCACTGGAATTAGTAAGTCAAAATGCCTAAGTACAATCCATGCTTCCAAGTTTCGACTGATAGGCTTGAACCCAGTCACTCGGCATGAAGATTAAGTACTATTGAACCATTTCAACACTAAGGACAGTCAAAAATATAAACCAGAGGACTTAGAAGGAAAAGTAATTAAAAGCTAGAAAGCTTGCAAAGACTTAATTTTTAATGCAAAAGGGGGAATACTTGTTTATACAAATGATAGATAGCATTACAATGGATATTACATTGAAAGAATAGTAATGCTTCTATTTGTTCCTACCAGCTACTCAGGAATCATGCGACCTCCTCAGAATCCGAGTCCTCTTCGTCGCGGTCGCTAGGGTTCTCAGGAGTTGCCGGAATATCTTCCTTTGGGTAGAAGGTTGAGATTGACACCATTTAAGCTATCTTGGTGGCATGCCCCTTGACAGACTCGAAAATGTCAGCTCTCTGTGTTTCCGTGTACCTTTGAGGGATACCGTCCGCAACAAGTCAGGACTTCACGGTGGTATAATGCATACGCATTAGCCCAAGGGCCATGCGCGCACCACCACGAGCAGCGGAGCGGAACCAAGACTCCTTCTAGTTCGCCACTTCCTCTATTGCCTCCGGAAGTTTGCTTACTTCCGAGAATTCTCCCGTTTTGTCGGGAATGTACTTGTTTACAGGTAGCATCCCCGTAGTCTTCAAGGAGGAGAAGATCTTCCCGAAAGCCCAGATTCTGTCAATCTGGGTAAGAAAGGGGTTCCCTTCTGTTCGACATAACAACAAAAATGTTAGAAAAATACAAAAGGAGAAAAAAGAAGAATACTTTAAAAGTATAAGGAAAAACCCGGTAAAAGAAGTAAAAACTTACCGAGAATCTTGTCCATCTCAACGCCTTCTTCAAGGTGTTGGTTAAGAGCATTCTCCAGGTCCCGGATAGTCGCTGCATCTTTCTCAGCTTGAGAAGATGCGCGGGAATCGGCAATCCCAACAGCCAGCTGGCTGGCCTCCAGGTCCTTCTGAAGCTTTACATTCATCTTGTAAAGCTCCGAGTTTTCCTTGCGGATGTTCTCGGCGTTGCCAGCATCTGCAGCGATTTGTTTGGCTTTCGCCAAAGAAGATAAAAAAACAGGAAAAATGAAGAGTCTGAAACTCGGAAAAAGACTTAAAAAAACAACAGTATCAATGAAAAAATATTTACCTGTTGAGTTCTTCAGCTCCCGCTGAACCGAGGCCAACTCTGAGTCTTTATCTTCAAGAATGCTAAGGAGAGTTTTAACCTCCTTATTCTTGAGGGTAAGTTTGTTTAAAACTTCCATGTTTATCGTCTCGGCATATTGCTGAAACATAGATAAGGGAAAAGTCGCTTAAGTAAAAAAAACAAGCAGGAATAAGAAGAAAGCATTAAGTCAAAAATAATACATTTTTATAAATGCTTGGGGGCTAGAGGTATTACCTGGCTCATTTTTTGCAGGCTTGCCAGATTCTCGGTAAATTCCTTCGCATACTCTTCAAAGGTAATTCCAACATGGCAAAGGCCGTCTTGAATGACCTGCTGAGGCGAGAACACGTAATTATTCGTAACTATAAGTCCGCCTTGCGGCCATGGATGGATTAAAGGAGCACGAGCAAAGTATTTTTTTCGCCCATGGATGAATATATCCGTGTTCGTCAAAATGTTCTTCTTGTTTTACCTTGAACTCCTTGTCAAAATTGGGGATGGGCTCCTTCTTCGGGATGTTTGAAGGGCCTCCTCTTCCGGCACCGCCCTTTCCCTCGCATCCGAGTCGGATGCAATGGGTTGGCTGGACTGCAAGGGATATTCTCCCCTTCCTGGCAGTCGAGTTTTCTTCCCCCGCTGCTGTCGGAGTATCTGGTGCAACAACGGGAGACGGCTTTGCTCCTCTTTGAGCAATAGCCTTATGCTTCTTCCGACCTTTTCCCTTCAAATTTATAGGGGCAAGGCTAGAAATAAAAATAAAAGTAAAATTCCGAGAAATAAGATTCCGACAAATGAAAAACATGCGATAAAAAGCATAGAAATAAAAAAGGCTAGGATATTTACCTGGAAGTTGCAACGGCAGCTCCGTCAAGATCGATAACATCCTGAGTGGTGGATGGCTCCTTGCGCGTCCGCCCTCCCGACTGGAAGTTTGCACGGAGCACATCCAACTCAGCGTTGGTAGCAAGCTCAGCCTCAGAAAGATTGAGAAGTTGTGAAACAAAAGTTCAGGTAAGGAAAAAAATCCGAGAAGAAAAAAACCCAAGAAATTTCCCAAAGAGACAAAATTATACCTTTGGAGCTGGATTTCCGGCATGGTACATTTTCCGGCTCTCCTCGTACTGGTCTCGAGTAGAAACCAGCTGGTTTAGATGCTTCTTGAAGTCCTTTTTCGTGAAAGCCTTCGTTGGTCGCCCTCGTCGCGTCGTTCGGGCCCGAGTACTCGCACATGATCCGTTTCCCCTGGTGAGCCAAAGGCTGGATCTGCCTTCCGAGCCAGCACAGAACAGTATCCGTGCCGGTAAGAGGAGGAGTGGCGGAAACAAGTTTGGTGATTCGCCTCTTGATCCTCATTAGATCTGGAGGCAGAGTCTGGACCACGTCGACTACCCAATTGTTTTGGGGAGCGGCTACGGAATTGGCAAATGGCATAATCCCCGTTTACTTTCTAGGAAACGGGACATCCGCATGATAGAAAAATGAGCCCGTCCAGAATTTGACGGACTCGGATGTTTTGATTTTCGGAAACCAGTCTTCCCTAAACCTACGCAGGGTAAAGGAGATGGTTCCGCAAGTTGAGAGGGCACCCTCAGAGGGGTTGAAGAATGGAGTTTGGGGGAAGGTTGTGAGGCTGGATCCTATAGTGGTCTAGGATCTGAAGGAAGAAGGCGGATGGCGGAAACCCCATACCTCGATTTATGTGGGAGGCAAGGAGAGCCCGTTCGCCGGGTTCAGGAGACGGCTCAGTGTCATCTTCGTTGTACCGCCATTTGTCCTTTAAGACAAACCCCTCCTTCTCCAAAGCCGGAAGAAGGGAAGGAACCACATTGCAGTGGCTCAAAGTTCCCGGTGTTCTCTTCCCCTTCTTCTTCACCTCCAGCGACGCCGGAAGCGGCGACCTCCTCGCCGCCAAGAGTGATGTTTTCTTCCACGGGCTCGGTGAAGGGAGGCGGAGGAGGAGCAGTGGATAATGACGGAGGCGCGGTTCCGGTCGCGGTAGGAAGATCCCCGCGGGCCGGGTCGCTGGGGGTCCTTACCAGTGTGTTCGCTGCGGTGCGGACTGAGGAGTCGATGAGGGGTCAAGATCATTGACGATGTCGTCGAGGTTCACGGCGGCGCTCGACACGTCCGACGCACGGGGAGACTCTCCCTCGACCATGTTTGGGCGGCGCAGTTGTGAGCTGGACCCTCCGATGGTTGTTTCGGGGAAAGGGCTTGGGGGCTAGTTTCTCTATGCTCGTTCTCGTGCTCGGGCTCTGGCTGCAAGCGCTAGGGTGCTGGGAGCTCGAGGAAGAAGAAGGTGCAGAACATAATCCGGAGCCCCCGAGGTGGCTATTTATAGCCGGCTGCGCAGAGATCAGCTCCAACGGCTATTTAGACCGTTGGATGCTCGACGCGTGGTACACTCGAAATTTGCGGGAAATTAGGGGACGTGGTGATAATTTCTATCTCCTTGTTTCCCACCAGAGTCTGTCAGAGGATACGTTTCAGGGTTTTGACTGAACCCAAATGCCTGTGATGTCAGCAAGATTTCATTGCTCACGTCACGAAGTTCCTTCTCCGTGAAGGCTCGTGGAAGAAAAGCCGGACTTTGATAAAATTCGAGTTTTGAGTTAAACAGATTTTGGGAAAAAGAAGAATCAAGACAAAACACCGACATTTCTCGGAAGCGGTTGCTAAATTGACGACAAGTGGCACAATTAAGTCTTAATCCTTCTTGGTGGCTACTGTCGGATATATACCAATTAGGGGTATGTCCGACATCGGCCTAAAGAGCCGGATTACCAGGATGGCCTCTTGGTAATGGATCACGGTCCATTGGACGGCCCAGTAAGCTGGTGCGCAGGAAGCCGGATTCTAGAAGAACTCGGAGCACGGCCCAAAGTGTTGCGTCTTGGAGGAGAAGACAAATTCCGTACTTTCCAAGCTAGATACTTTTCGTAGTCTTCTAGGTTTCCTTTCTGTAAGCCCTAACCGGGCTATCTATATAAAGACGGACGGGAGAGATGAAAAAAAAGACAACAATTAGCTAGAAGCCAACTCGCCGAGAAGTTGATCCTCGCCGAGTTAGCGAAACCCTACTCACATTGTACTTTGTATACTTCAGGCTTCAGCCCTGATTTAGTGAGATTGCGGGAGTAGGAACGCCGCGTAGTTGCATTATATGGAACCTGGATAAACCTTGGTGTTCTCGTTTGTCGTACGACCACGTCCCCCACGTCTCTACCCGTAGGCTCATGGCACCCTCGTCTATGAACCTTACTATGATGTCTCGACACCTGTTACAGTGTGACATTTGATGTCATCAAAGCACTCTTCCGATGTTAGTGATTGACATGATGTCATGGTCTAAGGATTAGGGTTACTTCGTATGTTTGATATAACAATGTAAACTTAATGACTTGATCGCATTGTTATATTCATTTTGGGTCTATGTTCATCACATAATTCTACCAATGACATGACCCCGTTATTAACAACATCAAATATGCATGATCAGGAAACCTTAATCATCAGTTAATCAACGAGATAGTTAAACGAGAGGCGTTACTAGGAACTCTTGTTTGTTTATTAGATACACATATAGCAACGTTTCCGGTTAATTTAATTATAGCACGAGAAACAAAAATTTATCATAAACATGGAATAAGATAATAACCACTCTAGTATTGCCTCTCGGGTATATTCCCTTCATTAGCAACATCGGAAGGCTATCTCTCTTCGTTAGTGCCGATTCCTGGATGAAGCTGCGATGACGGGTTTACATGAGCGTACGCGTGCACACCATAAGATGGATTACACATTTTATCCTTAAAGAGGGAAGACTTAGCGACATACTCTGCTGTGTAGACCAGCAGGTAGCCAATGTGTGAAGGGTTTCGCACAAGTAAGTTCAAATTTGAAGGACGAGAACTGAAAGTGACAACACACACACTTATGAGGAGCTCAAATGGGTTAGAAAAGTGGCGAGTAAATTAACCAAATACAACGAAAAGTTTTGTTAATGGTAGTAGACTATTGCGAAAGAAACCAATACCACAAACACAGAAACATAAGTAAAACTCACGTAAGAGATAAATATGGTTAGTGTGGCCAAAGGATGAGTGCCGCCGAAATGTTCGTAACGTATACTAATCTCGGATGCCACACTAATTCAAGAGGGACGAAGGCTCGATTGATGACAAGTAATACAACAAGATTTGCACAAAGTGTTTACCAATCACTCCCACAGTCACTCTCACTTTGTTCGCGAAGCTACACTTCCTACAAAAATAAAAACTTGGTACAACTCTTTTGTTTTTCTTTTCTATTTTTATGCTAATGATAAGATGTTAGAGGATTCTACACGTTCCTACGCTCTCACAAGTGCAAAACAAGCACACTCCGTGAGACTGTACGATGCCCTGCAATCGCATGAACTCGGCTGGTAGTTTAAGTATCGCAAAAGGAAGAATAGGGTTATCAAGAAGAAGCAAGTTATACCTTTGGTTAGTTACTCGTGGACTTGCGGCGATGGTTGATGTGGTGAATATCTGAGGTGTCAATGTAGATGATGTGCCAGACGTTGCTGAGAGCTTCGCGTAGGCAGCTCAATCACCTAAATCGGAGAAACAAAGAAAAAGTTATGCCCAGAACAAAATTGAAAAGGAAAAGGGGCTCTTAAGCAACAAATGGAAGTGTGGGAGAGGATCTTAAGCAACAAATTCATGGACCAAAACTACAAAAAAAAGCAACGATTCAAGAGGTCGTTCAAAATATTTTTTGTGGAATTTTTAAATTAGAGATAGAGAAAACGTTTTTTTGTGTGGAAAATGGGTTTCAGGGGTCAAATTCATGGCAACGAGACTGCTGATACCATATGATGAGGGGCAGCCTCTAGGGTTCGGCCTGATCTCACGAAATGATCCGGTGAGAGATGACGAACATGAAGAACGCAAGAGGGAGACTGAGAGCAAGAGGTAATCCATACTAGCAACGAATCGAAGGTTCGATATCCCGGCAAATAAATCGCAATGGTCGCCTCCAAAATTCAAGAACCAACTCGAACTCACCTTGATTGAAGCCGATCTAACACCTACGGCTGGTCCACAGCACTAATAGAACCTAAAGGCTTAGTTGAGGAAGATTTGAGAGAAACCAACTGAATTCCAAGAGCTAAGGATGGCTATCCAAGAGTTTCCTTGATACCATCCCAGATACAAAGTATTTGGATTAGCCTTGATTCGGTCCTAGATGCAACTAGGAGTAGCCTCATAAGAGGGGTAAGCATCACACACACACAAATCTCAATTCATCATCTCTAACCCTAGATATGGACCCTAGTGTCCTATTTAATATTAGGTGGGGCGAAGGTGTAAGTGAGGAGGCAAGATACAAGGCTCAAGGGCCGATTTAGCGCGCATGCAGGGGCGCCGGATGATCCGACGTTTCATGCGTTGGATGGTCAACGACTAGAGCGGCGCGGGCTTTAGGGTGTCAGTCGCAGGGAGAGGGAGTACCGAACGATTTGGCGGCGCTGAGGTGTTTGACCTGAGAGGCGCCGCACAGGTGCTAATACGTATCGGCAGCTATCCGATGTCCTGGGATGCGTTGGAGGATCCGGCGTTCTGGCGCCGGACGAACCATCAAGGGTCTACAATGCAGGTGCCTGCGTCAAACGCCGAACGGTCGGGCTGACCTTCTCTTCTTCTTCTTGCGCACCTTGATGGCAATCTTCTTAACCATGTTCTAGGTCATCTTTGGCACTGTCTTGAGTCTGCTTTAGCGGTCATAGCTGATCATACATAGAGTATTTTCTTGAGGTAGCAAACTATGTCAGCTGTTCTTGAACCATACATAAGGTATGACATCGGTAACAAGCATTGCAGTAATGATCAAATTTTAGGAAATTTACCGAAAATTCAAAAAAAAATATGAGCTTTATGTGGCGCGAAAGAAAACAAACAAACCGTAAAGTTAGCAGTGATCCACCAACCGGAGCAGCTCTTATGGATGAGTGACATGGCATACTGATGACCCAGAAGTATAGGGGGTGTATCGTAGTACTTTTGATAAATAAGAGTGTCGAACCCAACGAGGAGCAGAAGGTGTTGACAAGCAGGTTGGATAGAGGATTCACTATAAACACTAGCAAACGATTTTTTTGGTTGTTTTGGATATAGCAGATAAATAAAGTGCGAGCAAATAAAGAGAGGTAAATAATATTGCAGCGAGTGACCCAATCCTTATTAGAGCAAAGGACAAGCCGGTTGAGTTACTTATGACTACCAAACGTTCTCGAGGACAAATGGGAATTTTCTCAAGTGCTTTAGCTTTGTTATGGTTGATTAATATCCATTGGTTCGTGAAGTGTTGTGTGGGTGAACCTATGCTAATGCACCGTCCAACTAGGACTAATACATACTTGTGATTATACCCCTCGCAAGCATCCGCAAATACAAGAAAGTAATTAAGATAAATCTAACCACAACCTTAAACTTCGGGATTCTACGCTCCCTCGTGCATTGGTTTCCTAACGGGGGTTTAGGTTTTTGTCACTCCGGCAACCCCACAATTAGTAGCCAAATACACAATGCATCGTACCAGGCCCATAAAGGTGAAGTGTCATGTAGTCGACGTTCACATGACACCACTAGAAGAATAGCACCACAACTTAAATACCGAACCACGAGATATTACTTCAATATAACTTCACTACTATCATCATGACTTCTCACATGTCCTGAAGAACTAAACGAATTACTCACAAGACATCATATGGATCATAATCAGAGGTGATATAATGGATGATAACAATCTGGTCATAAAGTGCTAACACCGATAAATGTCACAAGCATCAACTACTAACAAGTAATCCGCACCGGGAGAGAGATGTAATGTAAAACAACGATAGGAGCCCCTAATTGTTACAACGGGATGACGGTGGATGATGAGGGTGATGGTGCTGGTGGTGATGATGATGACGATGATGAGCTTGATGATGCCTGGAGTGATGACGGTGAAGATGGCGATGATTTCCCCTCTCCGGAGAGGAATTTCCCCGGTAGATTTCTCCCTGCCAGAGAGCTTTTCTCTCTCGGGTGTTTTCCGTCCCGCGGCGGCGGTGAAATAATTCTTCGATGATGCTATGGGGCTTAGGGTTCCTAGGGGGTCAAGTACGCGAAAGATGTCGACCAGAGGTGGGCCAGGGTGGCCACACCACCTGGCGGCACGGCCAGGGGGGCGCGCCACCCCATGATGTGGGCCCTTGGTGGGCCCCCTCTGGCTCCCCTTTTGGCTGGAGTCTTTCTCTGAACTTCTAGGACACCTCCTATGTCCCCCTTCTTTTCCTGATCTTCTGAAATATGGTATCTCGTCGGTGCTTTTTTCCATCAGATTTGTGGTCCCGGTGTTTATTCTCCAAAAATTATGAAACATGCAAAATAAGATAAAATAACATAAGTAATGCATTATAACATGAAATATATCAATGAATAACAGAAAATAACACTATAAAACAGTGATGCAAAATGGACGTATCAACTCCCCCAAGCTTAGACCTCACTTGTCCCCAAGCGAAACTGAACTCAGTAAACATGACCACATGTTTATGGAGCGAGGTGTCGATAAATGAAATACGGACAAGAGGCATCACATCTAACAAAGAACAAGTCATTTTAGACAACAACTTCCTCTCATATAATCAATCTTGAAACAAGTAGAGGAACAATAATGGTGCAAAAAGTAAATCAAAATTGGTAAAGGCAAACTTCATTCTTGGTCAGAGAACAATTAATAGTGTACTCATCTTTCGATCAGAGTCTTTTATACTAGGGCTATATTGTAGAGTTTATCATGCTCAATTATAACGGTCTGTTTGCAAACATTGGTAACTTTCTAAGTGGTATTCAAACAGATAAAAACATTTGTATAAACAAGGAAAAATAATAAACACGATTGAGTAAATCAACATGGAGTCGGATGAATCACAACAATTCAAATGCTTTCTTAAGACAGAAGGAAATGGGTTTACTGACTCAACATAAATGTAAAAGATAGGACCTTCGCAGAGGGAAGCATGGATCACTCATGTTCTATAGCTTTTATTTTAATAAACAGATGTATAAAATGCATGACACTCCTCCCATGCATCTTACACAAACCATGGCTAACCGAATCCTCAGGTGCGTGCCAACAATTACAAACCATGGAGGAGTGTCTAATTTTGAGAGGTGTATGCCAGTGTCAACGAATGGTAAACAGAAAATACATTACGTCACAAGCCAACTAGACTTCATAAGAGCGGCTCCCATATGAAGGACGCAACTGGAGTAGAAGGTCATCCCTACTTTTTTTGTTTACACGATTATGCTTTGACTGATAAATCAGGGGCAAAAATAGTGAAGAAAATTTGTGTGTTAGTTTGGGGCTGGGCACCCCGTTGCCAGCTCTTCTAGCATTTGGATAAGCGGATGAAACCACTAGTCCAGGTGTGTGAAGTCCAATAAACAAGTGAGATAAAGATTCTCTATTTACGTCCTCATGAGAAAAAACAGGAACACAAAACATGAGTAATTTTGAAAGTTTTAAAGGTAGCACATGAGAAATTTACTTGGAGTGGCAGTTAATTACCACAGATAGGTAGGTATGGTCGACACAAATGGCAAGGTTTTGGGGCTCAAGGTTTGGATTGCATGAGAAGCATTTCCTCTCAGTACAGGTCTTTGTCTAGCAAGGTTGGGTAGCAAGCATAAGAATTGAAGTAAAACAAACAAAAACATATATGATAAAGCCAATCATGCAATCTTCCTTGAAGGTGCAAACAAACTTATTTGAGAATACTAAGCTTATGAGCCAACAAAGAAGAAAGATAATGGAATAAAATATCTACATGAAACTCCCTCTTTTCTACTTAAGTCTCACGTATTTTGCTAATGACCAACGCTAAGTTTGCCAAAACCAACTAGATTATCTTGAAGCTCCAACATTGATACCAATACTAATAACAAGATCAATCACATAACAAAAATTGCACACTAAAATAAAGTAGAACCAGTAGATGATGAAACTTCTCATTAATATTTCATTACGGCAACTCAAACAAAGGGATACAACAATAACCAACTAAGAAGTGACACTTCCATACTGCAAACAATACTATATGATATTTTCTCTATTCATGATATGACTCTACTAAAAGGTAAAAATGAGTGAAAGATAAAGGTGATACCGCGGCACTCCCCCAAGCTTGGAACAAGCCAAGGGGATGACAATACCAATGCCGAATCAATTCTTCGGTTGTGGTGGTGATACACTCTTCTCAGGCAAGGCGTGGAAACGTTGCAGCATCTCACGAAACCTGTCGTTTTACTGTTGAAGAATTTCTACCTCCGTCCTTAAAGCTCGCTAACGTTCACATAACTCATCTGCAACCCTAAGAGCTTCTTCTACTCTAGAGATGGGGCTGAGTCCCGGGACTGATGGTCCTGGTTCCTGCATGCTACAAGAAGAAACACTTCCCTTGCTGTTTGATGAAATCCTCTTTGCTTCTTTCTTGACCCCATGATCCATTTTCTTGCACCTTGGACCTTGTGGATCATCCTTCATAGGACTGATACGTCATAAACGTATCCTTAATTTCTAATGTTCAATGTTGTTTCCCACATGTTTTCTGTGACGCCCCGAGATCGGGCACTATACAGATTTCAGCATTCCCGCCAAAATCCACATAATAACCGATTCCAGGTTGCCACTTGTGATAACATTACAACAGTTCACGAATAATCCACAACAACAACAACAGAAAAGATATATACAAGAAGACTCAAACGAGTCAAGGATACAACTGATACAATACAAAGATCCAAATAACAGCGGAAGAAACAACATAGTGTCCGACTACGGACAAGATACAAATTGGACTAAGAGTCCTGAAGATAACCGAGAGCGTCCAATCCCTGCCCAGGCCGAGCCGGAGGGATTCCCAGGCTAACGTCGTCAGACTTCAAACCTGTTGACTGCAATGTTGAATATGTAGCCACGAAAAAGAATTCGTGGGTCAGTACGGTTAAGTACTGGCAAGTGGATAAACCATACTCACAAGATACCGGCGTAGCCAGTCATCACAAGCTACAAATACTTTGGGATCAACGGAAAGGAAGGGATTATGGCAAATAAGCGGCAACGGGCTGCACTAACCAACTACAGAAACTCACTACAACATCCGGCTAAAGGAGGGGGGTAAGATAGCGTATCGTAACCAACTACAACTAACCACCAAACAAACCCATCCAATGTTACCCCCTACTAAGGAAGCAACCCAAGGATAACTCACACTGTTGGATCAATGATGTTCAACTTATTGTGTCAATAAGACTATTACTAGTCAAGTTATTATCATTAGGTGTAAGTTGTCTGAGTACTTGTTAGCCAGTACTTTCACCAAGTAATCCATAACCGCGGAAAACACGGCTTCTCGAGAAGATTCATCCCTGCAGGGTGTGCTCCAGTACCCGTACACACTCAAGCCACCAACTAAAACTCAGGTTGGCTCGACACGACCCAAACCATCTCTACAACCCGTCCTAGGAGCCACGGAGCTATAAGGTCCCAGCCACGCAGCCGAATACTCAGCGCATGTGTGCAAAACTCCCGCAGGACACAACACCCCGGCACTACAGGCCTCGCCCTATATGCATCATCATCATCATCATCAGTAACCATGGGTGATCAACCCATTATGCAAGGAGCAAATGGAACACCCGAACTAAGTGTGGCTCTTCGGACAAGCTGCAGATCAGGTCTAAGTCGAGGGGGGTCCCATACTACCACCCGGATGCGGTGAGCACGCTCATCATGGATCAGTAGACAAGACTCTTTTCCTAATTAAGGTCGACACTAGCAGGCTTCAAAACCCTAACCCGGGCCTCCTGCCGGTGCCTTATCATCAAATTATTATTACCCAAAACATTAACAGTTTGTTGATTGAATTGAAACCCAACTATCAACTAAACAGGTGATACGACAAAGGATAACAAGACTCGAGCACAAACAAACCTAAGCAGGCAACTACGACACGAGGGCCAACACGGTAAACAAACAACAGTTAATAGGAAGTGGAAGGAAGGCTATATCATGGCTGCAAGGTAAACAATATAATAGGATCGAGACACAAGCATCGTATCAACAGGCTATTATAAGAACAACGGAAAGAATCGGTAACAAGTGATTAAAGGCAGCCATATGGCAGCAAGTGATTATACTTGCCTGAGATCCAGCAAGTAGAGGTACATCCACAGAACTTGTCGTTGCTCACATCATCTCAACGTCCTATCCGGGAAGAAGCAACGAACATCGAACAAACACCGGATGCAACAATTACTACTACGGTAAAAGATCCAGCATGATCAAGATATGGATGCATGACAATTTAATGGATGCATAGAAATAAACTAGTTGACATGATAAACAGATTTAAATGGACCCATATGCAATTTGAGTTGCATATGAAAAGCCCATGAATTATGGTTGAAACAATTGTTTTACAACTAACCAATAGGTGAAAGTGGATTAGCATGATGCATGGATGAGGAAAACAACAAAATAACAACAATAGAATCAATTGGAAGTAAGGTTTACCAAGTTTGGGATTTTAATTATTAAGTTAGGAAATTTTGGTTCCTTAAAGGTGTCACACAAGCATTTGTTGTTTTCATCATGTTAAATTGTTCAAAACAGATAACAAAGTTCATATTTGAAAAGAAAACAAGATTTTAGTTGGAATACATGTTTCACTTGTTGAAAAAGGATTTCAAATAAATTATTTAGGAATTAAACAAGTTTAAGCAAGAATTAAATGAATTTAATTCAAACATGAACTTATTTGAATTTTTATTTGTGCAAAACATTGAGTGAAGTTCATATTTGAAAAGGTTATGCTTTTATGGTTTGAAAACATATTTTATATGTCCCAAAAGAATTTGTTTTGATCAAGTTATAAATTTAGCAATATTAAATGAATTAAACAAGATTTAAATCATTTAACCCATTTTAATTATTCAAAACATGAAACAATTTTTATATTTGAAAAGGTGGTTTAATTTTGCATGGAAAACATATTTCATTTGTGGAAATTGGATTTAAAATGAGCAAGTTATTATTTTGGCAATTTTAAATGCAATAAACAAGAAACAGTTGTTTTCAGCAATTTAAATTATTCAAAACAGCAAACAAAATTTATATTTGGAAAGTACATGAAAAGTTGATTGGAAAATATATTTAGTTGGTTGAATTTGTAATTTTTATGCCCAAGTTATGAATTTTGCAAGTTTAAGTGATTTAAACAAGAATTCAAATGTTTTACCAATTTAAAATATTCAAAACAGTAAAAAAAAATTATATTTGGGTAGAACATTTAATTTGGGATAGAAAACATATTTAAAAAGTTAAAATTGGAGTTGGGATGAATTAATTATGCATTTTACAAATTAAGATACAAATCTGCCATTTTTAATGCACTAGGGACTTAGGAATAATTTTGCAGGGGCTAGAAATAATGTTACAGGGGCTTAGTTGTGATTTCTGGTAAAGTTCTGTGAAAAAACAATGAAAAATAAAAAGATGGGGATTTTGGTGGGCAGTGGGGATCGAACCCCCCACCTCCTGCTTCCTGCGCTGGGTACAGAACCAGTGGGGTGGAGCTGAACTTGTGACAGAGAAGGGGGCTAGGGGGGTATGTGCTGTGGTTTGAGGCTTAACTGAATTTAAACGAAAAGGAGCAGAAAAGAGTGGGGGGGCTAGGATTCGATCCCCCCACCTAGCGGTGCGCGCAGAGAGGCAGCACCACTGGGGTGCTCTGCTCGGTTGTGACAGAAGGGAGGTGCGGGCGAGGATAAGGTGTAGGTTGGCGCGGATTTTTCTGAATTCGCTGCAGCGAGCGGTGGCCGGAATCGAGTGATCGCTGCGCTCGGCTTTGGGCCCTGCTCGCGGTGGAGGTGGTTGCTGGCAGGTGTTGCGCTGCGCTGCGAGGAAAGGAGAGGGGAGAGACGAGAGGGAAGGAGGCGGTCGAGGGCTCACCTCGAAGCGGGCGGACAGGAGGCGATCGGGTGCAGGTCGGGGCAGCAGGTACAGGGGGCGACCGCGGCTTGGAGCAGACGCCGGCGGCGACTCGGGCCTCCTCCCGCCTCCGCGCCTTCATGAAACTCGACGAGGAACCCACCCCGGTTCCATTCCCGTTGATAGCTTGGCTTGAGGAGGATCGGGGCGACGGCGAGCGGCGATGTCTGACGGCGGCGCGTCGATGGTGGTTGAGGTTCAGAGTTCAGCACAGAAAGAACTCGGGGGGGAAAGAAAGAGGGGTTGGCGGCGCTAGGGTTGGGGGCTAAGCTAGGCAGCGGGGGGGGAGGTGGTGGATGCTTTTAAGGAGGGGGCCTAGCTGGTACGCCTGCTCATCGGTGGAGGGAAGAAGGATCGAGCGGTGCTGATTGCGATCGTACAGAGGTGACGCCAGCGAGGAAGAAGGGTCTCGAAGGGGTACTGGGCCAGAAAGAAAGGTGGGCTTAGGGGGATGGGCTGGAGGGAAAAAGGGATTGCTGCCTCTCTCTTTTCCCTGAATTTTTCCTTTCTCTTTTCTTTCCTCTTCCTTTTTTTTGTAATGAAAAGAAAGAGAGAGAGGTGAATAGAAAAGGGTTGGGGTTTTTAATCTTTTATGAACTCTGTTTATTGATTAGCAAAACAGCACATAACAGGGTTTGTTACTTATTTCCAACAATTTGGAAAATGACAAATTGTTTGAACTTTGCTATTTGAAATTCATATGGGATTTCAGTTGACTTTTAAAATTGACAAATTTTATTTAATAAACCCAAAAACTTAGTGAGCTAAAAAAAAGTGCAAGTTGTTAATGTTCTTAAACCACAATTTGATCATGCCCAAAGAAGGAAAATGGTTTGAAGTTTTAACTTGCCATTAGGGTTTTACCAAAAGGGGAAAATTTTATTAACAAGCAATTTGATTAAAACAACTCCAAACTTTTGAAAAACAAATGAGTGGTTTAGTTTGCAATTTTGAAATTGGAAAATTTGAACATGTGGGAAAGTTTTAATTGTGTTTGAATTTCTGAGTTGTTTTGAAAAACAGAATGCAATGCTCATGTGATGCATATGATGCAAGCAAAAAGAAAACAAGCACTTCCTATTTGGGTAACACCCCAGGTGTTACAGACGACACCACTAACAAGGGATTGCGCCCTCGCAATCCACCTGCTAACCCGGGAGGGGAAAGAAGTTCGACTATCGATTCTTCGTGCTTCCAGTTGATCTCCTCGACACCACTAACAAGGGATTCTTGCTCGGAGTGACGACGATGTTCTTCCACCAGGAATCTTCCGATGATCGAACCTATTAGGTTAAAGGCTCAGAAAACGTCCACCCACGTAGAATCCTAGAACTTTGAAAGATAGACAAGAGGGGAGACTCCAAAACAAATAAGATGGGAGGGGAAATAGAATAGGGATAAGGAGAAAACAAGAATCCTATTGAGAGCTTTTCAAAATAGTTTAGCAAAATAGTTTTTGACACTCTAGAAACACGACCGTTAGCGAGGTTATCCTATAGGCTTTGCGGACCCGTTGCTTCGATAACCATTCGTATCGAAACAATATCGGGAATCGGAAACCATGCTCTGATACCATTTGTGACGCCCCGAGATCGGGCACTATGCAGATTTCAGCATTCCCGCCAAAATCCACATAATAACCGATTCCAGGTTGCCACTTGTGATAACATTACAACAGTTCACGAATAATCCACAACAACAACAACAGAAAAGATATATACAAGAAGACTCAAACGAGTCAAGGATACAACTGATACAATACAAAGATCCAAATAACAGCGGAAGAAACAACATAGTGTCCGACTACGGACAAGATACAAATTGGACTAGGAGTCCTGAAGATAACCGAGAGCGTCCAATCCCTGCCCAGGCCGAGCCGGAGGGATTCCCAGGCTAACGTCGTCAGACTTCAAACCTGTTGACTGCAATGTTGAATATGCAGCCACGAAAAAGAATTCGTGGGTCAGTACGGTTAAGTACTGGCAAGTGGATAAACCATACTCACAAGATACCGGCGTAGCCAGTCATCACAAGCTACAAATACTTTGGGATCAACGGAAAGGAAGGGATTATGGCAAATAAGCGGCAACGGGCTGCACTAACCAACTACAGAAACTCACTACAACATCCGGCTAAAGGAGGGGGGGTAAGATAGCGTATCGTAACCAACTACAACTAACCACCAAACAAACCCATCCAATGTTACCCCCTACTAAGGACGCAACCCAAGGATAACTCACACTGTTGGATCAATGATGTTCAACTTATTGTGTCAATAAGACTATTACTAGTCAAGTTATTATCATTAGGTGTAAGTTGTCTGAGTACTTGTTAGCCAGTACTTTCACCAAGTAATCCATAACCGCGGAAAACACGGCTTCTCGAGAAGATTCATCCCTGCAGGGTGTGCTCCAGTACCCGTACACACTCAAACCACCAACTAAAACTCAGGTTGGCTCGACACGACCCAAACCATCTCTACAACCCGTCCTAGGAGCCACGGAGCTATAAGGTCCCAGCCACGCAGCCGAATACTCAGCGCAGGTGTGCAAAACTCCCGCAGGACACAACACCCCGGCACTACAGGCCTCGCCCTATATGCATCATCATCATCATCAGTAACCATGGGTGATCAACCCATTATGCAAGGAGAAAATGGAACACCCGAACTAAGTGTGGCTCTTCGGACAAGCTGCAGATCAGGTCTAAGTCGAGGGGGGTCCCATACTACCACCCGGATGCGGTGAGCACGCTCATCATGGATCAGTAGACAAGACTCTTTTCCTAATTAAGGTCGACACTAGCAGGCTTCAAAACCCTAACCCGGGCCTCCTGCCGGTGCCTTATCATCAAATTATTATTACCCAAAACATTAACAGTTTGTTGATTGAATTGAAACCCAACTATCAACTAAACAGGTGATACGACAAAGGATAACAAGACTCGAGCACAAACAAACCTAAGCAGGCAACTACGACACGAGGGCCAACACGGTAAACAAACAACAGTTAATAGGAAGTGGAAGGAAGGCTATATCATGGCTGCAAGGTAAACAATATAATAGGATCGATACACAAGCATCGTATCAACAGGCTATTATAAGAACAACGGAAAGAATCGGTAACAAGTGATGAAAGGCAGCCATATGGCAGCAAGTGAGTATACTTGCCTGAGATCCAGCAAGTAGAGGTACATCCACAGAACTTGTCGTTGCTCACATCATCTCAACGTCCTATCCGGGAAGAAGCAACGAACCTCGAACAAACACCGGATGCAACAATTACTACTACGGTAAAAGATCCAGCATGATCAAGATATGGATGCATGACAATTTAATGGATGCATAGAAATAAACTAGTTGACATGATAAACAGATTTAAATGGACCCATATGCAATTTGAGTTGCATATGAAAAGCCCATGAATTATGGTTGAAACAATTGTTTTACAACTAACCAATAGGTGAAAGTGGATTAGCATGATGCATGGATGAGGAAAACAGCAAAATAACAACAATAGAATCAATTGGAAGTAAGGTTTACCAAGTTTGGGATTTTAATTATTAAGTTAGGAAATTTTGGTTCCTTAAAGGTGTCACACAAGCATTTGTTGTTTTCATCATGTTAAATTGTTCAAAACAGATAACAAAGTTCATATTTGAAAAGAAAACAAGATTTTAGTTGGAATACATGTTTCACTTGTTGAAAAAGGATTTCAAATAAATTATTTAGGAATTAAACAAGTTTAAGCAAGAATTAAATGAATTTAATTCAAACATGAACTTACTTGAATTTTTATTTGTGCAAAACATTGAGTGAAGTTCATATTTGAAAAGGTTATGCTTTTATGGTTTGAAAACATATTTTATATGTCCCAAAAGAATTTGTTTTGATCAAGTTATAAATTTAGCAATATTAAATGAATTAAACAAGATTTAAATCACTTAAACCATTTTAATTATTCAAAACATGAAACAAATTTTATATTTGAAAAGGTGGTTTAATTTTGCATGGAAAACATATTTCATTTGTGGAAATTGGATTTAAAATGAGCAAGTTATTATTTTGGCAATTTTAAATGCAATAAACAAGAAACAGTTGTTTTCAGAAATTTAAATTATTCAAAACAGCAAACAAAATTTATATTTGGAAAGTACATGAAAAGTTGATTGGAAAACATATTTAGTTGGTTGAATATGGAATTTTTATGCCCAAGTTATGAATTTTGCAAGTTTAAGTGATTTAAACAAGAATTCAAATGTTTTACCAATTTAAAATATTCAAAGCAGTAAACAAATTTTATATTTGGGTAGAACATTTAATTTGGGACAGAAAACATATTTAAAAAGTTAAAATTGGAGTTGGGATGAATTAATTATGCATTTTACAAATTAAGATACAAATCTGCCATTTTTAATGCACTAGGGACTTAGGAATAATTTTGCAGGGGCTAGAAATAATGTTACAGGGGCTTAATTGTGATTTCTGGTAAAGTTCTGTGACAAAACAATGAAAAATAAAAGGATGGGGATTTTGGTGGGCAGGGGGGATCGAACCCCCCACCTCCTGCTTCCTGCGCTGGGTACAGAACTAGTGGGGTGGAGCTGAACTTGTGACAGAGAAGGGGGCTAGGGGGGTATGTGCTGTGGTTTGAGGCTTAACTGAATTTAAACGAAAAGGAGCAGAAAAGAGTGGGGGGGGCTGGGATTCGATCCCCCCACCTAGCGGTGCGCGCAGAGAGGCAGCACCACTGGGGTGCTCTGCTCGGTTGTGACAGAAGGGAGGTGCGGGCGAGGATAAGGTGTAGGTTGGCGCGGATTTTTCTGAATTCGCTGCAGCGAGCGGTGGCCGGAATCGAGTGATCGCTGCGCTCGGCTTTGGGCCCTGCTCGCGGTGGAGGTGGTTGCTGGCGAGTGTTGCGCTGCGCTGCGAGGAAAGGAGAGGGGAGAGACGAGAGGGAAGGAGGCGGTCGAGGGCTCACCTCGAAGCGGGCGGACAGGAGGCGATCGGGTGCAGGTCGGGGCAGCAGGTACAGGGGGCGACCGTGGCTTGGAGCAGACGGCGGCGGCGACTCGGGCCTCCTCCCGCCTCCGCGCCTTCATGAAACTCGACGAGGAACCCACCCCGGTTCCATTCCCGTTGATAGCTTGGCTTGAGGAGGATCGGGGCGACGGCGAGCGGCGATGTCTGACGGCGGCGCGTCGATGGTGGTTGAGGTTCAGAGTTCAGCACAGAAAGAACTCGGGGGGGAAAAGAAAGAGGAGTTGGCGGCGCTAGGGTTGGGGGCTAAGCTAGGTAGCGGGGGGGGGAGGTGGTGGATGCTTTTAAGGAGGGGGCCTAGCTGGTACGGCTGCTCATCGGTGGAGGGAAGAAGGATCGAGCGGTGCTGATTGCGATCGTACAGAGGTGACGCCAGCGAGGAAGAAGGGTCTCGAAGGGGTACTGGGCCAGAAAGAAAGGTGGGCTTAGGGGGATGGGCTGGAGGGAAAAAGGGATGGCTGCCTCTCCCTTTTCCCTGAATTTTTTCTTTCTCTTTTCTTTCCTCTTCCTTTTTTTTGTAATGAAAAAAAAGAGAGAGAGGTGAATAGAAAAGGGTTGGGGTTTTTAATCTTTTATGAACTCTGTTTATTGATTAGCAAAACAGCACATAACAGGGTTTGTTACTTATTTCCAACAATTTGGAAAATGACAAATTGTTTGAACTTTGCTATTTGAAATTCATATGGGATTTCAGTTGACTTTTAAAATTGACAAATTTTATTTAATAAACCCAAAAACTTAGTGAGCTAAAAAAAAGTGCAAGTTGTTAATGTTCTTAAACCACAATTTGATCATGCCCAAAGAAGGAAAATGGTTTGAAGTTTTAACTTGCCATTAGGGTTTTACCAAAAGGGGAAAATTTTATTAACAAGCAATTTGATTAAAACAACTCCAAACTTTTGAAAAACAAATGAGTGGTTTAGTTTGCAATTTTGAAATTGGAAAATTTGAACATGTGGGAAAGTTTTAATTGTGTTTGCATTTCTGAGTTGTTTTGAAAAACAGAATGCAATGCTCATGTGATGCATATGATGCAAGCAAAAAGAAAACAAGCACTTCCTATTAGGGTAACACCCCAGGTGTTACATTTTCCTTATAATTTATGTCATTTTTATCGATTTCCTGGGACTAACCTATTGACAAGATGCCATAGAGTCAGTTCCTGATTTCTGTTGTTTTTAGTTTTAGAAAAGTTGTTCTCGAAATATTCTCGGAATTGGACTAAACGAAAACCCACGACCTTAGAATTATGTCACGTACACGGAGTCCGGAGGAAACCCTGATGGGGGCCATGGAGGGCCCACACCATAGGGCGGCGCGGGTGCCCTTCGGCCACGCCACCAGGTGGTGTGCCCCTTTGGACACCCAGCGATGTTGCCCTTTCGCCTATATAAGCTCCTCCTCGGGGAAATCCTAAAAAACGAGCCTTTTTCCACGAAAAGTTTCCTAGCCGCCGTCATCGTCAACCCTAGTTCGGGAGGATTCTGAATCTCTCCCCGGCACCCTGATGGGAGGGGAAATCATCACTAAAGGGCTCTACACCACCATGCCTGCCTCCGGAGTGATGCGTGAGTAGTTCATCCTTGGACTACGAGTCCATAGAAGTAGCTAGATGGTTGTCTTCTCCTCTTTATGCCTCATGTGTAGATCTTGTGAGTTGCCTAAAATGATCAAGATCATATTATTGTAATGCTACATGTTGTTTTTGCTGGTATCCGATGAATATTTGATGCTATATCCAGTGATTATCAATCTATCATGTTCTTCCATGTGTTATGTTATTTATGATCTTGCATGCTCTCTGTTACTAGTTGATGTTTTGGCCAAGTTGATGATTGTAACTCCAAGAGGGGGTATTTATGCTAGATAGTGGGTTCATACCTTCCTTTTATCCACGCTCGAGTGACAGGAACGTAACAGATGCGGGATGTCCTGTTACCATTAGGGAGAAAATAATGATGTTTACATTGTTTACATTACACACTTTACTTAATGCAATTATCTTTTGCTTGCAACTTAATACCCGAGCTTTTATGGGATTACGCTCTGAGGGTGAATTATTAGTTATAGATGCAGTTGGATAACGGTCTATGAATTATGTTATAATGCCCCATGAATCACATAGTAATCACCATGTCATGCATATGCACTACGGTGCAGCCTTTATATCTTTCAATTGCCCATCTGTAATTTGTTTACCTAGCATGTTATCTATCTGTTTTGGAGAGACACCATGATAACCCACAAGTATAAGGGATCACAATAGTCTTCGAGGGAAGTAAAACCCAAATTTATTGATTCGACACAAGGGGAGCTAATGAATATTTAAAGCCTTAATAACTGAGTTGTCAATTCAGCTGCACCTGAAAGTAGACTTGCTCGCAACAATTTATCAGTGGTAACAATTCTATAGAAGCAACAGTAGTGAAATAACAGTAGTAGTAAAATAGTAGCAATAGTAGCAATCGTGAAAACATCAGTAGCAATTGTGAAAACAGCAGTATGAAAATACCGTAGGCATAGAGGGTGGATGAACGGGCGTCGCATGGATAAGATAGTTCATGTAATAATAATAACGTGGGCATTGCAGATAGATAATAACAAAACATCAAGTTCTAGGAAAACCATAAGCATGTGTTCCAATATAGTCGTACGTGCTCGCAATGAGAAACTTGCACAACATCTTTTGTCCTACGAGCCCGTGGCAGCGGGGCCTCTAGGTAAACTACTGGTAATTAAGGTTCTCCTTTTAATAAAGCACTGGAGCAAAGCATTAACACTCCTGAACACATGTGATCCTCACATCACAGCAATCCCCTCCGGTTGTCCCAATTTCTATCACTTTGGGGCCTCGGGTTCCAGACACCAATGTGTGTGAACAACTTGCAGGTATATCAAGAAACATAATTATACTCATGAATCAATAACATGTTCAGATCTGAGATCATGGCACTTGGGCCCAAAGTGACAAGCATTAAGAATAACAAGTTGCAACAATGGTATATAACACTAACAACGGATACTAGGCACTATGCCCTAACAATCTGGGGTTATTACATGAACGATATCATCCAATCCCTTCCACCCCTCTCAGCCTACAGCGGGGTTTACTCACACATGGACGGGGGAATCCTTGATGGTTGATGGAGAAGAGGTGGCGGTGTCAATGGCGACGATCTCCTCCGGATCCCCGTCCCGGCAGGGCGCCAGAACAGGAACTTCTGATCCCCGAATTTAGTTTCAAGGTGGCGGTAGCGCTCTGTGGTGTGTTTTATGGAATATGACGAACCCCTTGATGTTTAAGTGTTACGGGTGATAAATAGTCGAAACAGGAGCCCGAGGGGGTGCCTGGGGTGCCCACACCACCAGGCGGCGCGGCCAAGGGGGGCACCCAGCGGTGGTGTGACCCCCTCCTGCCACCCCTCTCGGTCTCCTTCTTTCTCTGGGGGTCTTCTTGTGTTTTAAGGTCTTCGGGATATTTTTGGGGCATTTTCCTGAAATTTGATTTTTCTGCACAAAAACAAGACACCAAAGTAATTCTGCTAAAAACAGCGCCAGTCCGTGTTAGTTGTATACAAAACTCACAAGTTTAGAAGTAAACAATAGCAAAAGTGTTCATAAAAGGAGATACTTTTGTACGTATCACACCACTAGTGAAATGTGGACCCCGGTCCATTTCTTTTACACTAATAATACGACCTACTGCAAACATTGTTTTCCTTTCATTTACTGCCATCATTGTTCTCTTTTCATTTACTCCAAACAAGTACTGTTTTCCACACTATACGACTAATCCTTTATTTTCAGCAAAACAGCGACATTGACAACCTCACTGGGGCAAAGTAATTTGATTGTGTTGTGTAGATTCCATGTTGCTGCTGAACCGATAGTGCGTCCTGCCAACATCAGCTGCCGACAACCTTCAGAAGTGATTTCTTTCTTCTACTGGTCGATTCAACCTTGGTTTTTTTTGAGGGAAACTTGCTACTGTGCTCTTCATATCTTCCTCTTGGGGTTTCCCAACTAACGTGTGTTATACACCATCACCTAACACCGGCGTAATTTATCTCTTATAATAACTTCCTCGAAACCACTCCGATTGACACCAGACTTGTTTCTGTGATATCGTAACGACATCGATCATTAATAAAACCAATAACAACATATTATTTCTCTCAATAAAATATTGGCACGTGTTAACGGTGTGACCCATAATGGATCGATAATACACAGTCATGTTCAAGCACTTAACGGACAATAACCAACAGCGGGACCATGGACGTCCATGATGGCTCATGTGTGTTGCCGAAGAACGAGTGAACCTTATAAGCTAATCATTGCACTAATTCCCTTCACCGCAATACCAACGATATCATGAGGTGAGACTATGTGATCTGATCTGATCTGATCAAACTCTTTGAGCATAACAAATATGACTCGTTTACTGATATCGCTCTCTTTTCTCATCCGTATCCCCGATGACCATGTGATAAATCACACCATGTCTGGCCAGCCGATATGTCATTGGTGATCCTGAGAGGTCCCAGAAAATGTTTCTCGCTATCGTCTAGAGGAGTTAAGTACTAGTATTAAATGATCTTAGTTCCATTACACTTTCTAGATCATACCCAGATATCACCGTTATAATCCCTAGTTACGGCAAGACGGTTGCTTATATCCAAAGTATAACTTTTGATATGTTGTCACGAGGTATTTTCATAGTATATGAATTATAGTGAATTTTAACTTCATATGGATTTGCTAAAATACATAATGATTGTTTAGTCTCTTTTAGCAACAACATACACTTGGGTCGGTTCGGTACAATTATGACCCTAACAATAAACTCTTATATTTTTCTAGACTTTCTTACAAGTCCATGATGAGGAAAATATGATCATCTCACAAACCATAAGCTAATCTTAGAGACAAGATTAGGAACTCTTTTTTTTATGTGTTCACACGCACACACATATTTTCTTTTGAGAATTCACTTTTCAAGAGCTATAGCAGTTGTAGCATGGTGACATAAATTTAATTCTGAACTTGAAGATAGAATATTAACTTAATATTGTTGTCTCTAGGGCATAACTCAAACAGTCTCCCACTTGCATAGAGTCAATTAATACTCCAGTTAGTATGATGGCATAACAACTATAGAATTTCAGTGTTGCTTGCACTATGCATGTTGTACTTTAGACTTCTATCTTTCACCTTTTGATCCAATCAACTTGTGAAAAACTTATGTTTGGAATTATTAGGAATTGGATTTGTGTGAACCTGGTTCCATGACAAAATTAATAATTCAAGCGTGTCTGAATGAATTATTATATTATCGTTTGAAAATTCCCTTAAAAGCAATAGCTTGTCGAATTTGACTTTATTAAGTCAGACCAAACTTTCTTCAATCTTCTCGGAAGGAATCATTTTGACTTTGGTCAAAGTGATGTAATCAAACATGCCGCGTTTCCGCCATCCGCGGGGTCCATGACCAAGAATCTGAAAAGATAATCATTGCGGGATTTCCTTGCGAGAATCAAGGCGCCACGGTAGAAACACACCTTACGCGGAAACTCCATAGTTAATGCCCGACACATGGCATCCATCCAACAGTCTGCTAGCGTTGCCCGCATCTCAGGGTTTCGGCACTCCCCACTCTACACTTCTCATCTTCCTCCTCGAGCATACCAAGGCTACTAAGAGAAAGAAAAGCATAGATAGATAGATAGAGAGAGAGAGCTCACTAGAGCACAATGCACTCATACGTGCTCCGTCCCTCCGGCGAGGTGGGTCAAAATCTCTCCCACTACCTCTCACTATGTCCACCGTAGGAGATCTGGGAGGGCTCACCTCCCCTGCTCCTGGTGAAGAAACAACGTCGGAGGCGACAAGGGTAGCTTCATTGGGGGGAGCTTCTAAGGGGAAGGTGACGGTGGCTTCAACCTCAAGCGTGCAACTGGCTACAACATCGGTGACGGCGCCGAGTTCCTCCGCGGTGGCTAACCGTAGCGCCGCAATGGGTTCATCTCATCCAGCCGGCGGAACGAACCCGTCCTCCTCCGCCCCCGAGAAAGCGGACGCAAAGACGGAAGCCAATGCCGGTGAGAGGATGGAGGCAGATCCTCACATCGGAGCAAATAAGAAACCTCCACAGTCGTGGAGGGCAGCGCCGGCAATAGGATCGGCAACATCATCACTTCGGAGTACCTCGAGAATCTAGAGAAGGACAATTTCCTTCCGGCCAAAATTTGGTGAAGCGCGGAATTGGATAAAGAGCCAAACCCCAAGGACAACGAGAGAGTAATGCTCGTTTTCCACATCATCCGAAGTTTGGGTTTCCATCCTTCCGCCTTCTTCTTGGAAGTTCTTGACTACTATGGTGTTCAACCTCACAACTTCACTACTTATCCGGCTTTCAAGCGCTATATGAAGGCTACTTAGGTATAGCTCCTAGGTTAGACTTTTTCAGTATTGATTTTATGTCAAGCGCAATATCATAGACGTAAAACTAGCTGTTTGTGGTACCATTACCTTCAACTTGCATCGGGGGAGAGAGGAGTGGTTCCTCAAGATCTATACTAGTGAATCCATCAAACACTGGCAGGGACCTACTTTTGCTGCTCCGACGTCCCGTTCCCAAAAAAGGATAAGGGGTTTCCAACCTTTAGAAATGCCGCTGCAACCCCTCTTGATAGCTGGAAAAGGGACGTCGTAAAAAATCCCCCTACTAACATTCTCAAGATCAAAAGGCCGATCGCCAAGATGACCGCATCCACCCTAGAAATCACTAGACAGGACACAATGCTCTTCGGCTACCGGAAGCGGATCCAGCCTTTGACTCGTTACCCCAGCCGGGTTTTGTGTTCATACACTGGGCCAGATGATCCACTCTGGGGACCAAGACCGGTCTTCCGCCTGACATACTTCGTCGGTGAGTTAATCACTTGGTCTCCGCTCGAGGCCAATATGGATAAATGGTGGAAATGTTCACCGCCAATCCTCCACCCAAGGTATGCATTATTTCATATGAAAATATTCTTTGCAAAGGCAGACTTTTGTATAATACTTTGTTCTTTTTGCTGTTCCATGATCTTGTAGAGAACCAAATAGTGTCCAAAGAGGAAATGGCCGACAAAAAGAGGCGAAGAGCTGAAGAAGCTGTGGCAGCCGCAGCCGCAGGTAGGAGTATCCAAATAGGTAGTCGACATGGATGGTGTACCTATTGCTAGATCCAAGTAAGTCTGATTTTATCCTGCTTCTCCATTGTTAAGAGAATTTCCTTGGCTAATAACCCGGTTTTCGTGCCTTCCGGCCTCACCCCCGTCCCTTTGAAGAAAAAGAACAAAATGAAGGTACTTGCTCATCGGGAGTGCAAGTCATCTCCAGTGATCGCTCCGGACACCATGTGCTCATTATAATGGATTGGGCTTACATACCTCGCGAAGACGGGGTATTCCATATCAAAGTCATCCAAGTTAGCCCGATGCGCCCATACCAGAAGCGTGTTTTATTTTACTTTTCTTTCTTTTTTTTAATTATGTTTTACTAGTTCATCTTTTATTTTCTATTTTTTAAAATCTCACATGCATATTACTTTACTAGACAATAAGTGATTGTTTATATCATAAATATAATTTTTGAAGGATGTGAATATTTTTTGAACTCGTAGACAGTTTTTAAATTCATGAACTTTTTTCAAATGCATGGACGGTTTTTAAATTCGTCAACAATTTTTCAAATCCATGATTATTTTTGGAGTTTCTAATTTTTTTAATGACGCCAATAAAGTTTCCAACTCTTGAACAATTTTTGGATTCATGAACATTTTTCAAATGCATGAACTGTTTCTAATTTTATGTTTTTTTATAACTTCATGGGAATTTTCAAATTCGTGAATATCTTTTAAATTCATGAACACTTTTTCCGATGCATGAATAGTTTTTCGATTTGATGAACATTTACAAAAATGCATGGACAAAATTTAGTTTCGGCGAGCATCTTGCAAATTCATAAATATCTTTTCCTTCTCGAACAATTTTTAATATTCATGAGCTGTTTTGGGCATTGCAAAAACTGCAAACACTTTCAAATTAATGACCGTTATTGAAATCCTCAAAAAAAATCAAATTAGTAAATATTTAAATCTCTGACTATTTCTTTTACTCTGGGAATAATTTTCTATGGTACTCCATATTTCATAGCAGGGAGCGAAAAAAGCTCCTGCAGCCCTTTTTTTATAGATAAAAGGCGTTACGCCCAACCTTGAATTAACAAAGCTCGACAAATCCACAAGTTTTACAGGATGCTGGGCCTACGGCTTCGCCAAGGAAAAGAGACTAACGGCCAAAGGCCACAAACAGAAACATAGCTGCAGCAACAAGCAGGAAAGCTGCTAAACCCGAAATAACAACACCAAGGACGGAAACAGAAACAACTAAGCTAAAGACGGCAGCACGGAGAAGCCAGATGCAGCTAGCTAGGATGTCCTCGGCAGGAATGGTGCAGCCTCTTGAGGTCGCCCACCAGTCTTCTCGTCAAGTCCGTGTCATCAGGCTTCATCAGGGGAAGCCAAAGCTGCAAAAAGACCGAAGATTTGAAGATGATATCAGCAGGGTGACGCAAAATAATTCCCTCTATAGCGTGCTTATTTCTAACGTGCCACAACGCCCAAGCGGTGGCAAGAAAAAGCGACCAAACCAATCTACGGTAGCCACCCGAGAGGGTAGAGATAATCGCTAGAAAGTCGGCGAAGTTGGATGGGAACCAAGGCTGGCCAAGGGCCTGTCTCAAGGCACTCCAGGCAAATCTTGCCAAAGAGCAGCCAAAAAATAGGTGGTCAGCGTTCTCCGGAGCCGAGCAGAGCACACATGACCCGTCCGAAGGCCCCGCTCTTGTTGCTAACTGCAAACCTGTAGGGAGACGGTCCAAAATCAGCTGCCACGAGAAAACTTTGATCTTCAGGGGCAGGGCGTTGTTCCAAACGACCGTGGCAAAGGGCACTGCCGTTCCGTGAGTGAGCGCCGCATACATGAAGCTAACCGAGAATTTCCCAGAAGGGTCAAGGGACCAGGCTATAGTATCCAGAGAGTCCGAGGTTGGGATTGAGGTAATGATTACGTCCAGAGCACCCCATTGGGCCATCCCGACAGGGTCCAATGACCTGCGGAAGTGAACACCCTCCCTTAGGATGTGCGCTACCGTGGCACTTTGGTTGTCGCAAATACTAAGCAGAAGTGGAAATATGTGGCAAAGAGGTCCCTCCTCGTGCCACCAGTCTGTCCAAAATGCTGTGCAAGCGCCGTTTCCCACTGCGTGCTTGGCGCCAACCTTGAAGAGGTGTTTGATCTTATGGAGGCTTTTCCAGAATTGGGAGCCTCCCCTCGGGAAACTAGCAAAGATATCTCCCGAACGCGTGTATTTGTTACGCGTTAAGGTTGCCCAAATTGAGTCGTCCATCGCATAGAGCTTCCACACCTATTTGAGCATTAGAGCTTCGTTCATGGCCCTGGAGTTGGTTAGACCTAGGCCCCCTGCCTCTTTAGGTCGGCACACCGCCGGCCAATTAACCATATGGTATTTACGGTCGGGACCCACCCCTTCCCAGAAAAATCTAGCGCGGGCTGCGTCTAGTTGGTCGTGAATACCTTTGGGCAGAAGGAAGAGGCCCATGACATACGTAGGCAGATTGTCGAGACAAGCGTTGGAGAGAATGAGACGTCCACCCGAGGACAGAAATCGCCCCATCCAGGGTTCGATCTTGCGAGCAAGCTTCTGAATAAGGAAGGCCCATTGTTCCTTGCTGAGTTTGGAATCCGAGATCGGAAGGCCGAGGTAAGTGACAGGAAACTTGCCCATTTTGCAATTCAGAACTCTGGCGATCTTGGAGTGGTCCTCCTGTGGCTGGTTAATGACTATCACTTCGCTTTTGTGGTAATTGATCTTTAGGCCTGACATGTTCTCGAAGCACATCAGTAGTAATTTGAGATTATCTATCTCTAGTTCGCTACCTTGGATGAGGATGATTGTGTCGTCCGCATACTGGAGATGGGTGACCCCACCCGGCACAAGATGGGGAACCACTCCCTTGATGTGACCAGCTGCACTAACCTTAGAGAGGATTGCAGAGAGCCCTTCCCCCACAAAGTTGAATAGGAGTGGAGAGAGGGGGTCCCCCTGTCTCACTCCTCGCTTATTTATAAAAAAGGGGCCCATTTCCCCGTTGATGGAAATAGCGGTTTGCCCCCCAGAGACTAGCTGTGAGATTATATGGATGTATCCTGCGTCGAACCCTTTTCGGCGCAGGACCTCTGAAAGGAACTCCCAGTTCACGCGGTCGTAGGATTTTCCAAAGTATAGCTTGAGGAGGATGCCCCCAAGTTTCTTGGCCTTCATTTCATGGACAATTTCGTGGAGAGCCAGCGCACCATCAAGGATGAACCGGCCTTTGATAAATGCCGTCTGATTTGGGCTGATGGTCTTGTGGGCAACAGGGTCGAGTCGCGAGGCGAACGCTTTAGAGACAATCTTGAAGATAACATTAATCAACGCGATGGGTCTGTATTGTGAGATAAATTCCGCCCCCGGAACTTTTGGTATTAGGGTAAGGACCCCAAAGTTGAGACGGGAGATGTCGATTCGGCCGAGAATGAAGTCATTAAGAATGTGGAGAACCCCGTGTTTCACCAATGGCCAGCACTTCTTAAAGAAAGGGACCGGGAACCCATCCGGTCCCGGTGCCGTGTCGGACTTCATGTCTTTAACAATTGTTTCCAGTTCGTCTTCTGTGAATGTTCTACAGAGGTTCTCATTATCCCTAAGAGAAACTACATTGGGCCCTTCCCAAATGTGTGTAGCCAGACCACAAACTCGTGGTTGGGACGAGCCTAGTAACTCCCTATAATACGCGTAGATGTGATCCTGCAGTTCGGCCTTCCCTGAGATAGTCCCCGAGGCCGAGGAAAGGGCGAAGATGCGGCATTTCCTCCTATTCCCGTTTGCAATCGCGTGAAAGTAGGCCGTATTTGCGTCCCCCTGGAGCGACCATTGAACTCTACCTCGCTGCCTCCAATACTCCTCTTCGAGCCTGTATATGTTGGTGAGTTGTTCCTCAAGGTGGTATCGGAAAGCCCATTCTTCCTCATCCAACCCAGAGGAGTCGGCTTTATTGTCAAGACTTTGTATATTCAGCAAAAGCGCATCCTTTTGGGCCCTAGCGTCCTTTCCGTGGTTACGGCTCCACCCACGGAGAAATTGGCGTAACTTCCCGCTCATGAAGTTCCACCAATCGATAATGTCCCATCCCCGGACCTCCGCTGCTAACTTTGACCAGGTAGCGAGGAGGAGATCCTTGAAGTCTGGAAGAGAGAACCAGCCAGTCTCAAAGAAAAACCTATTACTCCGAACAGGGGAGCCCTCTCCAGAGTCCAGGATAAGCGGCGTGTGGTCAGAACCCAGGCTGGTTAGCACAGTAAGGGAGAGCAGTGGGAAGTGGCGGTCTAGCGCCAGCGAGGTGAAAACCCTGTCTAAGACACACCGCACGGGTTCAGACGTTTGTTGGTCCAAGTATATCTCGCCCCGACCCTGGGGACGTCCCGGAGCGCCCAGTTGGCAATATGAGCGTTAAAGAGGGTCAACCTGGGCCAGTTGATGTTGCCGTTGCTCTTGTCTGAACTATCACGGATCATGTTGAAATCCCCTCCCATAATCACTGGGACGGGGCAGCGCGCGATTTTTGTCGAAAGCTCTTCTAGAAAGATGGCGAAAAGGGCATGGTCCGCTGGGCCATACACGTTGATGAATTCGAACTTGGCTTTGGAGGGTCGGTGAAGGACTAACAAGCTCTGGAAGAAACGTCCCTGGTCCATTTGACCAACTTCAAATAGACTGTCTCGGACCCCAATAAGCATTCCCCCTGATTGCCCATTGGCAGGAACCCAATTCCAGAAGAACACGTCTCCAACCACCAAGCTTCTAAGCTCCGAGTCTGAGAACGATTGTCTAACGGTTTCCTGGAGGCAAACCACGCCTATTTTTTGCTCCCGGATTAGGTCTTTAATCATGGTGCGGCACCCCGGTGCGCCGAAACCACGGATATTTAAAAATATCCAACGCATTAAGCAAACTGGTGAGTAGCCCGTGCTCGGCGGGTGTGCGGCTTTGTGGCTTCCAACAGAGATTTCTTGGCTTGTCTGGTGTACGGGGCTCTAGCGGCCGGGGACTGCCGTGTCACTGGCCGGCGTTTGATTGGCCCCGCCGCAGGAACCAGGAGCTGGTCGAGGGCTGCCACGATAATGGGGACGTCGATGATCGTCCCGAGAGCAGACGGGCCTGCCACAGCCCCTGCTGTGGCTAAGGCCAGCGCGGCCGCTTCCTTTGCGCGTTCTTCGAACAGTTTGGCTTCAGCCTGAAGGTTCTCGGCCTTCTCACGGGCAAGGGCCAGGTCTGCTTGTGCAAGCTCGATGGCTCGAATCAGCGAGAGTGTGGCAGCGGGAGAGGACGAGGATGTCCCCAGACAGATACCGCTATCTTTACCTACTGATAATAGGTGTGCATCTGATAACAGAGGGAGAGCAGCAAAATCGTGAAGAGGAGGAGGCGTACCAGGCGAGTTGATGGCCTTCGCGCGGGCAGCGGCGTGCTCCAGCACTGGCGCCTCCGTGAGCCCCACCCCGCGGGCGCTCTTGCGCTCGGACAGCACCGGAATCGCCTTGCTCCGTAGGCCCCTAGCCACCGGCGCGGCAAGGGCCTGCACCACACCCGTGATGAGAGGCGAGTCGCCAGAGAAGTCTGGTTGCGGGAAGGCCGCCATGGTGGACGCAAGGACATGCGTCGGGCGGTCGACGTTCGCCTTGCTGCGACGCTCGCGAAGCTGAAGGGAGCCCGGCTGCGGCGGGGCGCTCGAAGGGGTGAGTGCAGCGGCGTCCTTGGCAGCTTCCGGTTGCGGGAGGGGGGCTGAGAGCAGGGTAGGGGACGCGGGGGCGTGCTCGCTGATAGGGATGGAGGAGACCGACGAGAGCGGCGCCATGGGCGGCTGCGCCGGTTTGGACAGAGGACTAGTCCGATCGCCACGGGCGCCATGGCGCAGGAAGGTCCCATATTCGTCGATGAGAACCTCCGGCGCCACACGCTTGGCAGCAGAGGGCGCAGTGGCCGCCGCGGGCCCACCCACCCTCTTGCCCTTGTCGGATTGCGAGCCCACCTCCTTGGAGCCGGTGCGAGTGTGGCGGCCGCGTTTGCCATCCCAGCCTTCATCTTCCTCCGAAGATTTATCGAGCGTGTCTTCGTCTTCGTCGTTCCTGCGCGGAGCCGGAGGGGGTCGGGGAAGAGAGGGCCCGCCCCTCTCCACTCCCTTCTCCACCTCCACACGCACCTTGTATCCTTGGCCGTTGACGCACATGAGAAAGGAGTCGGGGAGCTTCCTGCCGGCCCTGCAACCGAATTGCATGCGGATGGGAAGGTTGGGGTCTTCGAAGGTAGCCTCGTCCACCAACATGGGGCGCCCCACGGGTCTGGCAGCGACACGCAGGCGGGCCGTGTTGCGGAAAGGAGGCGGGACGCCATGGAGCTTGACCCAAATCTCGGAGAGAACCTCGGAAGCCTGAGCATCCATTGCTCCCTCTAGCACTATTGCTTTGGCTTTCGAGATCGGCAGCCGCAGGCCTCCCCCACGGATTGCCACGCGCAGGTTGCCCGCGGAAGGGAAGACAAGCGTGAAGTCCGCATCGCTCAACTGCCGGACTTGCCACGCCTAGGATTCATCCACCAGTTCCTTAAATTCTTCCTCGACTTGGGCCGCCGACAACTTGTCCCCTTCAACGTAGACCGTGGCCGAATTAGGGGGGGCAAGGGAGGTTTCTTCATCATTAACTTCAAGGCACATGAACCCGATCCCATCGTGTCCATATCCAGCCCAATAGGGATCGAAACGAGCATCGGCTGCGTTGCACATGGCGGAGGGATGCCCTTTGCAATTGCATTTGACACAATATGGCTCGTCCTCGCAGTCCGCTTGACGGTGCTGACTTGGCCGCAGTTGTAACAGGTGAGCTTGGAGTTCTCCGCGCTCGGGCCGAGTTCGCCTGCAACATCAGAGGCCCCAGCCCCCTCGGCTGGCCCCTCGGAGGTCCTTGGCTAGCTTCCTTGTCGCCTCGCACCCGGAGCAGCATCCCTACTGCGCTCGCGCCCGCGGGGGAGAGGACCTGGAGCGCCGCGCGGGGGAGCCTCCCAACGGCGACCCGTGTCAGCACGATGCGGCGAGGAGGAGCGGCCGCCGTCCTGAGACCGTCGGGGGGAGGAGGAGTGGCGGCCGCCAGCGTGGCGCGGTGACGATTGCCGCCCACCGAAGCGGCGGCGTTGCTCATCTTGCTCGCGGGCGAGGCGTTCCTGGAGCTCGCGGCGGTTGCCGCCGCCCGCGTAGTCGGCGAAGCTCCGCTTCCCGCCCCGGCGGTCTTCGTTCTTGCGGTTGCGGTCCATGCGGATCAGACGCGGAGGGAGAGTGGGATCTGGAGAATACACCAAGTGCTTGGCCTTGAACCTATATCGCCGCACGTCGTCAATGGGGGCTGGGACCCCTAGCGCACGGTCGAGAGATGCTTTCGGAAGCCACCACCACGTATTATAAGCCTCCTGGACGGTTGGGATTGAACACCTAGGTGATCTAACGGACGAGGAGGGCGCAGAGACCTGGATCGCGGAACTGGGCCCCGGCCCAAGTGCTCGATGAGAGGCGCGAAGCGCTATCGGGCCCTCAGCCGCGATAGGAGCTGGGCCGAGAGTCGGGCTCGACCCATCCGGGCCCAACCTGACGCGAGCCAGCGGGGGAGCGCCCACCCGCAACCCTAGCGAGGTGGGGTTCCTCACCGCCGCCGACCGCGCCGCCGTGGCCCCCGGCCGCACCGCCCCGTCGAGCACGACTGCCAGGGAGCCTACCAGCACGGAGGCCGGCCCCGGGCTCTGCGGCTGCCCCGTTGAGACGCAGAGCGGGGGGAAATCCGCCGCCGAGGGCGCACACGCCGGAGATCGCGGTTGGGCGCCGTCGGAGACCACCAAGGAGGGCAGCAGGGTGCTCCCCTGAGCATCCCCTGCCGGAGAGGCCACGCGCGCGTCGACCCCGCCCATCGGGGGCGGCATGAAATCGCCAAGGCATCTGGGAAGCGGAGATCTGCGAGGAGGGGAACAGCTTGGAGAAACCGGCGAGGGAGGGGCGGACCGCCGTTCCGAGTCGCTCTCCGAGGGCGCCGAGTCGACGGTGGGCGCCAGAGAAGGCCCGCGCGCCTCCGAGCTTGTTGCGCGAGCGGCGGACCTCCGGTGGCGGCGCCGGGAGGAGCGAAGGGAGGGGCGACGGGCCAGTCGCCTTGCGCATCGCGTGCGCCTAGGCACATACCTGTCCCAAGAGTCCTCAACGCGGGATCGTTCGGTCTGTCTCCACCAAGCTCCTGCAGCTCATCAGCATACTCAAGGACAGCAGGGCAGATCTTCCTGCCGTGATGGAAACATCAAGGCATTCATAAATCTTCGACCAACCTAGATATAACCCGTGTTTTTCTCCTTTTTAAAGTGTTTTCTCTGTACAAGTTGTAACACAAAGGTGCAGCACACGGCCGGCTGACCGGACGTGCTAAACCTGCTCTGACACAAAGTCTAAACCAATTAGTACCTTACCTGAAACCTACTATCCTATACGTAAGACGTAACCCACATGGACACAACGTCCTAACCGGACTACTATGGACATGCAAACTTAGCAAATTAGAAAACCTAGTTCATTAATCTAAACTCATGATTGCATAAGGAGAGGGATTTTTCTCGATTCAATCTGTGAGTTGCTGTATATCTGCCCGGCCGGCAGTCATCGCAATTCGGAAGGAGACCAGCTGCTCGTGTGAGGCGGAACCCAAAGCCACTGCAATCAGATTTCCGAGGAAAGCAGAAACTCACGAGATATCCGGCCGGCAATCTAGAATAAGCTACTATCATGACCAAATAGGCAGCTCCTTTTCAGGCTGCAATTTAAAACCGCAATCTGTATTCAATAAGAACACGGGAGTAGATCGATTACAACTCTTTATTTTTCTTAGAATAAGATGGATTTCCGGTCTCCTGGCTGAACCACATCGGATCCGACTATTTCTCTGCGCCGGCAGGCAGTCATCGGGTTTGGATTTTGGAAGCAGAGCCGCAATTTTCACCATCCATCAAGTGCCAGATTTCACCCTCGGCAGATCTACCAAGGAGCTATGGAGGTGAAGAGCTCGTTGCCCTTTCTTTTCCACTAAAACCAGGATTTCGCAATTTCATTCTCGGCCGTATCTTTTGTTTACGGAGAGAAGAACCCTTCCTTTAGCTCCAGTCCAAGTCGCTTCACTAAAACCAGGATTTTTAGCGGGAAAATCATCTTGGAGACTGAATCAAATTTGCTTCTTTTGTAATCGCAATATTTTTGTGGAAAAAAGTATACTAATTCCAGTTTGTATCCGTTGGTACTTGCATCAAAGGTTTTTTTTTTTTTTTGCAGAGTACTTACATCGAAGTTGCAGCTACGAGAATATCAAAATTAGTGTGAAATCATCTCTCATTTGTTCCCATGCTACTGCAGGAACGCAACAGAGATGATAAAATCAGCACCTTGCCCAACGACATCCTGGTCAACGTTCTTGACCGTCTCGATGTCACCAACGCTGCAAGAACCAGCCTCCTCTCTAGACGGTGGAGTAATCTCTCCGCCAAGCTTCCCCGACTCATAATAAATCCCCTGCCTGAGCGTGTGTCACGCAGCGCCGACTTGGTTCGGACCAACGCAGCCGCTGTTGAAGCCACAAGGAGCATGCTGACACGCAGAAATCCAGGGGGAGACACCATCCGCCTCCTGTCTACGACGTTCTACATGAGAGGAGATGCCCCCATATCTATTGGACGTGTTGTTGGCAATGCCATGGTGGCACACGAGATTGAGAGAGCCGAGTTCACGGTTTTGACAGTAAAGGAACGGCAACAGTGCACTCTCGATGATGTGCTGAACTATGGGGCACAGTTTGTGTCATTTTTCAATCAGTGCGTCAATGCATTTGCTGGTCTGACACGCCTCTACCTGGAGAATTGCAGATTTACTGAATCTGACTTCGTGAGCAACATCTTTGTGACTTGCGAGCGGTTACAATATTTAGGTTTTCTCAATTGCGACACGGAGAATTGGATAACGCTCCAGATTGAACACGCACAGCTCAGTGAGCTCAGTATGATCAATTGCCGTTTTGACAAAGTCAAACTCAAGTGGCTCCCAAGAATCATCCGGGCAACGTACACATGTTGGATATCCTTCAAAGAACTACCGCTGTCATTTGGTCATGTCCCATTGCTCGAGTATCTGAACCTCACAAATGTTAGTCGCAGTTGGCACGAAACGGTCAAATTAAGTACGTTACTTTCTGAGACAAATATACAAGACCTGCGCTTGGGGTTTCTATGCGAAAAGGTAAGTCGGGATGATTGCTTTGTACTGGCTTCACGTGCTCTCTACTCATCCTATTATGTGTTCTTTTGTTTAAGATCATCCTATTGTGTGTTTATTGTTGCAGATTTGGGTTGAACCAGAGTATCTGACCGATCGGTTGGCATCCGCGTTCCACAGACTAAGGATTGTCAATCTAGTCAGCATTCCTGAAGGGTCTGATCTCACGTGGACAATGTTCATTCTGGAAGCTGCGCCATCCCTTGAAGAGTTGTACATATCGGTATGTTCTCACCTTAATCCACATGTTCTGTTTTTGTGGGTTACTCTGCTATATGAAGGTACCTAGAGCTTGTTATATGCTTTTTGTTTGAGCTGTTGATCTCACGTGCCTATTTCATAGGACCGAATCTGTTCCATTTACCTATGTCGTATGAGCGGCAAACCCCGAACATGTTCCATTTACCTATGTCCTATGGTGGAATGCAGGTAATGGATCATCCGTGTGAAATGATACTGGACGAGGAGAAGAGGAGGGAGCTCTCCTTTAGCGAGAAGAAGGGCGTCGAGTGGGAATCACCTAGATCAAACTTCAAGCACCTCCGCCTTACCAAGCTCATCGTATTTTGTTTTGTGAATTACATGGTGTGTCATGTCAAGCGTGTGATGAAAGCAGCGGTGAATCTGAAGGACGTGTACCTGTATGATCGACTGGCATGTAGCGAGTGCCAACATATTCCCGTTTTCCAGCCCGGTAGGCTTCCACGGGCACAGAAGAAATTGAAGGCGATGAAGAAGCTATTGATCCAGGGCATCGAGTCGGCTCCGAGAATTCACTTGCTAACCCCTTCTCCTGAAATGGACACTGACCATGTTGCAAGGGTACCGTAGTGTTTTGGTTATTTAAGAGTTAAGACTCCTACTTATCTGCCTCAAAAGATGGCTGAAGGGGTTTCAGGCAGCTTACCTGATAAAAGTGGGTTAGAGTAGTCAATTAAAAAGAAAATGGTTAGAGTATTCTACGACTTGTGGCGCTTTTGTTTTCCCAAAACCAGTTGGAAGTAGTTGTGGCACTAGTGCAATAAGAATCACTTAATCCTGTTGTTGTCTTAGTAAATTATAGGACCAGGTTTATAGAGTTATATTGGATTTTGATCCTATCATGTGTAATCCTCTGTTTGTCGTGTCGGTGACAGAGTGCACCAATTGATACGGTCATTTGAGATCTGGAAGCTGAACTATACATGCGGTCGGCAAAACAAACCTGAAGAAGCATGAGCATATTGAGTGAAGGCTCCAGGCAATATCATGCGGATTTCTGTCGTTGCTAGCCCCTCATTGTGGCTTCTGCTCTCGTGCCCGCGAAGCAGAGTTTGTCATCCACCATGGCAGCCGATGTGCAACGGCAGGCATTGCCGCAGGGACAGAAGAGAAGTCGTCAACCTGTCTCCCTGTAATGCACCGTCTTCTCAACGTGTAAACCACGTCAAAGTGGATCATTATTCATGCCTCATCTGTGATGTACCAGTATTCCCAGATACAATAAAACAAAGAGAAAATCAATTTGAAAATTCAGAGTCAAGAAATATAGCAAGTGCAATACATACATGAAAGTAAAAGTTCCCAAGATGAACAACACATTCGGAATTTAGTGTAAGAAACTAAAAACCTTAGCATGAAAATGTTTTGTTATTCGGATGCTCCCTACATATCCATAGGGACAGAGAACTGTACCCAGAGAAAACTACAGGTTGAAGCACTAAAAGCGGCAAGCCTGAACATATGTACGGTAAATGTCTAGTTTTCAGCGATAAAATTGAAGCCGGAAAGACAGCTTCTTGCATCGTCTCTGAATGACCATATATATATGTAGGTTACGAAAATTGAAGGACTCCGCGCTTCTCAACCGAAATTTCAGCCCATCATGTTAGAGTCCGCGACAGAAGGGAAGTCGTCAACCTGTCTCCCTGTAATGCACCGTCTCCTCAACGTGTAAACCACGTCAAAGTGGATCATTATTCATGCCTCATCTGTGATGTACCAGTATTCCCAGATACAATAAAACAAAGAGAAAACCAAGTTGAAAATTCAGAGTCACGAAATTTTGCAAGTGCAGCACTGTTATATATATATATACAGGAAAGTAAAAGCTCCCAAGATGAACAACACATTTAGAACGTAGTGTAAGAAACTAAAAAATTTAGCATGAAAATGTTTTGTCATTCGGATGCTCCTACATATCCATAGGGACAGAGAACCGTACCCAGAGAAAACTACAGGTTGAAGCACTAAAAGTGGAAAGCCTGAACATATGATCGGTAAATGTCTAGTTTTCAGCGATAAAATTGAAGCTGGAAAGACAGCTTCTTGCATCGTCTCTGAATGACCATATATATATGTAGGTTACGAAAATTGAAGGACTCCGCGCTTCTCAACTGAAATTTCAGCCCATCATGTTAGAGTCTGCGAGAGAGGCGATTAGATGGTTAAAGTATTCTACGACTTGTGGCGGGTTTCCTTGTTTGATCTGCTTCTGTTTTCCCAAAACCAGTTGTCAGTAGTTGTGGCACTAGTGCAATAAGAATCACTTAATCCTGTTGTTGTGTAAGTAAATTTATGGACCAGGTTTATAGAGTTATATTGGATTTTGATCCTATGATGTGTAATCGTTTGTTTGCCGTGTCGGTGACAGAGTGCACCAATTGATACGGTCATTTGAGATCTGGAAGCTGAACTGTACGTGCGGTCGGCAAAACAAACCTGAAGAAGAATGAGCATATTGAGTGAAGGCTCCAGGCAATATGATGCGGATTTCTGTCGTTGCTAGCCCCTCATTCTCGTGCCCGCGGAGCAGAGTTTGTCATCCACCATGGCAGCCGACGTGCAACGGCAGGCATTGCCGCAGGAACAGAAGGGAAGTCGTCAACCTGTCTCCCTGTAATGCACCGTCTCAAGATTGAACTGTTCCCAGATCGACTGAGACATAAGCAAAAATCAGTCAGCTGAAACTCAGCAATTTCCATAAATCAAACTGAACATCCGGCCACGCTCTTCCTCCCTCGGCTGCTCGAAAACGAGCTCGCACCGAGCAGCTCCCCGCCGGCAATGACCAAGCTCGCGGCCTTTCAAGACATCTGCCAGCCCTGCCTCCGTGTCTCCGATTTTCTTAGTGCTGCGGTGAGCATATTCCCGGAAGTAATCACTCGGGTGAGCCCCCTAGAGGCGTCCACGACCGTGCCTTCCCGCCACTGTAGGTCGAGGCCGGCGTCCAGTTCGTTGTTTTCACGGCGACCCAGCTCATCCAGTTGCTTTCGTCGGCACTGCAGAGTCCGCGTGGAGCTCCTGGACACGTCCCCGTAGACCTCCCCTCGCTCCGGCGCGCTCGCTATGAAGCTTTGCTACGGCGTTCTGTCATGTTGGCCGCGTCGCCGTGCCGGTGCCGGTGCGCTTACGTCGAGCAGGCACTGCAGCAGCGTGCACCAACCCGACGACGTCCAGCAGAGCAGGTACTAGAGCGCGGCGGCCAGAGCGTGTTATGAGTGTCTACGTGGTGGACTTGATTTTACCACCCGCCGCAGGACACGCTGTGCGGCGCGCTCGCCGAGGCCGGCGGAGACGCGGACGAACCCGGCGCCTCTGTTTTCCGGCGGGCGCGCACCGTCGCGCTGGGCTTGGAAATCTTCGTCGTCGAGTGGACGCACGCAGTCACGGGCGTGACGCGTGCCTGCGCGCCCGCAGCGGTACTTGACCGTCGTGTTCTACGTCGCCGTGTCCTGCGAGGGCGCGCTAGCTAGCTGGCATTGTAGGCGAACGTCAGCGCCGGGTCCTGCGAGGATCGTGTCCGTCTCCTGAGCGCGTCGGCGAGCGCTGCCCAGCGGCAGCTGCGTGGTGGGTGCCAGCATGAGGACGCGGGCACTGGAGACGCTTTGGGTTCACCGGTTTTCAGAGAAACGTTTCTTCGAATTCGAATATAGGCAACCTCTACCTCTACTGCCTCGCTCTACACCGTGCAGCTTCATCGACGCCTGACGCCCTCGTGTCGGACATCCCTAACCCGATCCTGTTGGCGTCTGAATGTCTGATGGTGCCCTTGTTAGCGATCCCAAGCTCTACCGCAGTCTGACCAAGGCTGTGATGTAGGCAGACTTGTCATCATCTCGTTTCCCTATTTTTATTCTCCTACATACAGGTTGATGCCCAGCCAGCAAAGGCGAGCGCGAGGATGCCGTCGTGGACATCTGAATGTCCAAATACATCTGCACTCTGCAGGTAGTGAATTGATTCCCTTTTAGGAGAGATCCCCTGCTTCATCGGTGAGCTACACAACGGCTGAATCTATGTGTGCACAACGTAAGGAGTCTGAAATGGAATACGCTTCCATCAAACAAGTACCACGCCGGCTTGAATGCCAGCGACGGCCTGACAGTGACCGGGCATGTGGGAAGTGGACGCGACCTTCATCCTGTCGGTGGCACGCTGACAATGCACGAGAGACGCCCGTCGCCGGCAGCCTCCGGTCGTTGCAGCAGTCTGGTGTTTGTCGGGAAGGGTGTCGTCAGCGTGGGTGGACGCCGGCAGCACCTGCGCGTGGGGCGGGCCAGAGGTCTCGGAGAATTTGCGCATGCATCGGCGGCGTCTCGATTGAGGATGCTACCGCCTGCCGGAGGTGATGTCCGGCATGATCCTAGCCGAGGACGATCTCCATTGTTTTGCAGACGTGGTGGACATGAGCGGTATGGAGCGCAACAGAGCGCGCGGAGCTGATGAACAGTTAGTTAGGAGTAGGAGAGGGCCGTCAGGTGCTGCGTACTGGACAAGGACACGGACCATTTCACGCACATCCGGCAAAGAGGCCTCACCATGACCAGACGGAGGGCAGATCTTGCAAGGGCCGTGTACCTCCTAGACGATTATTTCGGTGATGTCGTGTCGCTGCAACCCTTTTCATTGTCAGGATCCATCTCATTCTCAAGATGGGAAAGCAAAGATCATGCCTCTCGTCTACAGTATTTTTAAGTTAGTTTCTTGTCGACCCATAAGTTAGTCGGTTAATAGGTTAGTAGTATTGTACTCGTGCTTTATTTTCTTCTATCTCTACTTTTGATTTAGGGCGCTCGGGATCCAATGAATTGATTAGACTCTAATGTTAACTAGCTATACGCTAAACACAACAAAACAGTACTCCCCCCGTCCCAAAATACAAATCGCGCTATTTTTTAGGTGGTCTTTGATGGTCAACTTTGACCATAAATATATAACAAACTATAGGGATTAAGAATGTATAGATGGTATCGTTGAACTCGTCTTCTAAAACTCTTTCATTTCATATATCTTTATACTATTTACGTCGACATATTATAATGATAAATCATGGTCAAAGTTCGACACCGTTGACCAGCGAAATTAAAGGGCCCCTTATATTTTGGAACGGAGGGAGTAGTAAATTTCGCTCTGCTAAATTGGTCTCTACAGATTTATCTTCCATAGCTTATTACTTGCTTTGTCATAGAGATTCATGAAGAAAAATGTGCAAATTTGTCTAGAAGATAAATTTGAACGGGAGAAAAGAGCTAGTATCGAAAGGGTGTCCAAAGTTATTTGTTTACACAAATCAAAAGTGAACTAATAAACCGGCAATTTCAGCTCGAAAAATAGGAACATAAGAAAGGATGGAAATATTCTCAACAATTGATAAAACCAAAAACCCGAATGAAAGGAAAACAAAAACCCAGACGTACTAACCAAAATGGCTACCTTACACAACCATGAAGAAATTAATTAAGCTCCATGAATAGCAATACATTGGAGAAAAGAAACTCAACAAGGAAAAATAATAATTCAAAACCTTGTCCTATTTTACAAACTCTATTATTACCTCTTCTTCTTGTCCTATGCTAACGTACATGGTGATCCATTGATGTATCGAGAAAGTAATTAAAGATCGATCGTGCTACTCACATGATGCATAGATGGAAAATGGATTTATGGTGTAATCAATGAGGGGTTGTTCCGGCAATCCCTTGGCGCCGACGTTGAAGAACTCGATGATGACCTCCAGCGGGAGCCCCTTGGTCTCCGGCACCTTGAGGGCGACAAATACGAGAGCGATGCAGCACACGCATGCGTAGATCCAAAAGACACCCGCAAGACCGATAGAGTTGAGCATGACAGGCAAGCTGTACGTCACAATGATGTTGCCGATCCAAAAGGTGAGGGGGCATAGAGCGATGCCGAGGCCGCGAACCCTGGTGGAAAAGATCTCGGCACAGAGGATGTTGGGGATGGGGCTGAATCACATGACGAAGGTGCGGAAGTAGACGATGGCGAAGCACGTGGAGAGCGCGACATGGGCGGTGGTGGCCATGGGCACCACGTTGGCGATGATGAGGACAAGGAGGGAGAGGATGAGCACGGGGATGGTCCAGAGGAGAAGGCTACGCCGGCCGGCCACGTCCATGAGCCGCATGGCGATGTCGATGCTCTGTGGCGTGTAGTAGAGCACGCCATTGATGCCGGAGAACTGCATGAGACATGCAAGCATAACAAGTGTTGCCTCATATATCAGCACACATATATGGCACGTCCATGTGAGATGAGAGAAAACACAAATAAATACATGTAGGATATTGTACCTGCTGGAGGATCTGGATCATCATACTACAGAAGAGGGTGTGGCGGACGCCGGGAGCAAGGAGCTCCCGCCAACATGGGCCAGAGCCGCCGGCGGCCTTAGTGGCGATAGCTTCTAGTGGGTTGGCGAAGGCAGGCTCAGTGGTGCTTTGGCCGATGAGAACGTCCTTGGTGTAGAGCATGGACGGGCTCACCAGTGATGCGACATGCACGTACTCGCCGCCAGTGCCGTCTGCGCCTCCCGGAACGCCCTCCTCATGCAGGTTCATCCTCTTGACGCCGCCGCGTTTGACACCGTCAGGGCCCACCTTCTCTGTCCACTTCCACGCCAGCTGCCACTCGCCACCTACGCCCCTTGTGCTAGCTGAGTCCACGCCGCCACCGCCGCTGCTAAACCGTTGCATGCTCGACTGGCTTGGCAACACCTCGCTTCCATTGTTCGTCCTGCTCTCCACCTCGGTGCTCTGCCTCGACAACAGCGGTGCCTCAAGCCCGCCGGGAGCCCCCGCCTGGTCCTCCTCGTTGTCGTACGGGTACTCGTCATCGTCGTCGTCCTGCGTCGCGTTCTCCTCGTCCCACAAGCCAGCAACACCGCCGCCGGCAGCGGGCCTCTCGGACATGCTGAGCATGCTGCCGAGGTTGGGGAACAGCATGCTGCCCCTCATGCTTCCGGTGGCGTCGTCGACACCAGGGAGCCGCTCGTGCACACTTCTGAGAAGCGCCACGACGGGGTCCTTCATCAATTCGAACATGCTCCCATGCGTCCCCGATCCCTGCTGTAGCCCGAGCGCGCTGCCAAGCATGCTGCCCCTCTCGTCGGCAACAGGCTGCGCCACCCACGACAGCCCTTGCTCCATCCCGTACAGCGTCACGGTGTCCCTCTGCTCCTTGTCGCCGTCCGCTGGGACGACGACGTACTCCTCGATCTCCGTCTCACCGGAGCTGCCCAAACCTTCGACCAACAGCGCCATATCGCCAGAGACGTCCTCCCTGCCCCGCAGCATCTCCAGGACCACCCTGGCCTCCTTCATCCTCCCCTTGCTGACTAGCCACCGCGGCGACTCCGGCAGGTAGAACACCATCAGCAGCAGGTAGATTAGCGATGGCGCGAAGAGCACGCCGAGCATGGTCCGCCAGCTAGGGTCGAGGTGGAGCGTCATGGCAAAGATCATGCAGTAGGATACGAACATCCCCAAGGATCCCGTGAACTGCGGCAGGGTGTTAAGCAGGCCCCGGATCTCGGGCGGCACCGTCTCGGAGATGTAGACGGTGATGAGCATGACGGCTAGGCCGACGCCAGAGCTGTCGACAAGGAGCGCTAGGAGGAGCACGTGCACGTTGAGGGACCACAACATGATGAGCCCGCCCGCGAAGTAGAGGAGCGAAGAGGCGATGAGCATGGGGTGGCGGCCCACCATGTCGGCGACGGGGCCAGAGAAGGTGGTGATGATGGTGGCGCCAATGAGGGAGCTGGCGACGACGAGGCCCTCGATGGCAGGCTGCGTCTCGAGGTGGAACTCGCGCTTGATATAGAGGACGGCCCCGGCGATGGTCGCGTTATCCCAGCCTAGCAGCAGGTTGCCGATGGTGGCTGCCATGGCCACCAGCACCGCTTCCCTCATGGCCGAGTGTGTGGATACGGTTTTCCTACGCTATCGTACATGATGATCCATCGGTGGATCGAGAAACTAATTAAAGATCGATCGTGCTACTCACATGATGCATTGATGGAAAATTGATTGGTGGTGCAATCAATCAAGGGGTTGTTCCGGCAATCCCTTGGCGCCGACGTTGAAGAACTCGATGATAACTTCAAGCGGGAGCCCCTTGGTCTTCGGCACCTTGAGGGCGACAAATACGAGAGCGATACAGCACACTCATGCATAGATCCCAAAGACGCCCGCAAGATCGATGGAGTTGAGCATGACGGGCAAGCCGTATGTTACAATGATGTCGCCGATCCAAAAGGTGATGGAGCATAGCGCGATGCAGAGGTCGCGGACCCTTGTAGGAAAGATCTCGGCACAGAGGATGTTGGGGATGGGGCCGAATCCCATGACGAATGTGCATAAGTAGACAATGACGGAGCAGGTGGAGAGCGCGGCATGGGCGGTGGTGGCCATGGGCACCACGTTGGGGACAATGAGGACGAGGAGGGAGATGATGAGCACGGGGATGGTCCAGAGGAGAAGGCTACGCCGGCCGGCCACGTCAATGAGACGCATGGCGATGCCGATGCGGGGCATCATGAGGAACGTGCTGAGTCCCGAGATGAGGATGGAGGGCGGAGTCGGCGCTTAGGCCGAGGCCCGCGAGGAGGACGCTCACGCCAGCCTGGTCCAAGATATGCGGCGTGTAGTAGAGCACGCCATTGATGCCCAAGAACTGCATGAGACATCAAGCAAAACAAATGTTGCCACGTAAGCTCACATATATGGCACGCACGTCAGATGAGAGAAAATAAATACAAGTATTTGTACCTGCTGGAGGATTTGGATCATCATGTGCAGAAGAGGGCGTGGAGGACGTCGGGAGCGAGGAGCTCCCGCAAACGTGGGACAGAGCCGGCGGCGGACTTGGTGGCAACGGCTTCCGGCGGGTTGGCGAAGGCGGGCTCGGTGGGGCTCTATATGATGAGAACGTCCTTGGTGTAGAGCATGGACTGGCTCACAAGTTCCGCGGCATGCACGGACCCACCGCCGGTGCCGTCGGCGCCTCCTGGGACGTCCTCCTCGTACAGGTACATTCACTTGACACCGTCAGGGCCTTCTCGGTCCACTTCCGCGCCAGCTGCCACCCGCCACCGATACCCATCGTGCTAGCCGCGTCCATGCCGCCTCCACCGCTGCATGCTCGGCTGGCTGGGCACCACCGCGTTTGCATTGTTCGTCCTGCTCTCCACGTCGGTGCTCTGCCTCGACAGCAGCGATGCCTCTAGCCCGCTAGGAGCCCCTGCCTAGTCCTCGTTGTTGTCGGACAGGTACTAATCGTCATCGTCCGACGTCACATTCTAATCATCTCACAAGCCAGCAGCACCGCCGTCGGCAACGGGCCTCTCGGACATGCCGAGCATGCTGCCGAGATTGGGGAGCAGCGTGCTACCCCACATGCTCCCGGTGCTGGCACCGGCACCAGGGAGCCGCTCGTGCACGCTTCCGAGCAGCGCCATGACGGGGTCCTTCATCATGTCGAACATGCTCCCCTGCCTCCCCGATCCATGATGTAGCCCGAGCGCCCTGCCAAGCATGTTTCCCCTCCCGCCGGTGATGGGATGGGCCACCCACGACAGCCCCTGCTCTGGCCCGTACAGCGTCACAATGTCCCTCTTCTCGTGGTCGCCGTCCGCCGGGCCGACGACATACTCCTCGATCTCCGTCTCGCCGGAGCTGCCTAAACCTTCGACCAACAGTGCCATCTCGCCGGAGACGTCCTCCATGTCCCGTAGCATCTCTAGCATCACCCTTGCATCCTTCAACCTTCCCTTGCTGACCAGCCATTGCGGCGATTCCGGAAGGTAGAGCACGGTGAATAGCAGGTAAATGAGCGAAGCGTGAAGAGCACGCCGAGCATGGTCCGCCAACTGGGGTCGAGGTGGAGCGTCATGGCAAAGATCATGCAGTATGCCACAAACATCCCCAAGGATCCCGTGAACTGGGACAGGGTGTTGAGCAGGCCTTGTATCTCGGGCGGCGCCGGCGCTGGTACCAGGGAGCCGCTCGTGCACGCTTCCGAGCAGCGCCATGACGGGGTCCTTCATGATGTTGAACATGCTCCCCTGCCTCCCCGATCCCTGATGCAGCCCGAGCGCCCTGCCGAGCATGCTGCCCCTCCCGCCGGCGACGGGCTGGGCCACCCACGACAGCCCCTGCTCTGGCTCGTACATCGTCACAGTGTCCCTCTTCTCCTGGTCGGCGTCCGCCGGGCCGACGACGTAATCCTCGATCTCCGTCTTGCCGGAGCTGCCCAAACCTTCGACCAATAGTTCCATCTCGTCGGAGACGTCCTCCCTGTACCGTAGCATCTCCAGCACCACCCTGGCCTCCTTCATCCTTCCCTTGCCGACCAGCCATCGCGGCGATTCCTGCAGGTAGAGCACGGTGAGCAGCCGGTAGATGAGCGAGGGCGCGAAGAGCACGCCGAGCGTGGTCCGCTTGCTGGGGTCGAGGTGGAGCGTCATAGCAAGATCATGCAGTAGGACACAAACATCCCCAAGGATCCCGTGAACTGGGGCAGGGTGTTGAGCAGGCACCGTATCTCGGGCAGTGCCGTCTCGGAGTTGTAGACAGGGACGAGCGTGACGGCGAGGCTAACGCCGAAGTCGTCGATGAGGCGGGCCAGGAGGAGCACGTGCATGTTGTAAGAACACAACATGATGAGCCCGCCCGCGAAATACAGGAGCGAGGACATGCTCCCCTGCCTCCCCAATCCCTGCTGGAGCCCGAGCGCACTGCCAAGCATGTTGCCCCTCTCGCCGGCGACGGGCTGAGCCACCCACGACCTCCCCTGCTCCGGCCCGTACAGCGTCACAGTGTCCCACTTCTCCTGGTCGCCCTCCGCTGGATCATCATACCACAGAAGATGGGCGTAGCGGACGCCGGGCGCGAGGAGCTCCCGCCAAAGTGGGCCAGAGCCGGCGGCGGCCTTGGTGGCAACGACTTCCGGTGGGTTGGCGAAGGCGGGCTCGGTGGGGCTCTTGCCGATGAGAATGTCCTTGGTGAAGAGCATGGACTGGCTCACCAGTGCCGCGGCATGCACGTACTCGCTGTTGACGCCTCCCGGGACCCCCTCCTCATGCAGGTACATCCTCTTGACACCCCCGCGTTTGACGCCGTCACGGCCCACCTTTTCGGTCCACTTCCACGACAGCTACCACCCGCCATCGATACCCATCGTGCTAGCCGCGTCCACGTCGCCGTTGCTAAACCGATGCATGCTCGACTGTCTGGGCATCATCTCGTTTGTATTCTTCGCCCATTTCTCCACCTCGGTGCTCTGTGTCGACACCAATGGTGCCTCTAGCCCGCTGGGAGTCCCCGCCCGGTCCTCGTCGTTGTCGGAGAGGTACTGGTCGTCCTTGTTCGACATCACGTTCTCCTCGTCCCACAAGCCAGCAGCACCGCCGCCGGTAGCGGGCCTCTCGGACATGCTGAACATGCTGCCGAGGTTGGGGAACATTGTGCTACCCCTCATGCTCCCGGCGCCGTCGGCACTAGGGAGCCGCTAGTGCACGCTCCCGAGCAGCGCCACAACGGGGTCCTTCATCATGTCAAACATGCTCCCCTTCCTCCCCGATCCCTGCTGGAGCCCGAGCGCGCTACTGAGCATGCTTCCCCTCCCGCCGTTGACGGGTTGCACCACCCACGATAGCCCCTTCTCTGCTCTGGTCTCCGTCCGTCGGGCCGACGACGTACTCCTCGATCCCCATCTCGCCGGAGCTGCCCAAACCTTCGACCAACAACGCCATCTTGCCATAGACGTCCTCCCTGTCCCGTAGCATCTCCAGCACCACCCTGGCCTCCTTCATCCTTCCCTTGCTGACCAGCTACCGTGGCGACTCCGGCAGGTAGAGCACGGTGAGGAGCAGGTAGATGAGCGAGGGCCCGAAGAGCACACCAAGCATGGTCCGCCAGCTGGGGTCGAGGTGGAGCGGCATGGCAAATATCATGAAGTAGGACACGAACATCCCCAAGGATCCCGTGAACTTGGGGAGGTTATTGAGCATGCCCCGTATCTCGGGCGGCGCCGTCTCGGAGATGTAGACGGCGGCAAGCGTGTCGGCGAGGCCGAAGACATCGACGAGCATGTACACGTTGGGGGACCATAGCATGATGAGCCCGCCCGCGAAGTAGAATAGCGATGAGGCGATGAGCATGGGACGGCGGCCCACAATGTCGGAGATGGGGACGGAGAAGGTGGTGATGATGGTGGCGCCGATGAGGGAGGGGGCGACGACGAGGCCCTCCATGGCCGGTTGCATCTCGAGGTGGAACTCGCGCTTGATGTAGAGAACAGCCCCGGCGATGGCCGCATTATCCTAGCCTTGCAGCAGGTTGCCGATGGCGGCCGCCACGGCCACCAGCACCGTGCCCCTCATGGTCGACCGGCGACCAGTCGGTGATCAATTAGCGGACATGTCAGAGAGACGGACAGAGCTCCTGATGGGAACGGAACAGAGGAATTGGTTAGGCACGTATGAATCGGATACAGATAGGAGGATGGACAATGGAGTCTAGCAACTGCCAGTATAGTTCGCCAAGCGCCCCGGGCGCAGAACCCACTAGTAGCAGCGTGTTCCAGCAATCCCTTGGCGCCGACGTTGAAGAACTCGATGATAACCTCAAGCGGGAGCCCCTTGGTCTTCGGCACCTTGAGGGCGACAAATACGAGAGCGATGCAGCACACGCATGCGTAAGCATGACGGGCAAGTTGTATGTCACAATGATGTCGCCGATCCAAAAGGTGAGGGAGCATAACTCGATGCAGAGGCCGCGGACCCTGGTGGGAAAGATCTCGGCACACATGATGTTGGGGATGGGGCCGAATCCCATGACAAAGGTGCAGAAGTAGATGATGACGGAGCAGGTGGATAGTACGGCATGGGCGGTGGTGGCCATGGGCACCACATTGGCGACGATTAGGACGAGGAGGGAGAGGATGAGCACGGGGATAGTCCATAGGAGAAGGCTACGCCGTCCGGCCACGTCCATGAGACGCCTGGCGATGCCTATGTTGGGCATCATGAGGAGCGTGGTGAGTCCCGAGATGAGGATGGAGTTGGAGTTGGCGCTTAGGCCAAGGCCCACGAGGAGGACGCTCACGCTGGCATGGTCCAAGATCCGCGTCGTGTAGTATAGCACGCCATTGATGCCCAAGAACTGCATGAGACATCAAGCAGAACAAATGTTGCCACGTCAGCTCACATTTATGGCACGCCACGTCAGATGAGAGAATAAATACAAGTATTGTACCTGCTGGAGAATCTGGATCATGATACCACAGAAGAGGGTGTAGCGGACGCTGGGCGCGAGGAGCTCCCGCCAACATGGGCCAGAGCCGGCGGCGGCCTTGGTGGAAACGGCTTCCGGCGGGTTGGCGCAGGCGGGCTCGGTGGGGCTCTGGCCGATGAGAACGTCCTTGGTTAGAGCACAGACTGGCTCACCAATGTCGCGGCATGCACGTACTCGCCGTTGATGCCTCCCGGGACGCCCTCCTCATGCAGGTACATCCTCTTGACACCCCCGCTTTTGACGCTGTCAGGGCCCACCATCTCGGTCCACTTCCACGCCAGCTACCACCCGCCACTGATACCCATCGTGCTAGCCGCATCCACGCCACCGGTGCTAAACCGTTGCATGCTCGACTGGCTGGGCACCATCTCGTTTGCATTGCTCGTCTTGTTCTCCACCTCGGTGTTCTGGCTCGACAGCAGTGGTGCCTCTAGTCCGTTGGGAGCCCCTGCATGGTTCTCGTCGTTGTCGGACAGGTACTGGTTGTCGTCGCACAACATCACGTTCTCCTCGTCCCACAAGCCAGCAGCACCACCGCCGGTATCAGGCCTCTCGGACATGCTGAGCATGCTCCCGGCACCAGGGAGCCGCTCTTGCCCGCTCCCAAGCAGCGCCACGACGAGGTCCTTCATCGTGTCGAACATGGTCCCCTGCCTCCCCGATCCCTGCTGCAGCCCGAGCGCGCATGCTGCCCCTCCCGCCGGCGACGGGCTGTGGCACCCACGACAGCCCATGCTCCGGCCCGTACAGCGTCACGGTATCCCTCTGCTCCTAGTGGCCGTCCGCCGGGCCGACGATGTACTCCTCGATCTCCGTCTCGCCGGAGCTGCCCAAACCTTCGACCAACAACGCTGTCTCGCCGGAGACGTCCTCCATGTCCTGTAGCATCTCTAGCACCACTCTGGCTCCTTCATCCTTCCCTTGTTGATCAGCCATTGTGGCGACTCCCGCATGTAGAGCACGGTGACCAGCAGGTAGATGAGCGAGGGCGCGAAGAACGCAACGAGCATGGTTCGCCAGCTGGGGTAGAGGTGGAGCGTCATGGAGAAGATCATGCAATAGGACACGAACATCCCCAAGGATCCCGTGAACTGGGGCAGGGTGTTGAGCTGGTTGTCGATGGCGACCGCCACGGCCACCAGCACCGCGCCCCTCATGGTCGACTGGTGACCGTTTGGTGATCGATTGGCGGACGTGGTAGAGATACATGTAGAGCTCCTGATGGGCGCGGAACAAAGGAATTGGTTAGGCACATAGGAATCAGCCGATTTACCATTTATCAGGGATCGACCGATAAGTTCCCGATAAGCGATATCTTGAACATTACTTGACATTATAGTTTATCACCCTACTCATTTGTGGAGTGGTTGTCGCTCTAATTCATGTTGTTAGTGGCATTTATGCTTTTTTGTTCATGACTCCACGAAGAATTAAGTGGTTGCCATTCTGTTTGTAACAGGGGTGACATGGACGGGTGCACTCTATAATCGAAAGTTTGTTATCTTTGAAATAGGTTGCTTTTGTTCATGGATAGGGGTTGCTTTATAAATATTAAATTGTATGAATCAAGTTTGTTTGTGAGAGGTACCTATGAACATGGAGTTTCTTGCACAGGCTAATTCTTTCTATGGCTAGTAGAAAAATTCGGACAGTACATATGTACCTCCACAGACCTATTTGTGATCAACAAAACGTTTTCCGTGACCTAGCCGCCAGGAGCGGCGACTAGGGGCACGGCCGCCTACCACCGATCTTCACCGGCCGGCGCGCTGGTCCCCTCTCCCTCCGACTGCTGCTCCGGCGGCAGGAGGGAGGGGGGACCCCGTTCCTCCGCTCTGTAGTTAGGTTTTGGTCCTGTAGATCGTGGTGCGCCGTTGGGGTGGTGGGAGCGGCGTCGCGACGAATAAATCTGCTTCAACTCTACTCCCACACCGGCGTCGTTCCTCATGACGACGCCTCGGAGTTGTTGGCATCGTGTGTTTGCCGATCCTTCAGATCGGTCGCTTTAGAGTTCATGGATGGTGTCGGCGAGGCGGTGGCGGCGATCCCATCAGGTGTGTCTCTCCTTCTGCTTTGTCCCCGTTGCTGCGGCGTTGCCTCCGACGTCATGGTGGAGCAGGGAGGATTGTTTATCCGGGAGTACGCGCAGACGGTTGCCTGCGCAGTTGACAGCTGGAAGATGGTGCATCTTGTGCTAGATTTGTGGTTGGAGGTTGACAGTTCTGGTATCCTTCTCCGACGTGTTAGTCGTGCGGGGATGCCAGGTCTGGAGTTCGATGGCGTGTCCGGGGACACGTTGCCCCGGTCTGATTCGGTCAACGATAATGGTTTTGCTTTTGGCAAACTACTTTGGAGGTCCGTAAAGCTGCAGATCAGCGATGGAGCCGCGTCGAGCTCAAGTAAAGAGGTGATTTGGCTACTCTCTCTTGGTGGTCGCTTTGGTGGTGCCAAAGGAGAGGGTCAGACGATGGTTTTTTGCACAGGATTTTCCTATCCTTTCAGTACTGTAATGTCGGTGTTTACGTGTCTTGTAACCGGATTTTTATCTTATGAATGAGATCGTATTACCTTGCAAAAAAAAAAAAAAAAAAAAAAAGACCTATTTGTGATCGCCAGTACGCACATTTCGAATTCTCTTTTTGTCCTACAGAAATACATGTACGCTTGCATTATGATCCATTCGGTGGCCCGTGGAGAAAGACTTTGTTTCCACTTTTGAGAAATTATTTTGTGGCTGATATTGTACGTAGCTCTCATGTCTGAAATTAATATGTATGCTGTTGTACGTGTCCTCAACTTCGTAAACAGATTCTTCTACACCGCTCATCGACGCCGAACGCCCTCGTCAGGTATGCAATACGCCCTGGGTTGCAAAAGCAAGCTCGGCAAGTTCGACCGGCTGGCGCTCTACCGGAGTCTGGAGCCTCACTCGCGGTGGCGACGAACAGTTCCTCTCCCAGGCGCACGTCCCTGCACGACGTTACTGGCACGGCCAACAGACCGGCCTCGAGGTCGTCGGCGCTCACCTGGAGCTTCCGGCCGGCCTGCCCACCACTACGGCGTCTGGGAGGACAACTCCGCGCGATTCTGTAGGCACACTTCTCATCATCTCGTTTCCCCATTTGCATTCTCCTACCTGTATATACAGGTAGATGCCCCAGCCAGCAAAGGCGAGCGCGAGGATGCCGTCGTGGACATCCGCAACTCTGAATGTCCAAATACATCTGCAGTGAAATGATTTTAGGAGAGATCCCCTGCTTCATACGTGAGCTGCTCTGGTTCCCTGAACCCAGGCAATTCAAGGTACGGCTGAATCTATCTGTGCACAACGTAAGGAGTCGGAAATGGAATACGCTTCCATCCAACAAGTACCTTCGTCTTGACAATTCCACGCCGGCTTGAATGCCAGCGAACGGCCTGACACCGGGCATATGGGAAGTGGACGCGACCTTCATCCTGACAATGGACGGGAGACGCCCGTCGCCGGCAGCCCCCGGTCGTTGCAGCAGTCTAGGTGTTTGTCGGGAAGGGTGTCGTCAGCGTGGGTGGACGCCGGCAGCACCTGCACGTGGGTCGGGCCAGAGGTCCCGGGGAATTTGCGAATGCATCGGCGGCGTCTCGATTGAGGATGCTACCTACCGCCTGTCGTGTTGGCCGTGCCGGTGCCGGTGCGCTTACGTCGAGCAGCGTGCACCACCCGGACGACGTCGAGCAGGTACTAGAGCGCGGCGGCCATCCGCCGCAGGACACGCTGTGCCGCGCGCTCGCCGAGGCAGGCGGAGACGCGGACGAACCGACGCCTCTGTTTTTCTGGCGGGCGCGCTGGGATGCGAAATCTTCCTCGTCGGGTGGACGCACGCACTCACGGGCGTGACGCGTGCCTGCGCGCCCGCAGCACTACTTGACCGGTGTGTTCTACGTCGCCAGCGAGGTTGATGGACGTGCAGTACCTCCATCCTGACATGGCCAGACCTTGCGCATCAGGTCTTGTTGTTTATGCATGACCCCCGTTAGCCTGAGTTCACCACCATGGACCGGCCAGTTCAATGACACGCAAGGCTGGCTCTGTTGCCGCGCAAGCTCGGCTCCAAGGCAAGCTTCCGGCTGGCTGGCTGGACACCATGAGCGAGCACCACGGCGTCTGGGAGGCCAACTCCGCCTGATTCTGTAGGCACACTTGTGATCATCTCATTTCCCCATTTGCATTCTCGTACATCATACATACATACAGGCAGATGCCCAGCCAGAAAAGGCGAGCGCCGACAGAAACCGTCATGGCTGTGCGCGACCCTGGGGGAGCGGGATGTTGCAAGAATGTGTGGATCAGTATGTTGCACCAACTGCACATCTGATGAGCAAGATGTTATCAACAGATCATGGTCACGATGAAACTGATCTTCTCTGCCATTTGTGCTCTTCATTCAGGTGGCTCAATTGTTTTGCAGACGTGGTGGACATGGTGCGCAACAGAGCGCGCCGAGCTGATGAACAGTGGCCGTCAGGCCGCCGGAGCTGCGCACTGGACAAGGACACGGACCATTTCACGCAGATCTTGCAAGGGCCGTGTACCTCTTTCAGTGATGTCGCTGCAACCCTTTTCATTGGCAGGATCCTTCTCATTCTCAAGTACTCTCTCCGTTTCATATTAGATGACTCTCACATAGATGTATCTAGACATATTTTAGTACTAGATACATCTAGTTGAGAGTCATCTAATATGGTACGGAGGGGAGGGAGTAACTGGTTGCAGCATAATTATTAAATTATGGAATGACCGTTTCATGGATGTCAAATTAACTTCAAAATGGCCGGCCGGAACACGCGTCCATACAAGCACATGGAGAGCAACTTCCAGGACAAGTTGTACTTCGACCTGGTCACAACCACTCACGGCTGAAATATGCTCTTGCCTCTAGAGTCCAGACTGGCAGTATGTGTTGCCAGTCCAGGTGCAGGGAGAAAATTGCATATACCACCAATGTTTGGTGTCATTGTTGCACAGAACATAGAATTTAAACTCGTTTTGTAGCGAACCCCAAGTTCTTGTCTAATCGTTGCAATAAGCCCAAATAATACATTTAGTCTCTTAATACATGTCTGACATATTGGCCCATGACACTGCACCGTATTTATATACCGTTGAACGCAATTATACGGCATCTTTTTAAAATGTATATACAAAATATTTGGCCATCCACGTATATGTATGAAATATAAATATTGGGCATACGTATCTAGCGTAATCTGTTGGGATTCACCCAAGTAACGCATACACATGAAAAAACTTCTGCCAAGAATGCGAGTTGCATCCACTAAATTTTGTTTTTTTATGTCTCTTTTTCTCACGGTATACTGTTATGTTACATGATCCACTACGACTCCGTATTTATACACCATATAGCACAATTATAGCAATTTTAAACATGTATAAAATATTTGGGCATCAACATAGGGTGCCCAAATATTTTGTATATGTATTTTTAAAAGATGACATATAACTGTTTTTTATGGTATATAAATACGGTGCAGGTGCAGTGTCATGGGCTCATATGTTACGTATTAAGGAACTAAGTACGCTATTTGGGCTTGTTGCAATGATTAGACAAAAAACCGATGTTTGCTGCAAAACGGGTTTGAATTATGTGTTCTGTGCAATAACGACACCAAACATTGGTGTTATCTGCAATTTTCTCAGGTGCAGGTGATACAATGATCGTGACGTTGGGCGGCGGCAGGTGCGGTGAGGTGTCGAGGCTCACCTATGGGAAAGCAAAGATCATGCCTCTCGTCTACAGTAATTTTAAGTTAGTTTTTTGTCGGTTAATAGGTTAGTACTATTGTACTCGTCCCTTATTTTCTTCTATCTCTACTTTTGATTTAGGTCGCTTGGGATCCAGTGAATTCAGCTATACACTAAAAACAACAAAATAGTACTAGTAAATTCCATCTGCTCTGCTAAATTGGTCTCTACGGATTTATCTGCTTATTACTTGCTTTGCCATATAGATCTGTCAAGAAACATGTGCAAATTCCTCTAGAAGATAAATTTGAACTGGAGAAAAGAGCTAGTACGTACTGAAAGTGGTGTCCAAATTTATTTGTTTCCAAAATCAAAAGTGAACTAATAAACTGGTAGTTCCAGCTCGAAAAATAGGAACATAAGAAAGGATGGAAATATTCTCATTTTCCGATCAAGGAAACACTCATCAGAGACTGATATTTTAGACAACCGATGAAAAAAAAACGAATGAAAGAGAAACAAAAACCCAAATACGTACTAACCAAAATGTCTACCTTACACAACCATGAACAAATTAATTAAGCTCCATGTATAGAAATTAATTAAGCTCCATGAATAGCATACCTTGGAGCAAAAAAACTAAACAAGGAAAAACAATAATTCAAAACCCCGTCCTATTTATAAACTCTATTATTACCTCTTCTTCTTGTCCTATCCTAACGTACATGGTGATCTATCGATGGATCGAAAAAGTAATTAAAGATCTCTCGTGCTACTCACATGATGCATAGATGGAAAATGGATTTGTGGTGCAATCAATCAAGGGGTTGTTCCGGCAATCCCTTGGAGCCGACGTTGAAGAACTCGATGATGACCTCAAGCGGGAGCCCCTTGGTCTACAACACCTTGAGGGCAACAAATACGAGAGCGGTGCAACACACGCATGCGTAGATCCCAAAGACACCCGCAAGCCCGATGGAGTTGAGCATGACGGGCAAGTTGTACGTCACAATGATGTCGCCGATCCAAAAGGTGAGGGAGCATAGCGCGATGCAAAGGCTGCGGAGCCTGGTGGAAAAGATGTCGGCACAGAGGATGTTGGGGATGGGGCCGAATCACATGACGAAGGTGCGGAACTAGACGATGACGGAGCAGGTGGAGAACGTGGTATGGGCGATGGTGGCCATGGGCACCATGTTGGCGACGATGAGGATGAGGAGGGAGATGATGGGCACCGGGATGGTCCAGAGGAGAAGGCTACGCCGGCCGACCACGGCCATGAGACGCATGGTGATGCCGATGCTGGGCATCATGAGGAGCATGGTGAGTCCCAAGATGTGGATGGAGGTGGAGTCGGCGCTTAGGCCGAGGCCCGAGAGGAGGACGCTCACGCCAACCTGGTCCAAGATCTGCGGCGTGTAGTAGAGCACGCCGTTGATGCCCGAGAACTGCATAATACATCAAGCAGAACAAATGTTGCCACGTCTTACATATATGGCACGCCACGTCAGATGAGAGAAAATAAATACAAGTATTGTACCTGCTAGAGGATCTGGATCATCATGCCGCAGAAGATGGCGTGGCAGACGCCGGGCGCGAGGAGCTCCCGCCAACGTGGGACAGAGCCAGCGGCGGCCTTGGTGGCAACGGTTTTCGGCGGGTTGGTGAAGGCAGACTCGGTGGGGCTCTGGCCGATGTGAACGTCCTTGGTGTAGAGCATGGACTGGCTCACGAGTGCCCCGACAGCACGTACTCGCCGCCGGTACCGTCGATGCCTCCCGGGACGCCTTCCTCGTGCAGGTACATCATCTTGACACCGCCACGTTTGACGCCGTCAGGGCTCACCTTATCGGTCCACTTCCACGCCAGCTGCCACCCGCGACCGATACCCATCGTGCTAGTCGCGTCCACGCCGGCGGACGCGCCAGCTAGCGCGCTAGCTGGCATTGTAGCCTACAATCCCTATCTCGCGTCCACGCCCGAGATACGGTGCATTAGAGAGCCGCTCTTGCATGCTCCCGAGCAGCGCCACGACGGAGTCCTTCATCATGTCAAACATGCTCCCCTGCCTCCCCGATCCCTGCTGTAGCCCGAGCGTGCTGCTGAGCATGCTGCCCCTCCCGCCGGCGACGGGCTGCACCACCCACGACAGCCCCTGCTCCGGCCCGTACAGTGTCACGGTGTCCCTATCTCGCCGGAGACGTCCTCCCTGTCTCGTAGCATCTCCAGCGCCACCCTGGGCTCCTTCATCCTTCCCTTGGTGACCAGCCACCGTGGCGACTCCGGCAGGTAGAGCACAGTGAGCAACAAGTAGATGAGCGAGGGCGCGAAGAGCGCACCGAGCATGGTCCACCAGCTGGGGTCGAGGTGGAGCGTCATGGCGAAGATCATGCAGTAGGACACGAACATCCCCAAGAATCCCGAGAACTGGGGTATGGTGTTGAGCAGGCCCCGTATCTCGGGCGGCGCCGTCTTGGAGATGTAGACGGGGACAAGCGTGACGGCGAGGCCGACGCCGAAGCCGACGACAAGATGCACCAGGAGGAGCACGTACACGTTGGGAGGAGCACGTACATTACCCATAAAGAAGAATAAATGGAGGAGAACCTTGGAGAATAATAGTATGTGCTCTATTTGTGGTCGTGATACTGAATACGATTTTCATGCTACGGTTACCTGCACTAAAGCGGTGGCTCTCCAACATGAAATGCGCAAGGTTTGGTCTCTCCCTGTCAAAACTGAATTTAGACAATCTGGCCGAGATTGGCTCCCTTTGCTTCTTGAACATGCAGACTCTGAAACAAGAGCTAAAACTCTGCTCCTTCTCTGGCGTGCTTCATCCTCCTAGATCTCTACGGATTTATCTTACGTACCTTATTACTTGCTTTGTCATAGAGATTTGTGAAGAAAAATATACAAATTTTCTAGAAAATAAATTTGAACGGGAGAAAAGAGCTAGTACTGAAAGTGGTGTCCAAAGTTATTTGTTTCCACGGATCAAAGGTGAATGAAAATGGTAATTCCAGCTCGAAAAATAGGAACATAAGAAATGATGGAAATATTCTCAACGTTTCCGATCAAGGAAACACTCATCATAAGCTGATATTGTAGACAACCGATGAAACAAAAAAACCGAATGAAAGGAAAACAAAAAAACAAAAACCCGCGGAACGTACTAACCAAAATTCCTACCTTACACAACCATGAAGAAATTAATTAAGCTCCATGAATAGCATAGCTTGGAGCAAATAAACTCAACAAAATAAACAATAATTCAAAACACCGTCCTATTTACAAACTTTAACCCTCTTCTTCGTGTCCTGTGCTATGCTATCATACACGTTGATCCATTGATGGATCGAGAAAGTAATTAAGGATCGTGCTACTCATTTAATGCACAGATAGAAAATAGATTTGTGTTGCAATCAATCAAGGGGTTGTTCCTGGCAATCCCTTAGCGCCAACGTTGAAGAACTCGATAATGACCTCAAGCGGGAGCCCCTTGGTCTCTGGCACCTTGAGGGCGACAAAGACGAGAGCGATGCAGCACACGCATGCGTAGATCCCAAACACGCCCGCGAGCCCGATGGAGTTGAGCATGACGGGCAAGCTGTATGTCACGATGATGTCGCCGATCCAGAAGGTGAGGGAGCATAGCGCGATGCAGAGGCCGCGGACCCTGGTGGGAAAGATCTCGGCACAGAGGATGTTGGGGATGGGGCCGAATCCCATTACAAAGGTGCAGAAGTAGACGATGACGGAGCACGTGGAGAGTGCGGCATGGGCGGTGGTGGCCATGGGCACCACGTTGGCGATGATGAGGACAAGGAGGGAGAGGATGAGCACGGGGATGGTCCAGAGGAGAAGGCTACGCCGGCCGGCCACGTCCATGAGCCGCATGGCAATGCCGATGCTAGGCATCATGAGGAGTGTGGTGAGTCCTGAGATGAGGATGGAGGTGGAGTCAGCGCTCAGGCCGAGACCCGCTAGGAGGACACTCACGCCAGCTTGGTCCAAGATCTGTGGCGTGTAGTAGAGCACGCCATTGATGCCGGAGAACTGCATGAGACATGCAAGCATAACAAGTGTTGCCACGTTTGTCAGCAGTTCAGCACACATATATGCCATGTCCATGTGAGATGAGAGAAAACACAAATAAATACAAGTAGGATATTGTACCTGTTGGAGGATCTGGATCATCATACCACAGAAGAGGGCGTGGCGGACGCCGGGAGCAAGGAGCTCCCGCCAGCGTGGGCCAGAGCCGCCGGCGGCCTTGGTGGCAACAGCTTTTGGCGGGTTGGCGAAGGCAGGCTCGGTGGGGCTTTGGCCGATGAGAACGTCTTTGGTGTAGAGCATGGACTGGCTCACCAGTGCCGCGGCATGCACGTACTCGCCCCCAGTGCCATCTGCGCCTCCTGGAACACCCTCCTCGTGCAGGTACATCCTCTTAACGCCGCCGCGTTTGACACCGTCGGGGCCCACCTTCTCTGTCCACTTCCACGCCAGCTGCCACCCGCCACCGATGCCCATTGTGCTAGCTGAGTCCACGCCACCGCCACCGCTGCTGAACCGCTGCATGCTCGACTGGCTTGGCAGCATCTCGTTTGCATTGTTCGTCCTGCTCTCCACCTCGGTGCTCTGCCTCGACAACAGCGGTGCCTCAAGCCCACTTGGAGCCCCCGCCTGGTCCTCGTCGTCGTCGGACAGGTACTCGTCATCGTCGTCGTCCAGCGTCGCGTTCTCCTCGTCCCACAAGCCAGCAGCACCGCCGCCGGCAGCGGGCCTCTCAGACATGCTGAGCATGCTGCCGAGGTTGGGGAATAGTGTGCTGCCCCTCATGCTCCCAGTGGCATCGCCGGCACCAGGGAGCCGCTCGTGCACGCTTCCGAGCAGCGCCACGACGGGGTCCTTCATCAAGTCGAACATGCTCCCATGCCTCCCCGATCCCTGCTGCAGCCCGAGCGCGCTGCCGAGCATGCTGCCCCTCCCGCCGGCGACGGGCTGTGCCACCCACGACAACCCTTGCTCCGGGCCGTACAACGTCACGGTGTCCCTCTGCTCCTTGTCGCCGTCCGCTGGGCCAACGACGTACTCCTCGATCTCCGTCTCGCCGGAGCTGCCCAAACCTTCGACCAACAGCGCCATCTCGCCGGAGACGTCCTCCCTGCCCCGCAGCATCTCCAGCACCACCCTGGCCTCCTTCATCCTCCCCTTGCTGACTAGCCACCGCGGCGACTCCGGGAGGTAGAACACCGTCAGCAGCAGATAGATTAGCGATGGCGCGAAGAGCACGCCGAGCATGGTCCGCCAGCTGGGGTCGAGGTGGAGCGTCATGGCGAAGATCATGCAGTAGGACACGAACATCCCCAAGGATCCCGTGAACTGCGGCAGGGTGTTGAGCAGGCCCCGGATTTCGGGTGGCGCCGTCTCGGAGATGTAGACGGGGACGAGCGTGACGGCGAGGCCAACGCCAAAGCCGTCGACGAGGCGCGCTAGGAGGAGCACGTGCACGTTGGGGGACCACAACATGATGAGCCCGCCCGCGAAGTAGAGGAGTGAGGAGGCGATGAGCATGGGGCGGCGGCCCACCATGTCGGCGACGGGGCCGGAGAAGGTGGTGATGATGGTGGCGCCGATGAGGGAGGTGGCGACGACGAGGCCCTCGATGGCAGGCTGCGTCTCGAGGTGGAACTCGCGCTTGATGTAGAGGACAGCCCCGGCGATGGTCGCGTTATCCCAGCCTTGTAGCAGGTTGCCGATGGCGGCTGCCACGGCCACCAGCACCGCGCCCCTCATGGTCGGTCGGGGATCAGTCGGCGATCAATCGGATTGGAGGACGTGACAGAGAGACAGGGCAAAACTCCTATTGGGCGGACCAAAGGAGTTGGCCACGTGTGTAGGAATCCGATACATAGAGGGATTGGTGATGGAGAGAAACCCGATGGCTAAATTTGGCAGGAGAGGGATTGGTGATGGAGAAAAACCGGGCAGCTAAATTTGGCCTCCTCGATCTGGGTGCATGCATGGCAATCTGTGCTACATACCGATCTAAATCTCTCCTTTTATCTTTCCTGTTTGGACACGTACGACACACCACATGCAGCGCAACCCAACCATCTGGTGTTTTCTCTGTTTTGCTACTACACCCTAATTATCGGTTTACATATTGCACATGACAACTTGTGCATTATGTTTGCACTTTGCATACCTTGGTATATACGTCTCCAGATACAAAATACATCGACAACATGGTACATCGTCCCACAAAAACCATACATAAGCTTAACCGGTCGGACATTACGAGCTTGAAAGATGAGTAGGATATCCCGTACGTGAATGGTACCATGTATATAATGCTCGAGATTTCTTAGATTGTGAAAAAGAAAATCAACGCATTACTTGCCACTAGTACAAAGAGATAATAAGGACACTCGTTAGAAACGGCAGCCAAATCATCCACGTTGATTCTTTATTTGGTCTCTTTTGCTTTCTCTTGAAAACAAAAATAAAAAATACTTTATTTTCTTTGCCTTATTATTTTCTTTTGCTTTCTTTTTTTTTTACTTTTGCTTGGAGTTTTTTCTTGTTGTTTCTAGCATTTTTTGCGTTTGTTTTCCTTCTGATAATTCGTTTTTCAAAAAATAGAGAAACAAGTTTTACCCACTTGGTTTTTGATGATGTTGTTTTCTTGGATAAATTATATCTTTTGTTGAAAGAGCGGGCATTTTACATTTTCATTTGACTCTTCCTGGGTTTTTAGTTTTCTTTTGGAATCGAACCACTCAAGCAACCTTTCTAAAATTTAAAAGCTGACTCTGTTAATATTTTTTCAGAAAGTCCCCCCGTAAACTTTGTGCGACGAGGTTCTTCCAATAAAATGACACACACTGTAGACGCACACAAGTTATTCGACGAAATGAGAGAGGATGGAGGTCACCCGACAATCCAGCCAGCCATCAGCTCGCGTTGCACGCACGTGCCGTGAAAGAGGGGCTCGACTTCATCATCGATCTCCATGTAGCGGAGCAGGTCGGCCTCGCCCCTCTTCCCTGGCGTCTTGGAGCCGGCGGTCTTGTGCCGGAAGATCGAAGACGAGCACGCCACGGAGCGCTTGCAGCCCTGGGACGTCGCCACGAGGTGCCTGACGGCCTGGCCACGATCTCGCGCCGTCTCTGCACGGTCACGGGTCACTACACTTTTCGCGACGCGCTCACGCCGCCGGCGCCGCGCAAGAACTGGCTGTTGCCGCCATGGAGGAGCTCGTCCGGATGGCGCAGCTGGGCGAGCTGCTCTGGATCCTGTCCCTCAAGGGCGACGGCGCGACGCACTAGACTACGAGGAGTACACCATGGTTCCTGCATGTCCTGTACAAGCCCCTGACGAGCTCTCGGTGCGCGGCGGTGGATGTCGACATTGGAGCGGCAGTGAGAGCGCCATGGCCACAGTACCCGCATCCGGCGGGCGGGGTTGATGCCGGCGAGCTTCTGCGGCGGGTGACGGCGTTGACGATGCACGAGTGTCGACTGCATCCCGTGTGCGTGTCACCGTGTGCTGCTCATGACAGGCTCCCGCTGTACCTTCCCGTGGACGCGCTGTTCACATGACAGGGGCACAAGCTGATGCACCACGGCTGGGTCAGCTTCAACACCGGTAGCTATACGGTAGTGGTAGTAGAGATCGATCGAACATTAGCTAGCTAACCAGGTGCTGGCGCTCCGGCCTATATGCCTAGCTCGTTATTTCGTCGAGCACCTTGAGGGGTAGACGCGAGAGTGTAATCAGGGGTTTTATGCAAATAAAACTAACGGAGTCAGTTAGTGCGACCGATATGCACTTGAAAGGCAAGTTGTGTCAGGAAGTGTTGGTTCTACCGGGTGGTCGGTGCTCCTAGCGTACTCGCTAAGAAATAGCCAGGCGGCAAACGGCTACACATCGGGTGAACACGAGCAAGCAAATACTATGACAATCAGGCTATATATGCTAGATAGAAAACAGGGCAATCCATGTCTTAACACCTCCTTTCGAGCCCTGCCTCGAGCAAAGACGGTGCAGTGAATGAACCGGTCGATTTTATGTCGGCTTGCATCGAATGGAACGCTTCGAGAGGAAGATAGGAAAAACACGACATCCAGCCTACATGGAGAGTGGATGTCTGCATGAATAGAACACATGCATCTAGCATATTTGCCCGTGCATTGCTACGGGTTGAATAGTTTTTATGCCTTAGAAAATTTCACTAATCCTACTGAAAATCAGTCTTTAGTTTATTTCCGGAACAATGTTTTCATCATTCCTGTTGTCGGTACCGGTGCCATTTGCATTCCAGATAGCTATCACAACTGTAATTATCGACTCGGCAGAATAAATAATAAATAATTGTCTTTTAGGTAATAGAAAGTACACAATTACCATCTCTATGAGTGTAAAGAATCCATAAAATTCTTAAGTTCGCAATGAAAAAGTTTTACAAAGAGGACAAAGGAAGAAATTAGTTGTACATGTGAAATGTCTTGTCCCGAAATCAAACTCATCCAATCGATTGCCTCCTGCTATACTTATTGATCAGATACATGGTCAGACTGGTACCAAGATTTTTTTTTTTTGAAACGAGGCAAAAGCTTTGCCTTTTATATTGATATAGGAGAAGCAAACATGATACGACTGAGGCCAAAGAAAAAGAGAATTGCTAGAAATCTAGGGCCCCAAAAGGAGGTCCAGATCACCCTACTCCGTCTAGCCTATCCTACTGAGACTCTGGTACCAAGATAAGTGTACGAAAGTTGCCACTTGCTCTGTTTGACAAAAGTAGGCAGCAACTTATGTATTACCGTGTAGTTCTCTGAGTTGTAGTGAACTGTATTTTTTCTCCCACGGACTTGTATCTTATTAGACAGACTAAGGGATTTGCTCCCAATCGCATCTTGTTGCCCATGATCTCATAAATGGGTAGGCCAAAATAATCGTCACAGGAAGAGCAAAAATAGCAACATTAAGCTGCTTTCAGGAATTATTATAAACACCTGCTAGGCGTCATGATGAATCAGGAACAAGCAAACACATTATTAAGAAAAGGAAAGAGTGAGCTGCTTCCACGAATTAGCATGCCTCAACTTTCGCCAGTGTGTAGGTCGAAGATGAACCCCCTGATATGAGCGCGTGTCAGCGCTAGCCACGCACATGCCGGTGTCCATACACGACCCGCACCAAGGCCATGGCTTCCGGACCAACCAACGGGTGATAACGTGAATTTGCACTCTGAAGCAGCGTTGACGAACATGAGCAGGGCGTCTTGCACGACGTGGACAACAGCTGAGGATCGGACAGTGCGCAGGACGGCAGGTGCACTGAGAAGATCGGTCGTACAACGGAGATGGGAGGGGAGCGCCCGGGCCGGCAGTGAGCAGGAACACGTGGTGTAAGACGTCTGGCACACGGGGGCCGTCGGCGGTGGCTTCTTTGTTTGCTCTCCTCGCGCGGCGGACGTAGACACCGATGTCATGGATCTTGGCATACATGACAGGGCTCCATGTAGGGAGCCGCTTGTCCCCGAATCCCTGAGACACGGCCTGGTCGTGCCTGCACTCGGCCTGTGCAGTCTGCGCGGAAAAAAGTTCCGAATCGCTGCTAGGTAGCTTGAAAGGTCACTCTATGCTCTATTATATAGTAGAGATATACTGGTTTTTGTGGGTCCAGAATTCAGGGAAAACCGAAAAACAAGAGCGGGCTTGTGCAAGTGTATATATTCAGAGTTTCAAACAACCTCGAACAACATGCGTGGTCGTCGAGACGGAGGGGAAACGCTGGAACCAAGGCGGCGTGTGCGAAAATTGATAATGTGCTCCATTTTGCTCACGGCGGCGGCGTAGAAAACACTGTATGCTGAAAATGAGAACAATCTTGGAGATGTTGTACGTAGTGGAGACCAACGTGATTTTGTTTCTGTCAGCACGGGGTCACCGTGGCGCTCTAACTCTGTAACTCAGTCTGATCAAATGAGATGCCAGTCCTGCCGGCCTGCATATCTTTTTTTTTTTTTTTTTTGAGAAAGCCGCAGGAGAGCTGCGTTTTCATTTTATAGAAGAACGAGTTACAAGGAACTCAACTGTACAAACGGCGCGAAGCGGCCGGAAAAGGGGAGAAGAAAGAAAAAAGAAAGCGACAAGCGCCGCAACAGGGCTAAGCGATCACTCGCGACATCTAAGGTGCCGGCATATCTAAACCTAGCGCGGCGGGGTCGGGCGAACGCCGAGACGTCGGTCAGGTCGCCCGGCGAATCATCGATCTGGATCTCCGAATCTGGACGAAAAAGTTGGAGTCACGAGCTGGCCTGATCGTGATAATCCACAGATGAAAACAAAAAGCTCGCGGAGCACATCAAGGAGATCAGTAGAAACAGGGTCTCGTGTAAGGAAACTGAAGAGCTTAACATGCAAATGTTCAGTCATTTGTGTGCCCAGAGACAAGTACACCCAGAGGAGACAGGTCCAAGCACTAAAATTCGCAACCTGGACGACATATATACTAGTACTACTTACATGTCTAGCAGTTTTCAGACATGAAATTCGCGCGCACTGCATCATCTCTGAATGACGGGTCTTATGTTTTCGAGCTGCAGTCCGCCACTACTGCTGAGAAGAGACCGTGTAATGGGTTGAACACGCGCGCACACAAAGGCTGGAGTAAAGGCTGTACGCAAAGTGGTACAGTACAAAAACGAACAATTAGCACGGGCGGAACAGTACAGTCACCAAATTTATCCTAACCGCTGCTAATTTTTTGGATGCAGAACTTGAGGGACAGCTCCCTGGACGCCCCGGGCAGCAGATGCGTCAGCGGCACGGCCAAGAAGCCCGGCAGGCTCTCGACGGCGACCTCGCCGGGCCTGTCGCTGCTCGCCACCATCATCGATTCCATCTTGAACGTGATGCCTGCTCGGCCACGACAAGCGCGAACGCCCGGCGGTCTTCCTCGGCGAGGAGCAGCCGACGCGGCCCCGACAGGGGGGCGCGGAGTCGGAAGACCTTGCCGTAGTCGAGGCGATGTTCGGGCCAGGGCCGGGCCCACAGTGGTGCCAACTGTGCGGCCCGCACAGGGCCCAGAAAATTTTGGGGCCCCAAATTTTAGTACAGGCAGGATAGGCTTCGCAGCATAAATAAGGAATTCCTGGGCTTGGGCGTGGCGTTGGGCCGTCTCTGCTCCTGCATGGCACTGCGCTGCGTGGTCGTTTGTCTCAAGAAAAAAAAAATCGAGCGTGGCCTTTTGACTTACAAAAAATGTGGAGCGTGGCCGTGGGCTTGTGCGCTTCTCAGGTCAATTGGAGCTTGGAAACCAATCGGCAGACGACAGACGACACCGCATCGAGCCATCGGCACGGAAACACGGAAACAGAAAAACACGATTGCATCCAGCCTCCTGCCTCCAGAGTCCCACGCCGGAGAAAATCGACAGACGACGGCGCCGGCGACGGTCTCTGGCTCCTTTTGATCTGCCGATAGCCAGAACAAAACATGTGTGGCGAGTTTTGCTTATTGATTATATTTGGGTTGATCGGCTCCTACTTTGAATTGCTAAATTCTAATTAATTTTCGGCAGTGATTTTCAGAGATTGATTCTCCATTCTCGTTTCCTCGGCCAAAAAATACCGGAGATGACAAGAGACTATTGAGTTCGATGGTTCTCCTAATTGCCAAACATTGACTAGTTCTATTTTATTTCTCTTTGAATGTTTCTTTTCAAAAAATACTTAAATTATGATGATGTTCAAATAAATATTAAGCAACTTCGAGTTAAATAGGCATGATTCTCGGTATTGAATTGTTATATAACGATATCATGCCATATACATTAGAATTATTTACTATTTTAATTTTTCCTTAAAAAAGCCACAATTTAGATTTTCGCACAGGGCCCTAGATTTTGCCGGGCCGGCCCTGGTACGGGCCACGAGTGCTCCGCATTGAGGTGCAGTAGGAGCACATCTACACCCAGAGACAAGTACAGGTGTCCAAGCACTAAACTTCGCAAGCCTGAACGACCTATACAGTACATGTCTAGCAGTTTTCGGACATGAAATTGTTGTTCACGTACGTAAGCAAAAGATGTAGAACGCGGGAAGGTTGCGCAGCGTACGAACCACAGGTCCGTGCCGTGCATGGACACCGATCGACGCGTGTAAACACAACTACACGAAAAAGGCGGGGTACCCCGGAGACGCCCAAAACACGATGACGCTTTAAAATTTAGGATATAAATTTTCAAGAAAAAAACCTTGCTTGAAATTTTAGTTTAAATTGATTTTTTTTCTGGACACGCCCAACAACACGATGACGTTGGGAGTACATGAACAGACGCTACCGTCAGTCGTGGGGCCTTTGTTTTCCTTGTGCACGATTGCCGCTAGCGTTTCTCCGCAAACCCAAACTTAATATTATGTCACGTTTCACCCGGAAAGTTATTGTTCTCCCGAGATCCAGTAGACCAGTACACCCTCTGTTTTAAATAATTCAGAAAAAAATAGAAGTTTCAACGAAAACTGAAAATAATTCTGTAAGTATTCCATGATGTATCGTACAAAATCACAACTCGAAATTCTTTGTATTATGTGCAACACAAAAACGACAAAATCAAAAAAAAGTAATATTGGAGATTTGAAACAATATAATATAGATCTGTACATTTGTTATTTTTGTGTAGATCAAAATACTTGGTATGTCAAATTAAAATTTGGGACGCTTGTAGAATATATCATTGAGAACATTCAGAATTTTTTTTTCTTTTGGAGAATGTTTAAAAGTTTTCTAAAGGGCATACTTTGGGGTTTGGAGCAATCTCCAACCAGACCCCCATTTTACCCTAATAGTGACCTGATATGGGAGAGAGAAAAAACACAAAACAACCCCCCCCCCCCCCCCCCCCCCCCCCCCCCCCGACTATCCATCACCCCTATTTCGACATGTATTTGGGACAAAAAAGGGGCGTGTCCTGGTGTGTCCATACAATCTTCCACGTGGGATCCGACTAACACCAAATGAAGGTTTCTCTTTTTTCTATATAACTCCATCCCCACGATCATATCCAAGTGACCAAACAATTTGAGGACACGACTATGAGCACAAACAAATGAGGTTTCAAAACAAAAATGTCCGAACGCTCCACTAAATGAAGAGCCAGATTAGTCCAGTCTAGTTGGAGATGTCCTTTCCCCGATGAAAATATGACACCACTCGAAAGGCTACCCTCAGACACAAAGCGGCATGCTCTGTCGGCAAACTCAAGTCTGAAATGCCACCCTTAGACCTATCTACATGTCAGAAAAAATGAGTATGTGTCATCGTATGTATGTTTCCTAGAGCCGTTTCTCAACTACACAACGCCCGGGACTTAGGCGCTATGATATGAAGCAAAATTGGTGGTCTTCATGATACTAGGCCCACATGGCCTCGTATAGTTCCGCGGAGAAAGGTGCTACCCCGAATAAAGCAATGTCTTAGAAAGAATTAAATTCGGGGGTTATGTTGTTGAGTGTAATAACAGCCCGTGACGGGAGTTACCCAAGAGAATTTTTTGGGGGGAATAAAGCTATTTTATCCTCAGGTTTTCAAAAATTCTGCTATTTTTACGTGGCTCGAGACTGGAGAAGAACACCTTTTTCGTAGTAAAAGTATTAAATAAAATATTCTGATGGCTTAATAGTACTAACAACTCACTCCGTTTAAAAATACATAACTTTCATTTATATACGTGTTGATATACTTAGACACATTTTAATGTCTATATTATACGTCCATATCTGAACAAATGGTTGCCATATATTTTTAAACGGAGGAAGTATGTTTTATCAAATGTGGAAAATCACTATCTTTTGCATTCTAGGGCTCGGCCTCGGAAGCAAAACTAGAGTATAGCCTCTCTCCCTTGAAGGTCACATCACATCCCGATCACAGAGCAGGGCACCACGGTGAGGTGTGCATGGCATGTGGGGTCCCAACGGATCTGCTAGGCCCGCATTGCAGAGCAAACTGCGATACCGCAGTAGTATTACTCCACCTGGACCGAAGCAGATTTGACCTTTTCTTGCCCTTCGGGAGGCCGTGCACGGGTGTAAACCAAGCAGATCACCACGAGAAGCCCCGCGGCGTCCTTTTCTTCCTCATTTTGCACGTACGTGTAGATTGTCGACGGCGAACACCATATAGGAGTATATGTCCATGTCATTCTTCTCCTCGTCGGCATCCACGGACACGCAGCAGTCGTCGTCCTCATCCTCCCCCGCACCACCATCCTCCATGTCCTGCTCATGAAGTTCCTCAGCAGGCGCCTGGTCGCTCGAGCGCGAGCGTGCCCGTGACGTCGAGGCCGAATCCGTTCTCGAGACGCGCGGCCATGCCCTTGAGCTGCATCCTCGACACCTTTCGGACCTGCTCGCCGGCCGGACAATAGCTAGCTCAGCCTATTGATCACTGATCAGGTTGGGACGGAAGTGCCTATGCACGTCAGCGTTCACGCCCTGCCGTGTCGCCATTTTCGAGGAGCTGCTGCCCAAGAGGTTGGAAGTCATGCATGATGAAGTCGATGGTGTCGGCTGACGCGCCCGTCGTCGAGGATCTGGAGTTGAGTCCGGAGGCGTCAGCGTCGGCGTCGGCGTCGGCGTTTCCACCTCGTCCAAGAGCACGAGACGCTGCTGCAGCTCCACGACGCCCTGACCGACATGTCGATGCGGCCGATGAGGCGAGTGACAGAGCTGTTGTTGATGTGGTCGGACATGTGGATGCGGACGAGCAGCTTCTCATTGCCAAAGAGCTAATCAGCGAGGGCCTTGGCGATCGAGGTCCATCTTGCCGACGCCGGTCGGGCGCGCTCGGGCTCAGGAAGAGGAACGATCCCGACGGCTCCACCGCGACAGGCTGACCGCCACGTCCTGGTCGGTGACGCGCCGGTTCAGCAACTTGGGCAGCTCGAGCCCACGCTCGTCCAACTTGGGCAACTTGCGCGCCGGTTCAGCAACTTGGGCAGCTCGAGCCCACGCTCGTCCAACTTGGGCAACTTGCGCGCCGGTTCAGTATGTATGTGATGACACCCACGTGTAATACGATGGGCACCTGTCGCCGTTGTTTCTTCTCGCGATCCTTCATCAGCCTGGCCGTCGCGCACGCCTCATCGTCAAGTCAAAATCGATCGCCTTGTCCGGGACACCTCGCCAGGAATATATATAGTGGCCGGAAAGAATGACACGAGCGCCTCGTCCTGGATCGTCATGCCATGGTGCTACTCCTCCTCGTACGCCGCTTTTAGCATCCGGAGGATAGTGACGCTATAGATAGAGAAAATATCTGGCCGGTACAAATATAAAAAAAAAAACCTAGGCACAAGCTGCCCCGTAAGAATTGGAAATCCAAGGCTCCATACAAACTGTTGCAAATAGCGCTAGCATGCATAGCCAGTTTTGGTTTAGTTTAAGCAAAAAGACGCCTAGTATCACACAAGAGTATGTACAGTATTCAGTATCGTTGTACTAGGTGGAACCACGGAGGTCACGTGGTAGTAAAAAAGCGCGCGGCACCACGACAAGGGTTCATGGCATGTGGGTCCCCGCGTGCTCACGCGGGTCATCCGGGCCCACGTGGCAGGGCAAAGTACGCCACACCAATAGTACACTCTGCATCTGGACGGAAGGAGCGGATCTACCTTTTCTTTTGCCCTTTTTTCTGGCGCTGCATGCGTGTGGTTAAAAGGGCAGGCGGGTGACAGAAGAGAAGCGTGTGCTGCTGCTGACGCTACAATAAACCTGACGAGAAGCCTGCAATAACGACGACACTTGACGTAAGCAGCAGTTCTAGAGCTAAAATCCCCTCGCACTCGTGACAATCTAGCATTAATACTCTACGGAGTAGCTTGTAGCACCAGTCCTGTCACGTAGAAATGGAGCCATGTGATAAAAAAAAAATACTCTATTATTCATTTTTCAACTTGTTTATTTTTTGCACGACCGAGAAATAAATATGAGTTGTAAGTTCATTTTTTTGCATAGTTGTAGGATATCAACGTCTTAACACGCTGTAATTTGTGCGATCTCACATGATACTATCTCCATAAATGAGCAAAAAGTCTCATCTCCTTTTGGCATTGCCGAAATCCAAATAATCTCCTCCCTCTCTGAACCAAAATCTGCTTATTTTACTGTTATCATACGTTTGACCAAGTGTGTGATAGCGCTCCCACGATCCCACCTCTCGATTGGTACTACTCCCTCCGATATAAAAAGTTTCGCACATTTTATATTAAGTTAGTATAAACTTTGTACTAAGTGAGCGACACTTTTTATGGTTGGGGGGGGGGGGGGGGGGGAGGGGGGGCGAGGGGCAGCGAGAGGGAGGTTAGGGCTTGGGCCATGATCGGGACCGGCGTGAGGGTTGTAGGGGGACGAGGAGGCGCGGGAGGCATCGCGTCGTCGCTAATGCAACGGAGGCAGTAGGCATCGACGCGTAGCCATGGATACTACGACAACGATGGCCGTGGAGGGACAGTCCAGGAGGGGATGGTGTTGTGACACTGCAGGTGGGGCCAGGGTGGTGGTTCCTCGTTGATTATTTGGGCCAGGAACGGACGGGGGGTTCGGTCCACTGATTGGGCCGAACTGACTGAAATGGCTGCTATTTGGCTGGGCTGGGCTTATCAATAGCATGGATTCTCTAGGCAGCTGACGGTAGCCAGCGACAAGGTATTGAAAAAAAAACAGTGACAGAAATAGGAAACGGCAGGCAAGCTCACCTTGGTAGCAGTAGCAGCAGCCACGGTTGCTCTCCCGGTGTGTGTCACCGTGAGCATATTAGCTCAAGTTTTTTTTCCCCTGCTAGATCCTTGCGATGAATCGTAAGTACTCACATGGCAGGACAAAGTACATTGTGCACCTGCATGCCATGCGTGTCACCGCTCGAAAGAGAAGCGTATGCTGCTGCTGACGCTACAATCAAGCCAAATCTTGCAATGACGACGACACCTGACGTAAGCAGCGGTTCTAGAACTAAAATTTGCTGGGACCAGTGACAATCTAGCAGTGATACTCTACGGAGTAGCTTGTAGCACCGGTCCTGTCACGTAGAAATAGAGCCATGTGATTAAAAAATTATATTCATTTTTTAGCTTGTTTTTTCTTTTTACATGACAGAAAAAATAAATATGAATAGTAACTTCGTTTTTTGCATATTTGTAGGATATCAACGTCTTAACATGCTGTAATTTGTGCGATCTCATAGGATACTATCTCCATAAATGAGCAAAAGTCGCATCTACTTTTGGCATTGCCGAAATCCAAATAATCTCCTCCCTCTCCGAACAAAAACCTGCGTATTTTGTTGTTATATCATATACATTTAAGTTTGAGCGAGCAATTGTGTGATAATGCTCCCACGGTTTGGTCGGTACTACGAAAATAGTTTGCACCGCGCACCATAGAATATGTCCATCGCTTGACATTGCATGGATTTAATTTACAATTCACTCCACAAACCAGCAAGTCGTTGCTGAGAGTGGCACACCCACGCTCTCGAAACGGACACGGAAGAAACCGAGAAAAATGCACAAAAGCATCTCGATTTTGCACAAACCATATATTAGTCAGGTTTTCGGTGTAAACCGTTTGCTAAGATAAATAACAAATTAGATCTGACCCCCGAGTCCGATCCTACTAAGTGTCGACAGAAATTAACGTGATACGTGCACCTTCTAAGTGGAGCCGGTAACACTTTTTTCGAACTGGAGAGAATATTATTTTTATGCCTGTGCAACTGTTGTGTTGAATATCCAAATGCTGGGTTAACGTCAACGATGATGTTTAGCACTGCACGAGGGTGCTAACGTGGCCCAAAAAAGGACAACAAGGCCACGTGACGAGCTGAGTGCGTTACATCCAAACAAACTTTTGTCAAATATAAAAACCGTAAAAAAGCTTGCAAGACAATAAAATGTCCACCCACTTGACGTAATTTTTTTTAAGGTGATGTTTTAGCTTGGTAAGTTCTGGGTAGCTTCTCCCAGATTTGATTAAACCTTTATTGTCCTCGAAAATTAAAACACAAAACACGGTAATTCGATAATCTTGGATCAGTTTTGACCAACTATTTTTGTAAAAATCGATTTTTTGTCCACTTGGTCAACTTTTTATCGATATCTTTCCAAAAATCAAACAGATACTCCCTCCGTTCAACAATAGATGATTTGCATTTGTCTATATATGAATGTATCTAGACACTAAAACATGTCTACGTACATCCATATGTAGATAAGTGAAAGTCATCTATTGTTGAACGGAGGGAGTATAAAGTAACCAGCCTGCACCGTGTTGTGTGTCGTCACGTCGTCCCCTTGCGAAAAAGATCCTGCCAATGACGGACGGAGCCGCTCTCTGCATGAGGAGCCGAGTTGGGAACACAAGTTTGGGTTGGCGAATTGCAGATAACGCGCGAGGTGTTCCTCGTTTCTCGCAACTTCACCTTGCAAAAAAAAAGTTTCGCGAGACTTGGCGTGTGTGCGTCAAGGGCCCACTATGGTGCACTTGTACGGCCTTTTATCCCATATTTCTCCGTGTGGCTTGTGGGTATAAAGTGCGCAAGGTGCGGCCCTATATGCCCATTTGGGCCATCGCGTTCCCTCAAGCACTCACTCTCTCCGGTCTCCACCGTTGAACGGATGGGAATTTCGTTAGAAAAAAAGACGTAGCACAGACGCAGGCGGACGTAATAAGATATTTAATTGAGGGGGCCAATGAAAAACTGCTCAAACTTCTTAGGGTGTGCCAGTACACTAAAATACACAAATGTAAGGATGTTCTTACAAAGAAAAGCAAGGGTCTAATATAAACAACGCAAATCGATGCCCAGGTTTGGAGGCGTGTCTTTAAAAGTACTTTTTGCTGGTCGGGAGAGCTTAGGCTAACTGTTACAGTGTTTCTTTTTTGGTGAAAAGCCTCTACAATCCACGAAATAATGCAGACCGAGGTGTTTTTTTTTCGATAGAGGTCATGTTAGGCACTTCCTCCCTGTCAAAATATAAAATGATTTAGCATTTATTATTTAAAACGTATTTATACATGTTTTAGCGCAAAATGCATATGAATTAATAAAACATGTCTATACACGTTTTGTTTAAAAAATGCTAAAACATCTTATATTTTGTTACACACTGAATATTTTAGAGCAAGGGGTACCCTAAATATCTGATTTATATGCCATCAAAGCCAAAAATAAAAGTCATGCTCTAAAAAATGATGATGCATTTTATACATGGTGATATAAATTTTCTGGGCATGCTATAAAATTTAACGATGGTGATTTAAATATGCATCAACCATGTACTTAACATATATCTAAAGCTTGACTGCGCACATTGTCGACCATGTTACTTGCCATGTTGAAGGTTGATATTCTCCTCCCGCCAACCGCACCGTTGATTGCCCGCATTGTCGCCGGTTTGCCGCGCCGTCCCAAATTCCATCCATCTTTTGTCACTGGTTCTCATTGATGCAACAATCTTGCTGCTTTCTAATTTACCGCCGCCTCGTATGCACGCTGAAAACAAACGCCACGGCTTCCACCGAGTCGAATTAAGTCGTTGGCCCTTGCGCCCCACCGCGAGGGACCGGCAACAACTCTGGAGTGAACAAGGCCAGCTCACCACTCCCGTCGACATCTCGGATTACCTGTTAGAGCTGCTCTTATATTAGTGGGTTTTATCGTTAAGTAGGAAAATATCACTCATGTAGAGATTCGAAGTAGGAGGAAATGTGGAGAAAATAGGCCTGAAACTAATAAAAATGTTTTTTTTATAGATTGGGTTTGCATCCGAATCCAGCGGCTTAAGGACCAATGACGTTGGAGCACATGGATTGTGTGCTTCCTCCAACAGGTTGCGAGCCGTCGGATCGTACAAGGATCCCGCGTGGTGATAACCGGCGAAATAACGGAATGTCAACGGGATGCTAGGAGGAAGCCACGCGACCTCACAGGCAAGTGGGTCCTGTGGAGGATCGGGCCCTACTAGTCAGCGAGTAGGATAAGCCTCTCCCGTCCACGTAACATTATTTGGCTGGATCTGAATAGATTTGGCAGGCGTCACGGCTCCCGACCGCCGGCGCGTGCGCGCAAGGAGTGTGGGCCCCATCCGGTGTGTCGTGTGCATTCTGTCTCGATTGGGAAGGGACAGCGCGTACGTGCGTCCAGGGTTAAAAAGTGGCACCGGCACGGTGGGCCAGGGAGTGAGAGCGACTACTGACTACTCCTGCGTACCTCGTGAGCCCATCGATACTCCAACGTCCCACCTTTGGATGGATGGCCATGCAGCTGCAAACGGTAACTCGCAAATGGGGAGGAGTAGTACTTTGTTGGTCACAGTCACGAGAGTGAATAGATGGAAACGGTGCAACGCTAGTCATATGCTTCTGGCTATTTATTTTTAATGTTTATTTAAACATTTTTTTAGAGTCAAAAAATATGGAAAAAACAGATGCATGGTAATGCAAACCAAGTGCAATACACAACGAATTTTTATTTACTTTGGCTCCACAAAAAGGAAAAAAATTAGGTGCTATGTAGTACTAGTATATACGACATGTTTTTGACTTCTTTATACAAGCCAAATAATAAAAAATAGCTTCTCCATGAAACTTTGTACTATCACAAATGTATATATATGTCCCAAACCTCCCAAGTTTTTTGGGGTCGAAAGCCCAAGCCTCCCAAGTTCTTTGAATAGCTCCATATCTCTAGAACCCAAACCTCTCAAGTTATTTGGGGTTGAAAGCCATTGCCAAGATTTCTAATGCATCTTTTTCTTTCCCTCCTCGATTCCCCACCGGTGATTGGTCACTGTTTTGCGCATTTTTTCACATGTAGCCACCGGTATTTGCAAACAGGCCTATCCGAGCACCCATTTAAGCGTTTCCACATACGACCATACATGTATCGGAATGTAGCAATAGGAGATCGAGGCATACCTAGATAGATATCAATGAGAGTTTCAGAATGTATCTCCAACGTATTCATAGCCTCTTATGAATGATCCAGAGGTTAACTAGAGGGCGTGAATAGTTAACTACAAATTTTACTTCTTTTCCGGTTAACAAGATAATGCGCAAATATATATTGTCTAGATTAGACAACTAGGTGAACAATCCTAAATGTTAAGCAAATACTACTAGCATAAGATATTTATATAACCGGACACAATGACGTGGAGATGTATCCCGAAGTACACTTCCCAATGGAAGGTAGTCTCCGTTGGACCGGTGTGGTGTCACCAAAGTGGAACACCCAGTAGCCATTAAATGGCACACCGTATCTCCTTTGAGTCTTTCAACCGATATGGAGAGACTCAAATCACAATGTTGCCGTTGAGGTTGATAACTAGAACCCTTTTAAGAATGAGGCTGATGTCTACGCATGTTTCTATTCTTATAGACAATGTTGGGCCTCCAAGTGTAGAGATTTATAGAACAACAACAAGTTTCCCTTAAGTGGATCACCAAAGTTTTATCGAACTCAGTGAGGTAGAGATCAAAGATATCTCTCTCAAGCAACCCTGCAGTTAAGATACAAGAATCTCTTGTGTCCCCAACACACCTAATACAATTGTCAGTTGTATAGGTGCACTAGTGAAATACAAGTAATACAGATGATTATAAGTGGTAATTGCATTCTTAAATAAAAAATGGAAGCAAGCAAACATGTAGCAGAACTGGTTGTAAACGGTGTTTCAATGCTTAGAAACAAGGCCTAGGGACCATACTTCCACTAGTTCTATCTCTCAACAATAATTACATAATTGAATTCATAAATATCTTCTCTTCACCATGCTACTCCGAACCACTCTCCGGTTGGATAACGAACATCAATCATTGCGTAGGGCTACAAAAGCATGCCTTAGAGTCGCATTCCTCACTAGGTAGCCTCACACTGTCACCTTGGGCCCTAGATGGTACCAAACAAACACCAAAATTTCATAGGATCATCCAACACAAAATATGTAAATCATGATAAGTCACACACCGTGTACACACTGTCACCTTTACACCGTGGGACAAATGTGTCTCCGGAGATCTCATTAACAAAACCACTTGAGTAGCATAATAGATCAAGAGTAACATATACTTATTCAACTAGATTATAAATCTCATGATCACATAAATATCACACCATGAGAGAGATAGATAAATCACATAGCTACCGGTAGAGCCCTCAGCCTCGGGGGAGAACTACTCCATCCTCATCATGGGAGTCAGCAACGGCGATGAAGATGTCGGTGGAGTCGATGGAGATGGCTCTGGGGAAATTCCCCGTCCCGGTAGGGTGCCGGAACAGAGATTTATGTCCCTCAAAACTTGTCTTCGATTGCGATGGAGCTACGGAACTTTTCGTGGGTGGAGTTTGTTTTCTCTAGGGTTTTTGCTTCGGGGGAAATAAATAGGCGAAAGGGCGATGTCGGTGGGCGCCCGCGGGGCCCACACCATGTGGTGGCGCGACTAGGGGGGCCCACGCCGCCATATGGTGTGGCCACACTTATGCCCCCCTCCGGGTCTCCTTCAAACTCCGTGTACGTGAAAGAAAAATAGGACTGTGAGTTTTTATTTCGTCCAATTCCGAGAATATTTTTAGAACAACTTTTCTGGAAAAAAAAACAGCAAAAAAAAGTGTTCAAAGTTCAAATAATACATGTGTAGTTTCATATTTACACCGTAAAGAAACAAGCACCTAATATATTTTCATCCACACAGTGTTATTTCTAAGAGAGATACACTCTTGGTGTACCTAGAATATAGTAGAAAAACAAAACCTCGGCAAGCAAGAAAGTTCACTTCAGACTGAATCCTAAGAATGTTACATAGGTGCAGATTTAGGATATTCAGATACTTATTTATGCAGCCACGACGCAAACTTGTTTTAATTTGGATCTTCGTAAGAAACTTGGGAGTAGCAGGGGTGCGACAGCCAAAAGAGTTTCTGCCGAAGTTGAGGAGGAGCGGTGTCCGACCTGATCCCGGGCAGAGCAAACGGATGGCGGCGGGCGAGGTTCAGAGCGGACCAAGGCGCGTGGTCTGGATCTCTGGTGCAGCGTACGACCAGGTCGTGGCGTAGCCGCTGACGATGCCTCCTGGACAAGGGACTGGTCGCTGGTGCTGTTGGTTTCACCGGCATGCAGGAAGCAACACATGTGAGGGGGATTCATGCAATTTTTACTATTCCGTTACAAATGTGGCAACCAAATCAAATTGTTCTATGTTTAAGTAAGATTGTTGTTTTATTATCTCCCTTGGGAAAGATTGATGCACTATTGCTTGGTGGTTTCTTAGTTCAAATGTGCCATTGCTAAGTAGAAAAACAAATTTGTCCCCCTTATGATTTTCCGATTCACATACCCAACTGCTTGTTGTAAATTTGCTTAGTTTAGGACATTCATCATGACATAGCTTGTAGACAGTCGATTTGATATTCGGCTTCAGTTGCAAAATTTCTTTGTTTAGATGTGACAAGATCAGACAATAAATCATGACATCCCTCAGCTCTAGAGTTTTATGATCGTATTAGTAAATTTGATGCATGTAGAAATATTTGACATGTTCAGGGCTGGTGCCTAACAGGATAAGTACTTATGTTTTTTTCCTGATTTTCTGATTTTATATTATAATTAGTCAAATGTTTAGGAAGATGGCCGATCTGAAGCTCCCTTCGCCTCACCAACTTCTACCATCTCCAGAAATGCCTTTGTCAGAGTGAAAAATGTCATATATGTTGCATTAACGATATTAGGCAATGTAGCACGGATAATCTCAGGGCACCAGACGAAGCAAGAGGCAAACAGAGAGGAGCCATCAACGGAGCATGTGTATGAAAATAATATAGTTCATAGCTTTTTATGCATTAGCTATAGATAATAAAAAATAGCACCGGCGAAATTAATTGGGAAAAATGTACTTCTTGCCGGCTTGGTTACAAATATTGTTGTACTTCCGCACTGTCTTTTTATACATTGATTTTTTTTTTCGTGACAACGCACGGGCATTCAGCTAGTAGCCTTAATATTTCTTCGCGCACCAGAATCACCGCGGGAAATTGATGGCCGAGATCGAAGAGTGTTCGAGGCTAGATGGAAATCCTGTGGCGGAGGAATAACACCCAGTCACGAGAGTAGGTGCGATTTGGTGCTTGGCGTGCTATGCCAGACGCAACTTGTTGGGCCTGTTTTGCCGCACCCGCACACGATACACCGGAGGGAGGTCTTTGCATGTGCGGAAAACTGGTTGAGCCACCTGTTGTTTGGAAATACTTTATTCCTTCGTTTCAGTTAGCGAAAATGTCGCACGCGGGCACAGCGATTGATCTTGGATCTAGCCACGGCGGTATATGGAAATACTTTATTCCTTCGTTTTTGGATATTAAAGCAGGGAAAAGGAAAGCTTCCCCGCACCGCATGCCTCTTATATAATACTCCTAGTGCACGCATAAGTCCGTCTGTGCGCCTTCTTCCTCCACATCGCCCCCTCAACTTCGTTCCATCCATGGTGAAAAAAAGTTCGGACCAAGAAGAATTTGTTCATTTTCAGCGCACAGCTGCGGAACTGGCCTAGCATCATGGCCGGTTCCTCTGTTGTTCGTAGACAAGGAACAAGGATCGATCGAGTAGGCTGCAAGCTCCAGGAACAAGTTCATCGCAGATGTGTTTGTTGACCCAAAGATCTATGCTTTTTCCGATAGATATTTCGATTCCGTCTTCTTTGCTTCTCTCATATACCCAATTTTTTTGTTTTACTTTACAATATCGAATAGCCTCAATTTTCTCTGCATGCGTGGCAGAGTCGTCTCGACCGACCAACAACAGTTCTTTGCGCGACGCAGAGGCGTCCCCTCAATCGACAAACGACAATTGCCTAATTTCACCCCTCATGTTTGCTGTTTTCCCTGATGATCCCTCCCGACCTCCTATCTTTCTGGAATTTTACATACATAACCTTGCCACATGATCGTTCCTCCGCCTATTTTTTTTTCGCCCGGGCCCGTGGAAATCCAGCGATTAAACGGCCATGCATTCGCCCTCGTAGCAGCCGGCCCTCGAAGGCCTGCCGCTTGGCCCACCCGCCGGCTCATGCGATCTAGGGTTCGCCACTATAAAAGCGCCCACCATCGCGCGGTGCGGCCACTCCTCCCATCCACGCTCCCAGCCTCACGCGCCTCTGTCGTCATCAGATGAACCGCGGCGTAGAAGCCTTCAGAGACGATCCTTCCCCGAGCCTCCTGCGGGTAAATCATGCGGATCCCCTTCTCTCCACCCTCGTAATCTCCCTGCCTCGCGGTTTAGATCAGGCTAATCCCTCTCGATTCGAATATCCCGTTCGGTTTAGTGTCAGATCCCGTTCGATGTGTCCTAGATCTAAGATCCCGTTCGATCAAGCCACTGGTTCAACTGGTTTTTGTAAGGGGTTCTGATTGCCTCGCGTTCCAACTGGATCAGTTATCTCCTACTTCTACTTGCTTACGTACGATCTCGTCTACCTGCCGGTTCGAATCGGCTTGATTAATCTGTTGCATCGAATCGGGCTTTTTAATCCTTGTGCAGTGTTGACCTACGTACCGTCAGTCTAATAGTTTTACTAGTTTTCGTAGGTGGTTCCGATGACCACTTCGTCGTAGCCTGCGTTGTATTCTTGTATACTGACTGAGTTCTCCTTCTACCATTGGGCATTTGTAGCTCATGGAGATTGTTGGGGCCTTATAGACATGGCCGTGTTTGACTTTTTTTTTTGACCGGGTTGGTGTTGTAAAATCCGTAACCACTTGTCACGTCTGAAAGTCCTTTAACTGTTTAAACTTACGTTGGTGCCAAATAAGACATATTCCATTCTATTTCATGCTTGTTCGAAGTTTATTCTCCATTACCACTGCCTAGGCTGACACCTTTCACTGTTTAATCTTATTTTGTTTTTAGAAGAAAACGGTGTGTTCCATTCTGAATAATGTCTTGTCAATTCGCCCATGTTTATTCTCCACTTACCACTGACCAGACTGATTGTTCTTGGCACCACCATTTTTTACTATGTTCATAACATGTTGGCACTCGTTTTGATTACCCTGTTTATACATCATTATGCCACTAGCATATATATGGATTAATTTGTATAAACAGGGTAATTAAACATTGAGATTTCCAACTTGTATCATCTGGTAGCAGAAACTTTTCACCATCTTGTTTCAGAGACTAGTACAATTATGCCCTTCTTGTAGATCACTTGTGTATAGCAAAAAAACAGCACCTTATTTGATCATACTCATTTAAATTTGATCCTAGTGCATCTTGATTGTTATAGTCACTCACAACTGTGTTTTACACGAGAATTGTAAGTTTAATTGTTTAGATACAGCGTGCATGTTATTGCTGGTAAATTTATCTTTAATTTTGGTTCTTCTTCTAAAGTAGGTGATAGTGTCTTTGTCAATCTGTGAATATTTATCTTAACTTGCCATATCCTATCTGAAATTCTCTGTTCTTTGTTAATACATTTGGGCATCTGTGGATAAATTTATCAGCGGCCTATATATGAGTTTTGGTTGCTCTTAATCCTAGAGGATAAATTGAATTTTCATCTGCTGATTTTGCTTTTGTAGATGGGGCGTGAGAAGGACAGTATGTATCCGTCCCTAGCTGACGGAGGCAACAACCCGCTTCCTGCTGATGAGTTTTTCTTGCTTGAACATCCCAACTTTTCAGGTACTAATGTCATCCTTTCTTTGCTGCACCATTTTGAAATCACCTTGGTTGTTGTTGGTTAACTCTGCATACTTTGTATGTTAGTTGCTTTTGAGGAGATAAAGATTGTGGACCGTAAAGGATTCGTCATCCCTGGTAGCTCTAATTAGATTTTCTTTCTTCCACTTTGTGTAATTCCTATTTTTCTGCCAAGTCTAATACTTCCTTTCCAGGTCTAAAGACCCAAGAGATGAAAATAACAGAAAAATTCCTGCAGCAGAAAAATGTTTTCTCTGTAAGGATATCTTATGTGTTCCATCAATTTACTATTCTTGTGTTGTTTATTCAGGTGCTAACTTTTTTTGAAACTCTCCATGTAGTGAACCTTATTCTGAAACTCTGCATGTAGTGAACCTTTTGCTTCCGCTATTTTTGCTCGATCACTTAAACCCTGTCATGTCCACTTAAACGTGGCATCACACATAATAATAAATTTATACTAAACTTTTATACTTTTTTGTAACTAGTCAATCTCAAGTAACATATTATTGTACTTAAAAATCCATAATATTTTTCAAATATTAAATGTGGCTCTCTTTGTTATACATTTAACACCCATAATCGAAAAAAGTGCACACCATGCAAAATAAAACCGTGTATCATGCAAGAAGTTTTTTAATTTGTTTTAAATAAGTTGCTCTTTGTTATATATTTTGACGCAAATTGATCACTGAAAAATGTGCACACCATGCTAGTGTAAGAAGTATTTTATTCCATTCGCGGCAATACCGCTTTAAAGATCACATAAAAAATAACACAATATCATGTCTACTAGATATATATGGGTGTGTTTGTGTATTTTCTTATCTAGGCAAATATTTTTAAAGGGTATGGATCAACAAGTATATCTTGATAACGGTTTCTAGTATATCGTCGCGAGGTTGCGTTTGGCGTCGATTTGCGCGTTTTAGGTTTCGAACCGAAGTTACCGTAGTGTGTGGATCTGATCTGTCTTCGCGTTGGTATGGATCTGATCTGTAGTAAACCTTATTCTGAAACTCTGCATGTAGTGAACCTTTTGCTTCCCTATTTTTGCTCGATCACTTAAACCCTGTCATGTTCACTTAAATGTGGCATCACACATAATAATATATTTATACTAAACTTTTATATTTTTTTGTAACTAGTCAATCTCAAGTAACATATTATTGTACTTAAAAATCCATAATATTTTTAAATATTAACGGTGGCTCTCTTTGTTATACATTTAACACCCATAATCAAAAAAGTGCACACCATGCAAAATTAAACCGTGTATCATGGAAGAAGTTTTTTAATTTGTTTTAAATAAGTCGCTCTTTGTTATATATTTTAACGCAAATTGATCACTGAAAAATGTGCACACCATGCTAGTGTAAGAAGTATTTTATTCCATTCGCGGTAATACTGCTTTAAAGATCACATAAAAAATAACACAATATCATGTCTAAGAGATTAATTTATGATGCATGCATACAATATACTACTATATATATATGGGTGTGTTTGTGTATTTTCTTATTATTTTAAAATATCTAGGCAAATGTTTTTAAAGGGTATGGATTAACAAGTATATCTTGATAACGGTTTCTAGTATACCATTAGATATGAGTAATATATACTTGTATATAACATGTTTTTTCTGGTGTAAGATCGGTATAAGAAGTTTCTTGTGCACATCTTGTGGAAACGGTAGGAGAAGTGACCAATTTGCACCGGCAAGAAAGGGAGAACAAGAAGAAACATGATGCAGACATCAGATCAATAACACATGCACCTCGACCAACCACCAAGCAAAATATTCTACATCACATGCAACCGGTGGAAGAAGGGGGCTTCAAGATCAGGAGCATCAGAACAAGTTTTTACATGGTCTTCTGGAAGTTCAAGTAGATGATAAGAAGTACCCAGAGGCGTGAGTTTATTAGATTTCTAGAACGTGATACGTCTTGCATCTGCAATGGCGGCAGAAGCTATGAATGTGGAGTACTGGTTGGCAGATAGTGAGTAGAAGCTTAAGACAATGGTATCTGGTGATGAGGAAAAACTTTGTTAGACCACCTATCAGTTGTCAGGACCAACCGTATCATAGTGGGAGATGATATTTGAACCAAAGCCAGAAGGAGGAGTAGTGAATTGGATGAACATAAGAATAAGTTTCGGGAAGTCCGTGTTCCTGGAACTTAGCATTCTAGGGAGGGGGTGGGCAAAACACAATTTGTGAAAGCTTGGGGGGCAAAATACATAAAACTTCATATTGTAACCTCTCTCTCAAAAAAATCCTTCATGCATGTGCCAACCTTGGGGGGGCGGTGGCCCTGCTGAACTCAACTAAGCTCCGCCACTACCAGGGTTGTTCTCTCAATGCTTGGGTGCGGCACATTGTGGGTGGCCTTTCGATGGTGGCTATTGAAAAATTTCTTGGCCTTTGGAATGTTGTCCAACAGATTCAGCTCTCTGTTGAGGAGGTCTCCTTCCAGTGGATCTGGACCTCTAATAGATCCTTCTCCGCTCGCTCAGCCTACATGGCTTTCTTGGAGGGAAGAACCATTTGTCCTCTCTTTGAGGTCATTTGGGATTGGAAAGCGCCTCTCAAATCAAATAATTTGCGTGGAGAGTGGCATGGAACCGTTGTTGGGCGATCGCCGCGTGAGGCATGGCCTTGCTACGGATGACACCTGCCATATTTGTTTGCAGAAACCGGAATCTATCCAATACCTTATCCTATCATGCTCCTTTCGCGCACAATTTGGTTCCAGCTGTTTTCCGGCCTTGGTAGACCGGAGCTGTCGCCTTCGTCCACTGCGGAGCTTGAGGGTTGGTGGCTGGCTGTTGATGGGCGTTAGGCGAAGAATGATTCTATTGTTGTCCGTGCCCTCATGCTCTTGGTCATGCGCTCAATCTTGGTTGAGAGGAACAACAAGGTCGTCAACCGCGGCTCCAGCCCCTCGCCAATGCTTCTTGATGATATCATGGCCGAGGGCACGAGGTGAAAGAACGTAGCTTTTTGTGAGATTGTAAGCCTTGTACTTTAGGTCTTTGGTACCTCCTTGTGTTTGTTTTTGATCCTTGTAATTTCCCCCTTTATATAAAAAAAGGCGTGCACTCTCGCGTCGTTACTGAAAAAAATACTACAAACATATTTTTCATAATAAAGCTCACATATTATTTTCACCTATCTAATCTTAAGTTCTTAATACTTTGATACAAGTGCGCATCAAATTTGGTAACTTTTTACTAGACGTTTTCTAGAACACAAGTATCTGCAAACGAATGTTGCACCTTTAAAGCAAAAAAAGCCCGATTTTCTATCTCCTGCACACTGCACCGAAAAACACAAATGCAGCCTGAGCTATACATAGCACTTTATTTTGCAAAATAAAAAATTCATATTTTGAAGTTAATTTTTTATTGAAAAAGAAGGATGTACTCCGTAGAAAATACTATGTTCTACCAACATGCAAAATCTCAACTCAAAGCAATTTATATGCTGGGCTACACAAAAAAAACAAAAAAACAAAACAGTGACAGAAACAGAAACAGGAAACGGCAGGCAGGCAAGCTCGCCTTGGTAGAAGTAGCAGCAGCCACGGTTGCCCTCCCGATGTGTCACCGTGAGCATATTAGCTCAAGTTTTTTTTTTCCGCTGCTATATCTTTACGATGAATCCGCGGCGCGGAGATATGTGACGTGTCACCGTGAGCATATTAGCTCAAGTTCAGGACCCTTTCCCTGAATCTGAAATCGACATTATACTCCGTGTATTAATGTTTATTATTGCAACCATATTATCGGACCAGCGTGGCTGTCTTGGTATGATCGGACCAGGACCACGAGCTGGTAGAGCCTCGGAACTACTACTACGGCTTCCAATTTCCAAGCCTCGAAGGAAAAACATTTCTAATGTTTGTTTCGATATTTTGTAAATGACTAGTTGAATGCCCGTGCGTTGCCACGGCCACTATTTTTTTTTCCTTGCAACAAAGTTAATTAAATTTATAAATGTGTGCTCAGCTACGGTCTACGGAACAACAATCTTAATACCGAGATATTTGACCAAATTATCAGTATAATTGACAAACTCGTGTGTCCCTCAACAAAAAAATTATGGACAAATGTGTGGCATCTAGATATCTGAAGCTGTGATATATAAATGAAGTAATGGGAGCCGTGATATTTCAATGAAGTAATGGGAGCCGAATCTGTACGCCCGCAGGATGTCAATGTGCCTGACAACCTTGTGATTGTTCAGAAGCTCGTTCTCTTCATCGAGATGGTGTGTGATGGCATCCGCGCCTCGTGACACTATGGACTCATCAACTGCCAAAGAGACCCTGGGAAGACCCTAAGAACAACATGCCTCTTCTCACCCATGTCCACGATGTTTCGCGTTCTCTGCTTCCCTTTTGTGATCTCCAAGACCTCCTGAAACCACCGAGGTGGATTTAGATAGTACCAGTGGGTCTTTCTTTAGAGTGCATTATAGCACGATGGTACCAAACCTGAACGAACAACAAGAGTGTTGTTCTCATGTTCGTAACACATTGCTAAACCACAACACCACCCCATGAAATTTTTCAGCCAAAAAAAGCTAATCTATCCTACAAAAACAGGTACCAAAATTCAAAAACAAAACATAGCAATATCACCCCTAAAAAACATAGCAGTATTTTTTTCCTCGGGAGAGTAGAACTTTATTCCTTAGCAACCACAATAAAGTACAAATTGTAGCCTAAGATTACACAACACTAACATACAACGACATTGCTCCATGCCAGCAACATAACCGCAAGGACTGCCAACAACAAAGCTTCAACCTCGTCCCGAACTACAGAGGAATAGACAATGTAATGAAGATCTTGAGATCGAGCACTCGGTTGTGGAAAAGCAGACCCAATCCAGCGGTGTTTGCATATGTGGAACGCTGCATCGAGGAAAGCTTCTGGACATGCAGGGAAAGAGAGGAATACTGATGCTCGAACCTGATTAGCAGCAACATAAATAATAGGTATGGATAGTTGTTGTTCCTATGTAAATGTTGCTATCCTTAAATGCAGATAGAATAGCTAAAAGAATCATACTGAAATTGAGAAACCGATCAAAGTTTTCTATTAAATATCAGCCCTAATCTTTCACTATCTCTCTCCGTTCCTCTCTACCTTTCAGTCTGCTTGTTCATCCCAAATCCCCACAGCACACACGGCGCAAATCTGACTGATGCTAGTTGTTTCTCTAAATCTGACTGATGCTTGTTGTTTCTCGTGTAACAGTTTCTTAAGGAAAGCAAATGTAAATTGTATAGCTTTGTATCAAACACAAGCTAAACTAACAATTTGTCAGTCAGAGAATTTTATGCTTTGAAAAAACATAACATGTCAAAGTATATTCTACAAATATCCACTTGAATTTCTTAATTCATTTTATGTAGTATTATCTCTTGGGGGGTCGAAGAACAAAAACATGTTACTGAAAATTATACTACTACTATGAAGTGCTTGTCGTCACCAATGCAAGGAAAATGAAAACTAAAAGGCTGCCCATCAATGATTATCTTTCTTTAGGATGATGTCATTTCTTCTCAGGATCACTGATTTCATCAAGGGCCCATCAAATTTGGAAATTTGAGTATACACAACATGGACCAAAGTTGTGATAAGAATGGATTTTTGAGATTTATTGCCCTACAAAGCTCAAATGGGTGATACAATATCATTATTCAGGACATTTTTTTTGTTAGGCGAAATCAAGGAAGAAAGGATTAATTGAAAAAATATAATTTATTTAATCGGAAATTACATCGTGGGACTAATGTACCTAGTGTTAACATGCCTATCAAACTGATAGCTTTTGGGCACAACCATAACACATGATCCGTTACTGCCAGAAAAATAACATAAGTTCATGCCAAAGTTAACTGTGCTCTACATGTCAAATTTGGAATCAATTTTGTCAGTACTAAATCAGATGCAGTAAGAAACAAATTCAACTCCCAATTTTCGTGAACTACATATAGCTCAACGAATTTACTACATTGACAAATTAGGACTACTCTCGGAACTTATAAGTTGAATATGAAATGTGTTATGGAATTCTACCACATAATTGTTCTCTGCATACATTCCCCAATTAGATGTAATCATGTCTGTTTCTGATTGAGGAATTCACCATAGCTAGTTTCCCATTTCATGCAAGGAAGAGCTGATCCCCGCACTAAAAAGAAATGGAAAACATTACCAATATTTCTTTCCGGCCCTGGACCGCATGTTCCTCGCCAGTCGGCAGCACCCCTGCAATATGTTCACGATATGCTAGGGGAGGCCCTCGCATTCCTTCACCTGGCGACTGCACTTGTTGATGACAGAGTTCAACGACCACCGCCATATCATTCCTACCTATCAGTGACATGGTCGCTTGCAGCCATGCCTAAGTTCTAGTAGAAGGTCTGATAACAATCAAACTGTAACAACATTACCATTTGGAGCATTCAAAAGGCATATGTGGTATTTCTCAAATCTCGGATACATAGTAAGCAACACCTCACTCTCACAGCCGCACCACGAAAGCTGGCCACTGCACCGGATCCTTGACACAACTACAAGAGCGGCATTTTCCAAGTTCACATCTATTAGTATAACCGCAATCAGAAACACCAAATCAAAATTAGCAGTCCACACATCGCCCGACCAACATTTAGGACTTGCCAACATTTAGGACATTCGAGCGGTGCTGCCGCATCAATGAATTGCACGCGCAAGGGCTGTACCATACGGGCACGCTTGGACTATTCCTTGGGGGGCGCTGGCGTCATGGAGGCACCTCAACACCTCCGTGTACACCTTCAGGTTGTAGAGTATCTGCTGCTTCATTGAATACCCTCAACACGACCAGCGGCGACGATGACAGAAAATTTGAATGCAAATGATTAAGTAGCTTGTACAGTGAATGCCTAGGTGAGGAAAACTGCAAAAAGAGGCCGAGGCCACAATGCTTTTGGTTGGAATAGGCTTCACCGGTCATAATATCATTAGTGATAAATTCTTGTGAAAAATGTACAATGACTAAACTCTCTGTCAAGGCAAGGTGTGAACTCTGTTAATTGAATCAATTTTTTTGATATCCACTACAGGAAACACCAGAATCACGGTAAGCAGCAACACAGATAAATCCCAAAATAATTCAACAAATTTCAAGAGCTAGCAGAGATCTTACCGCCCACGGATAAGTGATGCGTGTGGAGTCGACTCTGCCGATTTATCTCATAGCCCGGCAACAACGCCCCGTGCCTCCATCCTCAGGCATACAAGATAGGTGGCAGAGTGGTAGGTGCTTGATCTCGTAGTACTACACTGGCCCTAAGATTACATCTTCATATGTCTTAATCAGTGCTGGCAGTTCCTGTCAATATACACATGGTCAAGCACGATTTGGTGAGAATGAGCCAACAGCTAGGCAAACAAGAAGATAAATAAATCTAATTATCCAAGGGCTGGGTGTTGAAAATGAGGGGAGTATTTTGCAGCTTAAGCTCACATGATGCGCAATTATCGTCCTTGGTCGAGGTCGTTGTTGTCCATGGTCACATGGAGGCGGAGAGGGCAGACCGGGGGAGGGCCAGCACGGAGGTGGTCCTTGGCCGACAGGGATGGGATTATGCTGTGTCACGAACCTCCTGGAGGTGTGTAGGTGGTGAAGGCGGGAGGAGAGGAGCAGGATCTGAGTGTCCACGTCGTCGCGCTCCGGGCAGCGGTTCTCCAGGTTGTGCGCCTGGTGCGAACAGGGATGGCATGCGCGTGCCAGGCGGAGGAGCTACCGAAGGCCGATGTTCCAAACGTGCGCCAGCGGGAGCAGCGGCCGGATGTGGTGCTTGGGCTCGGAGATCGCCGCCATCTGCACCACGCCGTCCATGCCTCGGGTCGATCTTGAGAGGGATACCATGAAAACAGGGAAGCGGAGGCTACGAGAGTCGTGGGTACAGCGGATTTAGAAATTTCTGACATGAATTGCCTTGGGTCGATCTTGAGGAGGAAATCCAATTAGTTGGATGGCACATTGTTATTGCAGTTCCCGAAGATAAAAACAAAAGGTGCGAACAACAAAGACGAAGCGGGTAGGCCAGGAGGGTTGTCACCTTGACGAGGTGGCCAGGGAGAGGATCCAGCATCAGAGGGCGCGTTACGCCGGCGACGGACAACAGCCCAGTGCCGCCATGGACGAGTGCGACCAAGACCGTGGCCAGGAGGCGCTGGCAGCCTCCTGGAGCTCAGTCAGCTGCGGATCCGGCGTGGCGGCCTGGATCCTGGCCAGGAGGAGTACTCGGCGCACACCAGCGTTAGATTCGTCGAGTCCCTATACACCGTGCCGCTCGTTGGCCTTGGATTTGTCGCATCAATCTCGGTGGGGGAGGAGAAGGACGGCACGGTGGCGCTGCTCCGTGTCCTTGGCGTGGCAGATCGGTGGAGAAGATCTTGACGCGCATCTGGCCAGCATGTGGTGGCGCCAGCCACACGTCCTCGAGAAAGGCGATGCCGACGAGCATCGGCGCGCTTGGGGCGATTATGTTGGCGGCGTATGCCTGGGATTCGCTCAGGAACAAAGGGACCCCGTTGACCATGGAACGCACCCTCGTTTCCGGTAATTATTTGGCATGTAATTAGTTGAGAGGATTGCGCTAATCAGGGGAGGGGGAGAAGGCGCGACGAAACGTTGGACGAAGGGGCGACGTATCCCAAGTGGGGAGAAGACGGAACCAAATGTTTCTTTTAGATAGTAGAGATTTGAATTTAAGGATAAGAAAGCCTGGTACGTACTACTGTACAAGGGTGGAACCACGGAGGTGACGTCGACGTCGTAGTAAAAAAGCGCGCGGCACGATGACAAGCGTGCAATGCACGTGGGTCCCACGTGCTCACATGGCAGGACAAAGTACAGTGTGCACCTGGACGGAAGCAGCGGATCTTCCTCTTCCGTTTCACCTTTTCTTTTTCCTCTTCCGTGGCGCTGCATGCGTGTGGTTAAAAAGTCTGCAGCGTGTCACCGCTCAAAAGAGAAGCGTATGCTGCTGCTGACGCTACAGTCAAGCCAAAGCCTGCAATGACACTTGACGTAAGCAGCGGTTCTATGGCTAAAATTTCCTAGTACCAGTGACAATCTAGCATTAATACAATAATACTCTACGGAGTAGCTTGTAGCACCGGTCCTGACCGTCCTGTCACGTAGAAATAGAGCCCATGTGATAAAAAATAATATTTATTTTTTAGCTTGTTTTTGACAGAGAAATAAATATGAATTGTAACTTGGTTTTTTGCATATTTGTAGGATATCAACGTCTTAACACGCTGTAATTTGTGCGATCTCATAGGATACTATCTCCATAAATGAGCAAAAAGACGCATCTATTTCTGGCATTGCCGAAAATCTAAATAATTTTCTCCCTCTTTGAACCAAAATCTGCGAATTTTACTATTATATCATACATTTAAGTTTGAGCGAGCAAGTGTGTGATAATGCTCCCACCTCTCGATTGGTACGACGAAAATAGTTTGCACTGCGCACCATAGAATATGTCCATTGCTTGACATTGCACGAATACAATATACTCCCTCGGTCCCAAATTAGTTGTCATAGATTTATCAAAATATAGACGTAAGACAGAAGGAGTACAATTCACTCCACATACCATCAATGGTTGATAAGAGTGACACACCCACGCTTTCAAAGCGGACACGGGAAAGGCCAAGGAAAATGCACAAAAAGCGCCACCTTTCGTGTTAATTTTGCAGAAATCACGTGTTAGTCGGGTTTCCAGTATAAACCGTTTGCTAAGATAACAAACAAATTTAAATTCTACTTTCTCCTTTTCAAATGAGATATCATGGATTTGTCAAAATATGGATGTATCCATACACTAAAATATGTCTAGATACATCCATATTGTGACAAATCTATGACAACTAATTTGATCGGGAGGAAAATATTGTTTTTATACCTATGCAAATGTTGTGTTGAATGTCCCATGGTGGCCCAAAAAAGATAAACAGCGAGGCCACATGAGGAGCCGAGTTGGGAACACAACATGTTTGAGTTGGCGAATTGCACATTGTCAAAAAAAAAGAGTTGGCGAATTGCACGAATCACGATAACACGCGAGGTGTTCCTCGTTTCTCGCGACTTCACCTCGCAAAAAAAATCGCGAGACTTGGCCTGTGTGCGTCCAGGGCCCACTATGGAGAATTTGCACTTGTGCGGCATTTTATCCCATATTTTCCGTGTGGCTTGTGCGTATAAAATGCGCAAGGTGCGGCCCTATTTGCCTATTTGGGCCATCGCATTCCCTCGAGCACTCACTCTCTCCTCCGTTGAACGGATGGGAATTTTGGTTAGAAAAAAAACGTAGCACTGACGCGGGCGGACGTAAGATATAATTGAGGGGGGGAGGGGCAATGAAAAATTGCTCAAACTTGTTAGTGTGAGCCAGTACACTAAAATACACAAATATAAGGATGTTCTTGCAAAGAAAAGCAAGGGTCGCGATTTGATGCCCAAGTTTGGAGGCGTCTCTAAAAGTACTTTTTGCTCGGTGGGAGAGTTTAGGCTCTTCTTACAGTGTTCTTTTTGTTGGTGGAAAACCTCTAAAATGCGCGAAATAATGCAGACCGAGGTGTTTTTTCCGATAGAGATCATCTTAAGTCATACTATGATCTACTTCCTTCATATCAAAATGTAAAATGTTTTATAATTTATTAATTAAAACGGATCTAGACATGTTTTAGTGTAAAATACATATGGATCTACACACTAAAATATGTTTGGATATGCTTTGTTTAAAAAAATGCTAAAACATCTTATATTTTGATACACACTGAATATTTTAGAGCAAGAGGTACCCAAAAAATCTGATTTATATGCCATCAAAGCCAAAAATAAAAGTCCTGCTCTAAAAAATGATGATGCATTTTATACATGGTGATATAAATTTTCTCGGCATGCTATAAAATTTAACGATGGTGATTTAAATATGCATCAACCATGTCGACCATGTTAGTTGCCATGTTGACGGTTGATATTCTCCTCCCGCCAACCGCACCGTTGATTGCCCGCATTGTCGCCGGTTTGCCGCGCCGTCCCAAATTCCATCCATCTTCTGTCACTGGTTCTCATTGATGCAACAATCTCGCTGCTTTCTAATTTACCGCCGCCTCGTATGCACGCTGAAAACAAACGCCACGGCTTCCACCGAGTCGAATTAAGTCGTTGTCCCTTGCGCCCCACCGCGAGGGACCAGCAACAACTCTGGAGTGAACAAGGCCAGCTTACCCCTCCCGTCGACATCTCCGATTACCTGTTAGAGCTGCTCTTATATTAGTGGGTTTTATCGTTAAGTAGGAAGATATCACTCACGTAGAGATTCGAAGTAGGAAGAAATGTTGAGAAAATAGGCCTGAAACTAATAAAAATGTTTTTTTTATAGATTGGGTTTGCATCCGAATCCAGCGGCTTAAGGACCAATGACGTTGGAGCACATGGATTGTGTGCTTCCTCCAACAGGTTGCGAGCCGTCGGATCGTACAAGGATCCCGCGTGGTGATAACCGGCGAAATAACGGAATGTCAACGGGATGCTAGGAGGAAGCCACGCGACCTCACAGGCAAGTGGGTCCTGTGGAGGATCGGGCCCTACTAGTCAGCGAGTAGGATAAGCCTCTCCCGTCCACGTAACATTATTTGGCTGGATCTGAATAGATTTTGCAGGCGTCACGGCTCCCGACCGCCGGCGCGTGCGCGCAAGGAGTGTGGGCCCCATCCGGTGTGTCGTGTGCATTCTGTCTCGATTGGGAAGGGACAGCGCGTACGTGACTCCAGGGTTAAAAAGTGGCACCGGCACGGTGGGCCAGGGAGTGAGAGCGACTACTGACTACTCCTGCGTAGCGTACCTCGTGAGCCCATCGATACTCCAACGTCCCACCTTTGGATGGATGGCCATGCAGCTGCAAACGGTAACGGTAACTATACCGATTCGACCTCGCTGTGGCTTAGGCGATAGCAGGGCGATTAGGGTTTCCCTACTCCCTACCGGCGACTCCGATCTCCGGCCGGCAGGTGTTTAGATCGAACGCATGTTTTGGCTCCGGGATCTTCCTCTCCTGATTCCCTACTCGGGCTGAACAAAGGGTTGGATAGTCCAACTACCCGGCCTTGGTAGGGTTTTCGGGTTGAGATCGGTTCCGAGCGATAGTGATGGCGGCGGATCATGGAAGCGGCGGTTCGAGCGGATCGACGAAGGAGCCGTCGCTGGAGGACCTCCTGGAAAGCTTGAACCTGAAAGGAGAGGATATTGAGGGTCTGTTTGTGCCCAAGAGTGAGGTCGAGGCGTTGAAGGAAGGGACTAAGTGGCTTGCGGTGATGAGACTTCTGACTACGAAGGTCTTTAGCGCGGCGTCGCTGAAGAAAACTATGCTGTTTGCTTGGGCGCCGGCGCAGGAGGTTTTCTTCAGGGATTTGGACGAAAATCGTTTCCTCGTCCAAGCGAGTTGCTTGGGGGATTGGAAGAGAATCACCGAACAGGGGCCCTGGATTTTTCGGGACTACGGGCTCTTGATCGAGAAGTATGATGGGAGCTGTAGAGCGTCCTCGGTGGAGCTGAACCGCATCCACGCATGGGTTCAGATTCACGATGTACCAGAACTGTACCGTAAGAAACAACTGATTACGGGACTAGCGAAGAGCATTGGTGAAGTTGTCCTGGTTGATATGAATGGTCCAAGTGCTGATGGTGGGGATTTTGTGCGAGTGGGGGTTTGGCTTGATGTCAGGAGAAGCCTCACTCGGTTTGTCTCCTTAAAACCAGAGGGAGGAAAACCAGTGATCATGAAAGTCAAATACGAGAAGATCCCTAAGTACTGTCAGGTTTGTGGTATGCTTGGCCACGAGAAAGAGGAGTGTGGGACGGGGGAGCATGCCCCAACTGAGGTGAGCTTTGGTAAATGGATGCTGGCCGAAACCGCATGGAACCGTTCCCAGTTCTCAGAGCATCATAGCAAATCGGAGGGAAGGGGCACGCCCAGCTCGGGCAGACCACCTCCGGGCCGTGGGATGGGTCGTGGGCGCATGGGAGCTGGAAGAGGCGAGTCGCAAATGAATGCTGAAAATCGTAAGCGCTCGTCGACGGAGGCAAAGCTGACGGAAAGGAGCCCGATAAAGGAGGGCCAGGAGGGTGAAGGAGCTAAGGCACCGGTTCTTCTGCTTGAGTGGAAGAAGACGTTGGGGGCGGAAGAGGGACCAAGTGCAAAACTCAAGCTGGACTTCTCCGTGGAGGGACAAGCGAAGAAATATGAGACAAGGACCGAGACCCCTCCCCCCCCCCCCCCTCCATCTGCGAGGGAAACAAAGCACCCTAAGAAGATCAACCCTTTGGCAAAGAACAAGAAAGCTCAAGATGACGCGGCCCCGGAGATGGAGGGCCGCGAGTCGCAATGAGTGTAATGAGCGTGAACTGTCGTGGCCTAGGTGGGGCGGCGACAGTTCGGGAGCTTCGCGATGTGGCGAGGCGGCATGATCCTATGATTTTATGTGTAGTAGAGACTCAATTACACAAAAATTCAGTGGAGAGGTTATCTAGTTCGTTGGGTTTTGATAATGGTTTTGCTATTGGCAGTAGCGGCCGAAGCGGTGGACTCGGTATGTATTGGAACAACGGAATAAAGTTGGAAATTTTACCTTACTCACAATACCACCTAGATGTCATAGTAATGGAACAGGACTTGGATCCATGGCGCTTGACAGTGGTGTATGGTGAGGCGCAAGTGGCGGAGAGACATAAAACTTGGGATATGCTCAAGTTTGTTCGATCCGCAAACGACCTTCCGTGGCTCTGTATTGGGGATTTCAATGAAGTCTTACACAGATCAGAACAGGTGGGTGTGAATGAGAGGAGTTATACACAGATGGCAGGGTTTCGCGAGATGATCGACGTCTGTGGGCTCTGTGATCTTGGGTATAAAGGAGTGGGATGGACCTTCGAGAAGAAAGTGGCGGGGGGCTCCTTCTGCCGTACCAGATTGGATAGGTGTCTGGCGTCACCGTCTTGGTGTGCGCGCTACCCTGAGGCGGAAGTTCACCACCTGACGTCGGTAGTGTGCTCGGACCATCTTCCGATCATACTTCACCGAACGCCACCAAACATAGCAAGGTTTAGTGGAGCTAAACGGCCGTGGAGATACGAAGTGGCTTGGGAGAAGCACAAGGACTTCGAGGAGGCTCTGGAAAAAAGATGGTCGGAAGGAGGACCTTGCGAGACGGTGCAGGAGCTGCAGAGCAAGTTGAGCACGGTCTCGGATGATCTAGCTAGATGGGGAAGGGACACAATTGGCAATGTACAGGCCAGGATACGAAACTTACAGCGCGAGCTTGAGGTCCTGCGAGGAGACCCCAACAGACAGGGGCCGACAGAGAGGGAGAGGGCAGTGGTGATGAACCTGGTTGAACTCTTAGAACAAGAGGAAATTATGTGGCGCCAAAGGTCAAGAGTCCAGTGGCTAGCCGCAGGCGACAAGAATACTCGTTTCTTTCATTTACGGGCAAGTCAGCGAAGGAAGAAGAACAGAATTATTGAGCTCAAAGGGGCTGATGGCTCGATGGAAATGAGGGAAGAACAGTTGGGGGTTATGGCTAAAGATTTCTACAAGGACCTATACCTATCAGAAGGGGTACAGGGGATGGAAGAGGTTCTGGGTTCGGTGCCTGCAAAGGTGACAGCGAGGATGAATGAAAGTTTGGACGCTCCTTTCACCATAGCGGAGGTAAAATCAGCCCTGTTCGAGATGTACCCCACAAAGGCGCCTGGACCCGACGGCTACCCGGCCCACTTCTTTCAGAGAAACTGGGCGATTTGCGGAGGTGAGGTTACAAAAGTAGTTTTGAGAATTTTATCAGGAGAAGACGATCCTAGGGTGGTCAACAAAACCTTCATAGTGATGATTCCGAAGGTGGCCAGCCCGAGGGAGTTGGGACAGTTTCCGCCCAATCAGTTTATGTAACGTGATCTACAAGGTGGCTTCAAAGGTGGCAGCTAATAGATTGAAACTAATCCTCCCGGAAATTGTGGCGGAGGAACAGTCTGCTTTTGTTCCAGGAAGATTGATCACGGATAATATCATCACGGCGTACGAGTGTCTCCACTTCATGAAACGCAACAAGGCAAAGAAACATCGTACGTGTGCTCTAAAGCTGGACATGAGGAAGGCGTATGACAGAGTGGAGTGGAGTTATTTGCAGGCAATTATGCTGAAGCTGGGCTTTAGCAGAGCATGGGTAGATTTGATCATGCGATTGGTTACGACGGTGTCGTTCTCGGTACTTTTTAATGGAGTACCTCAGGAGGAGTTCTCCCCATCACGGGGAATTCGACAAGGTGACCCTATATCCCCGTACTTGTTTTTGTTGGCAGCAGAGGGCCTCTCGTGCCTCTTAAAAAACATAGATCAGTCATCTTCTCTCACAGGGATTAAAGTGGCAGCTACTGCTCCGTCAGTAAACCACTTATTATTCGCAGATGACAGCCTGCTGTTCTTTCAAGCAAGTATGGAGGGGGCAAGGGACATCAAAGAAGTTCTGACCAGGTATTGCAATGCATCGGGGCAGAAGATTAATACGGACAAGTCCTCGGTATTCTTTAGCAAGGGTTGTCCGGAGGATATCAGAACGCAAATAAAGGAAGAGCTAGATGTCATGAGAGAAACTCTAAATGAAAAGTACCTAGGTATGCCTTCGGTGGTGGGTTCTGATAAAAACGGAGCCTTCAAGTACCTAAGGGATAAAGTTTGGAAGAAGATCCTGGGTTGGATGGAGCAACTGCTATCTGTAGGAGGTAAGGAAGTCCTGATTAAGGCAGTTGCACAAGCAGTCCCTACCTTCTCGATGTCCTGCTTTAAACTACCGAGAGGGTTATGTGAACACATAAATTCTATGCTCCGAAAATTCTGGTGGGGGAGCAAGGAGGGAAAGAGGAGGACCAGCTGGGTTTCGTGGGAGGCTATGATTCAGCCGAAATATGCAGGAGGATTAGGGTTTAGGGACATTGAACTGTTTAACCTTTCTCTTTTGGCTAGACATGCATGGAGATTACTGCAAGCGCCGTAGTCGCTTAGTGCGCGAGTGCTTAAGTCAGTATACTACCCGGGAGGTGACATTTTATCGGCTGAGCTGGGGTCCCATCCATCTCAAGTCTGGAGGTCGCTTCTCGAGGGGAGGGACACAATGAAACTCGGCCTGATCAGAAGAATCGGAGACGGGCGATCCACTCTGGCTTGGGAAGACAGCTGGCTACCAAGGGACGAGAGGAGAAGACCTATAGCACCGAGGAAAGTGAACCCGCCAGCACAAGTGGCAGATTTTCTTGATCACACTTCTGCTGTATGGCGAGTGGACATGATAAATGAGTGGTTCTTGCCGATGGATGCTGAAATTATTACCAACATTCCAGTAAGCCACCGCGTACAAGAAGATTTCTGGGCCTGGCACTTCGAACGTACAGGTATCTTCACGGTCAGATCGTGCTACCGGGCGCTGGCGTCCACAAAGAGGACACGCGAGGACTGGTTAGACGAGCGATCGAGTTCGTCGAGAAGTACCGAAAGGAGCCAGGAGTGGAAGCGTATGTGGAAAATTGATGTGCCATCCAAGGTGAAAATTTTCCTTTGGAGATTGTCAAAGCATTCACTACCGACGGGGGACGTTCGACATCACAGGCATATGGCGGCCTCCCCGGTGTGTGTAATCTGTGGGCAAGCGGATTCGTGGCACCATTCTCTACTGGACTGCAATATGGCGAGATGCGTCTGGGCGCTCACGGAGGAGAGGGTCGTGGAAAAAATCTCCAGTGCACGGGAGGCGGGGGCACGTGAATGGTTGTTCTCGATGATGGAGAGTATGGATACAGAGGAGGTGAAACGTATGACGGTCACCTTGTGGGCGATTTGGCATGCTAGAAGAAAAGCAATCCATGAGGAGGAGTTCCAAAGCCCGATGGCGACCTACGGTTTTGTAAACCGGTTTCTTGCGGACATGGAAGCAGGGACTGCAGCTAACGCGGAGCAGCAACCGAGGAGGACGACGGCGCCGCAATCGCCGCTGTCCTGGCTACCACCGCCTAGTGATGCCTGCAAGGTAAACGTTGACGCGGCGGTATCGCATGTGGAGGGTAGGGGTGCCGTGAGCGCCGTCTGTCGCTCGAGCCAAGGCGTGTACTTGGGGGCTTCGGCGTTGGTGTATGAAGGAATTACTCACCCGGGGTCACTCGAGGCCTTAGCGTGCAGGGAGGCTCTCGACACCGCGGACGATCTTATGCTGGGAAGGACCGTGGTCGCTTCCGACTGCTTGGAGGTGATAAAGGGGCTCCAACAGGAGTATCTGGGTGTATTTGGTACTGTGATCATCGAGATCAAGGAAAGGACAAGGCAGCGGGGTAACGTTTCTTTCGTGCACGAGGGAAGACGTCACAATGACGAAGCTCATCGTCTTGCAAGATATGTGATTTCGAGGCCGCCTGGAAGATACTTGTGGCTAGGGGAGCCACCAGCGGACCTAAGTTTTCCTGTAAACATTAGTCCTATTGCTTAGTAGTTTCTGTAACCCTCAAAAAAAAAAAAAGCTGCAAACGGTAACTCGCAAATGGGGAGGACTAGTACTCTGTTGGAGAATGAATAGATGGAAACGGTGCCACGCTAGTCATATGCTTTTGGCTGTTTATTTTTAATGTTTACTAGCAAAGTGCCCCCGTGCGTTGGAACGGGTCAAAATTTAGAAGTTCATCGGAGAAATCTATTTACAAGTCCATTGTGACATATCAAATTTTTCTTCAAAACATATTTGATACATCCATGATCTCATTGTTTTACATGTTCCACTATACATCCATACAACAACCTTTATTAAAAGAGAAACAAAAGGTTGCTACTTATTTTCAAATAACTTTTAAGTATGTTCATGTTCTTGTGACAAAGTAGCATGACTAATCAATATATTTATTAAAGCAATCAGAGTTGTGAGTACACCTCATACACTTTCTATCTTTTCTTTTTTGTTGAAACACTTATGATCACAATTGATGAGATTGTTCTTGCTACTATTAATTAAACGATGTTCTCTCCCTCTGAAAAAACCTATCATGGAGAGCACATCATTACAAATTCATGTGCTGATTCTATCAACACAATGCCAATGAATTGGAGTATCGTGCAAAAAATCCCATCCCGTTCCAGCTTGTGTGTTGCTGTAAAACATAGCACAAGGTCGCAAGGAAGTAAATATATAGGTGTCCGTTATATAAACCGTCATCCCTACAAACCTGATGTACAGGTTATGTCCATTGGACAATCTAATAAACGGGCCTAACTGAGAAAAGTTTAATGGAGAAATACTCTGATTTGAGAAAACTTAGTGTTGTTAGAAAGGAATTTGGAACCTTCACAATAATTTTCTTGGTGCCATCTCTGAACTATGCTTAATTTAGTGCCAGTTTTACATTAGCCCATATGTTTTCAAATTGACCAGAACAGGTGCAGTTCTAGCATTACATACGAGTTACCAGTGTAGTTCATCAATTTGGTTTCAACTTGAAAAAATTCTGATGATCCCCATCAGGATCCACAGACCTTTCTCTTCTCTATTTCCCTAGTTGCTCCATTCCATGTAGTCCTCAGGCAGCAGCAGCAACCGCGGCATGCCTCTCTTCGCCACATGTGCCGATGCATAGCTGTGTCAAGCCTATGCAGTGGCCTTGGAACCATCAGAGGGCAAAGCAGCTCTATATTTTTCTTTCTCTGTTTCTACAAAAAAAAAAGAGCAACAGCAAGACCAAACCCCCTCCTCCTGATTCACTCTCGCAATATACGCTTCCTCTCGATCTTCTCCACCCATCCATCCTCTTCCCGCCACCTCTCTCAGGCCCAAACAACCAAAATTTACTCCCCAAACCAAAAATATGACCGTGATGTCCTTCATGTTTCATTATATTCTAGCATAGAGACAAAGAATGGTCGGCACCATCTTATGGAATAGAAGAAGCCTCGAATTTTTCACAACCAATGCAAGCGTGTGAGAAAAATATCTTAACCTTAGAAGGCTTGAGTTATTAGCAAATAGAAGTAAATGATTCAATAGAAAAATAGATATTTTCTATATTACATATACCTTATTTATTTCAAGGATAGACAGTCTGGTAATATAAGGATTCATGAGCTGGTAAAGCTATTGCTTCCCTCTCCAGATCAAATACTCTATGTACACAAAGTTCCTTTGATCGACAGTTCTTGCATTCTCACGGAACTCTGCTGAGACAACAGACTTGATCATGTGGTGCTCCTCTAGAGACTTGAGTCGTGCTATCCGAAGGAACCCTTTGTATAATGCCAAGGCATGCCTCTGGATACCAGATAACTTTGGATGGGGCTCCATTTCATCCTTGAGAAACAATCATCAAGCCTAACAAAAAAATAAACAATCAAATTAGTTATCTCACAGTGATCTACATACTTTCGCCGAGGAAAGGATGGCAACACCAAACTACTTAGTCATGGACTATTTACCTACGATTGGAGATCATAACAAAAAAAAAATGTTCTACGACAGACTGAGCAAGGATAACTTTCAGTGAACTATAGATGTAATTCAAAGCAATGTTAAATGTAGTTAATATAATTACAGATTAATAATTTCAGTTTTCATATGCAAAAACAATATAGCCATTTTTGGAACTGAATACAAAGATAAGACCTAGGTGAGGCGTATACTTTAAGTACATTAAGTTAAATCGAACACAAATTTTGATTGGAAACTCATTAGGTATAATGTCCAGCTCATTTTTAGAAACTTTCTCAAATATTTTTGATGACCTGAAAAATTAGAGTTTATTAGTGTGCAAAAGAAATGGTTATGGCAGAAAGTATGCTGCAGCAATCAAGGTGTATGCTGCAGTAAAAAGAATAGGAACTAAAAACAAGATTTGGTTATCACAGAAGCCCTAGTGAAATGCCCGTGCGTTGCTACGGGTGAAAAAAGTAAATGAATGACCACATTCTTTAATTAGTTCACACTTCTTATATTTATCCATATGAGCATACAACTCCATGACTTAACATGTTGCCTCTTGTATATTTTTTTGATCTATAAATAGACTAAATGACACATTTACTCCTCAATTGCTGAGCCGACTATCGATATAACTTATATACATGATAAATAAATAAATAAATAAGAGGCATTTATAAGTTGTGCTTCCCAAACGGCAAAGCACCTCCGCCACCGCCCTCGGCTGGAAGGCATCCCTATTCACGTCGCCACGGGTTCCGAGTCAGCATGGGCGGTCAACCTCATCTCTCCATAGATAGTGAATTCTGATGGTGCAATCGATGATTGAAATTTAACTCTAACTTGAAGGAATAATTAGCTCTAGTCACCATAGATATGGTAAAATAAAATGCATGTATCTTCGAAAAAATCCATTCATGCAATTGAAGCAAAATGAGCAAGATTGAAAAATTGCATATGATGTTCCAGTAATCAATGGTAAAACAAATATACCAGATTTGTTTATAATACATGCCATGACAAAAAAAAACTTCCTATGTTTTTTTTGGAAAAGGTTCAAAATTAAAACATGCATGTGTTATATTGGCCTAGTCCATCTCACCGCAGTGTGAAAATTGGCCTAGTATGATAGTGGGCTAGTATAACAATAGCAATATCACCTAACAACCTACCTTATAGTGTGAATATTGGCCTAGTAATATTGAGATTGCAAGCATTGAGGGATATTGATTTCTGAACTGCTCGATGTACAACCACCGGAAAAATCAGCAAATCAGCATACACATGACTTTCTCGAAGGGCAAATTCAAGTATTTAACCTACAACATTTTCCCAAATAATCCATAAAATGGACAAACGGCAGAGAAGAGAGTAATTAAAGGTGCAAAGCCATGAACCGTGGAACAATATATACATCAATGGAACTTGTGTGTACGAAATAAATCTGAAGAATAAGTATTCAAAAATATTTGTCTCTATCAGCCATATTGTTTCTTTATACTTACTATGTGAAAATTTATATCTTCAGATTGGTCATGCTTTCTATAATAAATCACTTGAAATATCAGTATGTGTTCTACAAGTGCTTTCTTATGTGAACTGAGTTGCTTCTGAGCTGAAAAATAAGCATCCATATGAGCATAAAAAAATCTCCAGTGAAACATCATAACTGCAAAATGGTTCCAAAGACCGGGGCTTTCAGGGATTACAAAAATCATCAAGTTTTTCAAGTGTTTTAGTGTACATAGTTAGGTGATCATGGACTGTGCATGCTGGAAACATGTAAATGGATCATACCCCATTTACAAAAAAAAAGTAATGCAACACGTCAAGCTTACAAAAATCATCATGTTTTTCTAGTGTTTTAGTGTACATAGTTAGGTGATCATGGATTGTGCATGTTGGAAACATGTAAATGGATCATACCCCATTTACATGTAAGTAATGCAACACGTCAACATGCGTTGGCAAGATCCGGGCGGCAAAATCCTTCGCTAATTCTTTGGCGGGGTAGCTGGGGCGAGATCCAAACAACCTCATAACGCACAAAATGCATCAATTTTCAACAATAGACAGAAAAAATAAGGGTTAAACTAACAGTGAGCCTGCCAAGCACAGCGCGACAAACAAAACGATAAGAATGTATCCTCGGTTTATTTTTCTGCTAAAAAATTCTCTCTGGTTATTTTAGTACAGTCATCAATCTATAAACCTAAAAGCAGTGCTGACAATAGCAGTGCCCATTGATGGCATTATCACTATTGTTTCCGATAGAAACACGATATATTTCGTCATAGTTAGACATCTACCAGCACCCAGATTAATTCAACCTCTATATGAAAAAATCAGTAACTCCAAGACCGAGGACAGAACTATAGGTGCAGATCGACAATTCGACGCAATTCCATTTCAAGGAACAATAGAACATGAGATCAGAGTTGTTAACAAATAACAACTTTATTCGACCTACTCCGCGAATGGTCCCATCAGAGCACACTAAAATTAAAAACGGAGTATATATTTTCTCTGAAGGGAAGTACTCCAACTGTACCTAAGCATGTAAATAAACCTGCACATGCGACCAAATATATCTAGAAACAGACAGAAATCCCGCACTAAAAGCTAGAGGGGGCTCACGATGGCTGTAATTCAGCGGGTATCCACTGTCCTCCACGAGCGTCTTCGTGACGGAGACGGGAACTGGCTTCCGGCGCTCCATGAGGACATTGTCGAGTGGCTTGCTGATGACCTCGGATGGAGCTCCACGAGGGATATGGGAACTGGCTAGCGTCCCAACACCAGCATGGACTGCTCGGCTGGGATCTGTAGCGTCTCACGTCACGGACGTCGGACTCATCCTACTCGGGGGATCTGCAGCGCCTCACGTCGCGGAGGTCGGCCTCGTCCGCGACGAGCACGGGTGGTCGTGGGTGAGGAGCACCGCAGCGAGCGTCCCGACCACCAGTGTGGTCTGCTCAGCGGGGATCTGCATCGCCTCTCTGAGCGTCGCGGCCAGTTTCATGGCGAGGATGGAGAGTTGGGATGCCCCAACGCCGAGAAGTGCAGGGAGTGGAGGAATCAGTGCGTTGAAGAGAGAGGATTTGAGGAGAAGGGCGGCTGTGCTCCGTAGATAAGATTGGGGACAAAACGCCGGCGTTTACGGGGAGTATTGATGGAAGGCAAGTAGGAAACGTACATCAGACCACAAATTTCGCAAGGAGAGGCTATGCGGGACCGAGGTGTGACGAAGAAGTGGACGTAATGCCGGAGAGGCAGACTACGGAACCAAATCTTCTTTTTAGGTAGTAGAGATTTAAACATTTTTTTAAAGTCAACAAAATATGGAAAAAATCAGATGCATGGTAATGCAAACCAAGTGCAAAACACATCGAATTTGAATTTACTTTGGCTCCAAAAAAGGAGAAATTTTAGGTGTTGTGTAGTACTCACTCTGTTCCATAATATAAGATGTTCTAGGTGTTCTACATGTTATCTAGATTCGGACTAAAGTTAGTGAACGCATATAATTAAATGTGTCTAGATATATGTGTATGTATATGAATGTGAAATATGTCTAAAACATCTTATATTGTGGAACGGAGGGAGTAGTATATATGACATGTTTTTTACTTCTTTATACAAGCCAGATAAAAAAATAGTTTCTCCATGAAACTTTGTACTATCACACATGTATATATATTTCCCAAACCTCTCAAGTTCTTTGGGACCGAAAACCCAAACCTCCCAAGTTCTTTGAATAGCTCCATATCTCTAGAACCCAAACCTCCCAAGTTCTTTGAATAGCTCCATATCTCTAGAACCCAAACCTCTCAAGTTCTTTGAGGTCACCATGGTCGCGCTCCAAGGAGGAGATGGCCGAGCATCTGAGTACGATGGAGTTTTAAAGACATCAGGAGAGGCGAGATGTGCCCTCCGAGGACTACACCACACAGTACGCCGGAGCGTCCTCAAGCACATATCAGGAGGAACCTTCCTCCTCGGCATACTACGGGGGCGCCGCCCATGGTCCCCTTGGGGATGATCTCTACTTAGGCCAAAAGCCTAAGATTGGGGGGGGGGTATACCGACATCACACTCATTTATATATCATGTTCTGCCGGTTCTTTGTATACCCATGTTTTTGTTTCTTTCGTTTGTTTTCGTTTTCTTTCGCTTCTTTCGTTTCTCTTTGTTTTATCGTTTTGTTCTTGTTTTCCAAAACATAAAAAGACCAAAAATATTTCTGTTATTTCTCTTTGTTTGCTTCTTTAGTTTCTTTTGTTGGTATGTTTTCTTTTCTCCTTTCGGTTTAGTATTCAAAAATCCAAACATATTTTACTTTGTTTGCTTGTTCTTTCTGTTCTTGTTTTAATTCGAGAAACAAAAAATGATTGTTGTCTTTTTTGGTTTTGTAAAGTTTGTTGCAGAGTTCACCGGACTTCCGTTTATCCATTGGAGCTTGATTATCATTCTATATTATTCGATCCAGATAGGTGAAGAGCGGTAATGATGATTTACGAGAATCCAAGTTGCGGTGAGAGGCTGGTATGAACTCTATTTATTTTATTTTTGTACATATACTCATCGTGTGAACATGCTTAGTCCGTTCATGTAAGGTGTATGTTATTTAATTGATACTTAGTAGTTTGTGCTCTCACGTGTTAGTTCCAACCAATTAATATAAGATATCATGACGTATGAATGTTTGCTTGCGTTGTTTAATTCATAGAAGGGTATGACATTGTGGTATTTTCCTTTGTTTGTTTCGCCTAAATCAACTTGGCACATGCTCACGCATGCATAAGAATGGAAACAAAAAGTCACTTAAGCCTTGATGATTTATTTTGCCTCAAAGTATTTGTATAAATTTTATGCCCCTGTTAATTTTGTTTTGTCTCACAAGCATGATTATAACAGCTATTCCTCTCTTGATTGTCGCTCCCCATCTTTTGTTAGCCTTCACCTGTACTGAGTACGAAGTTCTACTCGTGCAATTCAACTCCCAAAAACCAAAGTATGCCAAATGTGTCCACCATACTTACATATATATGTGGAAATTAACCGCCACTCCAAGTAAATTGCTCATCTGCTACCTTTAAAACCTTCTAAAAATTATTCTTATTTTGTGTCCTTGTTTTAGCTCACAAGGACGTAAATAGAGAATCTTTATCTCACTTGTTGATTGAATTTCACACCCTGGACTAGTGGATTCATATGCTTATTCAACTGATAGAAGAGCTGGCAGTGGGGTGCCTAGACCCAAATTAATACAACAAATGCTCTTCGCTATTTTTGCCCTTAATTTATCAGTCAAAGCATAACTGAGTAAACAAAAGAGAAAGAGGGATGAGCTTCTACACAAGTTGCGTCCTTCAGCCGCTCGTGTGAAGTCTAGTTGGCTTGTGACGTACTGTATTTTTTGTTTACCATTCGTTGACATAAACATACACCTCTCAAAAAATAATTTATACCTATGTTTGATAAAATAAAAACTCTAGCACATGAGTGATCCATTCTTCTCTCTACGAAGGGACTTTCTTTTACTTTTATGTCGAGTCTTCACCTTCCCACTTTATGCACCTTCTTGAGAGCATGACTGTTATTCTTAGTGAAATGTGCTTGTCCCAGAACACGGTTGATAGTGGTATAACTTTGATACTTGTATCTTTGATATATTTATTTCTAATCTTCATTTGAACTTCAGAGGTGCCCTAGCATTTATGTTTTGTTCCACTATTAAGGGAAAGCGAGTACACTTTGTCATACCCTATTATGAGCATTGTTATCCTGCAGATTGATATACTTCATGTCGTCTATTATTAGTTTGTTGGCATCTTTTCATGGTTTGCATAACTGTTGGGTGACTTTTATTTTATATACATCTTATTGAGAATTTCCTCAACACTTGATCATGTAGTGAGTATATTGACATCATATGAAACAAATATGTTTGTAAAAGTTTTTTATCGCACTCAGTCGTCACTGAATTGCTTGAGGATAAGCAATAAGCTAAGCTTGGGGAGTTGATACGTCCAAAACGTATCTCCTTTTCCTAACACTTTTCCTATTGTTTTCTTCTAAACTTGTGAGTTTTTTGATACCACTAACACATACTATTGCTGTTTTCAGCAGAATTACCTTGGTGTCTCATTTTTGTGCAGAAAAATGAACTTTCGGAAAATTGCCGAGAAAAAGACCCCATTGGTACTAAAACACCACAAGACCCCGGAAACTAGAAGGAGGCCAGGAGAGGGACCAGGAGGGGGCCACACCACCCCATGGCACCCCCTTGACCACGCCGCAATGTGGTGTGGGCCACTCCCTCACCCCTCGGACTCGACTTTCGACTACATATGCCCCGTAAACCTAAAACGTGAGGGGGTTCGTCGTATTCCACAGAAACACAACAGAGCGCCGCTGCCACCCCGAAACTCAATGCGGAGATCAGAAGTTCCTGTTCTGGCACCCTGCCGGGACGGAGATTCGAAGGAGATCATCGCCATCGACACTGCCACTCCTTCTCCATCAACCATCCATGTTTTCCCCGCCCATGAGTGAGTAAACCCGATGTAGTCTGAGAGGAATGGAAGGGATTGAATGAGATTGATCATGTAATAATGCCAGATTGTTAGGGCATAGTGTCTAGTATCCATTGTTAGTGTTTTATACCGTTGTTGCAACTTATTATGCTTAATTCTTGTCACTAGGGCCCGAGTGCCATGATTTCAGATCTGAACATATTATTTTTTCATGAGTATAATTATGTTTCTTGATCATATCTGCAAGTTTTTTACACATATTGTTGTCCAGAACCAAAAGCCCCAAAGTGACAGAAATTGGGACAACCGGAGGGGATGGCTGTGATGTGAGGATCACATGTGTTCACGGAGTGTTAATGCTTTGCTTTGGTGCTTTATTTAAAGGAGCACCTTTATTACCAGTAGTTTCCCTAGAGGCCTCGCTGCCACGGGCTGGTAGGACAAAAGATGTTGTGCAAGTTACTCATTGCGAACACGTATGACTATATTGGAACACATGTCTATGGTTTGCCTAAATGTTTGATGCTTATTATTATTATTTTCAATGTCCATGTTATTATTATTATTTGCAATGTCCATGTTATTATTATTACATGACCCTTGTCACCATGCAACGCCCTTCCATCCATTCCCCCTATGCCTATGGTACTCCCATCCTGCTGCTATAAAACGGTTACCACTTATAAATTGTTGCGAGCAAGTCTACTTTCAGGTGTAACTGAATTGACGACTCAGATGTTAAGGCTGATAAATATTCTTTGCCTCCCCTTGTGTCAAATAAATAAATTTGGATTTTACTTCCCTCGAAGACTGTTGCGATCCCCTATACTTCTAGGTCATCATGAGCATCTTCTCAAATTATCATGCCAAGCTAAAATGCGTTAAAGAAAATCACTTCTTGGGAGATAACCCATGTTTTTTAGTTTTCTTTTGTTTTTCTTTGATTTTTTGAGTCAAGGGGCAGTATACTTCTGTAGTAACTCTTATGTATCTTTATTTTTATGTATTAGTTATGACAAGTGAAGTTTCTAACGAAAGTTGGAGTTAGTTTTGGATTTCTGCGCATAAAACAGATTTCTACTGTCCACCGTAAAAAATTGTATAATTCACAAAAAAAATCGAAATGACCTGAAACTTGTTATGCTTATTAATCAGCTAATTCCGAAACTTTTTTGTTCTTTAAGTTTTTTGACTTGAGCAGTGTAAATGCACCGAAAAAATTCGTCTTACTGATTGTTCTTGTTTTGGCAGATTCTGCCATTTTTCTTGCATTTGCTCTTTTATAATGTCAAGTGGATTTCTTTCCTTCATGAAACACTAGTGGTTGTAGCTAATGTTTAAAAGTATCAATAGAACTTGTGCCCATACAGAACCCATGGAATTTTTATTGTTGCACCAACCCTCTAATGTGAATTGCTCTTTGATTGTGGTGCGAAGGAAGTTTTAAAGGGTCAAGAGAAGAGGGTGATATATGTGATCAAGAAGAGTGCAAGGTCAAAGAGTAAGGATGCCCCCGTGGTTCATCCAAGAAAATTCTAAGAAGACTCAAACATCTAATCTTAGGGATGCCCAAGGCATCCCCTTCTCCATCAACAATTTATCAGGTCACTTCTAGTGAAACTATATTTTTATTCGGTCACATCATATGAAATTTACTTGGAACGTCTGTTATTTTTCGTTCTGTTTTCTTTTGTTTTCCTTGCTGCAGTAATATCATTGAAACCTAGCATCCTTGTTTTGGAGATAAACATGTTCCGCTTTTTCGTTTGAATACTCTTTATGCTCGTATTTTTAGTTTTTCTTCTGGCTGCTGCAATTTTTTTGTTTAGCTCTCGTTTTGATTGCATCTCTTATTCAGAGCTATCAGTTTTAGTAGTGTTATTTTAGTAATCTCATGCCTTCTTGTTGTATAATTTAGAGAGTTTTTGTTAAGACGTATTTTGTATGGTGCTTGTTGGGAAAATAAACTGCTGCATGTGGTAGAATTATAAACGATGCAAATAGAACCTTGTATAGACTGCGGCTAGACTTTTTCGTATCATGATAACTGTTATTTTAATTCTAAAGTCTAGTGGTTATTTAGTAGCATGATTTGTCTCAAATAGTGAGAGTTTTTAATGTGCCATTGAAAGAATCATGAGTTGTTCTTGTCATATTGAAGCATAAATTATTGGTGTTCTCCTTTGAATGTTTTATTTGGTTGACTTGGCGCATGCTCACACCATGTTTATGACTACGAACCAGTCACTAATAGCCTCTATGATCATTTAGTTTTTTAACTTGTGGTACCAATTGTGCTTTGATTAATGATGTTTATGTCGCTATGCATCATTATGGCCATTACTGCTCTCTTGATTTGTCGCTCCAGTCTTTTGCTAGTCTCCATCTGTACTGGGTATGAGCTATGTGGAGTCTTATTGAAGCTAGGTGGAGTCTTATTATACTTAACCGATGATGCGTCGTCATTAGCAATACATGTGGAGGAGAAGCTATCAATGTGTAGGTGGAGTCCATTCCTGGGCTTAGATTCTCTAAAGCCATAGATTAGAGCTGACATCAGCCGTAGTTGAGTAGGTTTTGAGCTATAGTTATTCTCCATCTTGGAGCGTCGAATTGCTTCTTCTGATGTTTCATTTGCACGAGGTATTCTTTGATTCATAAAATAAATTCTCGAGATTTTGTAACGAACATGTTTGTATCCTATAGCTTTGCTTGGATCTGATATGTTTCTGTTGTATCACCCTGAGGGATGTAATATTCACGGATAAGTCATGTGAGTATTATATCAACCAATGTTAAGGATATCGCTTATCGTTAACTTATCGGTCGACCCATGATAAGAGATATATCGGCTTATCGGCCAATAAATCGTTTTTATCGGTCGACTATTTATCGGTCATTTTTATTGTAAATCCCAAATTATAGCACTAAAATATCTAAAATATGCTATAAAAATATGCCATTTCGGCACTAAAATATCTAAATTATGATATATATAGATATATTGTATCAAATCATGCAAAACATTCTATGATGGATGTCATTAATCACATGTTCCAGTGCTGCAAAATTGATATATCGGCTGATTTATCGCCATATCGACCGATAAATCACTTGTAAGACTGATAAAATGGCCTGAATGATAAACTCCGGCGATATTCATTTATCTTATCGGTCACCACCCGATAAGTGATAAATCGGCCGATAAATCGGCATATCGGATGATATTTGGAACAGTGATATCAACGACTTGTGCACTACACATGCAGTGGTGTGCTGGGTCACCGCAGTACATAACCGTGTGGACATTTGTGGCTTGACGACTCGAAGAAAACAAACAAGCAGCGGAGGAGTGGTTTGGTGACATCAATCAGAACCCTTACACGGAGATGGTCCCCCCCAAGCACGTCTCGTGTCGTCTACTTCCAGCTTCTCAGATCAAACTCATTGAGGATGACACAGTGCTTGCTGATCGTCCACGGGGACTCATTCTGAACTCTAACTTTGTCGCTATCCTTTGCAAATTAAGCTAGGAAGGTGTTGGCACCAAGAGGGCGCAGTTCCAGCCCTTTAGGGTTTCCCCATGCAGGCCGGAGAGCCGCTTTGACCGTCGAAATATGAAGCGTATTCGGTGACGGACCCTTACCCACGAGGGCCCATTCTGCAAAGTTCAAATCTTTGACCACATCGTCCGGGACAACAAGCGTCACTTCCTGGGCGGTGAGTTTGAGCCGCCTCATCATGTCCGCAACACCATCTCCTGTGGTATCAGCGATCAGAGGCTTCTCAACTGAAGTTCCCTTGTTCGGCAGATCCAACAGAGGGATCGCTAGGTTTCGGTCGCAGCTAGGCATGCCGGAGTTGGACCCCATGGCGTGCCCTCCCTTCCCGGTCATCACGCAGGTTGAGATACCGCCAAAACGCACCAAGTCAAGGGAGGGAAGCAGAACCAGTTCTACTCCTTGATCGCCTCAAACTCAATACAGATCGTGAGAAGACAGTCGACGGAGGTGTCGCAGGGGAGAGAGCGCACATGTAGTGGGGAGAGATCGGAGGAGATCGACATGAGATACGCGTCGCCCCAGACGGAGCCGAGGAAGATCAAGGATTGCCATGTCAACATAGCCTTAAGATTTCTTTGCCCACTAGAATCACGGCGAGAGGAGAACCCCGGGAAATTGATGGCCGAGATCGAAGAGTGTTCCAGGCTAGATGGAAATCCTGTGGCGGAGGAATAAAACCCATTCACGAGAGGAGCAGTAACACTACACGTACAGATGAATTTCTACTGGAAAAGGCTGATGTGGTATGAGGTTGTTGGTTCCTTCCCTTAATTATCGGAACAACCACCTCATTCTCTCCAATTACCGTGATGTCATGACCCAATCCGCAAGTTATTTTGTAGAAATCTTCCGTAAGTGTAGCACTGCTCCGATAGGAGGCTAGGTGCGATTTGGTGCTTGGAGTGCCATGCCACACGCAACTTGTTGGATCTGTTTTGCCGCACCCGCACACGATAAAATTTTGTAAGTACACCGGAGAGAGGTCTTTGCGTGTGCGGAAAACTGGTGGAGCCACCTGTTGTTGCGTGTCAAGCCATGTTTGGCCCGGCTATCACGGGGTATCAGTTAGCGAAAATGACGCGCAGGGAAGGAGTCGCACGCGGACACGGCGATTAATCTTTGGATCTAGCCACGGCCGTATATGGAAATACTTTATTCCCCGCACCACACGCCTCCTATATAATACTCCTAGTGCACGCATAAGTCCATCGCGCACACCTGTTGAACCTCCAGTAGCAATAGTAAAAGATCTTGTTTGTGGAAATATGGAGGATGAACACATTGTTTTCTGTGAGGATGCTTCTAGCATTGTTTCACATCCTCGTAGGCCTAAAAAAACTAGTGTTCATGTGCTTTCTGTTAAGATTGGTGATCATTGCTATTATGGTTTGTGTGATATTGGTGCTAGTTCTAGTGTCATACCTTATGAGCTTTATAGAGAAATTATGCATGAAACTGGTTCTTGTGAGCTTGAAGATATTGATGTGATTATTGTTTTCCCTATTGGTATTGTTAGAGACGTGGAATTTTTATGTGGTAAAACTAAATATCCCACTAATTTTCTAGTACTTGGTAAGGCTGCTAGTAAAACTTATCCTGTTATTTTTGGTAGACCTTTCTTTGGTAAGAAGTAGAAGGACCATAGGAGTCACCAGTGGATAGTTCTCACTAGTGTGTAGGAAAGAGTTAAAACTCGGGAAAGCTTGAGGATATATTTTTCTAATTAGATGAGTCTAAGTCAATGTACACTATGTTGTATAAGTTTCTTTGAGCAGTCTTTCTCTTGAGACCCTTAGACTGAACCGAATGAAATTCTAACCATAGTCGGTATCCAGTGTACCGGAAGAACCTTATTGGTTGCTCATCATCTAGTGGGTGTACCAACTGTTCTTCAGAGAGCTATTGGATACAGGAAACCATACCTACTCATCGGAGAATGAAAATTGGTATCCACTATTGGTGGAAATACCGTGTTCTTCGTGAGACCATTAGGAAGGAATAATAACAAAATAGGGTTGGCATAGTAACAAGCATAGTATTAGATCATAATACGGGACATCGGAAAGTGAAAATAGAAACAAGAAACAAAAAGATATAATTGCAGAATCTAAAGGAAATAACTTCGAGCACTCACACCCGAGGACGTGAGTACCTTTTACCTTACCTCCCCGGCAACGGCACCAGAAAAGAGCTTGATGTCTACGCACGCTTCTATTCTTGTAGACAGTGTTGGGCCTCCAAGTGCAGAGGTTTGTAGAATAACAACAAGTTTCCCTTAAGTGGATCACCCAAGGTTTATCGAACTCAGGGAGGTAGAGGTCAAAGATATCCCTCTCAAGCTGTCGAGACATCGTAGTAGTTTTCATAGACGGGGGTGCCATGAGACTACGGTAGAGACGTGGGGTAACGGGATCGCGTGGTGAACAGTGAACACAGGATTTACCCAGGTTCGGTACGTCGCGACAGTACGACGTGCCTACTCCTGCACTTCTCACTAATCAGGACTAAAGCCTGGATATAGAATTACAGTGTGAGGTTTGGATCTAACTATTCGCAGAGGATTAACTTCCCGGCGAGTTAGCCTATAGCTTCTTCTCATTTATTCGTTATCTCTCAAACTTATCTCCCGTCCGGCTTTATATAATAGCCGGATTAGGGCTTACAGAATAGGAAACCTAGAAGACTACGGTAACTACAACTTGGAAAGTAAGGAAATCCGTCTTCTCCTCCAAGCCAGATCACGTGGGCCGTGATCCGGGTCCTTCTAGAATCCGGCTTCTGTGCGTCGGGTTACTGGGCCGCCCAATGGACCCCAGCCCACTACCGCTTGGGCCACCCTGGTAATCCGGCACTTTGACTACCATCTGATATACCCCTATTTGGTATATATCCGACAGTAGCCCCCAAGAAGGATTAAAACTCTGATTCGCCGTGTTTCGCCAAATGTGCTTTGTCCGAGAAATTTCGATCAACAGTCTTGATTCTTCTTATTCTTCTTTGAAAAGAGATGGTAATGTAAAACTCGGAATCCTGAAAATCCGGCTTTTCTCTCACGATCCTTCGCGGAGAAGGAACTTCCTACGTCAGCGCTTTAATCATGCTGACGTAAGGGTCTTTTGGGTTTCACGCGGGAAACCCAGTAACGTATCTCTGACAGATTCTCACGAGAAACGAGGAGATAGCCATCATTACCCTGTCGTTTCATTTCCCGGATTTTCCGGCGAGTGACACGCGTTGATCATCCAACGGTCAAAATAGCCGTTGGCACGTATCTTGACGGCTTTCCGGCTATAAGTAGCCGTCTTCGTCCTCGCTGAAATCCTTCCGCTCTCTCACTCTCCACGCCATTGCTACGCACAAGCACTCGAGCGAAGAACCGTTCCCGAGCGCACACCGCACCCAGGGCATCACCGGAGACGAACCGCGCCGCCACCCAATGGCATCCTCACCTTCTCCCGCTCACTCCGCCGCGCACACCATCGAAGAAATCATCAACGACCTAGATCCAGTGCTAGGCTCCCGACGCGCGCCGGCGGCGAGCCGGAAAAGACCACGGTTTCTGCGGCGGGTGGAGGTGATCCTTCCGTCGCCGCGAATCTTGCGGGCACGAGCTCCGCGCCTTCTCCGCCGTTCGCTCCCGACACGGCGGAGGAGAAGATCACGTTCCATGGCGACGAGCGCACCGTCGCCGGAGCTAACAAAGCAACGGAATTCGTCGGAAATTGGAGTCCGAGTAACACTCCTCTCCTCCTCCTTCGACGAATGTCAAGGGAGGGATTAATAGTTAAAGGCAAATGGCGGAACTCGGAAGGTGAGCTCGAACCCAAACCAAAAGACGGAGAACGCGTCCTCCTTACCTCTCACATCACGAGAGGTATGGGTTTACCTCCTTCCGCCTTTTTCTTGGACATCCTTAACTTTTATGGCGTTCAGCCACATAACCTTTCTCCAAACTCCATCCTCTATCTAGCTAGTTTCCAAGCCCTCTTTGAAGGGTATCTCGGGATAACTCCTAGTCTAGATTTTTGGCAATATTGCTTTGAGGTGAAACATAACATCACAGAAGGTATTTCTCCTATCTGCGGAACTATACCTTTCACCCTTCGGAAGTTCAGAGAAGATTGGTACCCAAAGATAAAAATGCCGGATCCTACCCAATCTTGGCTAGGTTCTTTCTTTTACCATCAGGACATCCCATTCCCTGGTAAAGAAACCGGGGTTCCTCCATTTGTTAATTCCGCCGCCATCCCTCGAGAGAGTTGGACAGTTGCAGCAGTACAAACATTGTCGGAAAACCTGATGAAGATAAAACAACGTATCGCCAAGCTTACTTTCTCTCAGCCTTCTTTAACTGGGAAGGATACCGTTTTATGTTGGTTTGGACGCCGTATTCAACCTCTTTCCTTTCATTCCCGGCTCCTTTGCGAATACAAAGGGACAGAAGATAGCATGAGGGGAACAGATAAGGCTTATACCAAGAATGATTTTATAAAGCGGCTTAACCAACTGGTCGCCACCAGCGATCAAATTGAAGAAAGTCTGGCGATTTATCACGTGGAAAATCTGGCCCCTAAGGTATTTATACTTTCCTTGCTTCCGAGTTTTCTTCAGATTAACTTCTTTCTCCGACTTTCAACATAACGTTAATTCTTTCCTAGTTCGACGAACTTCAAGGAGCTGATCTTGCTTCCGACATCGAGCTTAGCGAATTACATGCTAGATTTTATAATGATCGGAAACGCAAAAGGCAAGTGACTTTCGGAAAAACGGTAACTGTTGACGGAATTCCCATCGCCACCTCCAAGTATTTTACTGGAGCTTCCCTGGTTATCGTTTTCCTTTGGCTCTTCAAGATTTTTATTTCTCGGATATTCTCCTTTCAGCCTTGCCCCAACTCCTCTGAAGACAAAGAAGTTGAAAAAACATAAAGCTGTTATCAAAGAAGAATCTTCTTCTGCAACCACGGGCGTGAGGGGGAGAACGGAAACACAGACGGGTGGAAATCTCCGGTCATCTGTTGGAAACGAACCCATCTCCAATTTGGACAGCAATATCCGGATAAAGGAAGAACCATTCGACGACCTTGGATATATTCATCCAGAGGCTAAGAAATTCTTCACTCCTGCCCCTCTGATTCGCCCTTGGCCACAAGGAGGATTAATTGTTCGCAATGATTTCGTATTTTCACCTCGTCGGGTCATACAACATGGCCTTCATCACGTTGGGATTCTTTTCTCGGACTATGCAAAAGAATTAAACGAGACTTTGGCAAACTTGCGAGAAATGAGCCAGGTAATACTTCTAGCCCCCAAGCATTAAGTTGAAAGCCTGACTTCTTCTTAATGCTTATTACTATGCTTGTTCATACTTAAGCATTTGGCTTTTATTTCCGTGTTGCAGCATTCTGCTGATGCATAAACTTAGAAGTTTTTAACAAGCTTAACATCAAGAATGAAGAAGTTAGAACCCTTCAATCTATTATTGAGTTAAAAAAACAACGAGCTGGCGTCATCTCAGCTACAGTTATCGGAAACAACAGGTATTTATTCTCTGCATTGTTTGTCCGGATTTTTTTTCCCGAATTCTTGTAAACTCGGAATATTTTTCTTGCCCTCCAGCTGCTTTAGCTAAAGCCAAAGAATTAGCTGAGGACGCCATCAATGTATCTCGGCTCCGTGAGGAAAACTCGAACCTTCGTAAGGAGCTTATGAAAGTTCAAGAAAACCTGGAAGCCAGTAATCTGGCCCTTGGGATTGCTCAATCCAAGGCTTCTTTGCAGGCGGCGGAAGATAAGTCTATTATCAATGATTTGGAAAGTATGTTATTCCCGCGCATGAAAGAAGGCACCGAAATCGACAAGGTTCTTGGTAAGTTAGTTCCTTTTACCGATTTCTCCATGTCTTATTTTCCGTGTTTTGTCGCCTAACCTTTTTTGGTTGCTTTTTTCGAAAAAACAGGAAATTTTCCAGGAATTTCTCGTATTGAGAAAATCCGAGCTTTTGGGGAGGTATGGAGCGCAATCAGAAATGCGGGAATGCAGTTGATTAACAAGTTCCTTCCCGCAAGTACTATAGAATTCTCGGAGGTTTACAAACTTCCGGGTGCCATCATGGAGTTTGCGGGGTCGAAGGAATCCATCCTACGCTCTGCTGCACGAGGTGGTGCGCGCATGGCTCTCGGCCTTATGCGTCTGCATTACCCTGGTGCGAAATCTTGGCGTGTGGCATCCGGTATCCCTCAAGGATATACAGAAAATCAGCGAACCACCATCTTTGATGAAATCAAAGGTCACGCCACCAAGATTGCCTCTATGGTTAACATTTCCATCACCTATCCAGAAGAAGAGGTTCCTGCAGCCCCGAGGATGATACCAGCGAAGAGGACTCGGACGCTTTAAGGACTGCACTTGACCTGGATGGTGGATTTGCATAATAGAAGCACTATTTTTACAATGTAATTCATATTGTAATGCTTCTATTCCGTTTGTCGAAACAAGAACTCCGCCTTTTGCAGCTTTGAATTATGAAATTCCTTGCAAGATTTTTGGGTTTTACTATTCCTTTATCTTCTGAGTTCTCTGGCGTATATGTTTTAACTGTCCTTAGTGTTTGAAATGGCTCAATAGCATTATGAAGCGTCATGCCGAGTAACTGGGTATAACCAATCAGTTTTAGCCCGGAAACATGGATCATACTAAAGGCCTTTTTACTAACTAGTTCCAGTGACCCAACACATACGCAATCAGATAATGCTTAGAGAAAAGTAAGCAATTTTTTGAAACTTGGGCACGCAGGCACAATCCGAGTTTCCTTTAGCCGTTATCAGGCTGACAAATCATTCAGTTTTTTAACGCCGAGCACGCAGGCACAATTCGGGTTAACATTGAGTATTTTGTAAGATCATTGGGAAATAGATAAGGTGGAATCATGCTTTGTACAATAATGAACTTGTAAAAACATGGATATCAGAATTCCGACAACTTTATTTCATGATCTCAAAAGATGTTTACATAGAAATTGAACTAAGTATAGAAGGGACGTAACTGCTGGATACTCCAAGGCCTCTTTGTCTCTCCTAGCTCAACATCTATCTTTATCTTTCTTTTGCGATTCGGCTTCTCGGGATCATCTTCCGTATCTCGAATATCGACAAGATAATACGATCCGTTCTTCATGGCTTTACTTATGACAAATGGTCCTTCCCAAACTGGGGCCAATTTATGCTTCCTTTGCTGCACCAGCCTCAGTACTAGGTCACCTTCTTTAAAAGAACGATGCCTGATTTTCCGACTATGATAACGTGGTAAACCTTGCTGATAGAAGGCGGATCTTTGAAGCACAAGATCTCGTTCCTCTTCTAAGAGATCGACGGCATCTTGTCGTGCTTCTTCGGCATCCGAGTCATCGAAATCTTGCACTCTTGGGCTATCACGGATCATGTCCGTTGGAAGAATAGCTTCCGCACCATAAACTAGGAAAAACGGGGTTTGCCCAGTTGACCTATTTGGCGTCGTTCGAATACTCCAAAGCACGGAAGGTAGCTCTTCTACCCATGCTCTAGCTGCTCTGTGAAGAGGAGATTCGAGTCTTGGGCGTATTCCTTGCAAGATTGAGCTATTCATTCTCTCAACCTGTCCATTGGATTGCGGGTGTGCCACAGATGCGAGATCTAGGCGAATTCCCGTTTGTCGGCAATATTTTGCCAACTCCCCAATGGAGAAATTTGTCCCGTTGTCGGTTATTATGCTGTGTGGAACGCCATATCTCATTACTAAGTCAATGATGAAATTTCTGGCAGTTGCACCATCCAGCTTTTTGATGGGTTTGGCCTCCATCCATTTGGTATACTTATCCACTGCTACCAGTAGATGTGTAAGTCCACCTCTTGCAGTTTTGAACGGTCCCATCATATCTAGCCCCCAGACCGCAAACGGCCATGTAATGGGGATAGTTTTGAGTGCTTGGGCCGGCAAATTAGTCTGCTTGGCGTAATATTGACGCCCAACGCACGTATTAACTATGAGCTCAGTATCTGTCTTGGCTGTTAGCCAGAAAAACCCAGCGCGAAATGCTTTTTTAACTATGCTTTTTGATTGAGCATGATGTCCGCAATCTCCGGCATGGATTTCTTCCAGTATTTCTCGTCCTTCTTCTGGTGAGATACACCGCTGAAAAATTCCGGAAGTACTGCGTTTGTACAGACAATTGTCAATTACCACGTATCCTTTGCATCGACGCTGTATTTGTCTTTGCAAGACTTCGTCTGCTCCCTCCGGGTACTTCTGATTGACTAAGAAGTTTAGATATGGGATTGTCCAGTCCGGTTTGACGAGCATAACTTCAATTGATTCGTAAGCCAGAGGATAATCAACATCTCCACCTTTTATGGATGGCTCATGCAAATGCTGGACGAATACACCTGGTGGTAGGGTTTTTACCCTCTCTGATCCCATGCGGGCTAACGCATCCGCGTTCCAATTTTCCTCCCTTTTGATGTGGAGTACTTCGAATCCAAAGAAACAGATGGCGAACTCGTCCACCGTTCTCCGGTATTCGGCCATTATAGGGCTTTTGGCGTCCCGGGTTTGGTTAAGCTGATGTTGTACCAAATCCGAGTCACCATAGCACAAGATGTGCTTTACTCCTATTTCTTTTGCAATGTGCAAGCCATGAAGCAAAGCTTCGTATTCTGCCACGTTATTACTGGCGTTGAAGTGTATTTGCAATACGTACTCCATTGTGTCTCCCTTAGGGGATTTTAAGACTACACCGGCTCCAGCGCCCTCCTTCATCTTGGATCCGTCAAAGTGCATGATCCAGTATTCGGATTCCGGCATTGGTGTTTTCTCCATTGCTTCCGTCCAGTCAGCGACGAAATCTGCCAAAACCTGGGATTTTATTGCCGTCCTTGGCTGATACTTAATGTCGAAGGCTGCTAGTTCGATACCCCATTTGGCTACTCGACCAGTTGCCTCCGCATTGTTTATAATGTCCCCTAGTGGTGCTTTACATACCACTGTTATGGAATGCCCTTGGAAGTAATGGCGCAGTTTTCTAGATGCGAAAAATACGCCATATGCCAGTTTTTGATAGTGTGGGTACCTTTGTTTGGATTCGGAGAAAACTTCACTTATGTAATATACGGGATGCTGGTCTGGTATGCTTTGTTCGTCTTTCTTCCGCTCCACAACGATTACCGCACTAATAACCCTGTTTGTAGCCGTGAGTTACAATAACATAGGTTCTTCGTCTTTTGGGGATGCCAAAATCGGAGCTTTCATCAAAGTTTCCTTTAACTGGGTTAACGCTGCATCAGCCTCTTCTGTCCACTCGAACTTGTCGGATTTTTTCAGCAACTTGTAGAGCGGTAAGGCTTTATCCCCCAGCCGACTAATAAATCTGCTGACAGCAGCGGCGGAACCCGTCAATCTTTGGACATCTTTCACGCACGTAGGCTTCGAGATGTTTAAGATGGCTTTGATCTTTTCCGGGTTAACTTCTATTCCTCTGTGAGAAACGATGAAACCCAGAAGTTTTCCTGAGGGAACCCCGAATACGCACTTAGATGGATTTAACTTCATCTTGTAGGTGCGCAAGTTTTCGAAAGTTTCTCGCAGATCCTCAAGGAGTGTATCTTTTTACTTGGTTACGACAGCAATATCGTCCACGTAAACGTGGACATTTTTGCCAATCTGACTATGCAAACAACGTTGCATGCAACGCTGGTAGGTTGCACCTGCGTTCTTCAGGCCAAATGGCATGGTTACATAATAGTACGTCCCATATGGGGTTATGAAAGAAGTCTTAATTTGATCTTCCTTTTTCATGCGTATTTGGTGGTACCCGGAGTATGCATCCAAAAAGCATAAAAGCTCAGAGCCTGCAGTGGCATCTATTATTTGATCGATTCGCGGTAATGCGAACCTATCTTTCGGACACAATTTGTTCAAGCCTGTGTAATCTATACACATTCTAAGAGCAGTAGTGTCTTTCTTCGGTACTAACACCGGATTTGCAGACCATTTAGTGTGGATTACTTCCTGGATGAAATCTGGTGCTAAAAGCCGGATAATTTCCTTGCCAATAGCCTTCCGCCTTCTTCCGTCAAATCGACGGAGACCTTGTTTGACGGGTTTTGATCCTGGAATCACCTTGAGTTGGTGCTCAGCAAGTTCCCTGGGTACGCCTGGCATGTCAGATGGACACCAGGCAAAAATATCCCAATTCTCACGGAGGAACTTGATGAGCTCGCCTTCCTATTTGTCAGTCATCCCAGTCCCTACGACGACGAACTTTGTCGGATCTTTGGGGTCTAGGATTACCTGTTTTGTATTCTCATACGCCTTGAAGCTGTCTGTTAGCTTTCGAGTTTCTTTTCCTGCCGACATTTCTGTCGGCGATACCTCCTTGGCTAATTCCTTCAGTTCTTCCTTTGCTATGACCCTCTGAGCGCAAAGGGCGTTTTCTTTCTCCAACTCGTTTGCCAGCTTGAAGTCACCAGCTATGGTGATTACTCCTCCTTTGGGTCCTGGCATCTTCAGCTTGTTATAGATATAACAGGATCTTGCCATGAATTTGGCGAAAGCTGGACGTCCAAGTATTGCGTGATACACGCTTTCGAACGGCACTACTTTGAAGGATACGTTTTCCTGCCGGAAGTGATCTTTATCTCCGAAGGTGACATCTAGGGAAATTTCTCCTAGGGATCGTGCTTGTCTGCCAGGAACAATGCCATGGAAGGGTATGTTGCTGTAATTGAGCCGGGACTCGGAAATCTTCAGATGCTTCAGTGTATCCAGGTACATTATGTTAATGCTGGATCCTCCATCCATCAGCACCCTTCTTAGCCTAGTGTTCTGGACAATAGGGCTTACGACAAGATCTTGTGTGCCGGGTTCAGGGATATTCCCGGGATGATCAGACTGATCCCAGGTAATTGGTGTGTTGGAGTACTTCAAGAATTTCGGGGTTGCCGGAACAACCGCGTTTATTTCTCGAAGTGTTCTTTTGGCCACCTTTGCTGATGGAGTTGCTAGGAATGTTAGCATTGCTTCTCCATCAACTCTCGGAAATTTGGGTTCGCCCTTTCGCTGTTGTTCCTGGATTTTTTCATCAGTGTCCGATTCACTGTCTTCTTTGTCAGCTTCTGGCTTTTGTTTGGCGGGTTTCCTTTTGGAACCCTTCCCCTTATTTCCGGATCCTGCACTGCTTTTCATGTGCTTATTCAGCCGGCATTGCGCGTTTGTATGGGTGGGTTTCCCAAATTGTGAATGGTGGACACAGGGTTCCGACTTAATCCTTTCCCACTCCTCTGGAGTGTAGTTGATTGGATCTGGACTGCGTCCTTTCCACTTATTCCCTTTTTCACTTCCAAAGGCTATGTTGACCTCTCTGGGTTTTGTCGTTGTTTCTGGAGTTCCTTTTTTGTCAGAACGAGGAGTTTTCTTGGCAAGTATCAGTGATTCGATATTGCCCCCTCTTGCTCTGATGTCGTCTTCGGCTGTAGCGTGTTCGTTGGCGGTTGTAAGCATAGATCCGAGATCTTTGTGCTGTTTGGAACGAACCATGAACGGTACAAGTCCGGGTTTTAGGCCATTGACGAAAGCATGCATTGCTTGTACGTCAGTTACTCCAGAACAACTATTCTTCATTGTCGTCCATCTGGAGATGAAATCCACGTATGGTTCATCCTCGAATTGGGTGCAACGGTTCAGCTGGTTGATGCTGTTCGGGCGTTTGTACGTTCCCCGGAAATGCTGAGTAAATACTCTAGCCATATCATCCCAGCTGTCTACAGTTCTTGATGGTAATCCATTGATCCAATCTCTGGCTCCGTCCAAAAACATTAGGGGAAGAAACTTGACAGCTTCCAGGTCTGTCCCATTGTTGATCTGGACGGCTGTATAGTAGTCTGAGAGCCAGGTATCCGGGTTTGTGCTGCCGGTGTATTTCTGGTATGTTGGACCGACTTTGGCAAAGCCAGAATGCAGGGTTATCCTTTGGATCCTGTCAGTGAAACACTTAGGACCAAAGTATAGATCATCCTTTTCCGCTCTATCAATGTGTGCGGAATATCTTCCAGCTGAATGGACAGAAGGGGATCTACTCCTTTCTTTTCCATTGTTGCGCGGGCGCGCTTTTCCGGGATTGTTTCTATCTCTTCCGTGATCACGCCCTTTTGGATTAGGCGGAGTCCTGCTCCTGTGCCTTTCTTTATCCTTAGGAGGTGTCCGGGATCTCTCACGTCTGTGAGGTATATCGTATCTTCCGGCTTTCTCAGTTGGGTTTCTTGGAGGTGGCATTGTTTTGCCGTCATTCCGGTATTTTTCTTCCTGATGGTGGGGTTTGAGTCCACCTTTCGGGGGATGGGATCCGGTTCGGGACGCTTCATCCCTATTGTCGGGGTTTTTCTTGTCTTTTCTCGGATCCTCTTTTTTATCCTTTGAATTGTCTGGATCTCCAGGTTCCTCTGGTCCAGGTGCTCCAGCGGCGCAAGTAGCTGTTTTGCATAGGGCGGAGTTATCATGCAGCCTTCCTGATCGCTCTTGGCCCCGCTGCTGTTGTTGCAATGCTTTTCCTAGGAAAGCATACACCCCTTGAAGTTTTTCACCATTGGAGTACATGTCATTGTTCAGGATGGCGAACGCTGCTTCCGCGTTTTCTGCTGCGGTTTTGTATATTGGTTCGCCTCTGGCATCTTTGCCGTTTACCTGCTTTTGCCAAGATGGGTTGTTAAACCTTTCCTTTGGCGGCAGTGCTTCCAGACTTACGATTTCTTCCTTCATGAGCTTAATGTCATCCTGGGTTTTTTGGAGGTGTTCACGAGTTCTGAGTAGATGTTGCTGTTGCCGTTGGAAAGCTCGTCTCCTGGCTTCCAGCATCTCAGGGGGTTCGTTTAATCCCACTGGCGTTTGCAACAGTTGCTGCTCTTCCTGTTCCGTCATTGGCGGAGCAGGGATTTCTTTGATTTTCTTCTCTGCAAGCTTTGTTCCGCTAGCATCTCCTACTTCCAGGTTTTCATCAGCTAGATCAGCTGATTTTTTCTTCCGGATTTTGTATTGGAGTTTCTTGGCAGCACGGTGCTTTTTCTTGGAAGAGGGAGGCTTTTTGACAGGCCCATCTTCTGTCAATTCCTTTACATTAGGAAATATCGGAGAACTTTCTCCGTCTTCTCTCTTCCTCTGGCGGAGGAGTTTTAGGCCTTTCCTGGCTTCCGGCGTCCGTGGTATCATCCGGTTTCGCCATTAGTACTTCATGGAATCCCTCTTGAAAATATTTAACTTTCCTATTGAAGGCGTCCGCGTCTTCGTCTTCGGAATCAAAATCATCTGATCCGGTTTCTGATTCTAATCTCGCTTCAATGGCGGCTAGTACAGAGTCAGCTTCCGAGTTCATCGTCATGTTGACGAGTGTCGGATCTTCCGCTTGTGTGACGGGTGCGTTGTTATCTGCCTCTTGCACGGGATTTCCGTCATCCGTGTTTTCAGCGACTTCGGATTGCACCATGCCGATAAAGTGTGTATTACTTTCTTGTCGGCGATCTGAGCAGAATCCGGTATCATAGTCATCTTCGACTGGGTATAGGGCGGGTGGGAAATATTTGCTTCCACCGCAAAACCCCATTGCTTCTGCAGTTAGTCCGATAAAGATGTTAGCAGATCCGATCGGTAACACGCAGGCACTTACCAGGTGGTTTTGCGCCGGTATGTAGGATCCGTTGTCGAGGAAGTGTCCGACGTCGTCGTCGAACTCCAGGCTTCCGACAGTGATTGATCTTCCGATTCCGCCGAGTATCCCAGATCGGAACTTCACGCCTGACGTCGTTTTCCCCACGGTGGGCGCCAACTGTCGAGACATCGTAGTAGTTTTCATAGACGGGGTGCCATGAGACTACGGTAGAGACGTGGGGTAACGGGATCGCGTGGTGAACAGTGAACACAGGATTTACCCAGGTTCGGTACGTCGCGACAGTACAACGTGCCTACTCCTGCACTTCTCACTAATCAGGACTAAAGCCTGGATATAGAATTACAGTGTGAGGTTTGGATCTAACTATTCGCAGAGGATTAACTTCCCGGCGAGTTAGCCTATAGCTTCTTCTCTGTTATTCGTTATCTCTCAAACTTATCTCCCGTCCGGCTTTATATAATAGCCGGATTAGGGCTTACAGAATAGGAAACCTAGAAGACTACGGTAACTACAACTTGGAAAGTAAGGAATCCGTCTTCTCCTCCAAGCCATATCACGTGGGCCGTGATCCGGGTCCTTCTAGAATCCGGTTTCTGTGCGTCGGGTTACTGGGCCGCCCAATGGACCCCAGGCCACTACCGCTTGGCCACCCTGGTAATCCGGCACTTTGACTATCATCTGATATACCCCTATTTGGTATATATCCGACACAAGCAACCTTGCAATTAAGATACAAGAAGTCTCTTGTGTCCCCAACACACCCAATATACTTGTCAGGTATATAGGTGCACTAGTTCGGCGAAATGATAGTGAAATGCGAGTAATATGGATGGTTATAACTAATAATACCAATCTGAAATAAATATGGCAACAAGCAAACATGTAGCAGAACAGGAGGAAAATGGTGTTTCAATGCTTGGAAACAAGGCCTAGGTATCTTACTTTTACTAGTGGACACTCTCAACAGTGATCACATAATTGAATAACTAATTATCTTCTCTTCACTATGTTACTCTTAACCCTCTTCGGTTGGATAACGGACACTAATCATTGCGTAGGGCTGCAAAAGCATTCCTTAAATTAAGCATTCCCATGTCTAGTTAACCCCACACTGTCATTATGAGCACCCTAGAAGGTACTAGACAAACACCACAATTCATAGAGGAGACACACTCGATGTGCACACTGTCACCTTCACACCGCGGGACAAGGTGACTCCAAAGTTCATATTAATAAAACGCCTTGAGTAGCACAATATGAAGAGAAACATCTACTTATTCCACTAGATTACAAAGCTCACGATCACATATAGATCACACCATGGGAGAGAGAGATGAACCACACAGCTATCGGTAGAGCCCTCAGCCTCGGGGGAGAACTACTCCCTCCAAATCATAGGAGACAACAACAACGATGGAGATGGCAGTGGAATCGATGGAGATGGCTTCCTGGGGCACTTCGTCGTCCCGGCACGTTGCCAGAACAGAGATCTGTCCCCCGGAACTTGGGTTGACGATGACGGCGGCTGCGAAATGTTTCATGGAATTTTGCCGACTGCGTTAGGGTTTTCCCTCGGAGGAGTATAAATAGGCGAAAGGGCAACGTCAGGGGGGCGCCGGTGGCTCCTCACCACCCCGAGGCGCGGTCTAGGGTGGACCCGCGCCTGGGCATGGTGAGGGCCCTCCGGGGCCCGTCTTCGACTCCTTTTCGGACTTCTGGAAGCCTCCGGAGAAAATAGGAACTTCGGGTTTCGTGGGGTCCAATTCCGAGAATATTTCCAGAACAACTTTTCTGAAACTAAAAACCGCAGAAAACATGGAACTGACACTGGGAATCTTGTCAATAGGTTAGTCCTGGAAAACTTAAGAGAACGTAGGAAAACATACGGAAAACATGTAGCAATTGGCATAATATCAACATGGAACATCAGAAATTATAAATATGTTGGAGACGTATCAAGCATCCCCAAGCTTAGTTCTTACTCGCCTTGAGTAGGTAAACGATAAAAACACTCGGGAAAGCTTGAGGATATATTTTTCTAATTAGATGAGTCTAAGTCAATGTACACTATGTTGTACAAGTTTCTTTGAGGAGTCTTTCTCTTGAGACCCTTAGATTGAACCAAATGGAATTCTAACCATAGTTGGTATCTAGTGTACCGGAAGAACCTTATTGGTTGCTCATCATCTGGTGGGTGTACCAACTGTTCTTCGGAGAGCTATTGGATATAGGAAACCATACCTACTCATCGGAGAATGAAACTTGGTATCCACTATGTGGTGCAAATACCATGTGTTCTTCGTGAGACCATTAGGAAGGAATAATAACAAAACAGGGTTGGCATAGTAACAAGCATAGTATTAGATCATAATACGGGACATCGGAAGGTGAAAATAGAAACAAGAAACAAAAACATATAATTGCAGAATCTAAAGGAAATAACTTCGAGCACTCACACCCGAGGATGTGAGTACCTTTTACCTTACCTCCCCGGCAACTGCGCCAGAAAAGATCTTGATGTCTACGCACGCTTCTATTCTTGTAGACAGTGTTGGGCCTCCAAGTGCAGAGGTTTGTAGAGCAGTAGCAAGTTTCCCTTAAGTGGATCACCCAAGGTTTATCGAACTCAGGGAGGTAGAGGTCAAAGATATCCCTCCCAAGCAACCCTGCAATTAAGATACAAGAAGTCTCTTATGTCCCCAACACACCCAATATACTTGTCAGGTATATAGGTGCACTAGTTCGGTGAAGTGATAGTGAAATGCGAGTAATATGGATGGTTATAAGTAATAATACTAATCTGAAATAAATATGACAGCAAGCAAATATGTAGCAGAACAGGCGAAAAATGGTGTTTCAATGCTTGGGAAAAAGGCCTAGGGATCCTACTTTCACTAGTGGACACTCTCAACAGTGATCACATAATTGAATAACTAAATATCTTCTATTCATTATGCTATTCTTAACCCTCTCCGGTTGGATAACGAACACTAATCATTGCGTAGGGCTGCAAAAAGCATTCCTTAAAGTAAGCATTCCCATGTCTAGTTAACCCCACACTGTCATTATGAGCGCCCTAGAAGGTACTAGACAAACACCACAATTCATAGAGGAGACACGCACGATGTGCACACTGTCACCTTCACACCGCGGGACAAGGTGACTCCAAAGTTCATATTAATAAAACACTTGAGTAGCACAATATGAAGAGTAACATCGACTTATTCAACTAGATTACAAAGATCACGATCACACCATGGGAGAGAGATGAACCACATAGGTACCGGTAGAGCCCTCAGCCTTTGGGGAGAACTACTCCCTCCTCATCATAGGAGTCAACAACAGCGAAGGAGATGGCGGTGGAGTCGATGGAGATGGCTTCCGGGGGCACTTCCCCGTCCCGGCACGGTGCCAGAACAGGATCTGTTCCCCGAAACTTGGGTTGACGATGACGGTGGCTGCGTAATGTTTCGTGGAATTTTGCCGATTGCGTTAGGGTTTTCCCTCAGAGGAGTATAAATAGGCAAAACGGAGACGTCAGGGGGGCACCGGGGGCTCCTCACCACCCCCAGGCGCGGTCTAGGGTGGACCCGCGCCTGGGAATGGTGAGGGCCCTCCGGGGCCCGTCTTTGACTCCTTTTCAGACTTCTGGAAGCCCCCGGAGAAAATAGGAACTTCGGGATTCGTGGGGTCCAATTCCGAGAATATTTTCAGAACAACTTTTCTGAAACTAAAAACACCAGAAAACATGGAACTGGCACTGGCCATCTTGTCAATAGGTTAGTCCTGGAAAACGTAAGAGAACGTAGGAAAACATACGGAAAACATGTAGCAATTAGCATAATATCAACATGGAATATCATAAATTATAGATACGTTGGAGACGTATCAAGCATCCCCAAGCTTAATTCCTACTCTTCCTCGAGTAGGTAAACGATAAAAACACTCGGGAAAGCTTGAGGATATATTTTTCTAATTAGATGAGTCTAAGTCAATTACACTATGTTGTAAAAGTTTCTTTGAGTAGTCTTTCTCTTGAGACCCTTAGATTGAACCAAATGGAATTTTAACCATAGTCGGTATCCAGTGTACCGGAAGAACCTTATTGGTTGCTCATCATCTGGTGGGTGTACCAACTGTTCTTCGGAGAGCTATTGGATATAGGAAACCATACCTACTCATCGGAGAATGAAACTTGGTATCCACTATGTGGTGGAAATACCACGTGTTCTTCGTGAGACCATTAGGAAGGAATAATAACAAAACAGGATTGGCATAGTAACAAGCATAGTATTAGATCATAATACGGGACATCAGAAGGTGAACAATCAAGACATGAGTCTACGCATACGAAGGGCAACACAAGAAAACAGTTTCTGAAGGATCAAAGGTTTACATAAGTTCTCTCTACCTATCTTTACATGAGAGAGGTTGAACTTCAGGACGAAATTCTTGTTAAGGGGGAGATACTGCAATATTCCACTGCTTGGAAGGTTATAAAGATCAAAATATAATATGTGCATTCGCAAAGCATGCATCTAAAAAATACGGGAAATTTTGGCGCAGAGGTTTAAAAGAAGCAAAGTGACCAATGTTTCTATCGACATGATGAAACATGTTTAGATCATCTGTTCGAGAGTACATTTGGAATGATCTTTATAACAAGTATCTCACGGACTAAATTACTTGATTAAGCAAACCAAAATTGGTTATTACCAACACTAACTTTCAACAACCTTGACCACTAGTTTATAAGTGACTTCAGAGTATTCGTCTAGGTATTTAGAACTCAAAGATGGGTGAGTATCCAAATCACATAGTTTATAATCTTACTTCCGCAAGTTAATCATGCATAATTAAATGATCTTATCAACCCTAAAGGAAGTATCTAAATGAGGAAACATATCTTCTTAAACGAGTACTAAACCCTGATCGCTACCTATGATCTTCCCAAACTCGTATGTCTGCATTCCTGCATGACCAAGGCTACATAAGAAGCAACATAGAAGGAAACCAAGATAAGGAAGAAACCAAGTGATTTGGTGAAATCCAAGTGTTTGGTGTTATACAAGAATAATTTGGTTACAAGGCTTGATCAATCTTGTAAGCAAATTATTTCTGAGGGCAATAAATATTTGAGTTTCATTAGGTTAAATTATACCAGAACCAATTGGTAATTGACTCAAAGGCAATATCAGACTAGAAGTGCCAACTAGAGATCTATTCGTGAATACTAAACTCTGGAGTAATCAGACATTCGTCGTCTTTCTGACTTAGAGTTTAGAGTCGAAGAGGGAAGGTGGAAGGAATTTCGAAAGGACCTCTAGGTGTTGTTGGATTTGAGAGTTCAATTCAAAATTTGAAACAAAATATTATTTGTATTTGAAATTTGAATTCTAATTGATTGTTTGGATAATTAGTTATTAATTAAGTTGAAAGTTTTAATAAATTAAACCTTTATTCAATTCAATTTGATTAAGAGAACTACAAAAGAAAAACAATTAAGCTTTATTGATATTTTTACAAGATTACATTGTCTTTACAAAATGAATTACAATAAATGAAATTCACAAATGAAAAATTACAAGTAATATTCTAAGCAAATTTCTATAGTCTAAATCTTCTAGTATTCCATCTTCAACTTGTTTCCTACAAACAAACAAGAAAACAAACACAAATAAAATTGGAGATGGTTAGGATTAGTACTCTTAGCTGGGCAGTGAGGTGCACTTCTAATCGCATCATCGAGATTAGGTTAAGTCAAGTTAAGTATTTGTTCATATGAGAGAAATAGCATGAACTTGTTGAGTAAGATTCTTACTCATTCGTTCCCGTTTGACCCCCTGCTTAGAGTGGAAGCCTTAAGGGAGGTCTTCATCGTGAAGCTGTCGCAATCTATTGAAGCTAGGTGGAGTCTTATTCTACTTAACCGATGATGTGTCGTCATTAGCAATACATGTGGAGGAGAAGCTATCAAGGTGTAGGTGGAGTCCATTCCTGGACTTAGATTCTCTAAAGACATAGATTAGGGCTGACATCAGCCGTAGTTGAGTAGGTTATGAACTAGAGTTATTCTCAGCTTGGAGCGTCGAATTGCTTCTTCTGATGTTTCATTTGCACGTGGCCATCTTTGATTCATCAAATAAATTCTCGAGATTTTGCAATGAACATGTTTATATCCTATAGCTTTGCTTGGATCTTCTATGTTTCTGTTGTATCATCCTGAGGGGTGTAATATTCACGGATAAGTCATGTGAGTATTATATCAACGACTTGTGCACTACACATGCAGATCATCGCAGTACATCACTGTGTAGACATATGTGGCTTGACGGCTGATGTCTACGCACGCTTCTATTCTTGTAGACAGTGTTGAGCCTCCAAGTGCAGAGGTTTGTAGAACAACAACAAGTTTCCCTTAAGTGGATTAACCAAGGTTTATCGAACTCAGGGAGGTAGAGGTCAAAGATATCCCTCTCAAGCAACCCTGCAATTAAGATACAAGAAGTCTCTTATGTCTCCAACACACCCAATATACTTGTCAGGTATATACGTGAACTAGTTCGGCGAAGAGATAGTGAAATGCGAGTAATATGGATGGTTATAAGTAATATAAGCAATCTGAAATAAATATGGCAGCAAGCAAACATGTAGCAGAACAGGCGGAAAATAGTGTCTCAATGCTTGGAAACGAGGCCTAGGGATTCTACTTTCACTAGTGGACACTCTCAACAATGATCACATAATTGAATAACTAAATATCTTCTCTTCACTATGCTATTCTTAACCCTCTCCGGTTGGATAATGAACACTAATCATTGCGTAGGGCTGCAAAAAGCATTCCTTAAAGTAAGCATTCCCATGTCTAGTTAACCCCACGCTGTCACTATGAGCGCCCTAGAAGGTACTAGACAAACACCACAATTCATAAAGGAGACACACACACGATGTGCACACTGTCACCTCCACACCGCGGGACAAGGTGACTCCAAAGTTCATATTAATAAAACACTTGAGTAGCACAATATGAAGAGTAACATCTACTTATTCAACTAGATTACAAAGCTCACGATCACATACATATCACACCACGAGAAAGAGAGATGAACCACATAGCTACCGGTAGAGCCCTCAGCCTCGGGGGAGAACTACTCCCTCATCATCATAGGTGTAACACCCGGGGGATTTTTCCCCTAATAAAATATGTGCTTGTTTTTCTTTCCTTTGCATAGCATGGCATAATGCATCATTATTCTTTTAAAACTTGCAATCAAATTAAATTTCATCAAGTCCAATTTTCTAAACTTCCTGGAATTTGTTTGAGGCATACATCTGTTATTAACATTGGCAAAAACAATTTATTACAGCTAATAAAAAACAACCCAGAAAAAAAAAACGTTTAGAGGGAGAGAGGGGCAGCCCAACCGAAACTGGGCCAACAGGCCCAACCGGCCACCCCACCTCCCCAAACCCTAGCAGTTTTGCTCTCCCACCTCCTACTTTCTTGCAGCCGCCACCCCCCTCTTCTTTTCCTTTCGCGTTTGGGTCCCTCCACCCCTCCTGCCGACACAACCCCACCTGCACGGAAACGCACGCAACGCACGCACACACCGCACGGGAGGGGATCCCTTCGATCCCCTCGTCCCCTCTTCCTCCCGAGCACATCCCCGTCGCCTGCCTCCTCTCGCTCGATCCCCTCCCCACCGAACCACCTCCCCATCCTCTTTTGCTCCTCCACGGTCGCCAGCAGGTTCCGGCGGCACCATGCGCCGCCTCCTCGCTCCCCCAATTCACCCTGCCTCCGTACTTGCCCGCTCCCTCGAGATCTAGATCCCGCCCGCCGCCGCTCATCCTCCGGCCGGCTGCGCCTCCTTTCCTCATCCTTGTCGTCGCTCCTGTCCGTCCCGGACACTGCCATGGATTGCGTGCACTCGTCGCCTAACCTGCTGCACGACGGACAGGCCACCACGGAGGGGAGAGCCTCCCCATGCAAGAGGAGCAGACTCCCTGGCGCCGGTGGCCGGGAGATCCGACGCCCTCCACCACAAGGCTGTTAGCAGCGCCTGGGATCCGTCTCGGCCAACCTGCTCGCAGCCGCGCCTTGGCTCTGTCCCGGCCGACCTGCTCCCATCGCTGCGGCGCTTCCACGCAACGCCGCTTCCCTCCGGCCAACCATTAAACGTAACGCCGCGTGCCCAGATCGAGGTTAGGGATGCGACGAGCCGCAGCGGAATGAGGTGATGCGTCGGATAGTCTACGTCTGCGACATGGATCTTCAGGAGACCACACTTCAGGAGTGGTTCTTCATGACATCATGCTCCTGGTGTGCTTGCTGCAATCATATTGTTCTTTTAGCACAAGTACCTCTACTCCGACTCCGTGAACAACGGCATTTGCGATGATGAGTTGGACACCAAGACCGACCACCGACAAGATCTCCCACCGCTCTCTGTATTCGTCTTGTGTTGACCGCCGTCGTGCTCGCCGTGAACCTCAAAGTGGAATCGCCAAGGTCTACTTCCTCGACGTCCCGAAGATGATACTATTGCGGTTTGGCTACGACTACTTCCTCCACTCCGCGAAGATCCTCTCTTTTTCAACGAACCGCATCGACAAGAACACCCCGACCCCGAAGACCGGAACCTTGACATGATCTTTGCCGGGTCCGCCTTGTGTTGGCCGCCATCGTGCGCGCCATGAAGACATGAACCACCATGATCTCCTACACGGATGTGCTGAGTACCTCGACCACGTCTACTTCCTCTTCGAACCTCGATGGAAATATCGACAACGACCACCGATGACGTGAACGACTACTTCGGCTACGGAACGAGTACGACTACTTCCTCGACGCCGACTACTTTCCCTACGATCCGAAGATCTCTTTCCAACGTGCGAACCCAAAACCCCAACCATGTACCTATATGCCTAGTTTTCTAAATGCCATCTATATCGTGCATATTAAATCATTCATGTGTTGCATTGCATCTTGTGGGTGCGGGTAATAATAATGTCACCTAATAATTAAATATGGAATGAGTTGGGATAATTAAATATTGTCCCGGTTCCATTTAAAAATTGCATAGCTCATCTTTATATTATCTCGCCATGTTAAACAACATTTAATCTTGATGGGTAGATAAATAACGTGAACCTCCTAAATTAAATGTTGGGCTTCCGACTCAATTTAAATTGGTTTAATTGCATAAATCATAACTAATTCATTTTAACTCCAAATTTGAAAAGTAAAATATGTTTTCCGATCAAAATTCTCTAAACTTTGCAAATATCAACTTTATTTCTGGTTTTGAATAATTTAAAATGCTGAAAACAATTATTATTTGTTAAATGCTTTAAACATTGCAAAATTTATAACTTGGGCATAAAAATTCCCAAATTCAACAAATAAAATATGTTTTCTATACCAAATTAAATTCTCTACATGTTTAAACCATTTGCATACTGTTTTGAACCTTTCAAATGGTTTCAAAAATTCAAATTCAAACAACTCTTTCAAATTTGGTCAAATTCATAACTAATTCAAATTTAATTCAAATGGCACATGTAAAATATGTTTTCCATGCAAAATTGAACAACCTTTCCAAATATAAACTTTATTTCCTGTTTTGAATAATTAAAATTGGTTCAATAATTTAAATCTTGTTTAAATCATTTAAAATTGCTAAATTAATAACTTGGTCAAACTAAATTCTTTTTTGAACATATAAAATATGTTTTCCATTCAATTTTTCATGAACTTTGCAAATATCAACTTTGTTTTCTGTTTTGAATAAATTAAATTGCTGAAAACAACTATTTCTTAATTAATGCATTTAAAATTGTCAATTTAACAACTTGCTCATCTAAAACCCAAATTCAACAAATGAAATATGTATTCCATCTAAAATTTTGTGTTCTTTCCAAATATAAATTTTGTTATCTGTTTTGAACATTTAAAATTGGTGAAAACAACAAATGTTTGTTTAAATCATTTAAAATGCCAAAGTTCATAACTTAACCAATAAAATTCCAAACTTGGTAAACAACATATCAAACTGAAGCTATTGTTGTTTTATTATTGTTTTCATCATCCATGCATCATTCTAATCAACTTTCACATGATGGTTATTTGTAGATTATTTAGTTCAACATCAATTCATGGGCTTTTCCATATGCAATCCAAATTGCATATGGGCCCATTTAAATGTGTTTACCATGTCAACTAGTTTATCTTTGATGCATCCTTAAACTTGTCATGCATCCATATCTTGATCATGCTGGATCTTTTGCCGTAGTAGTAATTGTTGCATCCGGTGTTTGTTCTAGTTCGTTGCTTCTTCGCGGATAGGACGTTGAGATGATGTGAGCAACGACAAGTTCTTCGGATGTACCCCTACTTGCTGGATCTCAGGCAAGTATACTCACTTGCTACCTATGGTTGCCTTTCATCACTTGTTACCGATTCTTTCCGTTATCTTTATGCTAGCCTTGTGATTCGATGCTTGTGTCTCGATCCTATCATATGTTTACCTTGCAGCCATGATATAGCCTTCCTTCCACTTCCTATTAGCTGTTGTTTGTTTACCTGGTTGGCCCTCGTGTCGTAGTTGCATGCTTAGTGTTGTTTGCGCTCAAGTCTTGTTGTCCGTCTTATCATCTGTTTAGTTTGATAGTTGGGTTTCGATTCAATCAACAACATGTTAATGTTTTGGGTAATAATAATTTGATGATAAGGCACCGGCAGGAGGCCCGGCGTGGTTTTGAGGCCTGCTAGTGTCGAACTTAATTAGGAAAAGGGTCTTGTCCTCCGATCCATGATGAGCGCACTAACCGCATGTGGGAAGCGAGTATGGGCGCCCCCCCCCCCCCCCCCGCAATTCTGATTCGATTCGCATCTCGTCCAAATCGCCACACTTAGTTCGGGCTTTCCATTTGATGCATGCATATGCAGGTGCGAGCCCTAGGCGCCAGGGTGGGACTTTTGTAGTCGGCATTTAGGGCGGCGTGGTCTTCCAGTGCTATGAGGGTCCCCCTTTTCTTCGTGGGGGCTCGATTTGCCGCGCACGCACAGCACGTGGTTCTTTGGGCTTGATGCGAAGAAGAGTTGGGTTGTGTTGAGTGCCTCGCGGAAGGGCCTTTCCATCTGGCGGGTCATTCTTACGTGTACGGCCAATTTGGTGCATCCCTGCAGGGTTAAATCTTCTCGAGAAGCCGTGTTGTCCGCAGTTATGGATGACTTGGTGAAAGTGCTGGCTAACAAGTACTCAGACAAGTTACACTTAACGATGATAACTTGACTAGTAATATAGATTACCCCCACCATAAAAATGAATGTCACCTTAATCCACATTGTGAGTTTTCCTTGGGTTGCTTCCTTAGTAGGGGGTAACACTGGATGGGTATTGTTTGGTGAGTAGTTGTAGTTGGTTCTCATACGCTATCTTATCCCTTTCTTTTAGCCGGATGTTGTAGCGAGTCTCTGTAGTTAGTTAGTGCAGCCCGCTGCCGCTTCTTTGCAATAATCCCTTCCTTCCGTTCTACCCAAAGTATTTGTATCTTGTGATGATTGGTTACGCTGGTATCTTGTGAGTATGGTTTATCCACTTGCCATTACTTAACCGTACTGACCCACGAATCTATTTCGTGGCTGCATATTCCACATTGCAGTCAACAGGTTTGAAGTCTGACGACGTTAGCTTGGGAATCCCTCCGGTTTGGCCTGGGCAGGGATTTGGACGCCATCGGTTATCTTCAGGACTCTTAGTCCAATTTGTATCTTGTCCGTAGTCGGACGCTATGTTGTTTCTTCCGCTGTTATTTGGATCTTTGTATGGTATCAGTTGTATCCTTGACTCGTTTGAGTCGTCTTGTATATACCTCCTCTGTTGTTGTTGTGGATTATTCGTGAACTGTTGTAATGTTATCACAAGTGGCAACCTGAAATCGGTTATTATGTGGATTTTGGCGGAAATGCTGAAATCTGCATAGTGCCCGATCCCGGGGCGTCACAATAGGAGACAACAACGGCGATAGAGATGGCGGTGAAGTCGATGGAGATGGCTTCCGGGGGCACTTCCCTGTCCCGCCAGGGTGCCAGAACAGAGATTTGTCCCCCAAAACTTGGGTTGACGATGACGGCGGTTGCGGAAGGTTTCGTGAAATTTAGCCGATTGCGTTAGGGTTTTCCCTCGGAGGAGTATAAATAGGCGAAAGGCGACGTCAGGGGGCACCGGGGGCTCCTCACCACCCCCAGGCGCGGTATAGGGTGGACCCGCGTCTGGGCATGGTGAGGGCCTTCCGGGGCCCGTCTTCGACTCCTTTTCGGACTTCTGGAAGCCTCCGGAGAAAATAGGAACTTCGGAATTCGTGGGGTCCAATTCTGAGAATATTTCTAGAACATTTTTACTGAATTTAAAAACAACAGAAAATAGGGAAGTGGCACTGGGCATCTTGTCAATAGGTTAGTCCCGGAAAACGTAAGAAAACGTAGGAAAACATGTATCAATTGGCATAATACCAACATGGAACATCATAAATTATAGATACGTTGGAGACGTATCAGCGGCTCGGAGAAAACACACAAGCAGCGGAGGAGTGGTTTGGTGACATCATTCAGAACCCTTACAAGGAGATGGTCCCCCCAAGCACGCCCTGGGTCGTCCACTTCCAGCTTCTCGGATCAAACTCAATAAGGATGACACAGTGCTTGCCGATCGTCTACGGGGTCTCATTCTGAACTCTGACTTCATCGCTATCCTTTAGGAAGGTGTTGGCACCAAGAGGGCGTAGTTCCATCCCTTTAGAGTTTCCCCATGCAGGCCAGTGAGTCGCTTTGATCGTCGAAATATGAAGCGTATTCGGTGCCAGACCTTTACCCGCGAGGGCCCATTCCCCGAAGTCCAGATCTTCGGCCACATCGTCCGGGACAAAAGGCGTCGCTTCCCGGGCGGTGAGTTTGAGCCGCCTAATCATGTCCTCAACACCATCTCCCATTGTATCGGCGATCAGAAGCTTCTCAACTGAAGTTCCGTTGTTTGGCAGATCCAACAGAGGGATCGCTAGGTTCCGGTCGCAGCTAGGCATGTCGGAGTTGGACCCCATCGCGTGCCCTTCCTTCCCGGACATCATGCAGGTTGAGATACCGCCAAAATGCACCAAGCCAAGGGCGGGCAGCAGAACCAGGTCTACTTCTTGATCGCCTCGAAATCAATACAGATGGTGGGAAAACAGTCGGCGGAGGTGTCGCGGGGGAGAGAGTGCACATGCAGTGGGGAGAGATCGGAGGAGATCGACGTGGGATACATGTCGCCCCAGACGGAGTCGAGGAAGATAAGGATTCCCATGTCAACATAGCCTTAAGATTTCTTCGCCCACCAGAATCACCGCGAGAGGAGAACCCTCGAAAATTGATGGCCGAGATCGAAGAGTGTTCCGGGCTGGATGGAAATCCTATGGCGGAGGAATAAAACCAAGTCACAAGAGGAGCAGTAACACTACACGTACGGATGAATTTTTACTGGAAAAGGCTGACGTGGTGTGAGGTTGTTGGTTCCGGGAACACGAGCCCCCTCTCCCTCCCGTGTCGCACCCAGGCGGCACGGGAGGGCCCTCTGTGTCGCCGCTCCCCCCACGCCCTCCATGCTCTCCCTGCCGCTGCCTCCGCCGTCCTCCGCGCCGCGGCGGTGGCGGCCTCCCCGCTGCCATACAATTGGTAGTGGGGGTGGTCTCTCTCTCCCTCGGCCGCGCGGCGGGACCCGGACCCGACTGGGCGGCGATGGCAAGCCGGAGCGGCGGCTCCGGACCCGTAGGAGTACGACAAGGTGGAGGATTCAGGGTATTTCGCGCCCGGATCTGGCGGGGGCGGGCCTGGCCTGGCCGTGAGGACAACGGGCTGGGTCGCCGGTGTTGAGGCGGCGCGGGTTTCTACGCCCGGTTGGGCGCGGTGTGCTCCTGTGGCCTCGGGCAAGATGCGGCTCGGGGTCGTTTGCGGCGTGGCGCGGACGCGGCATGTGGTTGCGAGGCGACGGCGCGTTAGGGAGGTTAGGGCCAGTGCGGATGCCGGAGCGGCGGCTTCGGGTTTTCACCTCCGTCTAGCGGCGTTGAGGTGGTGGTGCGTCGACTTTGGTCGCTTTCGGCGTCGTGGCCGTCGGCATGTTTGGGGCGCAGCCTTGGGGCTGGCGGAGATGTCGGAGCGGCGTCTCTGGATGCTACCTCTCCGTTGTGGGGCGTCGAGTCTTTTGGTGTTGGATTTGGTCGTTTGGGCGTCACGGCCATCGACCCGTGTGGGCCGTGGCTTCGGACCCGTGTGGTGGCCGGCGTGTATCGAGTTGTTCTATGTGTTTTGCTTCTCCTATATATCAATAATATAAAATAGAAAGCTTTTCCCGCGTTTACAAAAAAAATGTTGTTGGTTCCTTCCCTTAATTAATTATCGGAACAACCACCTGAATTCTCTCCAATTACATGATGCCATGACCCAATCCGTAAATTATTTTGTAGAAATCTTCCGTAAGTGCAGCACTGCTCCGAGAGGAGACTGGGTGCGATTTGGTGCCATGCGTTTTGCCGCTGCCGCACACGATACAAATTTTGTAGAACGTACAGCGGAGAGAGGTCTTTGCGTGTGCGGAAAACTGGTGGAGCCACCTGTTGTTTGTCACGGGCTATCAGTTAGCGAAAATGTCGCGCACGGAAGGAGTCGCACGCGGACACGGCGATTGATCTTGGATCGGTATATGGAAATACGTACTTTATTCCGGCTTCCCCGCACCGCACGCTTCCTATATAATACGTACTCCTAGTGCACGCATAAGTCCGTCGCGCACACCTGCGCCTTCTTCCTCCATATCGACCCCCCGCTCCCTTCCATCCATGGTGAAAAAAAATTCGGATCAAGAAGAATTTGTTCGTTTTCAGCGCACAGCTGCGGAACTGGCCTAGCATCATGGCTTGTTCCTCTGTTGTTCGTAGACAAGGAACAAGGATCGAGCAGGCTGCCAGCTCCAGGAAGATGACTAGTACGGGTTTGCAAGTTCATTGCAGATGTCTTTGTTGACCCAAAGATCTATGCTTTTTCCGATAGATCTTTCGATTCCGTCTTCTTTGCTTCTCTCAGATACCCAATTTTGTTGTTTTACTTTACATATCGAATAGCCACAAATTTTTCTGCACGCGTGGCAGAGTCGTCTCGACCGACCAACAACAGTTCGTCGCGCGACGCAGAGGCCGTCCCCTCGATCGACAAACGACAATTACCTAATTTCACCCCTCATGTTTGCTGTTTTCCCCTGTTTCCTCCCGACCTCCTATCTTTCTGGAATTTTTACATCCAGAACCTTGCCACGTGATCGTTCCTCTTCCTTCTTTTTTTCCGCCCGCGCCCGTGGAAATCCATTCGCCCTGGTAGCAGCCGGCCCTCGAAGGCCTGCCAATTGGCCCACCCTCCGGCTCACGCGATTAGGGTTCGCCACTATCGCCCGGTGCGGCCCCTCCTCCCCTCCACGCTCCCAGCCTCACGCTCACGCGCCTCCGCCGCCAGCAGACGAACCGCGGCGCGCAAGCCTTCAGAGACGATCCTTCCCCGAGCCTCCTGCGGGTAAATAATGCCGATCCCCTTCCCCTCCATCCCCGGAATCTCCCTGCCTCGCGGTTTAGACGACGTTAATCCCTCTCGATTCGAATATCCCGTTCGGTTTAGCGTCAGATCCTGTTCGGTGTGTCCTAGGTCTAAGATCCCCGTTCGATCTAGTCACTGGTTCGACTGGTTTTTGTAAGGGGTTCTGATCGCCTCGCGTTCTAACTGGATCAGTTATCTATTACTACTACTTGCTTACGTACGATCTCGTCCACCTGCGGCTCGATTAACCTGTTGCATCGAATAGGGCCTTTTAATCCTTGTGCAGTGTTGACCTACTTACCGTCAGTCTAATAGTTTGACTAGTTTTCGTAGGTGGTTCCGATGAACACTTCGTCGTTGCGTGCGTTGTATTTTTGTATACTGGTCGAGTTCTCCTTCTGCCGTTGGACATTTGTAGCCCGTGGACATTGTTGGGGCCGGATAAACATGGTCGTGTTCGACCTTTTTTTTTTTGTTGTTGTTGACCGGGTTTGTGTTGTAAAATCCGTCACCACTTGTCACGTCTGAAAGGCCTTTTAACTGTTTAAACTTTCGTTGGTGCCCAAATAAGACATATTCCATTCTATTTCATGCCTGTTCAAAGTTTACTCTCCATTACCTCTGCCTAGGCTGACAACTTTAACTGTTTAACCTTATTTTGTTTTCAGAAGAAAACTGTGTGTTCCATTCTGAATAATGTCTTCTCAATTCGCGCATGTTTATTCTCCACTTACAACTGACCAGACTGATTGTTCCTGGCACCACCATTTTTTACTATGTTCATAACATGTTGGCACTCGTTTTGATTACCCTGTTTATACATCATTATGCCACTAGCATATATATGGATTAATTTGTTTGTATAAACAGGGTAATTAAACATTGAGATTTCCAACTTGTATCATCTGGTAGCAGAAACTTTTCACCATCTTGTTTCAGAGACTAGTAGAATTACCCTTCTTGTAGATCACTTGTGTATAGCAAAAAACAGCACCTTATTTGGTCATACTCATTTAAATTTGATCCTAGTGCATCTTGATTGTTATAGTCACTCACAATTGTGTTTTACACGAGAATTGTAATTTTAATTGTTTAGATCCAGCGTGCATGTTACTGCTGGTGAATTTAATCTTTAATTTTGGTGCTTCTTCTAAAGTAGGTGATAGTGTTTGGTCAATCTGTGAATATTTATCTTAACTTGCCATATCCTATCTGAAATTCTCTGTTCTTTGTGAATACATTTGGGCATCTGTGGATTAATTTATCAGTGACTTATATATGAGTTTTGGTTGCTCTTAATCCTAGAGGATAAATTTAATTTTCATCTGCTGATTTTGCTTTTGTAGATGGGGCGTGAGAAGGACAGCATGTATCTGTCCCTAGCAGACGGAGGCAACAACCCGCTTCCTGCTGATGAGTTTTTCTTGCTTGAACAGCCTAACTTTTCAGGTACTAATGTCATCCTTTCTTTGCTGCACCATTTTTAAATCACCTTGGTTGTTGTTGGTTAACCCTGCATATTTTGTATGTTAGTTGCTTTTGAGGAGATCAAGATTGTGGACCGTAAAGGATTCATCATCCCTGGTAGCTTTAATTAGATTTTTTTTCTTCCACTTTGTGTAATTCCTTTTTTTTTTGCCAAGTCTAATACTTCCTTTCCAGGTCTAAAGACCCAAGAGATGAAAATAACAGAGAAGTTTCTGCAGCAGAAAAATGTTTTCTCTGTAATGATATCTTATCTGTTCCATCAATTTAATATTGTTGTGTTGTTTAGTCAGGTGCTAATTTTTTTTTCCACAGATCAAGATTTACTATGAACCCGAGGATCAGTTTGGATTGACTGAATCACGGTATTTGAACATTTGTCCACTGGTGTGTCTTAACTAGTGTGCATCTGTTAATATTTTTGCTAACACATTTCCTTTGGCTTTAGCTATGTGGTTAAAGGAAGGACCACCATTGGAGATGTATCTGTGATGGTTCATAACGATCTTGAGCTAAATCCGCTTCAGCAGCTTGAGTTTTATGCAGTTGGGGGTGTCAATATCATTCCTAATGGTAGTTGAACTTTTGTTGTGATATTATTTTGTTACCATGCTCACTCTTTTCGTTGTTCATGCTAAATGTTTATGGGTAACATGCATTCTATCGTTTTTAGATGTGATGCTGCTCAACTTGTACAAGGAGTCGCTTTCTGTCGATGGATTTGTCGAGCTCATCTGTCGTTGCACTGGTAATTGATTGTCTGTGAAGCTTTTTGTTTAAATCCTTGTTTTCATCTGTCACACTGGTAATTGATTGTCTGTGAACGTTAATCCCTGTTTTTTGTTAATGTTTTGTCTGGTTGTTGTTTCATATGTTTTTTGTCCATAATTGTTTTGGCCCATAATGCGATGGTTTCAGTAAGATGCAATTTCCTTTTTGAAAAATATAAACCATTGCTGTATTCTGTGTTGTGCAATATCGGTCGAACCACATTAAGCTTGGAGTTGTGCTGGAATAACTTATTCTGCCCAAAGCAAGTTAGCAACCTATTAGTGTCTATTAGACTTTGTAATAATTTTTTTTTGACATGAGGACTGTTTGCTTGTTGTAATTTTTTGCTTTGTGAATGTCTTCTCAGGTGCAGATTTGGCCAACAATGAAGGTGTTCAAGTTCCTGAGAACCATGGTGGCGTTATCGGCAGTAAGTTCTCTTTCCTCTACTCTGTTTGGTCTGGTAGTTTCAGATGTCTTGCACTGTATATCTTATATTAGATTTAAGCTATATTGAGTTGGTGCACGGTGGTGTACAGCTGCTGTAGTAGAGAGCTTTCCTTGATATTTATTCCGTTGATAGCTGAATTGAGATGCACATTCCATTGGTAGCTTTTTGTAGCAGTCTTTGAAGTTATGACATGGAACTGTACTGTTGCCTAATCTATCTGTATGTTGCTCTGCAGTTGATGATGCAGAGAACTGAAGCAAACTCGCATGGCCTGATCTCGATCACTTCAACGCTGTCATGTCCACTTAAAACGCTGTTATTTCTGAGGGAGTTGCTGTTGGTTATGCACATGTTTGCATATATATCTACCTCTTTTTTTCTGTATCTAAATCTGGAAGTGAAGATCTGTTTTGTTGTGGATCTTTAGTTTTTATTCTCGTCAAATTGCTATGCGCCGTCTGTTTACATTTTCTTTTGTTGTAGTATCTTATTTTGTGCTCTCTCCATTTCGAATTAATTGTTGTGGATTTGTTGATAGATAGCTCCGTATTTTGACAAATCGAAGACGATTAATTTGGGAAGGAAGGCGTATCAGCCTTTTGTAGCCGATGTCTGTTTTAACATTAACTACCTGAGGTAGAAGTTTGATCATTACATCTTAGGTTTTCTTAGGGTGTGATTGGCTGAGGAACCATTGGAATGTAAGGAATGGGTTGGTTCTGTTCCTGCGGTTGGTTGTAGCTAAAATTAGAATTGAATGGTTCTACAGCTTTGTTTTGTTGGAGAGATGAAATTGAGGGAATTTGATTTAGCCCACCTCATAATACACTTAATATACAGGTGGTAAAATTATCTACCATATCAAACAAGTTTCAGGCTAATAAGTGTTTTTTATCCAAAAATCTCGACTAAGTACAACTTATACAGAGAACTACGCAAAGGAAAGCAAAACTTAAAGAGATATATGTATCGGCTGCATGCCCGCACAATTGCACACACACGCAATCCAAAAGGAAGCTAGCCCAGTTCAGGAAGCAGAAAAGGCAGCGCAATACGCATCGCAGGAAAGCCCAGTTCAGGAAGAAGATGAAAAAGCAGCACAGTATGCATCGTGCGATGAATTTCTTTACGGAACCGCTGCTACTTGGCATTGGTCATTTGCGCTACCGCTTGCCAACGGAGCCCTGCTTGGCGCATCTGTTTGCCCGCTGCCGCCGTGGGTTGGTGGTTGGCTCGTCTGTTTGTCCGTGACCGCCTGCTATACGACCGGCTGCCATGGCTTGCCGGCGGACTGCTGTTTCCCTCATCTGCCCGTCCGCTGTCGCCGCCGCTGCAGCCTCCTCCATGTCCGCTATCGCCTTCAGGTTCGTACGTGCGCCGCCAGATGTGAGAGAGATGAGGAACACCACGAGAGAGATTAGGTATCCACGACGAGTAGTACGTGCTACCTCAAACAAACAAAGGTATCCACGATGAGTCGTACGTGTGTTGCCAGATGTGAGAGAGATGAGGAACACGATGAGAGAGATTAGGCATCCACGACGAGAGAGATTAGGTATCCAGGTTGGGTGGCGTCCATTAACCCGAGCATTGGTTCCCATGCCATAGCATTGACGCCGAGTCTTACTTCGAGGTAGAGAGAGATTCGGGGTGGATTAGTGGCGCGGAACGTGTACATTCCACCGATTTGATGGTGGAACCATTGCATTTCGGATCTAGTGAGAATATTCTCTTTTCGGGAAACACTCAATTCCACTTCTTTTTGCAACCAAACACGAGAACGGATGTCAAGTGGAAACCATTACGTTACATTCTACTTGGTTACATTCTACTTGGTGACACGAACCAAACACACCCTAAGAAACACATGAAAATCTTATGAGCTGGACTGCTGCGGTATGCCAGACCTAAGGAACTATCAAACGATTCTTGGTTCCTTATGCAACCTCCCAATTCAACGGCCCGTATACAGCGTATGCCGCTAAGAGCATCTCTGATGGGGGGATAGTAACCCGGTAGGCCCACTTCAAGATATAATCCGGCCCGAGGTGTGCTGAGCGATATCCGGCTAGGGGTAAAGAGATTACCGGAAGGCCCAAAGGCTTGTAAGATTCGTAACCCGGATTGTGGGCTGCGATAAGGGAAGTTAGGGTTTGTATGTGGAGTTCGAGTAGGACTCAAGATGTGCCTTGGAGGGCAAGTTAGGGGTGTACGGGTGCTTTATAAACCGGCCCCTAGGTTTAGTTTGCCAGAGATCCAAGTCATAGTTGTAACACCTATTATCGAGTACCCAGCATAATTCATATTGAGATCCGGCGAGTTATTTTCCGGTTCTTAGATTGCTTTCCGCCATGTCTTCCTTCGAGCTAAACCCTCTCCCGAATACCTGTGTCGACTTGCCCCAAGATCAGTTACCCCCGGTAACGTCTGCCGTGATTATTCCACGACAGTTGGCGCCCACCGTGGGGCCTGCGTCCAAAGGTGTTTACATCACGGGAGAAGCTCGGAAGAACATGAAGAACTTTGTCGTCGGCGAGATCTACTCCGATGACGAAGGAAAAAGGATAGTGGACAATTCCGGGTGGGAGTTGGAGCCGGATCACCTCGAATCCGGATCCACGGTGTCGATTGGCCAGATCAGTATCTTCATCGGTATGGTACGTACGCTCAATTTAAAAGGACAATATCATGTGCATGTTACAGGGACTTCCAACAGGGACAAAAGGGCGTTAAAACAGACAGTGGATTCAGTTTCCTCGACCACTCCGGGATACTTGAGATGGGCAGAGCAAGAGGTAACGTGGAGCAGAAGGGATCATCCGGAAGGAATAGAGCGCCCCGGAACCCTGGCGTTAGTAGTCTCGCCACAGGTCAATGGTTATGAATTGAGAAAGGTATTGATGGACGGAGGGAGCAGCATCAACATCCTATATTGGGAAACCTTCTTGCGCATGAACCTCAAAGAATCTCAGCTACAGAAAAGTTCGACGGTTTTTCATGGAATCGTACCGGGTCATTCGGCGCGCCCCGAAGGAAAAATTACATTGGAAGTAGCCTTCGGAGAGTCGGTAGATAACTATCGGGTGGAATGGCTCACGTTTGAGGTGGTCAGGTTGCACAGTCCTTACCACGCATTGTTCGGAAGGCCGGCTTATGCTAAGTTCATGGCTAGGCCGTGCTATGTATATTTGCAGTTAAAGATTCCAGGCGCCAAGCAGACCATCACTATCCATGGAAACCGGGATATAGCAGCAGAATGCGATGAGGGAGATTCGGTAATGGCTGAACAAGCCTGCAGAAAGGAAGAACTTAAATATTACCGGTCTCAGGTGGATCCGGATGATGGCACAGCATTGAGAAGACCAGATTCTGAGGACGAAAGAGTAAAATTTAAGGCGGCTCAAGACACCAAGAAAGTAGATTTTGTGGAAGGAGACCCCACCAAGCAGTTCACTATAGGGTCCAATTTGGAAAGCGCGCAAGAAAAGGCTCTAGTGGAGTTCATACGCTCAAATGCGGATGTGTTTGCCTGGACACCCAGCGACATGCCGGGTATCCCCACCGAGTTAGCAGAGCACAGTTTGCATGTGGATCCCAGGGCCAGGCCTGTGAAGCAAGGTTTGAGAAAAATGAATGAGGAAAGGAGAAGAGCTATAGGTGAGGAAATCGCGCGACTATTAACCGCAGGCTTTATCATGGAAGTATTTCACCCCGACTGGTTAGCAAATCCGGTTCTTGTGATGAAAAAGACAAATGAATGGAGGATGTGCATCGATTTCACGAGCCTCAACAAGCATTGTCCAAAGGATCCGTTCGCGCTGCCAAGGATAGACCAAATCATAGACGCGGTAGCCGGAAGCGACTTGCTATGTTTCTTGGACGCATATTCGGGGTACCACCAGATTAAACTCAAGAGGGAGGATTGGGAAAAAACGTCATTCATAACCCCTTTTGGGGCCTTCTGCTACAAAACCATGACGTTTGGATTGAAAAATGCGGGCGCAACTTACCAGCGGTGTATTCAGAAGTGCTTCGAGGATCAAATTGGGCGCAACGTGCACGCGTATGTGGATGATGTGGTTATTAAGACCCGGAAGGCAGGGACATTTATTGATGATTTAAAGGAAACGTTTAAAAACTTGAGAAGGTATCAGATGAAGCTTAACCCAACGAAGTGTGTATTCGGAGTTCCGGCCGGGAAGTTACTTGGCTTTATAGTCTCCGAGAGAGGAATCGAGGCAAACCCGGATAAAATCAAGGCCATCCAGAATTTGAAGAAACCGGAAAATTTGAAGCACGTTCAAAAGCTCACGGGCTGCGTGGCAGCCCTGAGCCGGTTCATATCCAGGCTTGGAGAAAAGGCAATACCCTTGTACCGGCTTTTGCGAAAATCAGATAAGTTCGTATGGGATCAGGAGGCAGATGAGGCGTTTGAAGCACTAAAGAAGCAGTTATCTGAAGCGCCAGTACTAACGGCGCCGGGTCCTAAAGAGCCTATGTTATTATACGTGGCAGCCGGTCCCCGAGCCGTCAGCGCAGTAGTTGTCGTGGAACGCAAAGAAGATGGGAAAGGTTACCCGGTCCAGAGGCCGGTTTATTATGTCAGCGAGGTGTTATCGGAAGCGAAGCAGCGTTACCCACATTGGCAAAAATTGGTGTTTGGGGTCTTTATGGCCAGCCGGAAGTTGAAGCCATATTTCCAAGAACATCCCATAACAGTGGTTAGTTCAATACCAATGTCGGATATCATCAGAAACTCGGATGCAACGGGAAGAATAGCCAAATGGGCAATAGAGATGGGAGATTATCATATCAGCTACGAGCCCAGATCGGCAATCAAGTCACAGGCTTTGGTTGATTTCGTTAACGACTGGACGCACACTGGAATGGTTACCGCAGTTCCAAGTTCCGAGTCATGGACCATGCACTTCGATGGATCAAAGCAGTACGAGGGGTCAGGAGCCGGAGTGGTGCTGACATCGCCAAAGGGGGATAAACTAAGTTACGTGCTGCAGATTCACTTTGATTGCTCAAACAACGTGGCCGAGTATGAGGCTCTGTTGCATGGCTTGAAGGTAGCCAAGGAGATGAACATTAGAAGGATACGATGCTTTGGAGATTCGGATCTCGTGGTGCAGCAGGTATCAGGAACCTGGGACAGGAAGGACGCCACTATGGCAGCGTACCGCAGGGAGGTTGATAGGGTTGCCGGGTGTTTTTCCGGGTATGAAGTAGAGCACATAGACAGAAGAAAAAACGAGGCGGCGGACGCACTCGCCAGACTCGGCTCGCGCAGGGAGCCGGTTCCACCTAATGTTTTCTTGGACGAGCTATGGCGACCGTCAGTTAAATCCGAGTCTGAAGAAGAATTAGCAAATCGAGACCCGGACGTGGAGCTCGTGGCTACAATACGTGATGTCCCCGAGTGGACAGAGCCATATCTGGCCTACTTATCGCGGGGCGAACTACCAGAACAGGAGGTACTAGCAAGACAAATCGTGAGGCGGGCAAAAGGATATGCTATTATCAATGGAGAGTTGTACAAGAGAAGTGCGGCAGGAGTCTTTTTGCGCTGTGTGACACCAGAAGAAGGCCGACAGATCCTTAAGGAGATCCATGAAGGTGATTGTGGGCATCATGCGTCCACAAGGTCCCTTGTGGCCAAGGCCTATCGGCATGGGTTCTTCTGGCTCACAGCTCTAGCAGACGCGGAACGGATAGTGGCAAGGTGCGACGGATGTCAAAGGTACGCTCGCCAAACTCATGTGCCGGCTATGGAGTTACGGACCATCCCATTAACTTGGCCATTCGCTGTTTGGGGTATGGACATGGTTGGCCCCTTCCATATGTCACCTTGCAAGAAGACGCACCTTTTAGTGGCTGTTGATAAGTTTACCAAATGGGTGGAGGTTATGCCGGTCACCAATTGCGAAGCGGCCACAGCAGTCAAGTTCCTGAAAAGAATTATATACCGGTTTGGATACCCCCACAGCATAATTACCGACAATGGAACCAACATGTCCCTTGGAGAGATGGAAAATTTTTGTGGCAGCAATGGAATCAGGCTTGATGTAGCATCAGTGGCACATCCGCAAGCCAACGGGCAAGTGGAGAGGGCGAACCAAGAGCTACTTCGTGGATTGAAACCAAGACTGAGGGTTCCTTGTATCAGGGCCGCTGGGGCATGGGTTGAAGAACTTCCTTCCGTGGTCTGGGGTATCAACACTACACCTAACCGATCCACCCAGATGACACCTTTCTTCATGGTCTACGGCGCAGAAGCAGTATTACCAAGTGACATCATTCATGATTCACCAAGAGTGACAGCCTATGTTGAAGTGGAGAACGAGAAGACCCGGCAAGACGCCGTGGATATGTTAGAAGAACAAAGGGAGCAAGCCTTGGAAAGGTCAGCCATATATCAGCAGGACTTGCGAAGATATCATAGCCGACGGGTGAAAAGCCGGGTCTTCCAGGAGGGAGACTTGGTCCTGCGCTTGGTTCAGACAAACGAGGGAAAGCACAAACTATCGCCACCATGGGAAGGACCTTTCATCGTAAGCCGGAGTCTGCATAATGGGTCATATTACTTGATAGATGCAAGAGAAGAATCGGCCACAATCAACGACACTGCTCACACTACTGCACCTATGCAAGAAAGAGATAGACCATGGAACGTGGCTCAGCTACGTCCGTACTATACTTAGCAGAAAACGATGTAACAGGCAGCAGGTTTCAGACGCACTCTTTTCCTATCCGGGGCACCCTTGGGGACTGGATGGGTTTTTAATGAGGCGGCTTGCTGGCCTAATTTTCTCATATCAAATAAAAAGGGGATTACCAAGAAAAGAGGCAATTGTCATTTATACGGTGTGCATATTCAGGTCTTGAGGGCTGGTCGCTCCTATAAGCACAGCTGCAAACTCAAAAAAAGACCCGGCCTTGATGCCAATGAGTTATAGGGGCCGGTCACTCGAAAAAACGAGTGCGGCTACAATCTTATAACCGGACAAAGAAGTCCAAATTTCTCGGCTATTCTTACTTAAGCTCGATGTGACTCGCAACAAAGTGGCATGATTTGTTCGCTTACGATTATTGTCGGTCATGAGACCCAAACGGGACTTGCTTGACCCCGTTTTCGTATTGATGTAACAACATGGTATCCACGCGAAAGCCGGCTTATAGTACAAGGTAGTTGAAAGGGTCATCTAAACCACAAGTTATGCAGAGTATAAGGTTAGCAGCCGGAAACTCAACAATTATCAAGCATAACTTCAAACATCATAAAAAACTGTCCTGAAGTCTTGGGCATTTAGCGAAAGACGATTCGTTTCCTTGAAAAGAAACAATCACGAGTCCTAGACGCGGAAACCCGGACTGGGGGACTTGTGAGCCCTGAAGAAGAAAAAGCATTATCCAGCCGATAAAATTCCAACGAGCCACGCATCCGGGTCTCGGGGGCTTAGGGATCCAGGTGTAAGCCCGTTCCCCAGATGCCAACGAAACCCGGAGGTCGGGTCTCGCCAAGGAAAGCATAAAAAAAAAGGTAAAGGTACAAGGTATCAAGAATAAAGTAAGTGGATATCAAGAACAAGCTGGTGCAAAGACACATTAATCAAAAGCCCAAAGGGGCGCAAAGTGCATCGGGAGTTTAAACAAAAATATTACAAAAACCCTAAAGTATCAAAAGAGCACAGGCGCTCCGCTTAAACAAATAATAAAGCTGTTTTAACGACGCTTTGCCGACTGACGCATATGGAATGATAGGCGATATTCATTATTTCAAGCTGCAGGATCCATCTTGGCCTTGCCCTTGTTGCCACTGGGGGTGGCAGCGCCACCCGGATCAGTAGCAGTCCCGGGTTGCGAAGTTGCAGGAGCAGAGTCGGCATCGGCCTTCTTGGCAGCTTCGTCCCTCATCTTGATTGCCTCCTCCCTCCAACGGGCAAGCATATCGTACGGCTGGGGGCGGTTCGCCTGGACAATCTTGTCATTAGCATCATAAGCAGGGAGAATCACATCAATCTCTAAGCTATCAGCGATAACGCTAGCCGGATGACGGACTTCTTTCTGAATAGCCTTGAAGTCCTTTGGCAAAAATTTGGACCCATCCAAGTTGAACTCTGGAAATCCGCTCATAAGTTTGGCCAGCTCTAGCTTGGGAGCGTAGGCTTTAGCCAACGCGAGCCCCCGGGTTAACCCAAATCGGCAGGAGGACCGTTTCCAGTGCCAAATCCACTCGGGGATCGTGGAGCAGAATTCCAGTAATCTCTTCATATTATCTGGCCTGACACCCGGCAGTCGCAACTCATCAAGTATCCAGCTAACTCCGCTGCAAAGTTGGCGAAGAGTATTTTTGATGGTTTTTAGCTTAGCAGCGTCATCTTCTTCGGGGGCAGCATCACTTGGGCCTGCTAAAGAGGCCAAAGGAGCAAAGATAATAAGTAAGCAAGTGCAGTGGTTCATATCAAAGGAATCCGGGTCATAAAAAAGGTGAAATTTAAAAATCTTACCAGTCGCGGTACGATAAACGTCAGCAATTTGCACGGAAAGTGTTGTCAGTTTATCCTTAGCCTTGTGAGCTCTTTTCCTGTACCTTCTCGTCATTTTTTGGCACCTGCGAGCTTCAGTCTCCGCAGCTTCACGAAGGGCCGTTTCTTTTTCAATACGCTTGGTGGACTTGGCCAGCTTCTTCTCCAACTGTGAAACATAGTCCTATAAGGAAGCATGAAGAGGGATTAGCCAGAAGCATTATACAAAGTTCCAAGCAAGTTACTTAGTAATTTACTCGGAACTTGGGGACTATGTGTGGAAACAATTGGTACTACTCGGGATTACCTCGTGCTTGGTTATTAAGGCGTCTAGTATGTTTTCTTCATCACCCTTCAAGGTATGGAGGGCATCTAGCATTTGAGCAAAGGTCATGTCTTCAGGTCGAAGTCGAGAAGGGCCGGAAGACTGGCCTTCCTGTTGAAGGGTTGTTCCGGGTCTGGGGTTCGAAACCCGGACCGTTTGAGTGTCCGGGTTAGGAGAACCCGACCTGGTCTCCAAAATGATATCTTCGTCCACCTCCTCAGAGGGCTGGGGTGATGCAGTTTTTGGTGGAGGTGGGTCCTTAAAAGGGTCTTCTTTATTTCCGTCCTCGGCCTCGTCCTCAACCTCAATGTCCATGTTATTACTCGGCTTCTCCTCTCCCTGCCTTTCTGCTTCAGGAATATCCGGGTCACTCAGCGTAACTGTGGCACTGAAAGGAAAAAAGGAGACATTGATTAGTGGAATGTATGGAAAAAAGAAAGATAACAAGTGCGAGAGAATGTAAGTAAAGGTAGTTTACCCGGTGTTCACAGCATAGTCCGGGGGAAGCTCGCAGCTGGAGGCGGATGACGTTGGTAAAAGCACTGGCTGCGGTACGCGAAATTGCCCGGCAAGTGGATGACTAGGAGATGGATGACGTTGAGCAGATTGGGAAGGTTGAGCTGGAGGGGTGCTGGCTCGACGAGCGGGTGAGGTGGAGATACCCGGGTTAAGGGGATCATCCCCCGGAGAACTCCGGGTCACCCTACGTTTAGTCGGGGGAGGGTCCTTCAAGAAGGGTGAATGTGATAATCGCACATTAAGTTCACGCATAGTGGCAAAGGAGTAAGGCGCACAAGACATGGAAGAGAAGGGAACCTTTTCAACTACCCCTCTAGCTTTCCTTTTGTTTCCAACTGGGGGTTCTTGGTCAGACTCGGTGGCTTCCGGGTCATTTTCTTCTTCCTCCTCTTCGTCCTCTGATCCTGAAAGCCGAGTAAGTATCAGATAAGAAAGGACGAGTGGTAAGAAAGGTGGCACAGATGAAAGGCAGATATAAAGGTTATGAAAGAGTACCCTCGTCGTCATCAATGGACTCGTTTTCCCCTTCGGGGTCTTGGGAGGGAGGAGAGTTCTCGACTTTCCAGAAGGGATCGTCAGCCTGTGAACAAGTAAATGCAAGTAGTGGTTAGAGACTATAGCGGATAAAAGTGCTGAAACAAGAAAAAGGGGGTCAGGTCTTACCGCTGGAGCGGGATTCTCCCGAGTAAACGGGGGTAACCCGGTAGCGTTCTTTATAACATCTAGCCTCTCCATCAGGAAACCCTTGATGGTCTTGTTGGTGTTGCCAGCAGGGAAGTTCTTGGTGGAGTAGCGGAGGGAGTCTGTGATGTGACCCGAGTACTCGTGTAGCAACTTCGAACGAATGGAGTTGGGTTGAACCCGGAAATCTACCCAAGTCTTTATTAGATTAAGCCCAAGAAGGCCATGGGCTGAGAGGGCTGCTAGTTTGGCCAAAAAGGGCTGAATGGCTTCCCTATCAGGCTCGGGTGCAAAAGCGCTAAAAGACTCGGAGGGTTCAAGGAGGCTCTCCGAGTAACCCGGCAATTTCCTCTCACCATCCGGAGAAGTGTCATGGCAATAGAAGAAAGATAGTTGCCAGTTGTTGACGTGGGAGTTCAAGTTAAGAATTGGCATTAGTGAGTGCTTGCGGCGCTGGATAGATACCCCGCCACAGGTAAGAAGAGCTCCGTCATCGCTCTCGCGACACGGCTCGCATTGGAACAACTCAATAAAAAGATCCAGGCTTGGTGGAATGCATAAGTAAGATTCGGACAAGACTATGAAATGGGTAATATTCAGCATAGAGTTAGGCCCTATGTCGAACACCCGGAGGCCGTAGTGGCTTAAGATTTCCCGGAAGAAAGGGTGACCCGGAGGACGAAATCCCCGGGTCACGTGCTCGGTAAAACAGATTACCTCATTCCCGGCAGGAGTAGGACGGGTCTCATCGTCAGGAGCCCTCCAATGTATCTCCTTTTGAGAGGGAAGAATTCCTAATTCGGCCATTCCTTCTAGCTTGGCCTTCGTCGTTGAAGACCGACCCCAGTTGGCAGAAGTGGTTTGAGGGGTCTTGGTCGGAGCCGGGTGCCTTCCCTGTCTTTTCGGAGCCATGGAGTTGACCTGCAAGGGACAAGAGATGTATGGAGTAAGATTCGGAGTATCAGATTATCCGAGTCTGGGAATATCGAGACAATACGAAGGCTAAAATAATACCCGGATAATGCGCTACGATGTTAAGTGTGGAGGATTTTCCGGGTGACAGATGAGGTTGAGTAAATTGTTAATTACTTACGTATGGAGGTGGGTTGGGCGAACATGGATGGTTGCCCATACTTTTATTGCGAAGAAAATAGCTGGAAAAAGAGGGTTTTCCGGATGTTAATGAGACAAGCGGAAAAAACAAGGTGGAACGGATCTAGGTTGAAAAGCTTGCGAGCGATCGTATATAAAGTTTGATGGTTGAAAAAGGTGCGGGGATGAATTGCGACTACGCATCAGGTGCTTAAAGGAGCTGAGGACTACCGAAGCGGCTTGATTTGACGATACCGGAAAGGTAATTTACGGGTTGATCCAGATCCGATCCAAGTCAAATTGAAAAAATTGCGAGGTTCAATTGGACGATTGAGAGAGGCTTACCGAAGAGATTGATGTCCGAAATGAGGGTGATGTGAGGTGCGGCTTGAGTATTGTTCCACAGCCCTCAATGAGAGAAACGAAGATGCGACGACAATGCGTGATGGCGGCGCGGGATAGCTCGAGGTCGAGCGCGGCCGGCAGTGGTCTTATCTGTTGTAGTGTGCGCGAGCTCCGGCGGCGGAAGTTGCGAGGGAGCGAGGAGAAAGGGTATGATGAGGTGAGGTGAAAGGCTTAGGGTTACCTTCGATTGATATTTATAAGGGAGGTGGTGAGTTCACCCCCGTGACTGGAAAATCGGAAGCTACGGGACAGTAATTATCCGTGCGGATTTGGTGGTGTATGCGCCCGGAATGGGATAAAATGTTCCGTTGGCGGAGGAAGTGTAACCTATCCCGAGATATCAGGGACCGGTATCGTGAGTGGAATCTTGGCATTTCAGGGTTCAAATTTGGAAAGGCATGTTAGACATTTGGGGGGGGAATCGAGTTATCGTATGGCCGTCATGGAGCTGTGCCTAGCCATCTATCGAAGCAATTTAACTCGGTCCCCATGAACTTGGGTGTTTCGTATCTTTTTCAGGGAATAGCGAGCGCTTCAAGGATGAATCCGTGAAACCCGCGCTATCCTGGGGACTACTGATGGGGGGATAGTAACCCGGTAGGCCCACTTCAAGATATAATCCGGCCCGAGGTGTGCTGAGCGATATCCGGCTAGGGGTAAAGAGATTACCGGAAGGCCCAAAGGCTTGTAAGATTCGTAACCCGGATTGTGGGCTGCGATAAGGGAAGTTAGGGTTTGTATGTGGAGTTCGAGTAGGACTCAAGATGTGCCTTGGAGGGCAAGTTAGGGGTGTACGGGTGCTTTATAAACCGGCCCCTAGGTTTAGTTTGCCAGAGATCCAAGTCATAGTTGTAACACCTATTATCGAGTACCCAGCATAATTCATATTGAGATCCGGCGAGTTATTTTCCGGTTCTTAGATTGCTTTCCGCCATGTCTTCCTTCGAGCTAAACCCTCTCCCGAATACCTGTGTCGACTTGCCCCAAGATCAGTTACCCCCGGTAACGTCTGCCGTGATTATTCCACGACAATCTCCACCATAGCCCCAAATAGAGCGATATTTGATTGACCGTAAAATGGAAGGGAACTAGCTTTTTTCATTGACACTTGAAGGAACTCTTACGGATGCAATAGAAATTTCCTAATTCTTAATAAGATTTAATCTAGGCCCTAATTTCTTGATTCGGGTTGACAATGGACCCTGAGGAACTAGCATGTCTCTCGTGGTCATCGGTCCGCCACCATAGTGAGGTGTTGTCGACTTACGTTGCTTGGTTGTGGCGACGGACTCGAGAAACTTGCATGTCTCTCGTGGTCGTCAGGCTGCCACCATAGTGGTGATGGATCCGAGGCTCGAGAGCTGTTTGCCGAGCAACCGCGTCTTGATTCAAACTTCCAATTCCTCCTCTTTCAGTTGTGTGTCGGATTGAAGACGAGGCTTCGGCACGCTCTCTCGCTGCGTCGTGCTCCGATGCGTACTAAGTCGTGCAACTGTATGTTCGAAACTTCCACTTGCCCGCACACCTCATGGAGCATCATCAATACTACGGTGGAGGAAGCGACATGAATGCCGTAGGCCGCTCTCGCATGTGCCCCGCCTCCTTGCGGCGTATCTCAACACTAATTCTCACAAATTAAATCATTTGTTTAAGCAAACCACAATTGGTTTTGACCAACACTAATTCTCAACAACTTTAACCTCAGTTCTATAAGTGACTTGAGATAATTCACAAGGTATCTAGAACTCAAAGAGGGGTGAGTATCCAAATCACATAACTGATGATCATAATTGCACAAACTTGTAAAGCGGAGTTGAATAACCTCATTAACATAGATATGATGTCCTTTAAAACATGAACTATTTAAATATCAATCCCTTCACACAACATCTTTATAAATCATTTCATAACCATTATGTAAACCTTTAGAAGTGAATGTCAATGGTTCAATAGAATACAAATGATACAAACAAGTGTTAACTCAAACCCCACAAGTGGAAAATGACTTAATTACTATTATGACATACTTATGGAACATGTACATATCTTAAAATAATGAAGAGATGATATAAAGTAACAACATGACACTCTGAGAAACCAACTAATAACTCCGACTTAAATCATTAAAACCCAATAATCACATGCTTATTGGCTCATTCATCCGTTTTCTGCGCAGAAATCCAAATCTAACTTCAACTTTTCACTAGAGACTTTAATTGGGACAACAAATGCGAGAAAATAAAGATATAAATGAGTTGCTACAGAATTAAACAACACCTTGACTCAAACAAAACAGAAGAAAACATTGCAAAAATAAAAAGATGGTTATCTTCCAAGAAGTGTTTTGCCTTTAGCTAGGCCCAGAAAACAAGAATCAAGTATTTTTCAAGTGAAGAAGCATCTAATTTGAGACCAGAAACCTCCTCAACAATGCATTGTATTTTATCTATATAAGTTTCAGATGACCCTCTCTCAAAATAATTCTCAGTAGTATCATGAATAGAATCAGCAATATGTTAAAGCATTTTTATCATGATTAAGCATAAGATTATTATCAATACTCTCCACATAAGTCAAGTCCTTGTCATTAGTAATGGTGGGAGTAAAAATATCACATCCATCATAGCATTCATCATAAATTGGAGGAATAGTATAATCATAATGAAATTTATCCTTAACAGTGAGTGGAACTAGAATACCACAGTCATTATAATTATCATATATTGGGGGCAAGGTATCATCAAATAAATTTCCTCTTCAAAACATGGGGGACTAAAAATACCATATTAAAAAAAAACAGCTTCCCCAAGCTTAGACTTTTCCATAGAATTACTAATAATGGTGTTAAAATATTTCATACTAATAACATTGCTACAAGCATGGAGATAAAGTTCCATAGTTTTTTTTAATTTTTCTCCTCAAACACTTCATGTCCTATCTCCAGATAAAAATTATAAAGCTCTCTCATAGGCTTACTAGCATTTGAAACTTCAGTTTTTCTAGTGGTGGTAATAGTACAAACTTTAGCTATATTATTCTTTTTAGCAATTTCACCTTCTCTTTCCAATTTAGCATGCAATTCAGCTAACATTCTAACATTGTCATCAATTATAACTTGAATGGCATTACTAGGAGCAAAAGGATTTTCACCTATAGTTTCAGGTTTAGCAGCCATTTTATTGATTAAAGAAGATTGTGCTTCTGACATGGATGAAAAACAGGTTTCAGCACGAGCAATTTTAACTTGCAAACCAGAAATTTCCCTATTTAAAGTCTCAAGTTGATGGCTAATATTTTTCAACATAATAGATTGTTCCTCCATGGTCGTAGTAAATAATTTATTCTGCTTATATTGCTTTTGCATGAAGTATTTAGTGGCTCTTTCAATTTCTGAAATTATTTTATTAGGCATTCCAGATCTATCATAAGAATAATTATTACCACTACTAGTAGGAGAAGGCATATAATTGTTGCTACCAAAATTATTCCTCTAAGAATTGTTGTTGAAATTTTTGTTTTTAATGAAGCTCACATCAACATTCTCTTCTTGAGAAACCAAAGAGGCTAAAGAAACATTGTTTGGATCAATATAAGTTTTACCATTAACAAGCATAGAAATAATCGCATCAAGCTTATCACTCAAGGAAGAGGTTTCTTCAACAAAATTTACCTTCTTACCTGGTGGAGCTCTCTCAGTGTGCCATTCAGAATGATTTATCATCATATCATCAAGAAGCTTTGTTGTTGACCCCAAAGTCATGGACATAAAGGTTCCTCCAGCAGCTAAATCAGGTTTCTTTAGGAAAAATTTAGATCCGCATAAAAGGTTTGAATGATCATCCAAGTAGTCAGTCCATGAGTGGGACAATCATCTACCAAAGAGATTTCATTCTTTCCCAAGCTTTAGCAACATGCCCATTATAAGACCGCTTAAAATTCATAATGCTACTTCTTAGAGATATAATCTTAGCAGGAGGAAACTATTTTTCAATGAAAGTATCTTTACACTTAGTACATGAATCAATCTATTTCTAGGCAAAGATAGCAACCATTCTTTAGCTCTTCCTCTCAAAGAGAAAGGAAACAATTCCAGTTTAATAATATGTCCATCTACATCCTTATATTTTTGCACCTCACAAAGTTCAACAAAATTAACAAGATGGGCAGCATCATCATCTGTACTAACACCAAAAATTTCTCTCTCATAACAAGATTTAATAGGGAAGACTTAATCTCATAAAAATCACCAGCAGGAGCAGGTGGAGCAATATGTTTGCCAATAAAATAATTGTTCTTTGTGCTAGTGAAGTCACCCAACTTAGTGTTCTTGGAGTACTCATTTTAGCAAGATTAAAAATAGGATAAAAATAACAACTAGAATCAGAACTATTTTGTGTGTGTGTGTGTGTTTTTATATACAGATACAAACAAGACACAATAAAATAAGCTAAGCAAAACAAAAACAAAGTAAAGAGATTGTAGGTGAGAGACTCCCCTTGCAGAAATTCTCTTTCTCCCGGCAACGACGCTATAAAAGAGCTTGATGGCGTGTAACACACGTTCGTTGGGAGACCCAAAGAGGAAGGTATGAATAGCATAGTAGCAAGTTTCCCCCAGAAAGAAACCGAGGTTGAATAGACCAGTAGAAGAAAGAAATCACTTCTGAAGGTTGTTGACAGCAGATGTTGGCAGGGCACACTACCGGTTCAGCAGCAACGTGGAATCTACACAAGACAATCAAGTTACTTTACCCCCAACGAAAGAGTGAGGTTGTCAATCTCACCAGTTTTTCTGAAAGCAAAGGATTAGACGTATAGTGTGAAAAAGTACTTGTTTGCAGTAACTGAAAAGAGAACAATGATGAAACTGAGTGATAGGAAAAAATATTGTAGTAGGAAAACAATGGTTGAAGTTGTTGTATTATTAGTGTAAAGAAATGGACCGGGGTCCATAGTTCACTAGTGGCGTCGCTCCAAAACAAATAGAAAACATGTTGGTTAAACAAATTACAGCTGAGCAATTGACAGATATAAAAGCTGCACCGTAGTGCATATGCATGCCATGATAATTACTATGTGATTCATGCCGACATTACGACATAATTCATAGTTCATTATCCAACTGCATCTATGACTAATAATCCACCCTCGGAACGTTATCCAATCAAACCTCGGGTATTAAGTTGCAAGCAACAGATTATTGTATTTAGTAAAGTGTGTAATGTAAACAATGTAAACATCGTTGTTTTATCCCTAATGTCAACAACATATCCCCCACCCATTACGTTTCTTTCACTCGAGCGTGAGTGAAAAATAGGCATGAACCCACTATCGAGCATAAATACTCCCTCTTGGAGTTACAAGTATCAACTTGGCCAAAACATATACTAGTAACGGAGAGCATGCAAGATCATAAATAACATAAACATGATAGATTGATAATCACTGGGCATTGAATTTAATATTCATTGGATCCTGGCAAACACAACATGTAGCATTACAATAAGATGATCTTAATCATGTTATGCAGCTCACAAGATCTAAACATGAGTCATAAAGAGGAAAATACAACCATCTAGGTACCGCGATGGACTCGTAGTCCAGGGATGAACTACTCACGCATCACTCCGGAGGCAGGCATGGTGATGAAGAGCCCTCCGATGATGATTCCCCTTACCGGAAGGGTGCCGGGGAGAGCTTCGGAACCCTCTGGAACTAGGGTTGACGATGACGGCGGCTGCGGAACTTTTGGTGAAAAAAGGCTCGGGTATTTAGGGTTAACTCGTGGTGGATCTTAAATAGGCGAGAGGGAAACTTCGGTGGGTAGCGAGGAGGGCCAGACCACCTGGTGGCACGACCAAGGGGGGCACGCCTCCCTATGATGTGGGCCCTACAGGCCCCCCTTCGGACTCCGTGTACGTGACAGATTTCTAAGACCCTGTGATTTTATTTCGTCCAGTTACGAGAATATTTCCAGAACAACTTTTGTGAAACAAAAAAACAACAGAAAACATCAACTGTCTCTATGACATCTTGTCGGTTAGTCTCAGGAAAGCCATAAAAATTACATAAAGTGTATAGAAAACATGTAGCATATGGCATAAAAAAACATGAACATCAGAAATTATAGATACGTTTGAGACGTATCTTGGCTCTATTTTTTGCCTTCATGGAACCACACTCAATCTTTTTTTAACTCTATTCTCTCTTTGTATCGAGTATGTAGTACCATAATCAGTTTGGACATCTAAACCCAAGCCAATCAATTCTTGATACATTCTATTTAAAGCACACAGGTAAAATTTTGAACCTTGAGGGATGGTTTCAGTAGGCCGTATTTTTCAGTAAATGGCCGGAATATCCGCCCCAAGTGCAAGCCAGATAATTCGGCCTGTGCGGTGAGTATATTTTTTAATACGGGAAGCCAGGGTGGAAGACAACGAGTTGCTTGCCTCACACACACCCGACTTGCCCCACCCGAAACACCGCCGCCTGCTGCCCCATTCCTCACCGGAGACGTTTTAACAGCCATAATATCCTCGGGACTCCTGGATCCTGTTTCGCACTCCTCCGGACACCTTCTCCTCCAAGAAGAACCTCAAATGGATGAGGGTAATATCCACTATCTTCAACCCTAGGTGCTAGTCATCTAGATGTTTAGATGTGATTTTATTTTTTGAAATCTTGTAGTTGATGGTTGCACTAGGGTATCTCGGGTTACTGAACACAGTAGGCTAGCCACCTCTTAGGGATTTAGTCATAGACATGCTCTGAATCTGGGAGCTAAAATTCAGCATTACAGCCGGATTATTCAGATACATGCGGAACATCGGAAGGGAGGGGGGGGGGGGGATGATCTGCCCACTTGGTGCACCTGATAATCCGGCCTGGGAATATCCAGAACCTATGATTCATTTGTTTATAAACTAATATCAATATTTGGTCGCTGTTCTAATGTGTTCATCATCATATCTATTCATGATTTGTTGTGTACTTATGTGTGCTGCCACTCTATTACTCTATATTCTCGGGTGGTTCAAGTGTCCCTACGAAGAGGGCTCGTGGTTGTTATCTCCGCACATATGAACATGGCAGGACCTTTGACAAGACTATCCTCAGACAAAAACGCGCTGAGGCTGAGAGGCACAAAAGGCTCAGTCCAGTGTGCCCAACCCAAAAACTGGAAATAGGAAGAAAATGTCACCAAGGGTCAACTATGAGCAAATGGATAATATTGATTATGCCAAAATCGGACAAAATGACCGCGAGAGTTGGAGATTCAATACTCCAGTTTCTGATGCATGGAGCAACTGTACAAATTATGGATGTGTTTGGTTTAGATGATAGGTTTTGTGGTTGAGGATATCCCCAACCACCTGGTTAGGGATAGCCACGTTTTTGTTTGGTTAGGTAGAATGAGAGGTGGTTAATGTTAGCCATATCTTTGTTTGGTTGAAAGGTTTATGAGTGGATGTAATGCCCTTGAGTATGGTGTTTTGGAGGCATTTGAAACATAATAACGCCAAAAAGTTCTACTTAAAAATTACAGTATCATGTTTTGTAAGAACAGACACATTGACACTCTGCTACTCGCTTTTCCCCTCCGAGGCAAACCGAGACAAAGTACAAACTCCAACAAAGGACAAATTTTGTTTACATCACATGATGGGATACACGTACAAGCTGGGATGAATGCAATTAAAATCTACTCCTTCCGTTTCATATTAGATGACTTCCATATAGATGTATCTAGACATATTTTAGTACTAGATACATCTATTTGAGAGTCATCTAATATGGAACGGAGGGAGTAGGAATAAGACTTGCGCGCTCCGGCCAGAGGACCTCAATACGTTCAGAAAATAGCATGTACAGGGAACACCTCGGATCGTTCGCATTCATCTTATAGATGAAGGGATCAAGGCTTGGCTTAGGACGCCGCGTTGTTCGGCCTACAGATGAACTACCGCCGTTCAACCTGTAGATGAAGGCTTCCGTCGCCGCGCGACCCAACCTCCGCTCCAGTCTCATCTCGGCACTACCGATGCCGACGGATGGAGTAGCTACGCCGCCGCCGCCTCCATTTATGCCGCTGCTGCCCCTGGTTTACGAGATGGAGAGGGATGAGAGTCAGTAGAGAGCTGCCTGCCGCCGGCCAAGGAAAAATAGAGGGAGGTACCTGCCGCCTCCTCTGGCCTCCGGCACCGCGTGGATTTCTTGCTGGCGCCGCCTCCTTGGATCCTAGAACAAGAGGAATTGCGAGTAGGGATGAGAGAGAAATCAGGTGCGGCCATTTTTCTCCACTTTCGTTGGCGGTGCTAATCGGTTTGGAAAATCTTTCGAGGTGACGCTAGCAGCGGGAGACACAGGTGGTTGGCCTCATCCGCCGCATTTTGCCGGATGAGCGGAGCCACCGTTTGGGTGGCATATCTTCTATAGGAATGACCCACTACCTGAATTTCCATCTTTCTCGTGCGTCCATGTAGCCTTTTATTCCCCCACACGTTCCTTCGCTTCTTCGATGCACAACTTCTGGTGCGCCTAGCGTTCGTAGACTGCCACGATGCTGATAGCCTTTTTAACTGACCTCGCTCGCCCTCGCTTCTGGGCTGCACGACAAGCTCAGCCTCGCATCGCTCGGCTTTGCTTCTGGGCTGCACGACAAGCCTAGCCTGGGACGGACGCTGGTTTGACTCATCGATTGTATCTGTTGGTGTTCGTCTTCCCTCGGTTGTACTTGGTCTCTTTGTCATCTGTCCTGGCATTGTCTGCCGTCGCCGCCATGCGACCTATGCCCTTCTCGCTACAAATGAAACCGCCCAAGCATGCCAACCATTTATCTGCCATGATTCCCTGTACGTAATTACAGAAGAAACCTCTACACTGAACAGATCCGGCAGCACCTCCACATTTAAATAACTCACTCTCTTCCAATGGATTTCCGTCGCCGACGCCACCTCGCACCCATCTCTGGAACTGTCCACCAGGTATCTGTTTGCAAAGAAGCAGTTTTCACGCTGGTAGCCTGCTGCTCCCGATTTTAATCCCTCTTTTTTCAACCCCATAACATATGTTATTGAATTTGGCGGGAGCACGGACGGAAGTTGCTCCAAAATTTTCCCCTTTACCCGATTTCATTGAATTTTGCGTTGTGTTTGCTGAATGGAGTAGGAGGAAGCGACAATCATCACGTACGTGTAGTGCCTACTGACGTCGGACATCAATCTCTACATCCTCACTCCAATCTCCTTTTAAGTTTTGTTATTCAACTTACACTTTTCTTATTTTACAGGTTGTTTGAGATACGAAAAATGGCCACGAAATTCAGGTACTGCTCTTCCTAATTAATCTCCGTACTGGATCTCCTCTAGCATAGTCTGTCTGTGGCTATCATGTACTAGACAACTTTTTGATTTTAGTGAAACCAACGTGCTAAAATTTCTTTATGGAGACGAGTAAGTATTGGCTTCTCTCTACGCTCTGCGTTTTTTCTTCAGCAAGAAAATATTGCACTAAAAAACAGAAGAACAGACCGATGTATTCACTAGACTACATACGCCAACCTTCAAGTCTACCAAGGATATTTTCTCTGTGTTATCCATTGTCACACCCATAAAAAATTGTCATGTCAGCTCATTGATGGAGCTTATTGAGAACCTTTCTTCATACCTCACCGATAATGGAAAGTAAACTCCGGTTGGATTGAAGCTCTTTGTGGTCTGAGATATGTCTGCACTGATCGATACAAAAGGTCTATTACTTTACCGGCATTGGCAATCTTTTTTTCTTCTTCAGCTTTTGAGTTTTTATTGCCCAAGATATAAGGAGCTAGGTAAGTGTCTCCATTGTTGCATCTCTCTCTTTTTTCCGGGTAACCTAATTGGTCAACCGCATCTTTTTATGGAACCATCAGTCATCGACCATCATTGCATTGTGAATACTCAAGAAACTGCTCTTCTCGGTTGAACTGCTCTTCTCCAGGAAACAAATGCACACGTGGAGATGCTCCATTGTAGTCATCGTCACCACAGCTTTGCACCCACGAACACCTTCGCTCGAGATAGATTGGGCGGTTATGAAGTCTGGGTTTCGGCAACACCTATCTCCTGCTGGTACCACGTGCGGGCCGGTATATACCTGTAGCCCTCGCCGTTGTTCGCGCCCCCTTTCAGTTCTGTCCCGTGTGTCAGGTCTTCCTAATTCCACAAGATTATTATTCAGACTTCAGACTATGGGTCTTCTATACCGCAAGATTATTATCCTGTAGTGACTAATCTATTACTTACATGGATTTACCTGACACCTCTGTCCTCTTGAGTCCCGTTCTTTTTTTGCTTCAATTCTTGATTCGTATGTCGATTTGCTCCATTTTCAGTTGCTAAATTATTTGGTTAGATCACACGGGTTACAATGAAGAATACCATGTGGACAGCCGAGCTACAACTCTATACTCTGCATCGTGCATGTTTTTTTATGTTCAGACGTACATACATAGGCTGAGAAGTCAGATTACAGCCCGTTCTACCAGGTGATTGACATACCAAACTTTTTTATTTCCTTATTATAAGTCATCGATCTAATGGTATTTATGTGACCTGTCTCCATGGCGAGCCTTGGTCTTTTCGGGCCGACTAACAACAGAGATCAAGTTCTGAGTATTCTGCTTTTATATGGTATTTGGTTATTTGTACCTTCTCAAGTAAACCATTTGATGAAAGTCGAATTATTAATTTGTCGACACAGAATAAATGAAGGAAATGGAGCAAACGCAAGTGCATTTTTGTGTTCTTTTGATTTTTTTTATTTTACATTGCAATTATCTTATTGTGTTCTTAATAGTATGACAACATCATACCAACGACACAAACTGAAATACAAATTGCAGGTTCATGGGGTTGAGATGGATTGCACATACATGTTTTATCTGGGTCATTGCAAGTTAATCATGGCCAACAAGTTAAGACACCGAAAGAGTTTAGTAGACCAAAAATTTGTGACGTCGAAGATTATACAAGTGACCATATCCTTCTATGCTAAGTGGACCTACACACTATGTTTTTGATGTTATATCTTGGTATGCTCCAACAATTAGCATCATATAATATAATTATTTGGCATCGACAAAACAGCTTCATGTATCAATACGTTATTAATATTTGTCCAAAGTAAATATCATCAGTAAAAATGCACCGGTTCCAAGTTAATATGTTTTTTTTTCAATTATACTTAACATTGTTATACTTTGAACATTACCTATTTCACTATCATTCATTTCTTCTGGGATCCTCTTCCCTTGATACCAAATATAAAGGGTGGTTGTAAGTGACTCATCATGGCTATCTTGGTATGGTTTACATACGTTGCTTTTGTATAATTGAGTTTGTTAGCATCTACATCTACTTCATGCAATTATATGAACATACATAATTTCTTTGAGTCATTTTGTTTGAGCCATTTATATAATTTCACTCGATTTGACCTCTTAAAATTTGATAAACAATAATTTGTATTAATTTCCGCGGCAACGCATGGGGTAGCTTCTAGTTCGGGAATCTGGCTATCCCCGGCCTCCCTTATCCTCTCAACCAAACAGCTAACAACCTCTAAAAAGTGGCTACCTCTAACCACTTGAGGGATATCCCCTCAACCAAACACACCTTATGTGTACCCGTCCGTCCTATAAGTCCCATCCAGTTGCACTACTGGGGTAAATCATAAAAAATCCGCGCAAAGACAGGGCAACATGTTGTTGCTAAGTACTCCTCCGTCCTAAATTATTTGTTAAACTATAGATATATCTAGATATATTTTAGTGTATAGATTCATTCATATTTTGTCAAATCAATGACGTTTAATTTGGGACGGAGGGAGTATTTTTTTTTTGGTTGAAAAGCTCTGCGGCTCCATATACGTACACAGACAGCAGGCACGCGTTGGGCCTTGGCCCATCCTTCGTTACTCCTCTACCGCAGATATATTCCTAGGGTTGGGAGGGGAAAGGAGCAGAGAGATTGTAGATCAGGGATGCGCCGGTAGCATTCCCAGCTCCCTAGGCTCCGCCGCCTCGCCACCCAAGAGGTCCTCGTATGAGGATCGAGCCGTGCTCCAGTCGAGGCGAGGAAATAAGCAGCTCCTTTGGGAGCTGCAATTTAGAATCGAGAAGCTCCTTTGGGAGCGGTAGTCCGCAATCAAGCGGCTCCTCTCGGAGCGGCAGTCCGCAATCAAGCGGCTCCTTTCGGAGCTGCAATCCGAATTCGACTAGATCTCTTATATTTCCAGAATAAGATCGACTACATCTCTTTTCGGTCTCCAAGTTGCCATCGGTCTGCCAGGTTGCTATCGCAGGCTCAACCCAATCCGCTATATATAGTTGCCCTGCGGACGACCCGGTGGTCATCAGATCTCGAAGCAGAACTGCAACTCCTGAGCAGTCAGCTGCGTGATTTACGGTGACCAGCCGCTTCAAGTTCTACCTAGGCCTCGGCAGACCTACGCCGGAGCCATGGAGGTGAGTTCATCGTCCTCTCCGTCCTCTTTTTTGTTTGTTATAAGACAGTTCCTCCACTGAAACCAAGGATCAAAATTCAATCTTTCATACAGAATCGAAATTGCTTCTGTGAGCATAGCAAAATTTACTTTCCGTGCAGTAAAGTGAAAAATAAGTAAAATAGAAGTATGTGCAATATCTTTTAACTTAATCAAAGCTGCATCTTTGCGCCAGTAGACAAATTTTATATATTGAACTAAATAAAGGTGCATATTTGTGACAGTAGACAAATTGTATATGTTGATAGACAGTAGACAAATTGTGTGTCATGAACTGAATTAAAAGCTGGGACTATCAAAGATTGAAAGTTGCACTTCGAAACTACCAGGATTGCATTTTGAGAATAGTTAATCAACTCTGATTTCTTTCCATGCCAAATGCAGAAAGACAGTGGGGACGATCGAATCAGCAACTTGCCTAACGACATTCTGGTCAACATTCTTGACCGACTCAATCTTCGCGAAGCTGTGTCGACCAGCGTCCTCTCCAGTCGGTGGAGCCAGCTTCTTGCTGATCTCCCGCGACTTACGATAAGTGCTCGTGACTTCATGCGCCCAAGAAGTAAAATGTCTGATGGTGAATTCCGTCGGATCAGTGCGGCCGTGTTTGAAGCGACGAAGAGCATGCTGGCACGCAGGGATGGATGCACTATCCGCCTCTTGAGCATTGAGTTCTTCCTGAGAGATGATGCGCCGGTATCCATTGGGCGTACTGTTGGTGATGCCATGGCGACACACAAGATTGAGGAAGCCGAGTTCACGGTTTGGACAGTGAAGCCTCGACTGCTGTGCACTAGCGATGATCTGGTGAACTTTGGGGCACAGATTGCGTCATTTTTTCATCAGTGTCCGAATGCATTTTCTGGTCTGACACGTCTCCACATGGAGAATTGTAGATTTGCTGAATGTGACTTCGTTTCCAACATACTCGGCACTTGCAAGCAACTAAAATATTTATGTTTTATCAATTGCGACACTGAGGGTTTTATCGAACTCCAAATTGAACATGCAGAACTCACTGAGCTCAAGTTTATCAATTTCCTTTTTGACAAAGTTCAACTCAAGTGGCTCCCAAGACTCACCCGAATACACTTCGAGAGTTGGGGCACTTTTGAAGAACTACCACTGTCATTTGGTCATGTCCCATTGCTCGATGTTTTGACCCTTAAAAGCACTGCTCTTAGCTGGCACAAAATGGTCAATTTAAGTACGTTGCTTTCTGAGACTGCTGTAGGAGACCTGCGGCTGGGGTTTACAAGTGAAAGGGTAAGTTGAGATGATTTATTTGTTTTTGCTATACTTGTTCTCTACTCATTCTATCATGTGTTTATTTTTGTAGATTTGGGTTCAACCAGAGTGCCTCACCAGAAGGCTGGCATCTGCATTCCACCGGCTAAGAACTGTAACTCTATATAACATCCCTGAAAGTTATGATCTCAAGTGGACAATGTTCATTTTGGAAGCTGCGCCGCTCCTGGAGGAGTTTTATATGCTAGTATGTTTCCTCATCTAAAGCTTGTTCTTTTTTTAAGGTGTTGCTCTACCACATGGCAGTATGTCTATGCCCTTAAAGCTTGTTGTATTCTTTTTTGTTTGAGCGGTAGCTCTATCGTTTCCCTTTCATGGTTACACACACACATATGCTTCACTTGGACAAACCGTGGCAGAATCAACCAGTTCCATTTACTCATGTCCTATGGGTGAAATGCAGGTAATGGATCATCCATGTGAAATGCAAACCGATGAGGAGAAGAGGAGGGAAGCCTCGTATAGCGAGAAGAAGGGTGTAGAGTGGGTATCAACTAATCCAAATTTCAAGCACCACCGTCTTACCAAGCTCATCATCTTCTGCTTCGAGTCTACACCATTCATGGTGTATCATGTCAATCGTGTCATGAAAGCAGCGGTGAACCTACATGATGTATACCTGTATAACAGACTGACATGTAGATGGTGTGCTCACTTGAAGAAGCCGACAAGGTTTCCGAAGTCAGAGAAGCAGAGGTTTATAAATAGGGAGATAATGACCAAGGGCGTTGAGTCACCTGCCAGAATTCACTTCCTGAACCCCGATGAAATGAGCCTTGATCATGATGTTCCGATACCTAGATACTTTGTGTTCCAGCAAAAATAAGCTGAAAAGACTTTTCAGCAAGTTTGTTTGGTACCAGTCGGTTTGATTACTTGCTTTTTAGATAAAAAGGGTCGTCCTGTCTGGTATAGTCAATGCCCGTACTCTATGACTTGTGGCAGTTTTTTGTTTGTTTGTTTGATGTGCTTCTAATCAAAACCAGTTGATAGTGATTTGGGCACACTTGCAAATCATTCCATGAATTACTTAAATCTTGTTGTACTCTTGAGTAAATTGTAGACCAAGTTTGTAGAGTCATAATTGGATTTTGATTGAATGGTCTTGGTTCTGCTTTTGTGTTGGTGATGAGCGTTGGTTGATATGGTTCTTTGAGAGCATATTTTGATATGGAAGCTGGAGTATATGAATAATATGATCAGCAAATGCCACTTATGTGATGTATAGCAGAACAAACTATTTATTTTAGTACTGAGGAATGGGGATGTCACATTAAATGTCACATTAACAAAAAGCAAACATTTGAACCAACTGCTGACCAAAGATGATGCTGTAAGAGCATCTTCAGCGGACGCGTAAATTACTCTACAGTTGCCCTTGGCGGCGGGGCTCCAAATTTCCATCGCTGCGGACCGCGTGTTGGATTTTTTTTTTCTTTTGCGCGCAAGCGTCAGATGCTTGCCAGCGCACGTCAAATTGACGGTTTTTGGCGAGTCAGCGCCAGATCGAGCGTCTGCTGGAGATGCTCTAAGAAGCTGGAACAAGATCATTGAGTTACAAGCATTAGTTTCGGCGACAAAAGTATGCATATGGAACCTGAAGCATGGATCGAAACAAGAACGATTTAGCTGGATCGAAACGCCTGCACTTGAAAGCTTTAAGGCCAAAAATAGTGTCAAGCAGGAGACTAACCTCTGAAATTACAGGAAACCTAGTAATGTTGTTTATAAGTTAAATGTGGATGCATGTTTTTTTACTAATGGATCAGGTGCCTCTGGTGCAATTCTTCGAAATGAAAAGGGGGAGGCTTTGGCTGGTATAGGTACACCCCTTAACAATTTACTAAATGTGGCTACTTCTGAAGCACTGGCTCTCCGAAATGGTTTATTATTTATTGAATCTTTGGGCTGCTCACCAGTTATTCTGGAATCTGATTCTTTGGAGTTGGTAGAGGCCTTCAATGGTAAAAATGAATTGTGGAATCCATATACCGCTATCCTCTTGGACTGCTTTCAGATAGCTCAAAGGGTGGGGAATATTACGGTCCAAAGTTGTTCTCGTGAGGCAAACAAAGCGGCACATTTGATAGCTAGATTTTTTTTTGATTCTGTTTCTCCTTTGTTTTGGGATGGAGACCCACCTAGTTTTATTTTGCAAACAATTTTCGATGATGTAAACTTATTTGAATCGTGAAAGCAGCAAGTATCAGACGCACTCTTTTTCTTACCAGGGTACCAAAATTGGGACTGAAAGGTTTTTAATGAGGCGGATTGCTGACTTTAATATAGTGTGTTTTAAATTTCAAAAAAAAAACCCTCTGAAATTACAGAATTCCGCTACCAAAGCCAGAAGGATATGTCCAAACAACCATAAGAGATCCGCAATGTGAGTCATAACTAACCGTGGACAAACTTATTTTGATGATCAACAAAGCCAGAAGGCGGTTGGAGCTCAAACCTCGCTCGGATCCCAGTGTCTCAGACCATGGTTCGCCGGTCTCAGTGTCTCTTGCCAGCGGCGGCCTCTACCGTGTGTCGACGTGTATACATATGCACCGTCGTGCGGATTCACCATTTTCTTGTGTTTGTTCTCCGTCGCCGGTCTCGCTTCCTTGGCTTTTTCCAGTTCGTTGTTTTATTATTCTTTCTGAATTATTTTTGTGAAAATGGGGCCCCAAAAATATCCAAAGGCTGTAGCGCATGGACACATTGCTCTCATATTCCCTGTTAACATGAGTCTTTTATCAGTAACATTATTTTTATTATCCCATTACGTCTATGCACAACAACGATTGCAAGCTTTGCCCTACCCTATTTTCATCCTTTGATAAAATCACTAAAAGAAATTCGTTCGATAAACAACAACATTTTTGTGAAAATGGGGCCCCCAAAATCAACTTTCTAATCAATTGCTTCCTGGTTGGATCTCAAAAAAGAAAAAGTATTTCCTGGTTTCCCGCCGTGCCGTGGTTGGGTTGTAAGGCAAGGCCCATATGTTGACACGACATGACCAACTTATAAATGGCCATCTTGAGCCGTGCTAGGTCAGGCCCGTTTATCACGTACTGAGCCAAGCGAGTCCAGTGGCCTCCAATAGTGCACCCAGTCCATCCTGGGTCAAATCCCCTTGGAATAGACATTCAAAATTTTCCTGTAAAAGGTTTCACCATGCCAGATATGCTGCTAATTCCTTTCTCTGATACCCGAGCCTTGTTGTTTTCCTAGTTTATTGTTTCTGTGTGAATGCACTTTCATAGTCTTATGTAGCGCTTTCAAATGATGATGAAATCAAGGCTGGTTAAGTAAGAACATCTTTAAGTTGCTAAATGTTGGGCAACACATCGAATCGCCTTCCAAAAGACATTTGCAGTTAACACTTAGAGCTTTCGCCTTGCCGGCTAGCACATGAAATCTGAAAGGGTCGTTGCATAGAAAAAAAATTTTCCTACGCGGGAGACACCTGAAAGGCCAAGATCTAATCTAGAAGACGAAGTGCGATGGGAAAAGAGAGGGTCAAGGAGAACACATACCCTCGAAGACACAAAGCGTTACGAGATCAAATCTCGTTGTTGGCGTAGTCGTACTCACACCGGTCCCGATAGCAAGAAGATGTGCACCGCAATCCGACGGTGCCTCCGTGATCGGCCACACGTACGGTTGATGACGACCTCCGTTCCCTCGATCCAGCGGGACGCGGAAGTAGAGGATCCCTCCGAACTCCAGCAGCATGACGGCGTGGTGGTGGTGAAGAATCCCACGGTCAGGGCTTCGCCAAGCCGGAGACCATGGAATGGAGCAGCGGGTGGAGAGGAAATGAGGTGGGATAAGTGTGTGGAGAAGAGGAGCTCTCACCCTCCTTTTATAGGGGAGGGGGAGGCAACCCAAGAGTGGGGTGCGGCAAGCCATGGTGTGCCCCCACCTCTTTCCTCTTCATGTGAGTGGAAGCTCTACTAACACCCACTCATGCTCCTTAATTTTCCACTTGGAAAATCCAAAAGTTTTTTCTTTAATAAATAATTTTTTTATTTCTTTATTTATATTTGCTAATTCCATTAAAAAACATTTGCATATAGCACCTAGAATCATTTGTTAATTCTATTAACAACCATTCGACGAAAAACCCCTTGAACAATTTAAATTTTCCCCGAAACAATTTTAGTGCTGCCCAAAATATTCTTCGATATTCCGTATCCTCGCGAACGCGTCATCGAACCTTAAGTGTGTCACCCTACGGTTCGCGAATAAGATAGACATGATCTAGACTCCTCTCCGATGAATAATCTGTTGGGAATATGCCCTAGAGGCAATCATGTATGATGTATTCCCAATGTATTCATGAAGTTATTAAGTTGTCCTTGTTTTGAACATCTGATATATGCCATTGAATATGTGATTCGATTGGGAACTATATATTCATGTTGTTCATACTAGATTGTCCTTGGTCATTAAGGTTGTGCTGGACACACACCCTAGACTAATGTGAGTGTTGGCTGATACACGATTCCACTTGTCATGGGCATGGTGATGCCATTCCAACGTTCACGGACTTGGCTAAAGAGTTTAGCAAGTCGGAATGACCCATATTGAGATGCAACGAGCAAGTCGTCATTTGCATGTCTCAATCAATGTAATCCTTAGACCCGAGGTTGTCGCACAATCCGAGTTTTGAATCACCGACTTAAGTTCTGTCAAACGCTGTTCTGTGACAAGGCAGCTATAAAGGCAGAGTTCGGGTCGAATGAGAAGCAAGCTGCGTGATGTGGATGATCAAGATGGGATTTTGCCCCTCCGAATGGAGAGATATTCTCTGGGCCCTCTCGAGTGATATGATTCAGGAAGCATGGCCATGCGCAACTCAGTTAAGTGTTAACTGAGTCTGTTGACTAAGAGTTAGTCAAATGAATCACATATCACGGACCGAGAAGAGAGTTGAGCTATTTAAGGGATGACGATAAATCGCCTATAGCTCGACAAGGTATATCGTGAGGCAAAAGGGACTAAGATGAATATCACATTGAAAGGTATGTCTTCATGACTCAATGGGACTTGGGAGTCGGCACGTTCTGCTAGGAGCCGCTACCGATTGATCGATTGAGAGTCGGACTCCAATCGTGTCCAAGTCGCCATGAGCCTGCAGGGTCGCATACTTAAGAGCGGGAGCAAGTATTGGTCGGGTCGGACCCGAACCGGAAATAGACTGAGTTTGTGAGTCGGACTCACAGAGGGAATGGGCCACAAGTGTTGTGAAGCCCACTACCATTCGCTATATAAAGAGGGGCGCAGGTTGCCCAGCGGGCATGTGAGTCCACTCCCATGCGTTGGGAACCCTAGCCCCACTCAGTCCAGCCGTCGCACCAGACCTAGCAGTCTGCCATCGGAGCTCCTCCTCGTACGTGTGGATACCGGCAGAGGTGTTGTACGTTCAGCACTTCGACATTCGTGGGATCGGATCGTGGGACTGCACTGCCCCGACGCGCTGCATCAATAATCCGCACATGTGCGTCTAGTGGTAATACTCGTGGCCTTCTACCTCGGCTAGATCTTGGAAGTACCGCGTAGGAAAAAGTTTTGTTTATCTCTACGCGTTCCAACAGTGGTATCAGAGCGGTAGCTTCTGGTGTTAGGCCTGAGATCCGTACATATGTGATATGTAGTTAGCATTAGATTGGATCTAAGTGCTGTTTTGGTGGTAGTTCTATGAGATAGATCAGTTTTGTACAGATTGATTGGATCAATCGTACTCGGGGTTAATGGATGATCTGGTTTCCGTGATCATACTGCTAAGGTCGTGGAACAACTTACCCCTACCGGTCGGTTTCCGCCATCGGGCTATACCGTGACATATAAATCCAGTTGCGGTGATCGAAGATCAAGGAGTTTGATCGAATCGGAATACGGATCAGATTCGGGTAAAATCGTTTTATCCGATGAAGAAATCCATGTTCGGAATGTAGATGAGATCCGCGTTTTCCAAAATCGTGGGACCGTCGGCTTCGCCCTGTCGTAGCGCCTTAGATGTCGTTACGAGTTTCACAACGCCGGTAGATATCGTATCTATGCATAACTTGTTTTTGCAGAAAGTTGTGAATGGTATGGTATATGTGCATGTGATGTGTGTAATCCATACATGATCTGCGTATCATGTTTTTGTCAGCCGGCTGGAGCCTAGGTGCTGTAATTTTATTGTATACCGGCCTGCGTGTCGGATTCTCTATGTAAATTTTCATTTACTAGCTAGTGTAGCTTGTTGGAGAACCCGGAAGACATGCAAGTCGATGTACAAGTCGGCTACATGGAGTAAGATGGCACGTGACAAGAGTTGGCACGAGTCGACTTACAAGCTTTGTGGAGATGGAGATCACTATGAAGAGAGCCATACCATTTCACATTATAATTTCTTTATTTGTGTTATTGTTATGTCTCTATTTACCTCTATTTAGATAGTTGGTAGATTTTAATCCCTCAAAGAAGGTCTAGTCGGTCGCCCCGCCAGTGCTGCACCATCACAAGTCGGACATTCTTGGTAGTGGGCTCATAAAATTGAGATGCTACCAATTCTTTCCGGTTAGGTGGGTTTGAGTCGGACTCTTACAAGCAGAAGCATTTGGTAATCTAGACGAGTCCATCACAACGGTTGTGGGGCTCGGGGCGAGGTAGGTTGGGAGCCGGGGCATGTGATGTAACCCAACTAACAGGAGTCGTATTGGATACGATTGGCAAGGTGTTGCCTACCTAGATCACTTGACGGCTAGTGGTGATGCTAAAGCTCACTAGTCGGCTTACTTATTTAGGATCTTGAATCACTTAGAAACCATCGGAGGGGTGTTGTTTCTAGTGGGAGCATAAGGATTAAAGTGTTTAATATGCCTGCTCTTTTATGAATACATGTCTTAAGTGTTTTGCATATTTTCTGTTGTAGATCAATGGCACCTAGCAACCTTCCTCAGTTGTCCGCTTTTGCGCTGAGGTCAATCCTAGAGAAAGATAAGCTTAATGGAACTAATTTCACCAACTTGTATCGTAATCGGAGGATAGTCCTCAAGCATGAAAAGAAAGAACATGTTCTAGAAACTCCACTTCCAGAAGAGCCAGATGACGATGCGACTGTCGCTGTCATGAATGCCTACCGTAAGACTAGAGATGAGTCTACGGAAATTAGCTGTCTTATGCTTGCACACATGGAACCGGACTTGCAGCAGCAGTTCGAAAATGTTGAAGCCCACGATATGATCGAAAGCCTCAAAAGTATGGTCCAGGCTCAGGCAAAGACCGAGAGGTATCAAGTCTCTCAAGCTTTGCTAGGCTGTAAGCTGAAAGACGGCGATCCACTGAGTCCGCATGTAATCAAGATGATTGGTTACATACAGTCTCTGGATCGGCTGGGCTTCCCAACTAACGAAGAGTTCGCTACTGATATAATTCTGAACTCTCTTCCTAGTGCGTATGGTCCGTTCATCTCGAACTATCATATGCATGGTATGGATAAGAGTATCACTGAATTACATGGGATGCTCAAAACGGCAGAGGATGATATCAAGAAAGGCTCCAGTCAAGTGTTGATTGTGCAGAATAAGGCTAAGTTCAAGAAAGGTTCTTGGGCTAAGAAGAAGAAGGATAAGTCAGGAGGTAGCGCCCATGGCCCTGTCTAGAGTGCTCCCTCAAAGACTAAGCCTTCTCCTACAGCCGGAGCCAATTGCTTCTATTGCAAGCAAGATGGCCACTAGAAGAGGAACTGCACCAAGTATTTGGCTGACAGGGCCAAGAGTGGAGGTATGACTTCCGACTCAGGTACGCTTGTGTGCAATGTTATAGACATTTATCTTGCTGATGCGCCTAATAGTTCTTGGGTATATGATACCGGATCAGTTATTCACATACGCAACTCGTTGCAGGGACTGGTAAGAACTAGGAGCGTGGCAAGAGGAGAAGTTGATATTCGGGTCGGCAACAAGGCGAGAGTCGCTGCGTTGGAAGTCAGCACGATGCAACTTCATTTACCTTCAGGATTTTTATTGGAACTGAATAATTGTTATTATGTTCCAGCGCTTATTCGAAACATTATTTCCGCCTCATGTTTGATGAGACAAGGTTATGAGTCGAATATTAAGAATAATGGTTGTTCTTTATATTTGAAAGATATGTTTCATGGCTTTGCACCCGTTCAGAACGGGTTATTTATTTTAAATCTCGATAGTGAATCGGTCTATAACATAAATGTTAAAAGGTTGAAACCAAATGATCTCAATATGACTTACTTTTGGCACTATCGGCTTGGTCATATAAGTTGGAAGCGCATGAAGAAGCTCCATGATGATGGACTTCTAACTTCGTTCGACTTAGAGTCATTCGAGACATGCGAATCATGCCTACTAGGCAAAATGACCAAGACACCTTTTGCAAGGAGTTGTGAAATGGCGTCCGACTTGTTGGAACTAATACATAGTGATGTATGTGGACCAATGAGCACGACAGCCAGAAGTGGTTATGAGTACTTCATTACCTTCCCTGATGATTTGAGTAGGTATGGATATATCTATTTAATGAAACACAAGTCGGAAGCATTTGAAAAGTTCAAGGAATTCTAGAGTGAGGTACAAAATCAACTCGGCAAGAAAATAAAGTTTCTACGGTCGGACCGTGGAGGCGAGTACATGAGCCATGAGTTTGATGACCATCTAAAGAGTTGTGGAATAGTTCCTCAACTCACTCCGCCGGGTACACCGCAGAGAAACGGTGTATCAGAACGGAGAAATCGGACCCTGTTGGACATGGTACGATCAATGATGAGTCGGACAGATCTACCTTTATCATTTTGGGGTTATTGTCTAGAAACTGCAGCTTTCACAGTAAACAGAGTACCATCAAAGTCAGTAGAGAAGACACCACATGAGATGTGGACTGGTAAAAAGCCAAGTTTGTCTTTTCTTAAGATATGGGGTTGTGAAGCATTTTTCAAGCGACTTCAGTCGGACAAGCTCACGCCCAAGTCGGATAAGTGTATTTTCGTGGGGTATCCGAGGGAAACCTTGAGGTACTACTTCTACAACCGGGAAGAGGGCAAAGTGTTTGTCGCTCGGAATGGTGTCTTCCTTGAGAAAGAGTTTCTCGGTCAAGAAGTTAGTGGGAGCACAGTGCAACTCAAAGAAATTCGAGAGGAACCGGCTAGGGGCGAGTCGGCGAACGCCTTGGAGGCTGAGCCGGTCGTGGTACCTACACCGGTAACAGCACTTGAACCACGGAGATCTGCCAGATTACAAAATGCTCGTGATGTTTTACTATTAGACAGTAATGAGCCGGCAACTTATTCGGAAGCGATGGTGAGATCCGAGTTAAAGTCTATGGATGAAAACCAAGTTTGGAATTTTGTTGATCTGCGTGACGGTGCAAGACCCGTCGAGTGCAAATGAGTCTTTAAAAGGAAAACTTATATGGATGGAAATGTTTCCGTCTATAAAGCACGACTTGTCGCGAAGGGGTTCCGACAGGTTCAAGGAGTTGACTACGACGAGACCTTCTCGCCCGTAGCGATGCTTAAATCAGTTCGGATCATGTTAGCTATACCAGCCTATTTCGACTATGAGATATGGCAGATGGATGTCAAGACGGCTTTCCTTAATGGAAATTTAACTGAGGACGTGTATATGATATAGCCCGAAGGTTTTGTCGATCCAGCTAACGCTGACAAAGTATGCAAACTTCAGAAATCCATTTATGGGTTGAAGCAAGCATCTCGGAGTTAGAACATTCGCTCTGATGAGGTAGTCAAATAGTTTGGCTTCATCAAGAACGATCATGATTCTTGTTTATACAAGAAGTTTAGTGGGAGCAAAGTAAATTTTCTAATCTTATATATGGATGACATATTGCTGATTGGAAATGATGTCATGATGTTGCAAGAAACCAAAGAGTCATTGGAAAGGAGTTTCTCAATGAAGGATTTGGGTGAGGCGACTTACATATAAGGAATCAGGATCTATAGAGATAGATCGAGGCGGCTCATTGGATTGAGTCAGAGTACATATCTGGACAAGGTTTTGAAGAAATTCAAAATGGAAGAGTCCAAGAAGGGATTCTTACCGATGTCCCATGGCATAAAACTTAGCAAGACTCAGTGTACTTCGACGACTGATGAGCGAAGTCGGATGAGTGTGATCCCGTATGCTTCGGCAATCAGATCCATCATGTATGTCATGATTTGTACTAGGCCAGATGTTTCCTATGCTCTAAGTGTTACGAGCAGATACCAGGCTGACCCTGGCGAAGCCCACTGGGCAGCGGTTAAAAACATCCTTAAGTACTTGAGAAGTACTAAGGAAATGTTCCTAGTTTATGAAGGTGATGAGGAATTCAGTGTAAAGGGTTACAACGGATGCGAGCTATCTCACCGACTCAGATGATTCTCGTTCGCAATCTGGATACGTGTTCGTAATGAACGGAGGGGCTGTGAGTTGGAAGAGTTTCAAGCAAGATACAGTGTCTGCATCTACAACAGAGGCTGAGTATATTGCTGCCTTAGAGGCGGCAAAGGAAGCTGTTTGGATCAGGAACCTCCTGATAGATCTTGGTGTGGTTCAGGGCGCGTCCAATCCTTTAGACGTATATTGTGACAACAATGGTGCTATCGCACAAGCCAAGGAACCTAGACAACACCATAAGAACAAACATATACTCATACGGTACCACCTCATTCGCCAGTTTGTCGAACAAGGTGATATCAAGTTATGCAAAGTACACACGGATGCAAACATTGCAGATCCGTTGACAAAGGCGCTACCACAACCTAAGCATGAGGCCCACACGAGAGGCATGGGCATTCGATGCCTAGGCATATGATGCCAAGATGATTGACTCTAGTGCAAGTGGGAGACTGTTGGGAATATGCCCTAGAGACAATCATGTATGATGTATTCCTAATGTATTCATGAAGTTATTAAGTTGTCCTTGTTTTGAACATCTGATATATGTCATTGAATATGTGATTCGATTGTGGAACTATATATTCATGTTGTTCATACTAGATTGTCCTTGGTCATTAAGGTTGTGCTGGACACACACCCTAGACTAATGTGAGTGTTGGCTGATGACACAATTCCACTTGTGATGGGCATGGTGATGCCATTCCAACATTCACGGACTTGGCTAAAGAGTTTAGTAAGTCGGGCTGACCCATTTTGAGATGCAACGAGCAAGTCGTCATTTGCATGTCTCAATCAATGTAATCCTTAGACCTGAGGTTGTCGCACAATCCGAGTTTTGAATCACCGACTTAGGTTCTGTCAAACGCTGTTCTGTGACAAGGCAACTATAAAGGCAGAGTTCAGGTCGAATGAGAAGCAAGCTGCGTGATGTGGATGATCAAGATGGGATTTTGCCCCTCTGAATGGAGAGATATTCTCAGGGCCCTCTCGAGTGATATGATTCAGGAAGCATGGCCATGCGCAACTCAGTTAAGTGTTAACTGAGTCTGTTGACTAAGAGTTAGTCAAATGAATCACATATCACAGACCGAGAAGAGAGTTGAGCTATTTAAGGGATGACGATAAATCGCATATAGCTCGACAAGGTATATCGTGAGGCAAAAGGGACTAAGATGAATATCACATTGAAAGGTATGTCGTCATGACTCAATGGGACTTGGGAGTCGGCACGTTCTGCTAGGAGCCGCTACCGATTGATCGATTGAGAGTCGAACTCCAATCGTGTCCAAGTCGCCATGAGCCTGCAGGGTCGCACACTTAAGAGCGGGAGCAAGTATTGGTCGGGTCGGACCCGAACCGGAAATGGACTGAGTTTGTGAGTCGGACTCACAGAGGGAATGGGCCACAAGTGTTGTGAAGCCCACTACCATTCGCTATATAAAGAGGGGCGCATGTTGCCCAGCGGGCACGTGAGTCCACTCCCATGCGTTGGGAACCCTAGCCCCACTCAGTCCAGCTGTCGCACCAGACCTAGCAGTCTGCCGTCGGAGCTCCTCCTCGTACGTGTGGATACCGGCAGAGGTGTTGTACGTTCAGCACTTCGACGTTCCTGGGATCGGATCGGCCGGATCGGATCGTGGGACTGCACTGCCCCGACGCGCTGCATCGATAATCCGCACATGCGCGTCTAGTGGTAATACTCGTGGCCTTCTACTTCGGCTAGATCTTGGAAGTACCGCGTAGAAAAAAGTTTGTTTATCTCTACGCGTTCCAACATAATCAACAACGGGATATGGAGATCCTTGATGACTCCTATATATTCAACGATGACTCTCATGATCGTGTGAACCATATTCCCTTTGTCTCGCGATATTTTACTTGTTCGAGATTTGATCATTGGTATCAACCATACCTTGTTCAATCTCTTTACCGACAAGTACTCTTTTCTCGTTCCTATGATATAACATCCTTGTGATCATATCATGTGCTTGCAAGCGGTGTCGATGTGATATCACCGAGAGGGCCCAGAGTATATCTCTCCGGCATTTTGGATGGACAAATCCCACTCTTGATCCATGATCCTCAACTAATACTTTCCGAATACTTAACGACACCTTTATAGTCACCCTGTTACGGTGTGACGTTTGATGACATCAAAGCACCCTTCCGGTATCAGTGATTGACATGATCTCATGGTCTAAGGAATAAGTTACTTCGTACGCAAGATATAACAATATAAACTAAATGAGTTGATCGTATTGTTATCTCTATATTGGGTATGTGTTCATCACATCATTCTTCTAATGACATGACCTCGTTATTAATAACATCCAATGTTCATGATCAGGAAACCTTGATCATCTATTAATCAACGAGCTAGTTAAAAGAGAGGCTTTATTAGGAACCATTGTTTGTTTATTAAACATACATGTATCAACGTTTCCGGTTAATACAATTCTAGCATGAGAAATAAACATTCATCATAAACAAATAATAAGATAATAACCATTTTATTATTGCCTCTCTGGCATATTTCCTTCAGTCTCCCACTTGCACTAAAGTTAATAATCTAGTGTGTAAGCACCTAACACATATGGCGTTCCAGTGTTATTACCATGCTTCGCATGTGGTAAAAATAAAAAAGATCTGAACTGTTCAGGTCTTATTGTATTTGCATGTTCTTTGCGTCTACACGCATCACTCATTCTCTAATGAGATGGCTTTGTATATATATGGTCAATCGGTGAAACCTTAATTCCTCAGCTTACACAAATGTCACTAACATTGTGAAAATATAGCTTCATAGTGTGAACACTCTCGGAAATTCACCAAGTTCCGGTGATACCTTAATTTCTCAGCTTAAACTGATGTTACTAACATAATGAAAATGTAGCTTCATAGTGTCAGCATTCTTGGAAATTCACCAAGTTCAATAAAGAACTCCTTGACACAAAATACGCCTATTATCAGTTGTCAACACAACGATATACTTTAGCCTTTGTTATAGTATCTGTCACAATATTTTAATTTTGAAACTCTTTCAAATCCAGCATGGAACTTTCTTCCAGCCTATTGTGCTACCCTTCATCACATATTTTAATTGAGATAAAATTACTTGAATAAATGACAAGACTATTAGTGTAACATATTACAACTGATATTATGTCATTACTACATAGGAAAACACATCCTTAGCATTTCTAAAATGACACAAGGATCTCTCCCACTGTTGTCTAATCATCATATGAATTATCCTTCTATAGCATTTTATAGCATACGACTTATCTGGTTGTGTACATAGCATGGACACATGACTTAGAAATCTCAATTTCAATAATGCTCATCATGTGTCAAAACACTTGAGTCTTGATCAATTATTTTCCATGTGACAAGAACTTCTTCTTTTCATTTCGATATTGACTTACTTTAATATTTCATCTATGTAATTTGGCTTCAATCATATCAGGCGCTTTAATCCATCTCTTATACATATCGATGCTCAATATCTTCTAAGCCTTTTATCAATATGAAAATCTTAACCGTGTTAATTTAAAATACATATATTCCAATCAATCATATGTCATCTATATAACGTATTGGAAATATGTCATATTGTTCCCACTTAATTTCTTGTAACACTACAAGCATCTTTATCGTTCATGATGGAATCAAACTCTTATGATAACTTCATTAAGGTAAAGATTTCAACTTCATTATGCTCACTTCAACCATTGAAGTGTGCATACCTTTCTAGCATCCTTTTGAATTTTACAAAACTCTTAGACTGTGTCAAGTACACATCCTCTATCAAACTTCCTCAAGAGGAGAGTTGGTTTTTTATTCAACTTCCATATCATAATATGTAACTTTTGCTAGAACTATCCGCAAAGACTAAAGCATCACTACGGAAGATCAAAATCTTGTACTAGTCAACTCTTTGAACTTCATCGAAAACAACTTTTCGATAAGTACAACTTATCCGGGCAGCCCTGGGAAGCCTCCCCCACCCCCGTTTTGAGAGTCCACCGTCTCCCTCCGAATCCGGCCTCTCCCGCCGCCGGCGTTAGCGCTGGTCGGTGCCGAGATGGGCTAGGGTGGTCCCCTGCACTGTACAGAGTCGTAGGTAGGTTTGTTTTCTGCTGTTGCTTGCTGTTTTTCGTGTGTTTCAGCGTTATGCTGCGGGGGATCTGGTGGCTGGCGCACCCGGGCTGCGCCTGCCGGCCGCTTCTTGCCTCCCTGCTCTCTGTGGTGCTCCGGTGGTCGGAGGTGTGGGCGGAGAGTGAGGTTGCTGTTGCCTCCCGAGAGAATAAGCTCGAAGATCGGCCTCCCTCGGGGGTTGATTTTGGCCTGGATGTTGCTGATGCTCGTGGTGGCCTCCTCCTTCTTCTTGGTTGGCATGGAGCCAACGGATGGACGGGGAAGGTTGCTGCTGCCTCTACGGTGTCCAGGTGGCCGCGTCGAAGCCGGAAGCTGCTGCATCTGGGAGATCATCACACGGAGGCCATGATTTGGCACCGTGATCTTTGGCTGCAAGTGCGGCCTCTCCTGGCGCCCAAGATGGCGCTTCTTCTACCTCCAGTTGCGAGGTATCTTGCAGGATCCGAGCCGGCGACTCACCTCTCGACTGCACCAAGTGGTCTCGTCCCCGGTGGTTCTCGAGATGGCCGGAGTTCGTGTCCTCGTCGCGGTGGTGGAGGCCAAGGACCTGATCGCGTTTTTGGCGCGCTCTGTAGGGTGTTCCTTGTAATTCTCGAGGACTGTTCTGTAATTTCTATTTTCCTGTGTGTCCTCTGTAATTTGTACCCCCACCGACGAAATATATGCAGCTAGGCCCTCGGGCCATCCTTTGTTCAAAAAAAAAGATAAGTACAACTTTCAAAGGATGTAAAAATCCATGTCTTTGTCGCTATATAGACCCTTTTGCTATCGTTAGGCATCATGACTATCAAAAGGACTACCAATTCACATACTTGATATTCATACAAGGATACTATGGCGGATATAATGACTCATAGCCAATTTTACGAAGTCAGGGCCCATCATTTGCTTCCTTTATAAGGTCGAGGTCCTTCTGTTGTCAAAACAACACTTTACTCTTAAACCACAAGTTGGTCTAAGTACAAAGTTTTAGGACTTTTGTGGTTCAGTACGCAAACTCATCCGAAGTATCTACAACACATGTAGTGTCTTCTACTTTGTCAAAATAGCAAACCCCGGAACAACTTCCATTGTTGCGCTACTCTTGACATGATAACGAAGATTCTCTAATCTCGTTGAGTTTGTACTGTGCTCCTACTCACTTGTTTCGCAAGAACTACTTTCTCGAGAAATCAACCCTTTCTGACAAACAACATTTTTCTTTTGGTTCGGTGATAGGAGAAATACCCAATGTTTTATTTGGGATAACCTTATAAACATATATTTATCCTATTTTGGTTGTAAACATTTTACACATGCTATCCATACCAAAAATTAAGAAAATGACAATTCGGGTCACTGCCCAAACCATATCTTGTATGTTGTCAATTTCAATGGATCATGATGGTGCTCTTTTCAGTGTAAAACGGTTGTCCTTAATGTATAAACTACAAAATTATAATGGCAATTTTATTAATCTTACCATGTCCAACAAGGTTTGATTTTGTTTCTTGAATACTCCAAACTAATGTGAGATATTCGAGAAGTATAAGTTGTAGAAAAGTTCTGCAACTTCTCAGATGTTTGGCTAAACTTGTAACTTAAACTTTATCCTTTATGATCCAATCATAAATACTTGATTATCTTGTTACATTGATTTTTAACTTCATATTAACAACCATTTGAACCAATTCAAAAAGTCAAACTCCATTCTCTTTAAATAGATATACTCACATATCTACTAAAATCATCGACATAATTTTATAAAGGAAAAATTAATCCACCATACATGACTACACATAATGGACTATATACATCAATATGTATAATCTCCATTAAATTAGTCGTCCATTCTAGTTTGGCCTATGAACGGAATTCTAGTCATCTTTTGGAAGAGGTCTCACAAGCGTTAATTTGTTCAAAAACAAAATGACTCTGAAAGTCCATCAACATGGAGTTCCTTCATGTTTTCCTTTTCGATATGAACTAAAATGGTGGTGTCGCAATTTAAGTGAAACTCTTTTACGTCCTGTAACGTTTAGCATTTAGTTTTATAAATGTTTACTTTACCAACATGATTTATATAACATATCCATCAATTATGAAATATGGTCAGAGTTTGAACAATCTCATTTGTTCTCACAAAAGACTAGAAAAAAATAACAACTTATTAAGTTCTTAAAATAAATCTTGAATGTTTGGTTCGATACGACAATGAACACAATAACAGTTTATTTATGTTCTTGTCATAATTGATTCCACATCTATTACTAGTTCCTTTTAGGACCTTGTATTTCTTGCATTGCGTTGCTTTGTATGACAACTCATACCAACCCATGTGGTATCAAAATTCCCAAAAATACTTTGTTAACTAGTAATACATCTATAACTTGTATATCAAGCATATACTCCTGAGCTGGACTTTTCCAGTTATCTTCTTATTTTGCCATATATCTTTTTGTAATTCTATTTTCAATATTCCCTTTCCTTTATAGAAGAATCATTCAACATCAAACAATGCTAGCCGTACCAGCTCATTTTCTTTGGTGTGTTAGTCATATACTATCACCCATTGAGTCATACTTTAGTTTGATTGTTCTACTAATATCACCATATTAATAGTATTCTTCTAGATTCCACTCTTAGCAATATCAAAGTAAGGTAAACGATTATAACCATACTTTTAATCCATCCCATCATAACAATTTTATGATTAAGCTACTATAGCTCGAAGGAAGGAATTTAGAGGATAATGTTTAGCGCCCAATTTCTTGGAATATTCAAACGCCTAGCGTCTTCAATCTTTGCATACATTCAAATAATATAAGCATACATTGTCACGCTAGATTATACTCAGTCATGTTGCTACAAATAAGCTTCTATATATCAATATATCTTTCACTTGATTGTTTCTAAAAACAACTCTTTTTAGTTCCTAAATCACCTTGATCAACAAAACATTCTTTTGAAGATAAAGTAATACAGAAGCAACCATGAATTTGGATTCTAAGTAGGAATTATTTGCTCTGTAGATCAATCAATCATTAATCATATGGAGCTAGGTAGGAAATACCGAAAATCTACAATAGGATTCAATTTTAAATTTTACTAACACGGTACCAATCTTAAATGATTTTTACCAGATCATAACAATTATATCTCAATTAACAATTTAAGTGTAAGGTAGTTATGTGGATGCCAATGAATACTAAAATTTGTGCAAATTCACTTTGATTGGTTGTTCATGATAAATAAGTTCAAGTTAATTCAAAATTATGCCATGAACTCCCACTAAAAAACAACATCCCTCTTAGTCGTCTTTAGTGATTACACGAACCAAATTCACTACACCAAAACCGATCATCACGTGAGATGATGTAGCTTCAAAGGTGAACATCGACATGTTCATCATATCATCCATATGACTCATGCTTTACCTTTTAGTTACGTGTTCCGAGGCCATGTCTGTACATTCTAGGCTCGACAAGTAGAACCGTAGTATTACGTGTGTTTCAAGGCCATGTCTGTACATGCTAGTCTTGAAAAGACCCGTTGTATGCGAACGTTGAGTCTATCACACCCGATCATCACGTGGTGTCTCGAAACGACGAACTTTCCTAACGGTTCATACTTAAGGAAGAACACATTATTATCTTGATATTAAGTGAGAGGGATCATCTTATAATTCTACCGTCGCTATCTAAGAAAAACAAGATGCATAAAAAGGATTAACATCACAAACATCACATGAAAGGATAACGTGATATGATATGATCCTCCTTGCACTTGATCTCCATCATGTGTATCATGGTATGATCTCCATCATTCCACCGGCGTGGTACCAAGTACCATGGCACCCCAATCTTCACTGTCCATCAATAATAAGACAACCATATGGGATACCTTCCGGTATATCAATAATTTACAAAATAGATCATCTCATAATAAATTTTGTAACGTTGACCATATCACATCACATGCCCAACAAAAACTAGTTAGACGCTTCTAATTTATTTTTGCATATTATACGAGGCTTAGGGCTTTCGAGGATAGAACCGTTCATACCTATGAACATCAACCACAACGTTGATAAACACATTTTTAACAACCTTTCATAGATTAGATCTTAACTATAGTAGGAGAAACGGACACCCCCTTAGCCACAAGTGAGAAAACTCTCGCGTACATAGTACACATAAACTTAGTCTCGGGCAGCTTCATCCTACTATGCCACTAAGATCATAAAATACTCAAGGAGGCAATAACATGATCATCAACGCCCACATACTCATATGTGTTCTACCCGTACAAAACATCTACGCATAAACCTGGCCCTGATACCACTGAAGGGGTCGTTGCATAGAAAACAAAAAAATTCCTACGCGAAAGACACCCGAAAGGCCAAGATCTAATCTAGGAGACAAAGTGCAACGGGCAAAGAGAGGGTTAAGGAGAACACATACCCTCGAAGACACAAAGCGTCACGAGATCAAATCTCGTTGTTGGCGTAGTCGTACTCACACCGATCCCGATAGCAAGAAGATGTGAACCGCAATCCGGCGGTGCCTCCGTGATCGGTCACACGTACGGTTGATGACGACCTCCGTTCCCTCGATCCAGCGGGGCGCGGAAGTAGAGGAACCCTCCTACTACAGCAGCACGACGGCGTTGTGGTGGTGAATAATCCCACGGTCAGGGCTTCGCCAAGCAAGGAGACCATGGAATAGAGCAGCGGGTGGAGAGGAAATGAGGTGGGACAAGTGTGTGGAGAAGAGGAGCTCTCACGTTCCTTTTATAGGGGAGGGGGAGGCAGCCCAAGAGGGGGGTGCGGCCAGGCATGGTGTGCCCCCACCTCTTCCCTCTTTATGTGAGTGGAAGCTCCACTCACACCCACTCATGCTCCCTTAATTTTCCACCTGGAAAATCCAAAAGTTTTTTCTTTAATAAATATATCAAACATTTTTTTTATTTATTTATATTTGTTAATTCCATCAATTTTTTTTTGCATATAGCACCTAGATCATTCGTTAATTCTATTAACAACCATTCGACGAAAAACCCCTTGAACTATTTAAAATTTCCCCAAATTTTTTTTGGTGCTGCCAAAAATATTCTTCGATATTCCGTATCCTCTCGAACGCGTCATCGAACCTTAAGTGTGTCACCCTACGGTTCGCGAATAAGATAGACATGATCGAGACTCCTCTCCGATCAATAATCAACAGCGGGATCTGGAGTTCCGTGATGACTCCTATATATTCAATGATGACTCTCGTGATCGTGTGAACCATATTCCCTTTGTCTCGCGATATTTTACTTGTTTGAGATTCGATCATTGGTATCAACCATACCTTGTTCAATCTCTTTACCAACAAGTACTTTTGTCTCGTTCCCATGATATAACATCCTTGTGATCATATCACGTGCTTGCAAGCGGTGTCGATGTGATATCACCGAGAGGGCCCAGAGTATATCTCTCCGTCATTTTGGATGGACAAATCCCACTCTTGATCCATGATCCTCAACTAATACTTTCCGAATACTTAACGACACCTTTATAGTCACCCTGTTACGGTGTGACGTTTGATGACATCAAACCACCCTTCGGTATCAGTGATTGACATGATCTCATGGTCTAAGGAATAAGTTACTTCGTACGCAAAATATAACAATATAAACTAAATGACCTGATCGTATTGTTATCTTGATATTGGGTATGTGTTCATCACATCATTCTTCTAATGACATGACCTCGTTATTAACAACATCCAATGTTCATGATCAGGAAACCTTGATCATCTATTAATCAGCGATCTAGTTAAAAGAGAGGCTTTACTAGGAACCATTGTTTGTTTATTAAACATACATGTATGAATGTTTCGGGTTAATACAATTCTAGCATGAGAAATAAACATTCATCATAAACAAGGAATAAGATAATAACCATTTTATTATTGCCTCTCGGGCATATTCTCTTCAAAATCCCCTTACATAAGTAACAATGCCTTATTAAGTAACAACATCTTTAACTTTCAAAATGTCCGGTAGCACATCAAATCCCCTTCCATAAAACATTCATAGTTCCCTCTTAAGGGCTTTCGCGTTGCCAGGCTTAATAGCTAATGCTGCCAATTCCTTCCTTGGATTCCTGAGCCTTGTTGTTTTCCCTAGCTCATATTTTCTATATGAAATGCACCTTGACGGTATTACATTGCATTTTGAATATGTTTTTGCATTGGAAATGATGATGGCACCAACGCTTGTTAGGTAAGAACATCTTTAAGTTGCTCAATGTCGGGCCACACATCAAATCCCCTTCCAGTAGACATTCAGAGTTGCCGCTTAAGATCTTTCTCCTAGTCGGTAAGCACATCAAATAACCTTCGAGAAGTAGCAACGTATTATTAAGTAATATCACATTGAAGTTACTTAATGTAGGACAACACATAAAATCACCTTCAAGAAGAAATTTGTAGTTGCCGCTTAAGAGTTTTCACCTTGCCGGGGCAGCACATCAGATCCCCTTCAATAAGACATTACAAATTGTCGCTTAAGAGATTTCGCCTTGCCAGGATCGACAGCTAGTGCTACCAATTCCTTCCTTGGATGTACCAGTCTTGTTTTCCCTAGTTCATATTTTATGTGTGGAATGCACTTTGACGGTCTTATGTAGAATTTTTTTTAATTGCAAATGATGATTAAACCAAGTCTTGTTTCTCACAACATTTGCAGTTGCCACCTATGATTTTTCACCATCGAGTTTTTTAGAGCTAAAGTTGTTAGATCCTTACTTAGATGTCTGAAGGCATACTTGAGCTTACCGTATGTTAAACTTTCTTATGGTTGTCCATTTTCATTTCCGTCGACAAAATTCATGATAATATCAGAACATGGTGCACGATGAATGGACAATGGGGTATAAATAACATGAGGATTATATTTGGAGTTAGCTTGTAAGCATGTGGTGCATTTCCGAAAATGTCTTTCCACATATCGAATCATTTCTGGCCAATATTAGGGTCTAGATAACATGGCGTATGCCTTGGTGACCCTAACCATTTTAAAGTTTGTCATTTTTTACACTAGACCAAGTTTTGATCAATAATTAATATGTTTAAAAATCCATTAATAATCTATGTATATACTTAATAAATCTAAAAAGACATAGATAGCGGAGATTCCAACACTCATCCAACAATGTCGATCGATGGTATAGATCAAATGGGACACCAAAAGTTCATGGATATCTCATAGTGTCAACGATTGTGTTGTTAGGGTTGGGCATTGGTGTATGTGCATGTCTAGTTGATGCAATTCCTAAATGATGCAAGAGTTTATTCAATCATGATCTTTTTCCTCAGCTAGGTAACATGTTTCCGCTAGGAATCACGCAGAAAATGTTCTGGTGAATAGGCCGGCAGCGGGAAACCCTATCCTGGGTCGGCTTCTCCGACGTTGGGAAATAACGATGGGGAGAAGAGATACGAGTATCGGAGGATAAAATAAGAAACTAAACTGGCAAGTTTCCAATTATCGGTGGCACTACGTAAATATTAAGTTTTTTGTTGGACAACAAAGTGAAATCTAGGGTAGGGATGGAACCCTTAGGGTATGGATAAGAGTGGAGCCACCACATACCCTTACCCGTCTATACCGAGTTTACCCGTCACCCGTACCCATACCTTTGACGGGCATAGCTTTTTCCCATACCCGTCACCCGACAGGGTATAAGGGTACCCGCGGGTTAAAAGTACCCGTGTTTGCAACACATCACGTTGAGTATAAAATTGTCATAAACTGCAGCATATAATCATATCTTTAACCATCAACACATTTAAAACAACAACACATTGTAAACAGTAGCACTTCCACATAAACAACGCATAGTCATTTAAAAAATAGTATGTATCATTAGGTATATTGTTTTGAGAAAAATATATCGTTAGATTATTATGTAGGAGACTCCACTTGTTATAAATTGAGATGGGTACATGGGTACACGGGATGGGTAGTGTGAAACCATACCCTTACCCGTTTTACCTGATAGGTACGAGAATTCTCCATTTACATACCCATGGGTATTTTCATTTCCCATACCCCTACCTAATAAGGTTTTTACTTCCGGGTACGGGGGTCATGGGTACCCATTTCCATATTTAATCTGGGTCAATACAACTTTTATTTTGCACTATGTGGGCGTTTGATAGGTCACACACTAGAAGAGAAGTTGGATCCTACCACGAATGGAGTCCGTCTCTGTGGGGATGGTGCGCATCGACCATGATTTTTTTTTTCAGTTGCCGTGGTCGGTGTGTGCCTTCCTTCATGATTTAGCCAAAATGGTGAAGGATTCTTGGTTGGACGGTTCTCTCGTGCTGACAATCACACTGTACTCGTTTTATTCGTGGTAGATGGTGTGGTTTGATGACCCACAAGTATAGGGGATCGCAACAGTCTTCGAGGGAAGTAAAACCCAAATTTATTGATTCGACACAAGGGGAGCCAAAGAATATTTGTTAGCCTTAACAAGTGAGTTGTCAATTCACTTGCACCTGAAAGTACTTTTGTTCGCAGTGGTTTATCAGTAGTAACAGTTTTATAGTAGCAGGAGCAGTGAAATAATAACAACAGTAGTATGAAAATAGTAGCAGTAGTGATTGAAGTAAACAGAAGGATTAAAATACTGTAGGCATGGGGATGGATGAACGGGCGTTGCATGGATAGGAAAGTTCTAATAATGATCATGCCAGGGGCATTGCTGATAAATATGATAAAGCATCCAAGCACTAAGTAACCATAGTCATGTGTTATGTAAATAGTCGTACGTGCTCTCAATGAGAACTTGCACAACATCTTTTGTCCTACCAGCCCGTGGCAGCGGGGCCTTAAAGGAACTGCTGGTAATTACGGTGTTTCTTTTAATAGAACACCGGAGGAAAGCATTAACACTCTGTGAACACACGTGATCCTCACATTGCATCCACCCCCTCCGGTTGTCCCAATTTCTGTCACTTCGGGGCCTCGGGTTCCGGACAACAATATGTGTAGATAACTTGCAGGTATGATCAAGAAACAATAATTATGATCGTGATTCAAGAACATGTTCAGATCTGAGATCATGGCACTCGGGCCCAAAGTGGCAAGCATTAAGCATAACAAGTTGCAACAATGTCAATAGCACTAATAGAGGATACTAGGCACTATGCTCTAACAATCATGGCATTATTACATGAACGATCTCATCCAATCCCTACCATCCCCTTCAGCCTACAGCGGGGAATTCCTCACACATGGATGGGGGAAACATGGATGGTTGATGGAGAGGCGTTGGTGATGACGGTGGCGATGATCTTCTCCACTTCCCCGTCCCGGCAGGATGCCAGGACGGAGTTTCTGATCCCCGAATCGAGGTTCGGGATGGCGGCGGCGCTCTGTTGTGTTTCTAGAAACTATGGCGTACACCCTCGGGTTTTAGGGTTGAAGGCTACTTGTAGTCGAAAGGGGAGTCCGAGGGGGGTCCTGGGGGGGCCACACCCTGTGCTGGCGCGGCCAGGGGGACCCGCGCCAGGAGGGTGTGGCCACCCTCTGGCCCCTCTCCTGTCCCCCTTCTGACTTCCGGGGTCTTCCGGGGTGAAAACATCAATGGGCTCTTCTCTGGGCATTTTCCCGAAAGTTGATTTTTCTGCATAAAAACGAGACACCAAAGTAATTCTGCTGAAAACAGCGTTAGTCCGTGTTAGTTGTATCCAAAACACACAAGTTTAGAGGAAAACAATAAGAAAAGTGTTCAGAAAAGTAGATACGTTTTCGGCGTATCAATTTCCCCCAAGCTTAGCTTATTGCTTGTCCTCAAGCAATTCAGTGATAACTGAGTGCGATAAAAGAATTCTACGAACACATTTCTTTCATATGATGTAAATATACTCACTATGTGATCAATACTTAATTATGCTCATGATAAGATACACGCAAGATACTGACACTTAATAGCTATGCAAACCATGATAATATAACACCATATTTATAATAACCAACATGAAGCATAACTATTTGTAAAATTGAAATATTCATAATAGGATCTGATAAAGTGGTATCTCGCTTTCCCTTATGTGTGGGGCAAAACATAAATGCCAGGGCACCTATGAAGTTCAAGGGAAGACTAGAAGTAAAGATATCAAAGATGCAAGTATCAAGAATATACCACAATCAACCGTGCTTTGGGACAAACATATTACACTAAGAATGATAACTATGCTCTCAAGAAAGTGCTCAAAGAATATGGCGGAGACTCAACATAAAAGTAAAGAAGGTCCCTTCGCAGAGGGAAGCATGGATCACTCATGTGCTAGAGCTTTTTATTTTGTTAAACAGAGTTATTGAAAACATTTTTAAGAGTGGTGTATGCTTTTGTCAACGAATGGTAAACTAGCAATACAGTCAGTCACAAGCCAACTGGATTCACAAGAGCGGCTCCCATGGTGAAGGATGCAACTAGCGTAGAAGGTTATCCCTCTTTCTCTTTTGTTTACACAATTATGCTTTGACTGATAAATCAGGGGGGGGGGGGAAATGGTGAAGAGAATTTGTTTGTATTAATTTGGGGCTAGGCACCCTGCTGCCAGCTCTTCTATCATTTGGATAAGCGGAAGAAGCCACTAGTGCATGGTGTGAAATCCAATCAACAAGTAAGATAAAGATTCTCTATTTACGTCTTCATGAGCTAAAACAGTGGCACAAAACAGGAATAATTTTTAGCAGGTTTTAAAGGTAGCACATGAGCAATTTACTTGGAGTGGCGGTTAAATACCATATATAGGTAGGTATGGTGGACACATTTGGCAAACTTTTGTTTTCAGGAATTTGGATGCACGAGTAGATCTCATACTCAGTACAGGTGAAGGCTAGCAAATATACAGGGAGCGACAATCAAGAGAGCAACAACTATCATAATCATGTTTGCGACAAAGTAAAATCAACTTAGACATAAAACTGATACTAGAACTCCGAGGAAAAATAAATCATCGAGGCTTATCGACTTTCTTGTTTTCAGTCTTAGCATGCGTGAGCATGTGCCAAGTCGATTCAAATGAAACAGTCAGAGGAGGCTACCACAATTTCATACCCTTCTACGAATAGAACAATGCGAACAAATGTTTATCGACAGGTCATTTACTATTAATAAATTGAAACAAAACATGAGAGAGCACAAACTATTAAGCAGCCATTAAGTCACATATATCTGATACAAACAAACTAAGCATGCTCACATAGATGGATATATGTACAAAAATGAAAGCAAATAGAGTTCATACCAGCCTCTTGCCACAACTTGAATTGTCATAGATCGTCATTATTGCTCTTCACTTGTGGCTCGAATAATATATATATGTATATATATAATGAAAACCAAGCTCCAATGGAATCACGGACAAATGTTGAACTCTGCAGCAAACTTTACAAAACAAGAGAAGAACAACAAATATTTTTGGGTTTTTCAATGAAAGCACGAGCAAAAGAGAACAAGAAAACAAAGCAAAATCTTTTTGGATTTTTTTTGAAATGAAACAAGAACAAAAGAAAGCAAACAAACAAACAACAAACATAAAATATTTTGGGTTTTTGAATATTAAAAAGCAACTAAAGAAACAAAGCAAACCAACTAAAGAAACAAATAGAGAGAAACAACAAAAATATTTTTGGTCTTTTTGTGTTTTAGAAAGCGAAAAAAATCAATAAAAACAAAAGAAACGAAATAAGCGAAAGAAAACGAAAACAAACAAAAGAAAATGAAAAGAAGCGAGAGAAACAAAAATAAGCGAAAGACAAGAAAACTTGGATATACAAAGAACCGAGCGAACATGGTATGTAAATGAGTGTGATGTTGGTATACCTCCCCCAAGCTTAGGCTTTTGGCCTAAGTGGAGATAAATCACCAAGGGGACCATGAGGTGGCGCCCCCGTAGTATCCCGAGGAGGAACCCTCCTTCTGATATGTGCTCGAGGATGCGCCGGTGTAATGCGTGTTGTGGTTTTCGGGAGGTGCGTCTCGCCTCTCCTGCTGCCGGTAAAACTCCATGGTGCTCAGATGCTTGTATATTTGCTCCTTGGAGAGAGATCATGGTGACCTGTCAATCTTAAACAAAACAGGCCGCGACAAAGTAACTTTCCGCTCTTCCCCATCCATATATAAAACTCTGTAGAGTAAATGTTCAATAGTAGAGTTAGAAGTGACGAACTGATGGGATTTCATAGCAGCAAGGTTAAGCCTATTCGGAGCAATTATTTCATCATTAGGATCAATGGGAAAGTGCAAAGCAGTTGCGACACGTGTAGCAATAATACCACCAAAAATAGGCCCATCAGCAGCAAGGCAGCGTGCAACAAGTGCACCAAGGTTATACTTTGTGCTACGGTTCAGTGCAACATCTGAAAGCAAGGTGGTAGCTATAAATATTGCTAGTGTTCTCCCTACCAGGAATACTAGTACCAATATAGTAAGCAAAATATCTAAGAGCAGGAAGTTGAATGTTCCTTATCTTCACACGTTGGGATGAGCGACTGTCATCGTTAGTGACTTCCCGATAGATCCCCTGGAGATCTGTTGGTCTCTCTTGAATCCTGCTTGCTGTCCTGACGGCGTTGATACCTATAATAACACAAAAATCTCCCAAGGACAAAGAAAAAGGACTACCATATATCTTGAATGCAACAGTTGGTCCATATTGAGTGTTTAGAAATTTAAAACTCTTAGCAAAAGCTTTAGTGAGCGTGATATATTGAGGACTTTCATCCCGCATAGAATCGGTGAGCCCAATTCTATCAATAAGCATAAGAAAATCATATGAAAGACCTGCAATTCTTAAAAATGTATGGCAAGGGAAGCTAGATGGGTAAATGATACCATCATCTTCTGCATCGTTAATAGTTAATGCCATAACATCCTCATTATACGATTGCCTTGCTGAAGTGGACGAGCGTGATTTCCTTGTCCTTCTAGGAGCATCACTCCTAAATATCTCACCAAAGTTGAACCTATCCATCTCTGAATTTTTTCAACAAGCATCATAAAAAATTAATTTCAAGCAACTATAAGGTGGAGACTACCATAGGGACTTATATGATAGCTAAACATACATCAAAACTATATTATTTCTACTCAAATCAAGCATGCAAACTCACACAAGATGTCACCTACAGTACCAAAATACTCAAGAAATACTTCACTAAACAAAATTCTACTTGGATCATCAGAGGAGTCACATACCGGAGATCAAACACACCAAATATCAGCAGAAATGATGGGCTGAAGAAGGAGATCGAAAATCCAGAGGAAGAACAGCAAGAACTCGGGTTCCAGGAAATGTGTTGAGTTTGGGAGGTAAGAGAAGGAACTTTGGCAGTGGAGAGAATAAGTGGAGGGCCAGGGGCCCCCACACCATGGGCTGGCGCCACCAGGGCAGGCCGCGCCACCCTAGGGTGTGCCTGACTGGTGGGTCCCCCTGGGGTCTCCTAGGTGGCTTTCTGCCTCATTTTCTACGTACAAAATTATTATCATTTTTATGGAATTTTTCGATAAACTTTATTTTTGAGGTATTTCCAGAATTTTAATTAATAAAACCGGGAAAACGAAAATGAAAACATGGAAAACAAAACCAAAACCAGTACTACACAGATTCTAAGACACTCCGATGAAAGAATATCCAAAGAAAACAAAGATGGTAGTGGTGAAAACAAAAGTATGGGTGGTGAAAACATGCATAACCTCAGTAATCAGAGTGAAAACATGAGGAAAACATGCATAAGGATAGTGGAAAACATGATTGCACTCAAGTAATAATGTGATAACAGAAGTAAACATGGTGAAAACATAACGGGGAAGGTGAAAACATAGTGAAAACATTGCCCATTTCATTTAAAATCATTTTTAACATGGGTGATGAAGTCTTGCTACCGAAATAATTTTATATGAAACAGAACTTTGTTTCTCACTAAAAACTCATGTTACCTCAACCTTGATAGGCATAGTCCCAATCATAATAATTTCATATTTTTTTGGTGCCTTTGGAATAGGACAATAAAATTCTCCAATCTTGATGGTCTCAACATTTTCAATGGAATTTAGACCATATTTTCTATCAATCTTCTTGGGAAAATAAACAATGTGCTCTTTATCATTAACATGAAAAGTAACTTTTCCTTGATTGCAATCAATAACAGCCCTTGCAGTATTAAGAAAAGGTCTTCCAAGAATAATAGACATATTATCATCTTCAGGCATTTCCAAGACAACAAAGTCAGTTAATATGAGACAATTATTAGAAACTTGAATAGGAACATTCTCACATATACCCACATGAATAGCAGTAGATTTATCAGCCATTTTCAAAGATATATCAGTTGGTATCAATTTTTCTAGGAGGAGTCTTTTATAGAGAGTAAAAGGCATGACACTAACTCTGGCTCCCAGATCACACAAAGTAGTTCTAACATAATTATTTGTAATAGAACAGGGAATAGTAGGTATACCAGGATCTCCAAGCTTCTCAGGAACCTTGCCATTAAAAGAGTAATTAGCAAGCATAGTGGAAATTTCCTAATTAGAAATCTTCCTTTTGTTAGAGACAATATCTTTTATATATTTTGCATAAGGAGGAAATTTAATAGCACCAGTTAAAGGAATTTGCAAGAACAAAGGTTTCATCCATTCACAAAACTTGTTATAGTGTTCTTCTTCCTTAGATTTGTGTTTCTTACCAGGAAAAGGCATTGGTTTTTGCACCCAAGGTTCTCTCTCATTACCATGTTTATTAGCAATGAAATCTTCCTTAGTATACTTTGCAGTTTTAGTTTGCTTTTTAGGTTGAGCTACATGTTCTTATTTATCAGAAGCATCATTCTTTTCATTACCACTTTCAGCTTCAGCATCCGAGATAGATATACTATTAGGATCTTTAGCAAGTTCAGAGGATTCTACAACAACTTTATGTTTCTTCTTCTTTTTCTTCTTAGTATGAATAACATTATCATTAGTTTGCTAGGAATCTTGTTCAATTCTTGTAGGATCTCCCTCAGGATATAAAGGATCTTCTGTAGCAATACCACTTCTAGTTCTTATTTCATAAGCATGTTTTTCTTTAGAAGCATTAACTAGCAAATCTTTTTGCACTTTAGCAAGTTGATCAATTTGAGTTTGAACCATTTGAAAATGTTTAACAAGCATTTTAACATCATTAGAGGTTCTTTCTATAATACCATGCAAATCTTTAATAGCTTTAGAGTTTTCCATAAGGTGGTTCTGCACTCTCATATTAAAATTATCTTGTTTAATGAAATAATTATCAAATTCATGTAAGCATTGATCAGGAGGTTTTCTATAGGGAATATCTCTACTATCAAAATATTGGAGAGGGTGTACCTCAATGGATGGTGAGTGAGGTATTGGCTTACATAATTCTTCTATAGGTGGAAGATTCTTCACATCTTCAGATTTAATACCCCTCTCTTTAAGAGATTTCTTGGCTTCTCTCACCACTTCATCATTTAATTCAATCATTCCCCTCTTTTTGGGTGTTGGTATTGGTGGAGGTACTGGAGTAGAAGTTGGCTCAGGCTCAATCATAGTCCAATCATCATGATTTTGGCTTATTTTAGCCATTAATTCCTTAGCTTCTTTTGGAGTTCTTTGCCTGAAAACAAACCAGCACAACTATCCAGGTATGTCCTAGATTCAACAGTTAGTCCATTATTTAATATATCAAGAAGTTTATTATCTTCTAGCTTATGCCCAGGTCTAGCCTTTACCAAAGAACCGAACCTTTCCCAAGATACAGACAATTTCTCTTCTTCCAATTGCTTGAAATTAAATATATTTTTCTAAAGCACCATATTGAGCACTAGCAGGAAAATATTTCTGAAAGAAAGCATTAACCAAACCAATAGGACTATCAATAGATCCAGGAGACAAATTGTTAAACCAAGTTTTAGCTTCATCCTTTAATGAGAAAGGGAATATTTTAGCAACAAAGTAGGGACGTTTCTTAAGATCATCAGAGAATAAACTACTCAAAGAGGAGAGCTCGTTCATATGATTCACAACACTTTCATTTTCAGTTCCACAAAAAGTTTCTTTCTCAACAATTGATATATAAGATAAATCAAGAGAGAAACCATAATCCTTATCCCTAATATGAATAGGAGAAGTGGCAAACTTAGTATCAGGAGATAATTTAGAACATGACTTTCCATAAGACGTATAGAAACATCTTTATCCTTCAAAGCATGTATTTCATCAATAAGATCATCACTCAGTTCAATATAAGCATCATCTAAATCATCACAAGGAGTTTCTCTAAACTCAGGTGAAAAAGCAGGAGTAACAGAATTTTTAGCAAGAGTTTCAGTGTTTGCAGCATTTTTAGCTTTAGCAATATTAGCATCTAAGAAAGGACAGAAAGAACCACTCTCATCAAGAACAGTAGAAGCATCATCAAAAGTATGAGAAGCATTTTCAGATTCAGTAGAAGTAGCATGTGTAGCATGTGGTGGTGTAAGCAGGTTACTCATAACAGACGGTGAATCAAGAGCAACAGAGGTGTTCAGAGTTCTACCTCTTCTTGTAGTGGATGGTAATATATCAAATCTTCCATCACGAGACTTACCCATGATGAATGATTGGCAGTAGATAATAATACTTCCAGGCGAGCTTGCAAATAAAGCTATGCTCCCCGGCAACGGGGCCAGAAAATAGTCTTGATGACCCACAAGTATAGGGGATCGCAACAGTCTTCGAGGGAAGTAAAACCCAAATTTATTTATTCGACACAAGGGGAGATAAAGAATATTTGTGATACTTAACAAGTGAGTTGTCAAGTCACTTGCACCTGAAAGTACTTTTGTTCTCAGTGGTTTATCATTAGTAACAGTTTTATAGTAGCAGCAACAGTGAAATAATAACATCAGTAGTATGAAAACAGCAGCAGTAGTGATTGAACTAAACAGCAGGATTAAAATACTGTAGGCATGGGGATGGATGAACTGGCGTTGCAGGGATAGGAAAGTTCTAATAATGATCATGTCAGGGGCATTGCAGATAAATATGATAAAACATCCATGCACTAAGTAACCATAGGCATGTGTTCCGTAAATAGTCGTACGTGATCGCAATGAGAACTTGCACAATATATTTGTCCTTCCAGCCCGTGGCAGCGAGGACTTAAAGGAACTACTGGTAATTAAGGTGTTGCTTTTAATATAACACTAGAGCAAAGCATTAACACTCCATGAACACACATGATCCTCACATTGCAGCCATCCCCTCCGGTTGTCCCAATTTCTGTCACTTCGGGGCCTCGGGTTCCGGACAACAATATGTGTAAACAACTTGCAGGTATGATCAAGAAACAATAATTATCATCGTGATTCAAGAACATGTTCAGATCTAAGATCATGGCACTCGGGCCCAAAGTGGCAAGCATTAAGAAAGTTGCAACAATGTCAATAGCACTAATAGAGGATACTAGGCAGTATGCCCTAACAATCACGGCATTATTACATTACATGAACGATCTCATCCAATCCCTACCATACCCTTCAGCCTACAACGGGGAATTACTCACACATGGATGGGGGAAGCATGGATGGTCGATGGAGAGGCGTTGGTGATGACGGTGGGGATGATCTCCTCAGCTTCCCCGTCCCGGCAGGGTGCCATAACGGAGTTTCTGATCCCCGAATCGAGGTTCGGGATGGCGGCGGCGCTCTGTTGTGGTTCTGGAAAATATGGCGTACCCCCTCGGTTTTTAGGGTTGAAGGCTACTTTTAGTCGAAAGGGAAGTCCGAGGGGGGGTCCTGGGGGGCCCACACCCTATGCTGGCGCGGCCAGGGGGACCCGCTCCGGGGGGGTGTGGCCACCCTCTGGCCCCTCTCCTGGCCCCCTTCTGGCTTCCGGGGTGAAAACATCAATGGGCTTTTTTCTGGGCATTTTCCCGAAAGTTGATTTTTTTGCATAAAAACGAGACACCAAAGTAATTCTGCTGAAAACAGCATTAGTTCGTGTTAGTTGTATCCAAAACACACAAGTTTAGAGGAAAACAATAAGAAAAGTGTTCGGAAAAGGAGATGCGTTTTCGATGTATCATGGTTCCGCTCCTGTGTTTGGCTCCTCGGGAAATTTTTCCTATGATCGACACCCCCGACGGTCATGTAAACCAGGTGGTTCCACCATGTCAGTGACTCTCTTCGGTTGATCCGGTTACTTGTTGCGATTCTTAGTGGCTTTTTCGGTTGCTCCCGTCTTACTTGTTGGGATTACTTGTTATGCGTGATTGAATTTTCTTTTCGGTTGATCCCGTTATACTTGTAAGGGATTCTGGGTGACTTTTTTTGTTGCTCCCGTTTTAATTGAACGTTGACCGATGCACGCACTCGTGTTATTTTCTCTATATATACAGAAATCGTGTGCAATATGCGTGATTGCCTTTTCTTTTTGGTTGATCCTAATACTTGTTGGCTATTCTTGCTGATTTTTTTCCGTTGCTCTTGTTATATATAATTGAAGGTTGAAGTACCGAAGTAGGTCTAGCCGATGGTTCCTCCATAGAAGGGTGAATTAGAGATTGTTTTATACATGTGATAGATTCTAGCTCACTTTTACAACCAACCATCGAAAAAAAAACAATCCAGGGACGATTTCGGAAGCATGAAATGCTTTGGTCTAGGGTCTAACTTCAATCCAAATTGTGACATGAGACCAAATTCTGCGATGTTCCCAATCATTGATTAAAATACTGCTAATGCCAACGTAGCCATAAACCGGCTGGACACCCTGTGAACTAGCGGGTGGGACTAAACATCTACCCCGTGTGGCAAGTTTCACATTTTCATTATTTTCCCAATTAATTACCTCTATGAAAATGAGAAAATGATATTTATTACAAAATAGTGTTTTAATACATTATTCAATATTAGTGATAAACGAAGCTGCAAATGCACGAGGTGATATCAAAAGATGAAATATTGTTAGAAATCTTGTTTTGGTTACTCATAAGTACACGTTTTACATCAAACTTTTAAAATTATCATGTGGCTACCATTTAAGATGATCATATTGGCTTGTGCAATTTAACTACAACCTAAATTTATTCCAAGCATTGGGCACGAAGAAATTTGAAATATTCAAATCTTGGTTCCAATGGCCATGCCAACAATTTTGACCTTGATTTTATTGTAGGTGATCGATGATGTTCCTTCACCCCTTTCGCGAATGAGGTGACCACACGAAGGACGAGGAAAATACATTTTAAGTGCATATGCACTGGTGTGCTCGTCTCCAGGTAGTCTTGATGTCACGTCTGAGCTCTACGCTGCTGTCTCGCCTGCTAGCCCCATTTATTATGTCTGCTCCTCCTTTCATGCACTTTCACCTTTACACTCAATCAGACCGAACATCCTATACACTCGGAATGTATTAAGGAAAGGAGAAGATTGAGACAAGATCTTTCAGAAGTATGAATTCAACCCTACTGGCAAGACTCGTTCCAAACCTATAATCCCCCTACATCTACTTGTCAAGCCAACAGGTTGAACCCTCACAGCTTAGTTGATAAAGACAAAGCCTATATGTCTAGTGGTTGCACGAGAATCAATCAAAACCGGTAGTGACTTGAAATCTCTCTGTTCCTGGGTGAAAATCCACAAGTGAACACCTCAGGAGATTAAAGGCCACGGAGACACTCAACTCTCGACAGCCAAGCAATACCACGTCCATCCAGGTGATTCATTAAACTTATTAGATTTATCCTCAACATCTAAGTAGAACATTTGATGAGTATTGCTAAGAATTTCTACTAAGTTCCGTATATTCTACACAAGCATGATATAAAAGGGTGGCTAGACACTACTTGGGATATTAGTATAGCATATAACCACTAGAAAAACCTATCACGCATACCACTGAAAATCACTAAATGCATATGGGAAAGGTCTTTGATAATGTGTCACTTGTCTTTTTGAAGTTGATGTAGAATCACTTTCTTCACAAATAGAATGTTCCTCTATGTGCAATTTATATTATTCAAATAAATAACAATAACCATGAAAAATTCACAAGCATACAAGAAAATAATAAGGCATACAAAACAAACAAGCATATAAAAAGGGTTTAAGAAAGTTGGTTAAGACAAGGTCAAGTTTATTAGAGTAATTCAATTAACAACAAAAATTATTGCGATTGGAGAGGGTTTACCAAATTGCTATAGGTTGGTCAAGGATTATAACATCACTAAATATTCAAAAGAAGTGGATGTAGAAATAAGTTTTAAGGCCGAACACGTAATTCAATTCGCATTAAAGTGTTTGGGTTAGGATTTCCATTTTGGTTAAGGTTGGTCTAAGTTCATCACACAATTCTAAAGCAAAAGAATTATGCTGATAGGGTTATGAGTTTGCAATTTTGTTCAATGGTGTTGATCAATTTCAAATTGAAGCAATTCAAACTTGAATATGTAGTAGGGTTGTCCCAAGGGTCTATATGGTTGGTCTTGATTACTATGATCACACAAAGTTTTTGGTCAATATGGCTTTAGAAAATTAAAAATCATTAAGGCCATTCTATAAACATAATAAGTGGTTTTAAATCAAGTTCAAAAGTAAAGTAAGCAAATGAACTCTTATTATTTGGGGTTTGGTCTCTCTGGTCCAAGGTTACAAAATGGAACATTTTGTAGAAGAACTCATATTACAAATATTTAGAGAATTTAACCTTGGTGAAAAATACTCCAAGGGGCATTATAATTCTAATTAAAATTTAAATCAGTTCAATAATTATTTTGGGACAATAAACTACACATCCTAGAGTTTCCAAAAAAACAATTGTGTAAATTTTGAAATTATAGAATTTAAACTATGTCAAAATTCATCCAAATGACTCATTTGAATTTGGGTAAATTTTAAATTAAATAGTGCTAAAATATTCTACATGTCAAGGCTTTTAAAAAATTCCAAGTTTGATAAATTTTGCCTTCTAGATCAAAAGTTACGATCAATCTAAGATGCAGAGATTTTATGCAAAAGTTACAATTTATTTTAATTTAGAAATTGTCTACCTTCTTGTCCAATTCTGCAAAAGTTACAATTTATTTTTAATTTAGAAATTGGCTGGATAAGGCTGGGCTAACATGGCCCTGACTGGCACTGACTAGGCTGCCATGCGGCACGCTGTAATTGGACAAGAAGGTTAGGTAATGGATTTAACTAGGGCCTTAGGATCCAGATCTAACGCTGGGGATCTCTCTTGCTCGAAATAGGCTTTCGCCCCGCTTTATAAATAAAACAACCGCCACAACATCCATACAAAGTACCAGATACAACACGAGACCAAGACCAACTAGCAAATGCTGGGGCAACAACAAAACAATGCCCAAAGATAAAGAACACAAGGAAGCAAGAAGGAGGCGGAGGGGGGATGGTGTGGGTAGACAAGCTGTAGAGCCGTCGGGGGGGGAGGGGGGGGGAGGGGGGGGCGACGCCGCCTCAGGAGGCACCGAGGAGGCGATGCGGCGCGCGACAGCTAGGAGACTGTCGATGTAGCTGTCTAGCCACGCCCTGTCCCGCTGCCTACACAACGGGTACCACTGCTGCAACAAAGCCAAATATTTGAACAGGGAGTCAAACACATGTCACAGAAAACCTTCTCAATCAACATCTTATTGTGAGTCGTCCATAAAGACCACATCATAGCCGCGAACACCAGCCAGAAGAGGCGTGTACCCCCTCTGGCCCGGTGTGCCCGGTCTTCCAGGAACTTGCCGAGGTCCAAGGCCTGCCACATCGGCCCCAGCGCCTCATGGGCGAAATTCCACAGAAACCGGGCAGCGGGACACACAAAAAAGATGTGTGTACTGGACTCCGGACACCTACAAAGCGGGCATATGCCATTTCCCGGGCCATGACGCTTCGTCACTTCAATCCCGGAGGGTAGCCTGTCACGTAATAGTTGCCATATGAATATCTTAATCTTCAGCGGTAGTGGGGCCTTCCAAAGAGGAGTAGCCTAAGACCTAACCGGCCAGAGAACTGGTCCCTATACGCCGATTTGACCGAGAAGGACCCCGAGGGGGACAGTGACCAGGTCACCTGGTCAGCGCCCCTGGAAGGGAATCAGGAAAATCGCCCCTGAGAGCCTCCCACTCAGCTGTCTCAGCCGACCCAAAGTTCGTCGGAACAAGATGTTCCAATTCCCATTCTCGACCACCAACGCCACCAGTTGGGAGGACTCAGAGCAGACAGCGAATATCCTCGGGAACTCAAGTTGAAGCGCCCGCTCCCGGAGCCAAGGGTCCAACCAAAACATGGTCCCTCAGCCATCACCAATACTGAACCTAGCACCATTCCTAATGTCCAGCTTAATCGACTGGATGGACCTCCAAAATAGAGATCCCTCTTGTCGATCATAGGCAAGGAGCGGGCGCTCCTGCAGATATTTGGTTTTAAGAAGCTGGAGACAGAGGCCCCCCTCTTCTCGTAGAATGCGCCAAACCCATTTCATCACGAGGGCCACATTCATCTGACGGGACGCCAGAATCCCTATGCCCCCAAAATCTTTGGGGGCACACACATCCGCCCATTTGACCATGTGGTATTCTGTTTTCCGTTAGCATCTTGCCAGAAAAAGCGCGAGAGCTCTTTGTCAAAAGCTGTGTGGACTCCCTCCGGCAGGGAGTAAATCCCCATCAAATAGGAGGGGATACTAGACACGTAGGACCCAGTCAGCACGGACTTGCTTCCCTTGGAGGTAAAGCGTCCACTCCAGGGTTCTGCCTTATTTCTCACCCTTCCACCATAGGCTCAAGGTCCTTGATGAGAATCCTGGAGTCGCTCAAAGGAATGCCCACATAGTTAACACGGAAGGTGGTCAACCTGCAATTGAGGTTATCTGCTATTCGTTGTTGTTCTTCCGGGATATAACCGAGGACCACCTCCTCGCTCTTGTCAAAGTTGATTTTAAGGCCCGAAATGTCCTCAAAACATAACAGCAAGAACTTGAGATTGACAATATCTAGCTTCGAGCCCTCAACCATAATCATAGTGTCGTCTGCATAATGTAGGTGGGTGATGCCCCCTGGAATGAGGTGGCCAACCACACCAGAGATGTGGCCGGCTACCCTGGCTTTATCCAAGATAGCCGCTAGGGCATCCACGACCAGATCAAAGAGAATGGGGGGGGGGAATAGGACCCCTGCCACACCCTACATGACGACCTAAAATAGGGGCCAATGTCCCCATTAATGTTGATCGCAGTATTGCCACTCATGACGAGTTGCATAATCCACGTGATGAACCGACCATCAAAGCCTCAACGTTGGAGCACCTGGCGGAGGAAGGACCAGTCCAGGCGATTGTGGTGGCGCACCTTGACCTCATGCACAATATCATGAAGTGCAAGGATCCCATCATGGATAAAATGCCCCTTAAGGAAGGCAAACTGAAAGGGGTGCGTAATACGCTCAACCACTGGGGCCAAACGCATTGCACACACCTTAGAGAAGATCCTCTCGATCACATTTATCACCGTGATGGGCCTAAATTGGCGGATATCCGTTGCCCCAACAACTTTCGGGATCAAGATCACCACACTATAGTTCAGGCGCGACATCACGAGAGTTCCAGTATAAAATTCCTGGAACATCGGCATGATCACCTCCTGAAGAGTCTCCCAGAAGGACTGGACGAAGGATACCGGGAGCCCATCCGGCCCGGGGCCGAGTTAGCTTTCATCTCCCCCACGGCCCGCCGTACCTCCTCCGGAAGGAACGGAAACAAAATCTGCGTGTTCTCCTCCGGCGAGACTAGGGCCCCAAGGGACTGCGTCTCCTCCGCTAGCGCCACCCCCGAACGGGGCCTAGCGGTAAATAACTTCTCGTAGAAGGAGTAAATATGGGTGGACATGGCCGCCTCCGTCTCCAGAAGCGCCCCGTCGGCCCAAAGAAGAGGGATGGAACATCTGCGACGCCTTTTAATGGCAATGGCATGGAAGTAGGCCGTGTTGGAGCCCCCCTTAAGAATCCAATTCTGGCGACTACGTTGCCGCCAGAAGACCTCCTCCCCCTTGTAGATCTCCATAAGGGAGGCTTCAAGGGCGTAACGCTGGGTCCACTCATCGGAGGTAAGTCCCCTTGCATCGGCGGCCAAGTCCAAAGTCTGAATCTGGCCAAGGAGGGAAGCTTTATTCCTGTGTAACTCAGCGCCTAAATTGGCCCCCCACCCCTGCATGAGTTAGCGGACGCTCTTGGCACAGAAGTGCCACACGTCCACCACATTGTACATGCGGGGGGGGGGGGGAGGGGGGGAGCTGCCGCCGCCAACCACTTACCCCGAACCGCTTCCACGAATCCTGGCTGACCAAGCCAGAAGTCTTCAAAATGGAAGCGGTTCTGTCTACGTGCAACTGTCCCGCCAGTCGAGAAGATCAAGGGGGAGTGGTCGGAACCCACCAGCGTAATGGCCCGTAAGGAGCACAACGGGAAGGCCGCCTCCCACTCAGCCGAGACTAGCACCCCATCTAGCACACTCCGGATAGGGTCCGCCTGGTTATTGGACCAGGTGTACCTCGCCCCCACCCGCTCGATATCAGTAAAGGTCATATCAGTGATGAAGTCATTAAACATTCGCATCCTAGGGAGGTCCATATTATCCGAGATCTTCTCCTCGGTGGAGCGGATCGGATTAGAGTCTTCCGCCACAACCACCGGGATAGTGCAACGGTCGACCTTTCCCCTCAGTTCCTCTAGGAACTCAGGGGACCTACTATGATCCGCGGGGCCATAGACAATAATCACTTCCCACTGGAGGTGAGTCCGTATGTGGGCCAGGGACATGCTCAAGAAGAACTCCCCACGGTCCATATCCTCTACCTCGAAGGTATCCTCCTTAGCACCAAGGAGGATCCCACCCGTTTGGCGGTGACCGGAACAAGGCTAGAAACGCATGCGTGGTGGCGCCACGTTTGGCATCGTGCGTTGCCGGCGATGTGGAAGATGCGGTGGACATAGAGGCTCACCAAGATGATCAACACGTCGAGGCGGATCCGAAGGCGAGGTCGAGTTGGAGTTGCCGGCGATCCGTTAGGCGTTGTCTTCTCCTCCTTCAATTACTCATTGGAGTTGCTGGTAACGACAGCTGGGTTCGGCCTGGCATCGCCGCTCTATTTTCGGTCCAATCCGGCGTGTTTTTAGCTGCTCGAGAGACTAGTGGAAGATTTTTTATTCACGGCGCGCCAAAAAAGGCGAAAGGGGGGGGGGAGGGGGGGAAGGTGGGGATGTGGTCGGACGGACACGGACCGGCTCCTCTCTTCCTCATCCGCGCGGAAGAAATGAAATATTTTGGGGGCCGTTTGGAACACAGGAATTTCATAGGAATTTTAAAGGATAGGAATTTTCTAGGAAATTTTTCCTATGTGCCATTTGGAACGTAGGAATAGGAAAAGTGTCGGATATATACTGAATAGGGGTATAGAAGATGGTAGACAAAAGGGCCGGACTACCAGGGTGGCCTACATGGTAATGGGCTTAGGTCCATTGGGCGGCCCAGTAGTCCGACGCGCAGAAGCCGGATTCTAGAAGAACCCGGATCACGGCCCACGTGATCTGGCTTGGAGGAGAAGACGGATTCCTTACTTTCCAAGTTACAAGTTAAACGTAGTCTTCTAGGTTTCTTGTTCTGTAAGCCCTAATCCGGCTATTATATAAAGCCGGACGGGAGATAGATTACATAAGTTCTCTAGGTTCTAAGTTAAGTTAGACACAAGCTAAAGCTCTACGCAACTCGCCGGGAAGTTCATCCTCGTCGAGTAGCTAGATCTATTCTCTCACATTGTAACCTTGTTATACGGGCTTTAGTCCCAGTTAGTGAGAAGTGCAGGAGTAGGTACGCCGTACTGTCGCGACGTACCGAACCTGGGTAAAATTCCGTGTTCTGTGTTACTACGCTATCCCGTTACCCCACGTCTCTACCGTAGTCTCATGGCACCCCAGTCTATGAAAACTACTACGATGTCTCGACAGTTGGCGCCCACCGTGGGGCAAACGACGTCAGGCGTGAAATTCCGATCTGGGATACTAGGCGGAATTGGAAGATCGATCACTGTCGGAAGCTTGGAATTCGACGACGACGTCGGGCGCTTCCTCGACAATGGATCCTATATACCGGCGCAAAACCACCTGGTAAGTGCCTGCGTTTTACCGATTGGATCTGCTAACATCTTTATCGGATTAACCGCGGAGGCAATGGGGTTTTGCGGTGGAAGCAAATTTATCCCACCCGCCCTATACCCAGTCGAAGACGACTATGATGCCGGATTTTGCTCAGATTGCCGACAAAACAGTGATACGCACTTTATCGGCATGGTGCAATCCGAGATCGCTGAAAACACGGATGACGGAAATCCCGTGCAAGAGGCAGATAACAATACACCCGTCACAGAGACGGAAGAACCAATACCCGTCACAGAGACGGAAGATCCGACATCCGTCAACCAGACGATGAACTCGGAAACAGAGTCCGTGCTTGCCGCCATAGAGGCGAGATTGGAGTCGGAAACCGGATCGGATAACTTCGACTCCGAAGACGAGGACGATGATGCCTTCGTAAGAAAAGTTAAGTCCTTTCAAGAAGGGTTCCATGAAGTGCTAATGGCAAAACCAGCTGATACAACGGGTGCCGATAGCCAGGAAAGCCCTAAAACCCCTCCGCCAGTGGAAGAGAGGGAAGACGGAGAAACTTCTCCGATATTCCCTAATGTCAAGGAGATGACAGAGGATGAACCTGTCAAAAAACCTCCGTCTTCCAAGAAAAAGCACCGTGCTTCTAAAAAACTCCAGTACAAACTCCGGAAGAAAAAGTCAGCTGATCTCGCTGATGAAAACCTGGAAGTCGGAGATATTAGTGGCACAAAGCCTGCGGAAAAGAAATCTAAGGAAATCACTGCTCCACCAATGACAGAATTGGAAGAGCAAGAACTATTACAAACTCTAGTGGGACCCAATGAACCCCCTGAGATGCTGGAAGCCAGGAGACAAGCTTTCCAACGGCAACAGCAACATCTGCTTAGATCTCGTCAACATCTCCAACAAACCCATAATGACATCAAAGTCATGAAGGAAGAAATAGAGGAGTACGAGAGAAAGCATAGATCTGCCTTAAAACCTACTAGGTTACCCGGAATCGCAAAACCGGAAGAACTGCCGCCAAAAGAAAGGTTTTACAACCCATCTTGGCAAAAGCAGTTAAACGGCAAAGATGCCAAGGGCGAACCAATATACAAAACCGCAGCTGAAAACGCGGAAGCAGCGTTCGCCATCCTGAACAATGATCTGTACTCCAACGGGGAAAAACTCCAAGGGGTGTATGCTTTCCTAGGAAAAGCATTACAGCAGCAACAGCGAGGACAAGAGCGATCAGGGAGGCTGCATGATAATTCCGCCCTCTGCAAAACTGTTACTTGCACCGCTGGAGCACCTGGACCAGAAGAACCCGGAGATTCGGATAAAAAAGAGGATCCGAGAAAAGACAAGAAAAACCCCGACAACCGGGACGCAGCGTCTAGAACCGGACCTCATCTCCCGAAAGATGGATATAAACCACACGATCGGGAAGACAAACACCGGAACGACGGCAAAATAATGCCACCTCCGAGAAACCCAGCTGAAAAAGCTGGAAGATACGATACACCTCACAGACGTGAAAGATCTCGGACACCGCCTAAGGATAAGGAAAGGTACAGGAGCAGGACTCCACCTAATCCCAGGGGGCGTGACAATGGAAGAGATAGAGATAACCTCGGAAAAGCGCGTCCGCGCAACAATGGAAAAGAAAGGAGAAGATCCCCTTCTGTCCATTCAGCCGGGAGATATTCTGCACATATTGATAGAGCAGAAAAGGATGATCTATACTTTGGTCCTAAGTGTTTTACTGACAGGATCCGAAGGATAACCCTGCATTCTGGCTTCGCCAAAGTTGGTCCAACCTACCAAAAATATACCGGCAGTACAAACCCGGATACCTGGCTTTCAGATTATTACACAGCCGTCCAAATCAACAACGGGACAGACCTGGAAGCTGTCAAGTTTCTACCCCTAATGTTGCTAGACGGAGCCAGAGATTGGATCAATGGTTTACCATCAAGAACTGTCGACAGTTGGGATGATATGGCGAGAGTATTTACTCAGCATTTTCGGGGAACATACAAACGCCCAAATAGCATCAACCAGCTGAACCGTTGCACCCAATTTGAAGACGAACCATACGTGGATTTCATCTCCAGATGGACTGCAATGAAGAATAGTTGCTCTGGAGTAACTGACGTACAAGCAATGCATGCTTTCGTCAATGGCCTAAAACCCGGACTTGTACCGTTCATGGTTGGTTCTAAAAAGCACAAAGATCTCGGATCTATGCTTACAACCGCTAATGAGCATGCTGCAGCCGAAGACGATATCAGAGCAAGAGGAGGCAATATTGAGTCACTGATACTGGCCAAGAAAACACCTCGTTCTGATAAAAAAGGAACTCCGGAGTCAACAACAAAGCCCAAGGAGGTTAACTTAGCCTTTGGAGGAGAAAAAGGGAATAAGTGGAAAGGTCGCAGTCCAGATCCAATCAATTATACTCCCGAAGAATGGGAGAGAATTAAGTCGGAACCCTGCGTCCACCACTCCCAATTTGGGAAACCAACCCACACAAACGCGCAATGCCGGCTAAACAAGCATATGAAAGGCAATGCAGGATCCGGAAATAAAGGGAAGGGTTCCAAGAGGAAACCTGCCAAACAAAAGCCGGAAGCTGAAAAAGAAGACAGTGAATCGGACACTGATGACAAAATCCAGGAACAACAGCGAAAAGGCGAACCCAAATTTCCGAGAGTTGACGGAGAAGCAATGTTAACTTTCCTAGCAACCCCGTCAGCAAAGGTGGCCAAAAGGACACTTCGAGAAATAAACGCGGTTGTTCCTGCAACCCCAAAATTCTTGAAGTACTCCAACACACCGATAATCTGGGATCAGTCAGATCATCCCGGAAATATCCCTGAACCCGGCACACAAGCTCTTGTTGTAAGCCCTATTGTTCAAAACACTAGGCTAAGAAGAGTGCTGATGGACGGAGGATCCAGCATCAACATAATGTACCTGGATACACTGAAACACTTGAAGATATCCGAGTCCCAGCTCAACTACAGCAATATACGCTTCCATGGCATTGTTCCTGGCAGGCAAGCACGATCCCTAGGAGAAATTTCCTAGATGTCACCTTCGGAGATAAAGATCACTTCCGGCAGGAAAAAGTATCCTTCGAAGTAGTGCCGTTCGAAAGCGTGTATCACGCAATACTCGGACGTCCGGCTTTCGCCAAATTTATGGCAAGATCTTGCTATATCTACAACAAGCTGAAGATGCCAGGACCCAAAGGAGGAGTAATCACCATTGCCGGTGATTTCAAGCTGGCAAACGAGTTGGAGAAGCAAAACGCCCTTTGCTCAAAGAGTTATAGCTCAGGAAGAACTGAAGGAGTTAGCCAAGGAGGTATCGCCGAAAGAAATGCCGGCAGGAAAAGAAACTCGGAAGCCAACAGATAGCTTCAAGGCGTCCGAGAATACAAGACAGGTAATCCTAGATCCCAAAGATCCGACAAAATTTGTCGTAGTAGGGACTGGGATGACCGACAAATAGGAAGGCGAGCTCATCAAGTTCCTCCGTGAGAACTGGGATATTTTCGCCTGGTGTCCAGCTGACATGCCAGGCGTACCCAGGGAACTTGCTGAGCACCAACTCAAGGTTATTCCTGGATCAAAACCCGTCAAACAAGGTCTCCGTCGATTTGACGGAAGAAGACGGAAGGCTATTGGCAAGGAAATTATCCGGCTTTTAGCAGCGGATTTTATCAAGGAAGTAATCCATACTGATTGGTCCGCAAATCCGGTATTAGTACCGAAGAAAGACACAACTGCCCTCAGAATGTGTATAGATTACACAGGATTGAACAAGTTATGTCCGAAAGATAGGTTTGCGTTACCGCGAATCGATCAAATAATAGATGCCACTGCAGGCTCCGAGCTTTTATGCTTTTTGGATGCATACTCCGGGTACCACCAAATATGCATGAAAAAGGAAGATCAAATCAAGACTTCTTTTATAACCCCGTACGGGACGTATTACTACGTAACCATGCCTTTTGGCCTGAAGAACGCAGGTGCAACCTACCAGCGTTGCATGCAACGCTGTTTGCATAGTCAAATTGGCAGAAACGTCCATGTCTACGTGGACGATATCGCTGTCGTAACCAAGGAAAAAGATACACTCCTTGAGGATTTGCGAGAAACCTTCGAAAACTTGCGCACTTACAAGATGAAGTTGAATCCATCTAAGTGCGTATTCGGGGTTCCCTCAGGAAAACTTCTGGGTTTCATCGTTTCTCACAGAGGAATAGAAGTTAACCCGGAAAAGATTAAGGCAATCTCGAACATCTCAGAACTTACGTGTGAAAAAGATGTCCCAGAATTGCCGGGTTCCGCCACAGCCATAAAAAGATTTCTTAGTTGGCTGGGGGCTAAAACCTTACCATTTCACAAACTGCTGGAGAAGTTCGACAAGGTCAAGTGGATTACGGAAGCCTGGGAACACCTAGCAAGTTATGTCCCCTTCTGTACTTAGTTCAAATCTATGTAAACATCTTTTGAGATCATGAAATAAAGTTGTCGGAATGCTGTTATCCATATTTCTTATAAAAGTGTTTCCGCCTCATCTATTTCCCAATGATCTTGCAAACTTCTCAATGTTAACCCGAATTGTGCTCGCGTACTCGGCGTTACATAACTGAATGATTTTCAGCCTTTTAACGGCTAAAGGAAACTTGAATTGCCTGCGTGCCCAAGTTTCACTTAAAACTTTCCTTGTTTCTCTAAGTCTTATCTGATTGTGCGTATGCTGGGTTACTGGAACTAGTTAGTAAAAATGCCTTTAGCATGATTCATGTTTCCGAGTTTCAAAACTGATTGGTTCGTCCCCAGTTACTCGGCATAACGATTCATAATGCTATTTGAGCCATTTCAAACACTAAGGACAGTTAAAGCATATACACCAGAGAACTTAGAAGATAAAGGAATGGTAAAATTCCAAAATAACTTGCAAAGTAATTTCATAGTTTAAACTGCAAACGACGGAATTTTCATTCATACAAAAGAAGCATTACATTTTGGATTACAAATGAAAGAACAGTAATGCTCCTATTGTCTACTTTTTCTATCCAGGTTCCAGGTAACCTTTCAAGAATCCGACTCCTCCTCGCTGCTTTCTTCGTCGGGGATTGGAGGAGCTTCCTCTTCTGGATAGTTGACGGCGACATTTACCATGGCGGCAATCTGGGTGGCGTGGCCCTTAACTTCACCAAAGATGGTGGTTCGTTGCGCATCCGTGTATCCCTGAGGGACACCGGTGGCCACACGCCAGGATTTGGCACTAGGATAGTGCATGCGCATAAGGCCTAAGGCCATGCGCGCACCACCCCGTGCAGCGGAGCGGAGAAGAGACTCCTTGGACTCCGCCACCTCCATGATGATACCCGGAAGTTTTTCAACCTCCGAGCATTCCCCAGATTTATCGGGAAGGAACTTCTCTATGAGCTGCGTCCCGGCAGCCTTAATCAAATTCCATGTTTCCCCGAAAGCTCGGATGCCTGCAATCCGAGTTCCATCTGGGGTGTCTCCTGTTTGATCCAATAAAACATAAAAATGATTAAGCAGACAAACAGAGAAAGCAAAACATGGAAAGATGAGGAAAAGGGTAAGAAATTTACCGATGAGCTTGTCGATCTCGGAAACTTCCTCCAGGCGAAGGTTCAGAGCTTCGGTCAAATCCTGAATGGTGGATTTGTCTTTCTCCGCCTGTTCGGAAGCCTTGGAATTAGCCATTCCAAGAGCCAGGTTGCTGGCTTCCAGGTCTTGTTGAGCTTTCACAAGATTCTTGTGAAGCTCAATGTTCTCATTGCGGAGAATTTCGGCGTTGCCAGAATCTTCCGCTGCTTGCTTAGCCTGAGCTAAGGCAGCTGAAAAGCAAGGGAAAATCCGAGTTGATCAATTTCTTCGGGAAAAAACTTAGACAAAGTCTTAAATCGGAAATTTCAAAACGAAAAAGCTTACCTTTCGTTTCCGTCAATGTGAGCTGAGAGGATTCCAGCTCCGCCTCCTTCTCCTCAAGAATAGAAAGAAGACTTCGAACTTCTTTATTCTTGATAGTGAGCTTCCTGAAAACTTCCAGGTTTATGGCTTCGGAGGTTTGCTGAAACACAGCAAGGAAAAGTATGGTTAACAAAAAACATCAAAGCAAAAAGCACGCATTTTGTTTAATGCTTGGGGGCTAGAGTTACATACCTGGCTCATGCGCTGCAAACCTGCCAAGTTTTCTTGGAATTCTTTCGCGTATTCCGCGAAGTGATTTCCGGCTGCGTCCAAGCCGTCATTGATAGCTTTAAAATCCTTATCAAAGGTGGGGATTTCCTCGTCGAAAGTCCGAGAAGATTTCCCCACCTCTGGAGCCGCCCTTTCCCTCGTGTCCGACTCGGACACAACGGGCTGGCTGGGCTCTGGGGGCTTGGTGGTGGTGGCTGCAGTAGGCTCTTCCGCCATTGTCTGCGGCGTGTCCGGGGCGACGGCGGGAGATGGTTGGCTGCCTCGGTTGGAAGAAACTCTGAGTTTCTTCAGCTTTCTCGGCTTCAGGTTGGAGGGGGGTAGGCTAAAAACCAAAAACCCGGAAAAGGTTTAAACACCGAAGATGGACGAAAAAGATCCCATAAAAGAAAAACCCAGAAGAAAATAACCTGGAAGTGGCGACGGGGATTCCGTCAAGGTCGATAATCTCATCCGAAGAAATTATCTTCTTGCGCTTGCGCCCACCCGTAGCGGCGGTGCGCAGCGCATCCAGCTCGGCCTCGGAGGCTAACTCCGAGTCTGGAAGATCCGCAAGCTGTCGGAAGAACCAATCAGAATCAAAAGGTAGATTATCCAGTAATTGAGATTATACCCAAATGACGGAAAATTTACCTTGGGAGCTGGGTTGTCGGCCGTGTACATTGGCCGACTCTCCGTGTATTGGTCGCGCGATGCGACCAACTGATTGATGCGCCGCCTAAGTTCCTTTGCGGGCCAATCCTTGTCGGTTGTCCGCATTGGATCCTTGGCTCCCGTGTATTCACACAGGAGACGGCCTCCGTGGTTTGCTAATGGCTGAATCCGCCTATCCAGCCAGCAAAAGACCGTGTCCATACCGGTCAAAGGAGGTTTGGAGGAGGTGAGCTTGGCGATGCGCCTCTTGATCCTTAGCAGATCTGGAGGCAGAACTTGGACGGCCTCTGTTACCCAGTTATCCTGGGGAACGGCGGCGGAGTTCACAAAAGGTGGAACCCCGACGGCCTTTTTAGGAAAAGGCACGTCGGGATGATAGAAAAAAGAACCCGTCCAAAATTTGACGGATTCTGAAGTTTTGATTTTGGGGAACCAATCCTCTCGGAATCTCCGAAGAGTAAAGGAAATGGTCCCGCAATTTGGGAGTGCGCCCTCCGAAGAGTTACGCTTGACCCCAAAGCAATACAGCCAAAAATCTAACCTAGGCTCTATTCCTAGGTAACCTTCGAACAAGGCCTGGAAGCCGGCCATGTACAGAATGGAATTAGGAGGAAGGTTGTGAGGTTGGATGCTGTAATGTGACAGAACCTGGAGGAAGAAAGAGGAAGGTGGGAGCCCCATACCTCGTAGAAGGTGGGAGGTAAGAAGTACCCTTTCGCCCTCTTGTGGCATGGGTTCGGTCTCCTCTTCCGGGAGCCGCCATTTCTTTTTGAGCACCAAACCCTCCTTCTCCAAGTTTGGAAGGAGAGCCGGGGGAATACTGCAGGCATTCCAGTTGCCTGCAGTTTCCTCTTCCTCGTCTGCTCCGGCGGCGAGTTTCTCGCCAAGGAGCTCGATTTTCTCCTCCGCCGTTTCAGGTGCGAACGGCGGGGTTGTCGTGGCGCTTGGGCCCGCGATGTCCGCGGCGGCGGAAGCGTTTCCTCCGCCCGCCGCGGATGCCGTGGCCTTTTCCGGCTCGCCGCCGGCATGCTTGGGCGACCCTAGCTGTGGATCTAGGTCGCCCAAAAGTTCGTCGATGGAGGCGCGAGCCGGTGAGGACGACGGAGATGCCATCCTTTGGTGGTGCGTTTGGAGCGCTCCGGCGTGCGAAGAGTTCGTCGGGGCAAGGTCTTGCTCTCGAGCTCACGGTTGCGTCAATGGCGTGGGCAGTGAGGGAGTGAGGAAAGATTTCCGATGACGACGAGGACGGCTATTTATAGCCTGAAAACCTCTAGATACGTGCCAATGGCTCTTTTGACCGTTGGATGTTCGACGCGTGTCGCTCGCCGGAAAATCCGGGAAACGGAACGACAGAGGAATGATGGCTATCTCCTCGTTTCTCGTGAGAATCTGTCAGAGATACGTTGCAGGGTTTCCCGCGTGAAACCAAGCGGCGCTTGCGTCAGCATGATTAAGGCGCTGATGTCATAAGTTCCTTTTCCGCGAAGGATCGCGAGAAGAAAAGCCGGATTTTCATAGTTCCGAGTTTTGTGTTACCATCTCCTTCAAAAGGAAAGAAGAAAGAATCAAGACTGCTGAATCAAGTTTTCCCGGACAAAATGTATTTGACGAAAGGCGGAGTTTCAGAGTTTTGATCCTTCCTGGGGGCTACTGTCGGATATATACTGAATAGGGGTATAGAAGATGGTAGACAAAAGGGCCGGACTACCAGGGTGGCCTACATGGTAATGGGCTTAGGTCCATTGGGCGGCCCAGTAGTCCGACGCGCAGAAGCCGGATTCTAGAAGAACCCGGATCACGGCCCACGTGATCTGGCTTGGAGGAGAAGACAGATTCCTTACTTTCCAAGTTACAAGTTAAACGTAGTCTTCTAGGTTTCTTGTTCTGTAAGCCCTAATCCGGCTATTATATAAAGCCGGACGGGAGATAGATTACATAAGTTCTCTAGGTTCTAAGTTAAGTTAGACACAAGCTAAAGCTCTACGCAACTCGCCGGGAAGTTCATCCTCGTCGAGTAGCTAGATCTATTCTCTCACATTGTAACCTTGTTATACGGGCTTTAGTCCCAGTTAGTGAGAAGTGCAGGAGTAGGTACGCCGTACTGTCGCGACGTACCGAACCTGGGTAAAATTCCGTGTTCTGTGTTACTACGCTATCCCGTTACCCCACGTCTCTACCGTAGTCTCATGGCACCCCAGTCTATGAAAACTACTACGATGTCTCGACAAAAAGGAACCCCCAAAGGGTTTGGTTCCTACGCTTCACAATTCACAGGAAAAAAACATCCGATCAAACCTCTTGGAAAATTTCCTGTGGTGAAACTCTCACTTATGGGCCCTTTGGCTGCTGCTTTTCACCTAGAAAAACCCTGTGTTTTTCCTATCCTGCAATCCAAATGGCTTCTATTTTTTATTCCTATGTTTTGGAACCCCATAGGATTAGTGAGGTATGACATCTCAATTCCTTTGTTTTTCCTTTTTTTTTTGAGACTTACGGACCCCTTTATTCCTCATGCGATAATAAGATACATATGCCCTCCGGGGGCTCGATCAACCACGTGTGGCGACCGTTAACTAAGCTTACACTGCTCTTTGCTAAACCGTGAGCTTCCAGATTGGAAGATCTACGTTCGTGAACAAAAGCTAACTCATCAAAATCCCCCTTCGCTTCTTTGATCTCCTGGACAATGTGAGCGTAAGATCCCATCGTCCCCTGTTCGATGCTCTTGATGACGTTCTGGCAATCGCTTGCCAGCAGAACCCGCCTTGCGTTGATATCCCTCGCTAGAGCCAGCCCCTCGCGCACTGCGAGTGCTTCTAGCGTCTCCGCCTCCGTCTTGCCGACGAGAACCTCGGACGAAGCTCCCACGTAATTTCCCCTATCGTCTCTCGCCACTGCTGCTACCGTGCCGCAGCCCGTGTTCTTGCTCACCCCAGCGTCAACATTGACTTTGATTGTACCTCTCGGTGGCGGGATCCACCCGTGGGAGCTGTGTCGTGTCCCCGTTTCCTTTGTTTTTCCTTTTCCAGCGTTGTTCCCACCCTGTGTTCCAAACGGGGCTTGGGTCGACCAACGGCTGCAAGCTTGTGTTTAAGCCCTTGGGCCTTGGGCCCCTCCATCGCAGGTCACATAGAGAAAGCAGAGGGGAGAGAGAGATTGTAGATCGAGGGTGCGCCGGTCGCCCCGCCCCAGCCGTGTGCCGAGCTCCTCCCTCCTCGCGCCGCCGCCGACTCGCCGCCTAACTGTTTGGAGAGGCAGTCCGCAATCCAGCTGCTTCTGCGGTCCGAATTTGACCCCTTTTCGGTTTGGATTACAGAAGGAGCTCGAATCTTTCTCCATTTCAATCCCCGAATTTGACCCCCTTTCAGTTTGGATTTCTGGCAGTCATTCGCTACAACTTATTCCCGAGCCTCGACAGACATGGAGGTGAGCTCCTTCCTTTAAGTATCTGTTTTTCTAAGACGCTTATATTCCTCTAAAAGCGGCAGTAGATTATCAAAGTTGTCCCTTCGAGACTGTCAGTATCGCATTTTGAGAATAGGTAATCAACTCTGATTTCTTTGTTCCCATGCCAAATGCAGAAATACAGAGGAGATGATCGAATCAGCAATTTGCCCAACGATATCCTGGTCAACGTTCTTGACCGACTCAATATTCACCAAGCTGTGAGAACGAGCATCCTCTCCAGACGGTGGGGCCAGCTTCTTGCTGACCTCCCGCGACTTAAGATAAGTGCTCGGGACTTCATGCGCCCAAGAAGTAGAATGCCTGATGGTGAATTCCGTCGGATCAATGCGGCTGTGGTTGAAGCGACGAAGAGCATGCTGGCACGCAGGGATGGATGCACCATCCGCCTCTTGAGCACCGAGTTCTTCTTGAGAGATGATGCCCCAGTATCCATTGGGCGTACTGTTGGCGATGCCATGGCGACGCACAAGATTGAAGAAGCCCAGTTCTCGGTTTGGACAGTGAAGTCACGCCTGCGGTGCACTGTTGATGATCGTGTGAACTTCGGGGCACAGATTGTGTCATTTTTTAATGCGTGCCTGAATGCATTTGTGGGTCTGACAAGCCTCTACCTGGAGAATTGTAGATTTGCTGAATCTGACTTCGTCTCCAACATCCTCGGCACTTGCAAGAAACTAACATATTTATGTCTTATTAATTGTGACATGGAGGGTTTTATAGAACTCCAAGTTGAGCATGCAGAACTCGTTGAGCTCAATTTTGTCAATTGTGGTTTTGACAAAGTCCAGCTCAAGTGGCTCCCAAGACTCACCCGGACATCCTTCGAGAGTTGGGATACTTCCGAAGAACTACCACTATCATTTGGTCATGTCCCATTGCTTGAGGTTTTGACCCTTAAAAATAATGCTTGTCGTGGGCACAAAATGGTCAATCTAAGTACATTACTATCTGAGACCCCTGTTCAAGACCTGCGGTTGGGGTTTACAAGCGAAAAGGTAAGTCTAGATGAATGCTTTGTTCTTGCTTCACTTGTTCGCTACTCATCCTATCATGTGTTTATTGTTGTAGATTTGGGTTCAACCGGAGTGCCTGACCCGAAGCCTGGCATGTGCGTTCCACCGGCTAAGGACTGTATGTCTATATAACATCCCTGAAGACTATGATCTCAGGTGGACAATGTTCATTCTGGAAGCTGCGCCATCCCTAGAGGAGTTTTATATGCTAGTATGTTCTCATCTAAAGCTTCTTGTTCTTTTTTTAAGTGGTTTCTTTCATGACATGATGCTCTGTCTGCGCACGTAAAGCTTGTTCTGTTGTTTGTTTGAGCGGCTGCTCTGTTATTCTCTTCCATGGTTACATGCTCATGTGCTTCACTTGGACAAACATTAGTCTGCGGCAGAATTAACCTGTTTCATCTACTTATTTCCTTTGGGTGGAATGCAGGTAATGGATCATCCGTGTGAAATGGAAATGGATGAGGAGAAGAGGAGGGAACTGTCGTATATTGAGGAGAAGGGTGTACAGTGGGAATCATCTAATCCGAATTTCAAGCACTACCGTCTTACCAAGCTCATCATCTTCTGCTTTGAGTCTAAACCGTACATGGGGCGCCATGTCATGCGCGTCATGAAAGCAGCAGTGAACCTACAAGATGTGTACCTATATGATAGATTGACATGCAGACGGTGCACTCACCTGAAGAAGATAACAAGGTTTCCGAAGTCAGAGAAGCAGAGGTGTGCAGATACGAAGATAATGAACCAGGACATCGAGTCACCTGCCAGAGTTCACTTCCTGAACCCTGATGAAATGAGCCCTGCTCATGATGTGCCGCTACCTAGATACTTCGTGTTCCAGCAAAAATAAGCTGAAAATCTTTTCAGCATGTATGTTTAGTACCAGTCGGTTTGGGTATTTGGTTTCTATATTAAAAAAAGGGGTCCAGTCCGGCATAATCTATGTCTGTTATGAATGATGTGCTTTTGTAGCTGCAACAAAAGCCTTGTGTAATCAAAACCTGGTGAAAGTCATTCCATGAACAACATTTGTAATGTGTATCTGTGTTTGTGATAAGTTGATACGCTAGCAATGTAACAAGCAGCAAACACGTGCTTTTCGACAAAAAGAACCCGACAGATCGTTGACTTAGAGCAGTTCGGTTGCCTTAGAGGAGGTCTAATTAGGCCCTATCAAGCAGGATTTGGCCTGATCTATTGCAGGGATATTTTATTAAAAAATCATTTTTTTTTTCTCTATAAAAGGGATGCCCACCCGTATCATTTCCCCCACACAAAATGGCTGAACCATCATCCAATTTTCTACAACCCTTACCCAACAACGTGTTCCGTGAATAACCTAGAAAAATCTCCATGATGTGGGAGCACTTCGATGACATAGTCATCGTAGAGGATGGTGTCCGAGAATCACAAAGCGAAGTACGAATGGCCTGTTTGCTCATGTCTGCTTGTCCTGACTAATGGATGCCGGATCGGCCAGTTGTGTAGGCATTACGACAGGCATCTGATGAACACCGCTGAGGAAGGCGGCGGCTAATTCTATTTAGACTTTTAGAGCGAAGTTATACTCTTTTCCTCACTAGAGATAAAAGGTTTTAGTGAGCCCGCTATCAATAAACATTTATTTTATCTTGTATCATTTTTACATTGTATGGATTTTATTCTGAATTGTCTTCATTTGTTGGAAGATATGTGCCAACACTATGGAAATATTTAAAAAATAAGGCAAAGTGTGATAAATTTTAGCTATATTATTTGTTGACTCATTAAAACCTTCCATCCCTAGGAACAAAAAATAGTACATTTTGCTCTAGGCTAAGTTATAAAAAGATAAACAAAATTACAAATGCTAAACGAAAGAGTACACATGCTACCACTATTCTGCTTCATGGATGGCAATATCAAGAACGTGGCTGCCAAATCTGCGTTACCACCGGTGTGTTGGGCTCTCCTTATGGCTAGTTCTCCATCTTTCACGGTGACTAGTGTTCTCACCATATCCGATGTGAGATTAATTCTTCTATCATCGATGATTCTTCCAGCTAGACTGAAAGCAGACCCCGATGATACTGTTGAGAATGGCACTGATAACACATCCAAAGGTAATATTGAAAGCACCAGATAAGTAGGCTTGTGGTCATGCCACCACTGTAGTATGTTAAACTTGACCTCTTCCTCTTCATTATTGTTATATGGCACTATATCGTTGTTGAGGTACTTCACTAGCTCCATGTCACCTGCTGATACATCGAAAATATATCTCCTTTTCCGAACACTTTTCCTATTGTTTTCCTCTAAACTTGTGTGTTTTGAATGCAACTAACACAGACTCACGTTGTTTTCAGCAGAATTATCTTGGTGTCTCGTTCTTGTGCAGAAAAAATCAGCTTTCGGGAAATTGCCCAGAAAAGACCCCATTGGTCTTAAAACACCGGAAGACCCCGGGAGCCAGAAGGAGGCGAGGATTAGAGCCAGAGGGGGGCCACACCACCCCCTGGCGCCCCCCTAGGCCGCGCCACCTGGTGGTGTGGGCCACCCAGAGACCCCCTCGGGCTCTCCTTTCGACTATATATCGCCTTCAACCCTAAAACCCGAGGGGGGGTCGATAGTTTTCCAGAAAGAAGTCCGTAACTCCGCCGCCATCGCGAATGCTTTTTCGGGGTTCAGAAACTCCGTTGTGGCACCCTGACGGGACGGGGAATTGGAGGAGATCATCACCACCAACACCTCTCCATCGACCATCCATGTGTGAGTAATCCCCCCGCTGTAGGCTGAAGGAGATGGCAGGGATTGGATGAGATCGTTCATGTAATAATGCCATGATTGTTAGGGCATAGTGGCTAGTATCCTCTACTAGTGCTATTGACATTGTTGCAACTTGTTATGCTTAATGCTTGCCACTTTGGGCCCGAGTGCCATGATCTCATATCTGAACATGTTATCGAATGATGATGATAATTATTGTTTCTTGAGCATACCTACAAGTTGTTTACACATATTGTTGTCCGGAACCCGAGGCCCCGAAGTGACATAAATTGGGACAACCGGAGGGGATGGCTGTGATGTGAGGATCACATGTGTTCACAGAGTGTTAATGCTTTGCTACGGTGTTCTATTAAAAGTAACACCTTAATTACCAGTAGTTCCCTTGAGGCCCCACAGAAAACGGGCGGGTAGGACAAACGATGTTGTGCAAGTTCTCATTGCGAGCATGTATGACTATTTACGGAACACATGCCTATGGTTACTTAGTGCTTGGATGCTTTATCTTATTTATCTGCAATGCCCATGTCTTGATTATTATATGAACCATCTTATCCATGGAACGCCCGTTTATCTATCCCTATGTCTACCGTATTTAATCCCTCTATTTACTTCAAACACTACCGCTGCTGTTTTCCTTTCACTGCTGCTATTATTTCACTACTGCTGCTACTATAAAACTGTTACTACTGATAAACCACTACGAACAAGTCCACTTTCAGGTGCAGGTGAATTGACAACTCACTTGTTAAGGCTCACAAATATTCTTTGACTCCCCTTGTGTCGAATCAATAAATTTGGGTTTTACTTCCCTCGAAGACTGTTGCGATCCCCAATACTTGTGGGTCATCAAGACTATTTTCTGGCGCCGTTGCCGGGAGCATAGCTTTATTTGTGAGCTCACCAGAGAGTACTATTATCTACTGCCAATCATTCATCATAGGTAAGATTCGTGATGGAAAGGTTCCTATATTACCATCCACTACAAGAAGACGTACAACTCTAAACACCTCTGTTACTCTTGATTCACCGTCTGTTATGAGTAAGCTGCTTACACCACCACATACACATGCTACACTTGCTACTTCTGCTGAATCTGAAAATACTTCTGATACTTTTGATGATACTTCTACTGTTCTTGATTAGAGTGGTTCTCTCGGTCCTTTCTTAGATGCTACTATTGCTAAAACTAAAAATATTGCAAACACTGAAACTCGTGATAAAAATCATGTTACTCCTGCTGTTTCACCTGCGTTTAGAGAGAATCCTAGTGATGATTTTGATGATTCCTATATTGAACTTAATGATGATCTTATTGATGAAATACATGCTATGAAGGATAAACATGTTGCTATAAGTCTTATTGAAAGTCGTGCTGTTAAATACAAATTATCTCTTGATGCTAAGTTTGCCACCTCTCCTATTAATATTAGGGATAAGGAATATGATTTTTCTCTAGATTTCTCTTATATATATCTATTGTTGAGAAAGAACCTTTTTGTGGTACTGAAAATGAAAGTGTTATGAAACATATGAATGAGGTCTCCTCTTTGAGTAGTTTATTCTCTGATGATCTTAAGAAACATAGCTACTTTGTTACTAAAATATTCCCTTTCTTATTAAAATATGAAGCTAAAACTTGGTTTAATAATTTTTCTCTGAGATCTATGATAGTCCTATTGTTTTGGTTAATGTTTTCTTTTAGAAATATTTTCTTGCTAGTGCTCAACATGCTGCTTTAGAAAATATATTTAATTTCAACCAATTGGAAGGAGAGAAATTTCATGTATCTTGGGCAAGGTTCTGTTCTTTAGTTAGGGCTACACCTGGGCATAGGCTAGAAGATAATAAACTTCTTGATATATTCTATAATGGACTAACTATTGAATCTAGGACATACCTGGATAGTTGTGCTGGTTGTGTTTTCAGGCAAACGACTCCAGAAGAAGCTGAGGAATTAATGGCTAAAATAAGCCAAAATCATGATGATTGGACTATGGTTGAACCTGAACCGACCCCTACTCCAGTATCAACACCAACACCAACACCCAAGAAGAGGGGAATGATTGAATTAAATGATGAAGTGATGAGAGAAGCCAAGAAATCTCTTAAAGAGAGGGGTATTAAATCTGAAGATGTGAAGAATCTTCCACCTATAGAAGAATTATGTAAGCCAATCCCTCACTCATCCACCATTGAGGTACACTCTCTCCAATATTTTGATACTAGATATATTCCCTATATTAAACCTCCTGATCAATGTTTAGATGAATTTGATAATTATGTTATTAAGCAAGCTAATTTTAATATGAGAGTGCAAAATCACCTAATGGAAAACTCTAAAGGTATTTATAATTTGCATGGTATTATAGAAAGAACCTCTAATGATGTTAAAATGTTTGTTAAACATTTTCAAATGGTTCATACTCAAATTGATAAACTTGCTAAAGTGCAAAATGATTTGCTAGTTAATGCTTCTAAAGAAAAACATGATTATGAAATACGAAATAGAAGTGGTATTGCTACACAAGATCCTTTATACCCTGAGGGACATCCTAAAATAATTGAACAAGATTCTCAGTAAACTAATAATAATGATATTCATACTAAGAAGAAAAAGAAGAACAAACATAAAACTACTGTAGAATCCTCTGAACTTGCTAACGATCCTAATAGTATATCTATCTCTGATGCTGAAACTGAAAGAGGCAATGAAAATAATGATGCTTCTGATAAATAAGAAATTGAAAAGGAACCTGAAAGGCAAATTAAAAATACAAAGTACACTAAGTAAGATTTTATTGCTAATAAACATGGCAATGAGAGAACCTTGGGTACAAAAACCATTGCCTTATCCTAATAAGAAACACAAATCAAAAGAAGAAGAACACTATAACAAGTTTTGTGAATGGTTGAAACCTTTGTTCTTGCAAATTCCTTTAACTGATGCTATTAAATTGCCTCGTGACGCAAAATATATGAAATGTGTTGTCTCTAACAAAAGGTAGATTCCTAATGAGGAAATTTCCACTATGATTGCTAATTAATCCTTTAATGGCAAGGTTCCTAAGAAACTTGGAGATCCTGGTATACCAACTATTCCCTGTTTTATTAAAAATAATTATGTTAGAACTTCTTTGTGTGATTTGGGAGCTGGAGTTAGTGTCATGCCTTTTACTCTCTATAAAGACTCCTCCTAGAAAAATTGATACCAACTGAGATCTCTTTGCAAATGGATGATAAGTCTACTGCTATTCCTGTGGGTATATGTGAGAATGTTCCTGTTCAAGTTGCTAATAATTGTATGATATTAACTGACTTTGTTGTGTTGGAAATGCCTGAAGATGATAATATGTCTATTATTCTTGGAAGACCTTTTCTTAATACTGCAGGGACTGTTATTGATTGCAATCAAGGAAAAGTTACTTTTAATGTTAATGATAAAGAGCACACTCTTTATTTTCCCAAGAAGATTGATAAGAAATATGGTCTAAATTCAATTAAAAATATTGATACCATCAAGATTGGAGAATTTTATTGTCCTATTCCAGTACCAACAAAAGAATATGAAATTATTATGATTTGTACTATGCCTATCAAGGTTGAGGTAACATAATTATTTATTGATTTGCAAAGTTTTTCTTCATACGAAAATTATTCTGGTGACAAGACTTGATCACCCTTGTTAACAAAATGATTTTGAATGAAGATGACAATGTTTTCACTATGTTTTCACCTTCCCCATTATGTTTTCACCATGTTTACTTTTGTTATAACATTGCTACTTGACTAGAATCATGTTTTCCACCATCCTGATGCATGTTTTCCTGATATTTTCACTCTGATTTCTGAGGTTATGCATGTTTTCATCATCAATACTTTGTTTTCACCACTACCACCTTTGTTTTCTTTGGACATTCTTCCATTAGAGTGGCATAGAACCTCTGTAGTGCTGGTTTTGGTTTTTTTTCCACCTTTTCACTTTTGTTTTCCAGAAATATTATTATTTATTAAAATTCTGAAAAAGTCCGAAAAATAAAGTTTCTCGAAAAATTCCAGAAAAATTATAATAATTTTTTACGTAAAAAATGAGGCAGAGAGCCACCTGGAAGGACCCATGGGGACCCACCAGTCAGGAACACCATAGGGTGGCGCGGCCAGCCCCCTGGTGGCGCCAGCTAATGGTGTGGGCCCCTGGCCTCCCACTAACTCTCTCCCCTGCCAAAGTCTTCTCTCTCACCTCACAAACTGAAAACATTTCCTGGAACCCGTGTTCTTGCTTTTCTCCCTCTGGATTTTCGATCTCCTTCAGCCCATCATTTGTGCTGAGATTTGGTGTGTTTGATCTCAGGCATGTGACTCCTCCGATGATCCAAGTAGAATTTTGTTTAGTGAAGTATTTCTTGAGTATTTTGGTACTGTAGGTGACATCTTATGTTATTTTGCATGCTTGATTTGAGTATAAATAATGTATTTTTGATGTATTTTTAGCTCTCATATAAGTCCCTATGGTAGTCTCTACCTTATAGTTGCTTGGAATTAATTTTTGTGATGATTGTTGAAAAATTTCAGAGATGGAGCACAATGCTTATCAACTAAACCAACATGAGTTGGAGTTGCATGAGGTCATGCTCGTGCACCGCGAAGAGAGAGTGTTCCCATCAATCTATCCGTGTCAGGAATTTATGCGGATTACAGGAATTTTGCAGGATTTCAACACTCTTGTGCGGAATGCAGGCTTGGAGCGTTTCATTGAGGATGAACCTATCCAACATGTGAAACTAACTATGTATGTGGTGCAGTATTTTCGTTTCAAGTGGTCCTCAACTAACCCAATGGTCCACTATAAAATTTACAATAAAGTTGTGAGCCTCCCTTTCAGTGTTTTTTGTGCAGCTATTAAGGTAACAGAGTGGGGTTCTTGTGAGAAGATAAGTGGGCAGCCTAAACCACAGCTGGATTTATATGGAGAGATTTTCCAAGGCAGAAGCTTCACAGGGGAGAGTGGTAAAATTCGAGAAATCCAACTCCCTAGCATTCAATACTTTTCCTATTTTATTTCTAAATGGTTTTAGCTAGAAAAACTGCCAGCAAGCAATCTGTCTATGATTTGGCGTTTATTGCAACTGCTTTAAGATGTCATAGGTCTTATAACTTTGGTGCTTTGATTGGTTATCGTCTCTCACATAACCGTGAAAAGGGCGGAGTTTGTGGAGGCATAATTGCCTCGCGCTTGCTAGCTTTGCATGGTTTGGAGCCACACCCTCTAGACGTGTAGTTTCCTATAGAGAGGCTTAATCTTGTTTCCATGGTTCAACATAAGTTTATTTCTACCCATGCTCACTTGCACAACTTATATTTTGAAATAAATTTCTCCAAACAATCTAGGTGGAGAGTTACTAAAACTGTTAGGGAAGTACTTTTGCCTGCACCCCCTTTGTTTGATCTTAATGGCAAGCAAGGATGGGAGCTTTCTGAGAGTGAGATGGACACATACCTTGAACATCACCCCCAGCAAGGGGAGGACGCCAGAGAAAGGGTACGATAGTGATTTCGTCCAGCCCTAGAACACCACGGGAATTCCATATCAGCACCCCGGATACGACTATGCGCCCGCTGCATCATCTTCCTCTTATGTGCCCGAGTACGACTATGCGAGAGATGACCCACCACAATGGGGATACTTCACGCTCCATGATTGATCTCCACTTAGGCCAAAAGACTAAGCATGGGGGGAGTTATACTGATGTCTACGCACGCTTCTATTCTTGTAGACAGTGTTGGGCTTCCAAGTGCAGAGGTTTGTAGAACAGCAGCAAGTTTCCCTTAAGTGGATTACCCAAGGTTTATCGAACTCAGGGAGGTAGAGGTCAAAGATATCCCTCTCAAGCAACCCTGCAATCAAGATACAAGAAGTCTCTTGTGTCCCTAACACACCCTTATACTTGTCAGGTATATAGGTGCACTAGTTAGGCGAAGAGAGAGTAAAATACAAGCAGTATGGATGATTATAAGTGGTAATAACAATCTGAAATAAATATGGCAGAAAGCAAACATGTAGCAGAACAGGTGGAAAATGGTGTTTCAATGCTTGGAAATAAGGCCTAGGGCTCCTACTTTCACTAGAGGACACTCTCAACAATGAAAACATAACTGAATGCATAAATATCATTTCTTCACTATGCTACTCCGAACCACTCTCCGATCGAATAATGAACACTAATCATTGCGTAGGGCTTTAACAACACTCCTCAAGTCTATATTCCCTCTCTAGGGCACCCCAAGGTCACTACGAGCGCCATAAATTAGTACTAAACAAACGCCACAATTTCATAGGTTCATCTTCCAACACAAGATACAAATATCATGCTAAACCACACGATGCACACACTATCACCTTTACCCCGTGATCAAATCGTTTACGGAGATAACAAAACTACTTGAGTAGCATAACAGATGAAGATCAATCTACATATTCAACTAGATTACAAAGCTCATGATCACATAAAGATCACACCATGGGAGAGAGAGATGAACCACATAGCTACCGGTAGAGCCCTCAGCCCCGGGGGAGAACTACTCACTCCTCATCATAGGAGACAGCAACGACGATGGAGATGGCGGTGGAGTCGATGGAGATGGCTTCCGGGGGCACTTCCTCGTCCCGACAGGGTGCCATAACAGAGATCTGTCCCCCGAAACTTGTCGGTGGCGGCGGCGGAGCTACGGATGTATTTTGCGGAAAAGGTCGATTCCCCTAGGGTTTATGCATCGGGGAGTATATATGGGCGAAGGGCGATGCCCGGAGGTGGCCAGAGGTCCCACACCTTAGGTGGCGCGGCCAGGGGAGACCCGCACCACCCCATGGTGTGGCCACCCTCTAGCCTCCGGGGCTCTTCGGGACTTCTGGGAGCTTCCAGGACTTTTAGGACTTCTGGCTTCGAATTTTCCAATTCCGAGAATATTTCTAGAATAACTTTTCAGAAACTAAAAACAACAGATAACAGGGAACTGGCTCTGTGGCATCTTGTTAATAGGTTAGTCCCGTAAAATCGATAAAAATGACATAAAGTGTAAGGAAAACATGTGGGAAACAACATGGAACATCAGAAATTAAGGATACGTGTATGACGTATCAAGCATCCCCAAGCTTAGTATAAAACAAAATAAATTTTGAGGTGACATGCTACTATCATAAACTTTATCATTATAATGTAAAAGCATATGTACGCTGAGATCCTAGAACTTCAAACACAAACATGATGAATAGAACTTTAATGATAAAGCATAGCAATTACTTTGCATCGTGAAGAGTATCTTAAATAAAGGATCATGGATAATAATGCAAAGAAAGGTAAACGTTTGTTTCAGGTCTAGAGAAAGCATGGCAAAGTGGTATTTCGCTAGTCCTTAAGAGTGGGACAAAACATAAATGCCAGGACACCTTCAAAGTTTATGAGGAAGACTAGAGCAAATTTAAAAACAAATAATATGACATAATTAAGTAATTATTCATGTTTATGGGACAAATGCACATAGAACTCAGGAAAAAATGCTCTCTCAACTGTGCATAAAGTTAGAAGATGGAGACTCAACATAAAAGTAAAAGAAAGGCCCTTCATAGAGGGAAGCAGGGATCACTCATGTGCTAGAGTTTTTTATTTTATTAAAGAGAGGTATTAAAAGTTTGACATTTGTGGAGGAATGTTCATATTTTAGGAGGGGTGTATGCTAGTGTCAACGAATGGCAAGCAAAAAATAAAGTACGTCACAAGCCAACTGGATTCACAAGAGTGGCTCCCAAGGTGAAGGACGCAACTGGTGTAGAAGGTCATCCCTGTTTCTCTTTTGTTTACACAATTATGCTTTGACTGATATGATCAGGGACAAAAATAGTGAAGATAATTTGTTTGTATTAATTTGGGGCTGGGCACCCCACTGCCAGCTCTTCTATCATTTGGATAAGCGGATGAAGCCACTAGTCCAGGGTGTGAAATCCAATCAACAAGTGAGATAAAGATTCTCTATTGATGTCCTCATGAGCAAAAACAAGAACACAAAGCATGAGTAATTTTGAAGGTTTTAAAGGTAACACATGAGCAATTTACTTGGAGTGGCAGTTAAATACCAAATGTAGGTTAAATACCAAATGTAGGTACGTATGGTGTACACAATGGGAAAACTTTGGTTTAAGGAGTTTGGATGCACGAGTAGATCTCATACTCCGTACATGTGGAGGCTAGCAAAAGACTGGGAGCGACAAATCAAGAGAGCATAAGAGCCATAATCATGCATAGCGACATAACCATCATTAATTAAAACATAAGAAGTATCACAAGTTCAAAAACTAAGTGGTCATAGAGGCTATTCGTGACTGGTTTTTAGTCATAAACATGGTGTGAGCATGCGCCAAGTCAACCAAATAAATCATTCGAAAGAGAATACCATATATTGATGCTTTACTATGACAAGAACAACTCATGAATCTTTAAATACATATTAAACGCTCTCAGCTATTTGAGGGTATTCATGCTACTTAATAACCACAAGGCTTTAAAACTAAAATAACATTTAGCATGGCATGAAAAAATTCTAGCCACAGTCTATACAAGCTTCTACTAGTACTGTTATAAATTCTAGATCAAGCAGCAGTTTTCTTTTCCCAAAAAGCACCATACAAGATATGTTTTAACAAAAATACTATTTATGATACAGCAAGCAAACATGAGAGTACTCAAACACTACTACTAAAACTAACATCTCTGAATAAGAGATGCATGAAAACAAAGGCTAAACGCAGTACTAGCAAGAAGTGAACACTCACAGAACAATAAGAATGAAAACTAGAGTGTTCTAAGCAATGAAAACGGAGCGTGTCTCTCTCCTACAAAAGTATTATAAGATCCAACCATAAACTACAGAAAACAAAACTAAACAAACTGAAATAAAAAAATAAAATACGCTCCAAGTAAAGCACATAAGATGTGACCGAATAAAAATATAGTTTCACTAGAAGTGACATGATAATTTGTTGATGAAGAAGGGAATGCCTTGGGCATCCCCAAGCTTAGACGCTTGAGTCTTCTTGTAATTTTCTGGGATGTACCACCGGGGAATCCCCAAGCTTATGCTCTCGACTCTTCTTGATCACATCATATCATCCTCTTCTCTTGACCCTTGAAAACTTCCTTCACACCAAACTTCTCACAATCTTCATTAGCAACGTTAGTGAAATCAAAATAATAAATTCACATGGTTCAGTTTCAACACATGCCTAACACTAAAAACACATTAGCTAGTGTCACAACTTCTTTTAAAACTCTTTTTCTCAAAAGAACACCAAAAGAAAGAGATTAAGATGCAAATGCAATAATTGGCAGAAATCTGTCAAAACAGAACAACAGGTAAAGATCGATTTTTTAGAAAGTATTATATTGCTCAAATAAAAAAGTGGTGAAATAAGAAAAGTTGCGTATATATCCCAGGACTAAGCACAAAAAAGCTCAGGTGATTTTGAAGTTTCTGCGATTTTATACGTATTTAACAGTGGACAGGAGAAATCTGTTTCCTGTGCAGAAACCCGAAATATAGTCTCAACTTTCCACTAGAGGATTTACTTGGATAAAAAAAATACAAAAGAAAAGATACAGCTGGGTTGCTAAGGAAATATACAACACCCAGGTGCGAAGCACACAAAAGAAAACAAAGGAAAACTGAATGAAAACAGAGAAATAAAACGGGTTGTCTCCCGGTAGCGCTTTTCTTTAACGCCTTTCACTAGGCACAATGATTTTTAAAAGATGCTCACATAAGAATAAGAGTTGAAGAACAATAAGAGAGCATCAAGAAGAAAATATAAAACAAATTTAAGTCTAACCCACTTCATATGAAAAATAATATTGCAGAAAAACAAGTCATGAAAATACAAAGCAACAAGCACAGGAAAGCAAAATAAGTGCAACTTCAAAATTTTAAACAAAAAGAGAGGAAACTTAATATTGTTGAGATGCATCAAACCATGTTACTCTCTCTCATAATAACTTTTAGTAGCATCATGAATAAAATTAACAATATAACTATCTCATGAAACATTCTTATCATGAGCCACATACATAAAAGAATTATTACTTTCCACATAAGCATAGTCATTCTCATTAATAGTAGTGGGAGAAAATTCAACAAAATAGCTATCATTATTATTCTCATCACCATAATCATTAAATATAGGAGGCATATTGTAATCTTGATTAATTTTCTCCTCAATAGTAGGTGGACTGAAAATATCATATTTATCATTGTAAACAGGTGGAACTAGAATACCACAATCATTATAATCATCATATATTGGAGGCAAAGTATCATCAAAGAAAATTTCCTCCTAAAAACTTGGGGGACTAAAAATATCATATTCATCAAAACTAGCTTTCTCAAGCTTAGACTTCTCCATAGAATTTGAAATAATAGTGTTCAAAGCATTCATACTAATAACATTGCTATTAGCATGCAAATAAAGTTCCATAGGTTTTTTAATTTTATCTTCAAACACTTCATGTCCTAAGTAAAGATAAATATTATAAAGCTCTCTCATCTTTTTGTTGTTTTCCATTAAGCCTAACTAGTGAAAATATAATCAATAAACAAGTAAAAATAATCCTAACTAGTGAAAACAAGAAACAAAAAGATATAATTGCAGAATCTAAAGGAAATAACTTCGATAACTCACACCCGAGGATGTGAGTACCTTTTACCTTACCTCCCTAGCAACGCCGCCAGAAAAGAGATTGATGTCTACGCACGCTTCTATTCTTGTAGACAGTGTTGGGCCTCCAAGTGCAGAGGTTTGTACAACAACATAAAGTTTCCCTTAAGTGGATTACCCAAGGTTTATCGAACTTAGGGAGGTAGAGGTCAAAGATATCCCTCTCAAGCAACCCTGCAATCAAGATACAAGAAGTCTCTTGTGTCCCCAACACACCTAATATACTTGTCCGGTATATAGGTGCACTAGTTCGACGAAGAGAGAATAAAATACAAGCAGTATGGATGATTATAAGTGATAATAACAATCTGAAATAAATATGGCAGCAAGCAAACATGTAGCAGAACAGGCAGAAAACGGTGTTTCAATGCTTGGAAATAAGGCCTATGGCTCCTACTTTCACTAGAGGACACTCTCAACAATGAAAACATAATTGAATGCATAAATATCATTTCTTCACTATGCTACTCCGAACCACTCTCCACTCGAATAATGAACACTAATCATTGCGTAGGGCTTTAACAACACTCCTCAAGTCTATATTCCCTCTCTAGAGCACCCCAATGTCACTATGAGCGCCATAAACTAGGCCTAAACAAACGCCACAATTTCATAGGTTCATCTTCCAACACAAGATATAAATATCATGCTAAACCACACGGTGCACACACTATTGCCTTTACCCCGTGATCAAAGTGTTTACGGAGATAACAAAACCACTTGAGTAGCATAACAGATGAAGATCAATCTACATATTCAACTAGATTACAAAGCTCATGATCACAAAAAGATCACACCATGGGAGAGATAGATGAACCACATAGCTACCGGTAGAGCCCTCAGCTCTGGGGGGGAACTACTCCCTTCTCATCATAGGAGACAACAATGACGATGGAGATGGCGGTGGAGTCGATGGAGATGGCTGTCGGGGGCACTTCCCCGTCCCGGCAGGGTGCCAGAACAAAGATCTGTCCCCCGAAACTTGTCGGTGGCGGCGGCGGAGGTATGGATGTATTTTGCAAAAAAGGTCAATTCCCCTAGGGTTTATGCATCGGGGAGTATTTATGCGTGAAAGGACGATGCCGGGAGGTGGCCAGGGGGACCACACCCCTAGGTGGAGCGGACGGGGGGACCCGCGCCACCCCATGGTGTGGCCCCCTACCGGGCCTCTTCGGGACTTTTGGAAGCTTTCTGGATTTTAGGACTTCTGGCTTTCGAATTTTCCGATTCTGAGAATATTTCCAGAACAACTATTCTGAAACTAAAAAACAGCAGAAAACAAGGAACTGGCTCTGTGGCATCCTGTTAATAGGTTAGTCCTGGAAAATCGATAAAAATGACATAAAGTTTAAGGAAAACATGTGCAAAACAACATGAAAACAACATGGAACATCAAAAATTAAGGATACGTTTATGACGTATCATATACCGACATCACACTCATTTATATATCATGTTCTGTCGGTTCTTTGTATATCCATGTTTTCGTCTCTTTTTGTTTCTTTCATTTGTTTTCGTTTTCTTTCATTTCTTTTGTTTTTAGTGTTTTGTTTTTGCTTTCCAAAACACAAAAAGACCAAAAAAAATATCTGTTGTTTCTCTCTATTTGTTTCTTTAGTTGGTTTGCTTTATCCTTTAGTTGAAGTTTAATATTCAAAAACCCAAAAACATTTTGTTTTGTTTGTTTGCTTTCTTTTGTTCTTGTTTCATTTAAAAAACCCTAAAATATTTTGCTTTGTTTGCTTGTTCTCTTTTGCTCGTGCTTTCATTGAAAAACCCAAAAATATTTGTTTTTCTTCTTTTGTTTTCTAAAGTTTGCTGCAGAGTTCAACAGTCGTCCGTGATTCCATTGGAGCTTGGTTTTGCTACCATGGGTGGTAGGTGCGCATGCCTTCACACTCGTAGGATTTCATGAACACATGTTATTTTTGATGAGGTCCATGCATGCGATGCCGTTTAGACGCATAGACGGATGTCCCTTTCCGTGATATAGATTACATATGTGGAATGCCTTCCGTCCGTCCGGGTGTTGAAATCTTAAACGAGCTAGCCCATGCTGCATCCATTCCAGCACTTACTTTTTTTCCATCAAACGAGCACCATAATTTTTTGCAACTAGTATCTTGTGCAGCGCCAAGGACGTGCGCGGGAAAACTACATGTTGCTGGGTTTAAAAAGTCAGGCTGCGAGTAAAATAACGTCAACATGAAAAAAAATATTCAAAGCGGTGAACTAGGTTGCTTGATTACAGCGATAAGGATGGTGTTTCGCATGCAGCTAGCTATACAAAAAAATCAATGAGTCATAGGGGTGTTGGTGAGGGAAAAACCATATGAGCCTCAATTCTCTACGGTAATGAGCTTCAATCTCTACGGTAATGCATGCACGAATGGCAGAGAATAAAAAGGATGAGCTACGGTAATGCATGCACGGATGGCATAGAATAAAAATGATGAGGGTGGTGCTTCGCATGCAGCTAGCTATAAAAAAATCAATGAGACAAAGGGGTGTTGGTGAGGGAAAAATCATACGGTAATGCATGCACGTATGGCAGAGAATAAAAAGAATGAGGATGGTGTTTCGCATGCAGCTAGCTATTAAAAAATCAATGAGGCAGAGGGGTGTTGGTGAGGGACAAATCATATGAGCCTCAATTCTCTACGGTAATGAGATTCAATCTCTACGGTAATGCATGCACGGATGGAAGAGAATAAAAAGGATGAGGGTGGTGTTTCGCATGCAGCTAGCTATACAAAAAAATCAATGAGGTTGTGCTCTCGGTGTGACGCCGTGAGCTTCTGTCGTTAGGAAAATATTGAGGCCGTTGGAAAAAATGCGCTCTCGCTATGCTCTCTATACAACATCTAAATGCCAGATGTGCATGCAGAGCTACCACCCATGGTAGCCAGCTATTTTGCATATATACACCAGGCTATGCTCTCTACACGGTCGCGCTATTTGACTCCCTGGGTGCAAAATATTATTCTGCACCCCGACCGGATTAGGCACCGATGTTTAGCCCGCACATCCACCAGGCTCCACTGCTCGCGAGTGAACTGACATAAAAATATGTCGTATCTGTCCGTGCCCACACCGCACACCGAACTACCCACACGCTCACGCCCATGACACACACCTACCTCCGTAAGAAAACTGCTACAACACAACTCCTTCCGTAATATAAACTGCTAGCTCCGTAAAAACTTGTGTCTATCCCCTGACGCGAAGTTAGGGTTTCGCTTGTCCTCCGGAGCGGCGACGCGTCCGAGAGTTTCTCTGCGCCGATCAGATAATCGGATCTCTCTACCCAAGCCCCCCTTCTTCCTCGGGCGATTTCTGGAGGAGTTCTCCTCTCGCCCTGGTTTGGAAGCGGCTGCTCTAGGGTTTTGAAGTTTGGCTAGGAGATTCATGGCGAATAATGATGAAGCTAGTGGATCGGTAAAAGGGAGGAAGGAGCCAGTGGAGGATTTTCTTGGAAGGTTGAACCTTTTGGAAGATGAACAGGAGGATTTCGTCTGGGAAGAGGAGGTAGATGACCCGCCGGCTGCTGCAAAGTGGCTCGCGATAGCTAAAGTTCATACAACCAAGGGTTTCAGCCCTAGCGCCCTGTATGGTGACATGCGATCGGCATGGAACCCGGCAAGGGAGGTCTGCTGGAGGAAGATCGAGAACAATTTGTTTACAGTGCAATTCAGATGTCTGGGTGATTGGAACAAGGCAAAGAATCAGGGGCCATGGCTGTTTAGGAATCAGGTGTTATTAATTGAGGAGTATGATGGGTTTAAGAACCCTAGATTGGTGACCCTTGATAGACTAGTTGTCTGGGCACGTGTTCTGAAACTACCGGATAATTATCTGAAAGATCATATTATAAAAGGCATGTGCAGAACAGTGGGTCAAGTCCTTGAGGTTCATACAAAGCTCCCTGCAGGTTTTGTTGGGGAGTATGTTAGGATTAAGGTAAGTATTTACGTGAACAAACAACTATCACGATTTGTTTCTATCACAAAAAATCAGAAGAAGGAATTCTATCAAGTACAGTATGAAAAATTGCCACAATTTTGTGGGCATTGCGGGTTAATGGGGCACTGGCACCAGGAGTGTGGAACTGGAGAACATGATATTTCTAATATGCAATGGGGGGATTTTATTTTGGTTGAGTCTGCCAGAGGACGAGGAAGAGGGAATACCGGTTCAGGTCGTGGATCATATGGTGGAAGAATGCCTTATATGGGAAGGGGCCGAGCAAGATCAGGCTTCCATGGCCGAGAGATGGATACAGACATAGACCCAAGTAAAGCAGATAATTATCAATATGGCAATCTTGGTGATGATCTTCAAAGAGAGGTTAACATTAAAAAGAGACTCACTTTTGATGAGCCATCAGTAATAAGGGAGCAACATAACACAAATACCTCTGATGCTCTTACTGTTTTGGAGAAACGTCACGATGAGGAAGGTCAAATTCAGATGCTAGAGGCGAATGGAACCCCGAGAAAAGTCCAGCCCCCAAAGAGGACTAGGAGGATTGATGATGAAGAAGTAAAAAAATTATCGGCAACTCCCTCGGAGGGGGTTGACCGGGCGCAATGAAAATATTAGGATATAACTGTCGTGGCCTCAAAAAGGCCACGGCAATCCGGGCTCTGCTGAAACTGGTGAAGCGGAGTTGCCCGTATATTATTTTTCTGTCGGAAACTCATCTCGATATGTGGCCGGCAGAATGTCTACGAAGGAAACTTGGAATGGATTTTAAAGAGGTGGTAGAAAGCGATGGACGAAGTGGTGGGTTGCTTCTGTTTTGGAGGAAAGAGGTAATTGTTACCCTTAGATATAAGATGTCAAATTATATTGATGTTTTCGTTGGAAGTAATCAAAGTAACGTGTGGAGGTTCACCGGTATGTACGGGGAGCCAAAGTGGCAAGATAAGCACCTGACATGGAGTAGGCTAAGGGAACTGCGTGATGTTGTCCATCTTCCTTGGCTTGTCATGGGTGATCTTAATGAAGTTATGTATCCGTTTGAGATGGAGGGGGGTAATCCTCGACCACAACACCTGATGGAAAATTTTAGGGAGGCCATGGAGGATTGTAATTTATCAGATTGTGGCTATATTGGAGAGAAATTTACCTGGCACCGAGGGCGGATACGAGAAAGACTAGACAGGGCCTTAGCAAATGATGATTGGAAAGCTAGATTTGACAATGCGGTTTTGCAAAATCTTGAGTATGGACGGTCAGATCATAGACCCATCTTGATGTGTTGTGACCTGGAAGTTCAAGAAAATCGGCCTGGACCATCCATCCTTCGGTTTGAGGCAAAATGGCTGACGCATGATAATTTTCAGCAAGTTGTTGAAGAGGCTTGGGGACGATCGACTGAGCGTGCTGCGGGATTAGCGGGCAAATTATCGCTGGTGCATGAGATGTTACATAAATGGGACAGAAGTATTTTACAGAAACCAGCAAAAAAGTTGAGAGCTGTCCAAAAAAGATTGGAGACAGTGGCTTCGGCCCCATTATCTGAAGAAAACGCTCACCTTCAGAAAGAATTGGCAAAAGAAATAGAGTTTCTACTTGAACAAGAGGAGATTAGTTGGGCACAACGTAGCAGGTTGAATTGGCTACAGCTTGGAGATAAAAATACGAGTTATTTCCATAATTTTGCTAGTGCTCGTCGGAAAAGGAATTTCATCAAAAAACTGAAGGATAACGAGGGTTCTTGGAAAGAAGGGTTTAATGATTTAAACCCGTTGGTGTCCCAATATTTTGCGGGACTTTTCTCTACTGAAGTTGATGAACCAGACCCGGGAATTTTTGAGAAGGTAAATACACGGGTCTCTGATCATATGAATGCGGATTTAAATAAACCTTATACAGCTGAGAAGGTTAAAAAAGCGTTATTTTCAATCGGTGATATGAAGGCATCGGGGACCGACGGTTTACACGCAATTTTTTTCAAAAAGTGTTGGAATATTATTGGGGATGAATTGACAATGGAAGTTCTTGCGGCTATTAATGATAGAGTGATACCAGAGGGGTGGAACGACACGGTTATTGTTCTTATTCCAAAGGTTGATACTCCTGAATCCATCTCACAGTATAGGCCTATTAGCCTATGTAATGTCCTATACAAGGTAATCTCCAAAATGTTAACCGGTCGTCTGAAGTGGGTTCTTGATGATATTATTGCACCAGTTCAAAGTGCTTTTGTCCCGGGTCGTATGATAACTGATAATATCTTATTGGCGTATGAAAGTTTGCATACAATAAAGAACAAGAAGAAGGGCAAGTGGGGCTATTGTGCAGTTAAACTTGATATGCACAAAGCATATGACCGTGTTGAATGGAATTTTCTGGAAGGTATGCTCTTGAGACTTGGGTTTCACTTAATTTTTTTTAATCTTCTGATGGCTTGTATTCGATTGGTGAAGTATAAGATCAGATTTAACGACCAAGAAACAGACGCTTTTATTCCTTCAAGGGGGCTTCGTCAAGGGGATCCACTGTCCCCGTCTTTGTTCTTGATTTGTGCAGAGGGTTTATCAAGTCTTTTGGCTCATAGAGAGGAGGTTCGTGGCATTGAAGGTGTTAGGGTCTGCAGGAATGCACCATCGGTTTCTCATTTACTTTTCGCCGATGATTCCCTAATTCTTATGAAGGCAGAAATGAATAATGCAACCTCATTGAGGCAGGTACTTGATCAATAGTGCGCAAGCTCGGGGCAGATGGTTAGTGAAGGAAAATGCAGTATTTTCTTCAGTCCAAATGTTTCGGTTGACACAAGGGCTGATATATGTACGGAACTAAATATAATGACGGAAGCTATCTCGGATAAGTACTTGGGTCTGCCATCAATGGTGGGTTTGGACAGAAGTGAGAGTTTTGTTCACTTACTTGAAAGAATATTCAAGAAACTTGAGAATTGGAATGAAAAAGATTTATCCATGGGGGGTAAGGAAATTTTACTAAAGGCAGTTATTCAATCAATATCGGTTTTTGCTATGTCTGTTTTCCAGATTCCAAAGAAGTTGTGTAAAGAAATGACACATGCTATGTCGGGTTTCTGGTGGGGCGACTCCGATGTGCACGAGTATTGAGAGCAAAGTATTATCCACATGGCAATCTGTTGAAAGCTGGGCCGAAAAAGGGCTCTTCTTATACCTGGCAAAGTATTATTGCGGGGTTAAATACTTTTAAAAGAGGTTGTATTTGGAGAGTTGGTTCTGGAAGTTTGATAAACATATGGGAGGACCCGTGGATTCCAGGAAGCCACTCCAGAATGGTTTTAACCCCAAAAGGCCAGACCCTGTTGAAATCAGTTGATGAGATGATAGATAAAAATTCTAACTCTTGGGATGTTCAACTACTTAATGATATTTTTTTATCCCGTGGATGTTTCTAGAATTACGAGGATTCCTCTAAGTGAGCATGTTACTGAGGACTTTGTGGCCTGGCACTTGACAAAGAATTTTTCATTCACTGTGAGATCAGCTTATTATGCACAATGGAAACATACAGTGGATATGAAATATTCTCGGGCGAATGCCCTTGGGCAAGCGGATCAGAACCCTGTTTGGGAAATTCTCTGGAAGCTACAGGTGCCTAGTAAAATTAAAATTTTCTTATGGAAAGCATTACATGGTATTGTTCCGGGTTTTGCAATTCTTGCAGATCGTCATATTAAAACCAGCCCCCAGTGTCCGATTTGCAATAGGGGACCGGAGGACATTAGACACCTAATGTTTACTTGCAGAAGGGCGAGAGAAGTTTGGAGATCATTAGGCATTTTGGAAAATATTGAGTCAGCTCTCATTGATAGATCAGGTTCGGTTGTCTTGGAAGAAATTCTCCAGAATAACTGTGTGAATACTCCTGTTCTTGGAAAAATTAAATTCAAAGAAACAATTGCGGTAGGTGCCTGGTACATCTGGTGGCAGAGAAGAGAAGCAGTGAAGGGAGAACAGATAGCAACTCCAGCACGTACAACTTTTTCTATTATGGCGTTAGCATCAAACTTCATTAGCGCGGAGGCTGGAAGAGATCCACATGAAACGCTATGGACAAAACCCCCGGTAAACACTTATAAACTGAATATTGACGCTTCTTTTTCGGTGAATGGAACAGGTGCAGCGGGAGCAGTTCTTAGAAATTGTAAGGGCGACGCGGTTGCAGGTGCTTGTTGGCCCATGGATAACCTTTGGATGCGGTAACAGCTGAAGCCATTGCACTTCAAAAGGGCATGTTACTTATCGAACAATTGGGGTGTGCCCCGGTTATAATTGAAACGGATTTGTTGGAAGTGTGTCAAGCTTTCAATGGAGTCACAGAAGTTTGGAGTCCATTTGCTGCTATTCTTACTGAATGCTTCTTGATATCTCAAAGAATTGGCTCGGTTTCGGTTCAACATTGTCGACGAGAAGCAAATAAGGTGGCGCACAAGTTAGCAAAGTTTGGTTTTGAGTCGAATTCTTATATTTTTTGGGATGATGATCCTCCTAGTTTTATTGTTCAGGATGTTATAAACGATGTAACTCTGTTTGGTTGAGGCGGCAAGTTTCACGACGCGCTCTTTTCCTTACCAGGGTACCAAAAGGGACTGGGAGGTTTTTAATGAGGCGGCCTGCTGACCTAATATAGTGTGGTTTAAAATTCAAAAAAAAAATGCTAGCTCCGTAAGAAAGCTGTTTGCCAACGTAACAAAACGGCCACACACATGGGCCAGCCCATGACCCCCGGTTTTTTTTTCCGGAGCATCATTGTAAAAGCAGTCAGAGAGCTTAACGATAACTAACCTAAGGAAAACACTGATGTAAGAACCTGCTAGCCAATGTAAATTCAAAAAAAAATTCAAAAAAAACCCTGCTAGCCAATGTATGATTCTTTCTCTACACGAAGTATTATTTGCAAACTATTGATTCGACTATTTCAGTAAGAAACTGATGCACTCGCATAATATTATGCCTTATTGCATCGCCTGATTACACAAAAGTAGGATTCTTGATCACATTGCTTGATTACATAATATAAATTTTTGCCTATGATTGACTAGCACAGCCTGATGACACATCGTACGTTAAGGAGAAACATATGTCTGCAAGAATTACCCACACAGCCTCATGTGCCCATAAAATAAAAACAAGCATGGCTTCCAAAAATAAAATTAATCTTCGGTATAATTCATTTTGCAACACTAATTCTGCTAGGGCGCTTTGAAGGCCACCTCGTCATCATCTTGTTGGGGACCTCTGGACATCACACTATAATGTCAAGACATTCAATCTCGTCGGTCACGAACTCAAATGCCTCATCACCGTCATGACATTTCTTCTTGCGGTTTTGTTAAAAAATACGCCAAATGGATATTAAATCTGCAAGCTCCGTCAAAACAGAGATATTAGACAAATAGGATTATTGTTTTAGTAATACGATCCAAATTGTATGTGTTAGTGACTAATGAATCATACGAGAAGGAAAAGAAAAATGGACAACTCATTCATGATGGGAAAAAAATGACAATTCATTCAAACAGGAAACAAATGCATTTAGCACTCAAGTAATGACCCAAATCATTGATGCAAGATCCCAAATATCATGGTTGCAGTTTTAAGAACAACTTTCTACACCAGGAGCCATGTCAATAACACTGAAACTTTGCTCCATCGTAATTCAGGCGTGAAATATATATGGGTAAAATTACATGAAAATCAAAAATTTCGTGGCACTGCAAAAATTGTAGCAAAGTTCCATCGACCAAAAGATTTTAGTAAGAAAAAGTACTCCGAAATTGGACAAAGCATGATGAAATAGGGGATAAACTAAACTGTGTATTGTTGGAATGCTAGAACAGTCATGATTAAGAAGGAACCCTGCTTGACGAGCTACTCGTTGGGTACCACTTGCAAAATACTCCATATACGATCAACTCAACTCAACTCAATTACCTTCTTCAGTTAGACCAACAAAGAATAGGATTCCAGGAGGCAACTGTGCCATAAATTTCAGAATACTGGACACCACTGACACCTCCAACATATGCGAAATTTTTGGTGACAGGAAAATGAAGAAATCAATCACCACAACGCACCTTGACGTCGAAGCCCGCTGCCGTGCTCCGGCTGCAACAGTGCCGAGTCTGCTTCACCTTCACCACGACGCCGATGCCATTCCAGCGCCACCGGCAGCCACCCCATGTTGCGCTGCCCAACACCGAGGCAGCAGGCGGCTCCACACGCCACATGGTCCACAACAGCACTGCCGAGACCATCACCGCTCACCATGTCTCAAGTCACCCAGATCACCGGATGCAGACGCCCGCTGCCGGCCATAATCCTTGATCAATCTAATGTAAAAGCATATGCACGCTGAGATCATAAAACTTTAAACACAGGCATGGTAAATAAAACTTTGATAATACATCATAGAAATTACTTTGCATCACGAAGAGTAACTCGAATAAAGGATCATAAATAATAATGCAAAGAAAGGTAGACGTTTGTTTCAGGTATAGAGAAAGCATGACAAAGTGGTATTCGCTAGTCCTTAAGAGTGGGACAAAACATAAATGCCAGGCTACTTTGAAAGGTCACGAGGAAGACTAGAACAAATAATTTAAGAGAAAATAATATCACATCATGAAGTAATTATTGATGTTTATGGGACAAATGCACATAGAACTCAGAATGGCAAAAATTCTCTCTCAATTGTGCATAAAGTTATAAGATGGAGACTCAACATAAAAGTAAAAGAAAGGCCCTTCGCAGAGGGAAGCAAGGATCACGCATGTGCTAGGGCCTTTTATTTTATTAAACAAAAGTATTAAAATTTTCTTAAAAGAGGTGTATCCTTATGTCAACGAATGGTAAATAGACAATACAATACGTCACAAGACAGCTGGATTCACAGTAGCGGCTCCCATTGTGAAGGACACAACTGGTGTAGAAGGTCATCCCTCTTTCATTTTTGTTTACACAATTATGCTTTGACTGATAAATCAGGGGCAAAAACAGTGAAGAGAATTTGTTTGTATTAATTTGGGGCTGGGCACCCCGCTGCCAGCTCTTCTATCATTTGTATAAGCGGATGAAGCCACTAGTCCAGGGTGTGAAATCCAATCAACAAGTGAGATAAAGATTCTCTATTGACGTCCTCATGAGAAAAAACAAGAACATAAAGCAGGAGTAATTTTGAAGGTTTTAAAGGTAACACATGAGCAATTTACTTGGAATGACAGTTAAATACCACATGTAGGTAGGTATGGTGTACACAATGGGAAAAACTTTGGTTTAAGGGAGTTTGGATGCACGAGTAGAGCTCATACTCAGTACAGGTGGAGGCTAGCAAAAGACTCGGAGCGACAAATCAAGAGAGCATAAGAGACATAATCATGCATAGCGCATAAACAACATTAATTAAAGCATATGCGGTATCACAAGTTCAAAAACTAAATGGTCATGGAGGCTATTCGTGACTGGTTTGTAGTCATAAACATGGTGTGAGCATGCACCAAGTCAACCAAATAAATCATTCGAAAGAGAATACCATAAATTTATGCTTTACTATGACAAGAACAACTCATGAATCTTTCAATGGCATATTAAACACTCTAAACTATTTAAGGCTATTCATGCTACTCAATAAACACAAGGCTTTAAAACTAAAATAACATTTAGCATGGCATGAAAAAGTTCTAGCCACAGTCTATACAAGCTTTTACTAGTACTGTTATAAATTCTACATCAAGCAGCAGTTTGTTTTCCCAACAAGCACCATACAAAATATGTTTTAACAAAAAAATATGTACATGCTACAGAAAGAAAACATGAGAGTTGTAACATCCCAAGTATGAAAACACCCTTAGAATACTTGCTCCTTGTTTAATTTCAGTTTGCATCATTCCATCTTTAGCATTGAATTTGTTCTCACTTGTTTTCCATTTGAATTTCAAATCAAATTTCAAAACATTATGTTTCACACTTGGTCTGTTACAACTTTTTCAAATAAAACATTCAAATCAAACCATTCTATTGTTTCCAATAAACTTGAATTTTCATATAATTAACTTGCTTAATTTTCAATATTTCAATTATTGCAAAAATTCAATCAAATGCATTTAAATTTCAAACAGCAACAAAAATTTAAAATTTTGAAAAACAAAAGTTTGTACAACTGGGCTTTTGCAATAAAGAACCTATAAAAAATTATCACATAAATTTTTGAAATCCCAAAACCCCTTCTTTTCTTCTCTTTTCCTTTTCTGCAAAAAAAAGAAAGAAAAGGAAATAAAAAATAAAAAACGGGCTGGGGGAGGCAGACCAGGCCAGCCAGCTGGGCCAGCCCAGCCCACCTACCACCCCAGCCAGGGCGCGCGCGCAGCAGCCGGCCCGTGGCCCTCGTCTCCCTCCTCCGTACGGTGACGACGCCGCTGACGCCAGCCACCACGCACCCCACCTCCACCTGCTCCCTCTCCTCCCTTTTTCTACCCCCCGAGACCCCAAACCCTAGCCAGGCCTCCCTCTTCCTCGCTGCTGCCGCCATTCCCTTTCTCTCCCCCTCGGATCCCTTCTCTTCCCCTGTTTTTCTCTTTGAATTTTCTGAACTTTTCCGGTGACACCTCCATGGCCGGAGCTTAACGGGGTTGGCGTAGGGGTTGTGGTCGCCGTCGAGGGTCTCACGTCGCGGGAACGGGACCCCCGAATCTTCCTCTTCCTCCTCGCTTCCAGGGCAGGGCCCGAGCGGCCTCGGATCACCACCACCGCGTCGTCGACGTCGCCGGTCACCGCCACCTCACCGAGCCACCCTCCTCTTCCTCTACCCCCCCGGTGAGCACGTCCTCCTCCTCCTTCCCTCTGCATCCGCGGCCAGCATGCACACCACGCGCTCACTGCACGCACACGCAGCAGCACAGCAGCGCTCGCCGCCGGCATCCACCGTCCGCCTCTGTCAGCAAGTTCAGAAACTGAACTTTTTCAGTTTCAGTTAACAGCCCCGAACACCACCTCAAAACCGTGCGCGCATCTGTTCTGTCACGATCGCAACAGCAGCGCAGTGGCACGCGCAGCGCACGCTCACGCCCGAGGGCACGGGTTCGAGCCCCCCGCGCGCAAATCTTTTTAGGGATTTATCCCTCGCGCAGGAGGCCCACCTGTCTGCGGCTCTATGAGCCCATTCAGCTTCCACCACTGCCACGCAAGCGCCACCGTGGCCTAGGGCCCGTTGTCAGCGGCTCAGGCTAGGTCCCTGCGAGGTGGATCCAGATCTGGACCCTTTTCTTTTTAATATCAAGTCCCTGTAATTTACAGATTGGTCCCTGTATTTCAAACTCACATAAATCCCTCATTTTGAAGTCAAATTCAACATGTTAAATATGTTTTCCATACCAAATTAAATTATCTACCTTAATATAAACTTTGTTTTCTGTTTTGAATATTTTAAATTGGTGAAATATTTAAATCCTTGTGTAATCCATTTAAAATTGCAAAATTCATAACTTGGGCATAAAAATTCCAAATTCAACAAACCAAATATGTTTTCCATTCAATTTTTCATGAACTTTGCAAATATCAACTTTGTGTTCTGTTTTAAATAAATTAAATTGCTGAAAACAACTGTTTCTTATTTAATGCATTTAAAATGGTCAAATTAATAACTTGCTCATTTTAAATCCATTTTCAACAAATGAAATATGTATTCCATCTAAAATTTTGTGTCCTTTCCAAATATGAATTTTGTTATCTGTTTTGAACAATTAAAATGGGTGAAAACAATAAATGTTTGTGTAACTATTTTAAGAAGCCAAATTTCATAACTTAATAAATAAAATTCCAAACTTGGTAAACAACATATCAAATTGAAGCTATTGTTGTTTTCTTATTGTTTTCATCATCCATGCATCATTCTAATCAACTTTCACATAATGGTTATTTGTAGATCATTGAATTCAACTTTAATTCATGAGCTTTCCATATGCAACCCAAATTGCATATGGGCCCATTTAAATATGTTTACCATGTCAATTAGCTTATCTCTGATGCATCAATTAAATTGTCATGCATCATCCCATGTTTGTGCATTATGCCATGTTATTGATTGTTTGTCTCTCTGCGTTGTTTGTTTGCTTCTTCTCGAATAGACGATGACGTTGAGACAGACGAGGTTTACGACACTACTTCAGAGGAGTTAGCCCAGTACCAGGCTACTGAGTTTGCAGGAAAGTATTCACTCACATGAACCATTGTGTCCCTTCCACACTGGATACCGATACTTTCCGTTGTCTAATCTGCTAGCCTTATGATTCGTTGCTTGTGTTCCGAGCCTATCACATGTTATCCTGTAACCTTGATATAGCCTCACCTCCACACCTACAACCCTGTTGCCTGTTGCCTGTGTCTTACTAGCATGCTTAGGGTTGTTTGTGCTCGAGTCTGATGTCCGTTATTTCTTTTACCATATTTATTATGTTCTGGGGGCTCGATACTTAAACAACAACCTGTTAATGTTTGAGGTAATAATTTGATGATAAGGCACCGGCAGGAGGCCGGGTATGGTTTTGAGGCCTGCTAGTGTCGAACTCAGGAAAAGTTCTTGTCCTCTAGATCCATGATGAGCGCGCTAACCGCATGTGGGAAGCGTGTATGGGCGCCCCCCTCAACTTTGATTCGATTCGCATCTCGTCCAAATCGCCTCATTTAGTTCGGGTTTTCCATTTGCCGCATGCATATGCAGGTGCGAACCCTTGGCGCCAGGGTGGTAACTTTTGTAGTCGGCATTTAGGGAGACACGTTCTTAGAGTGCTATGAGGGTCCCCTTTTCTTCGTGGGGCTTGATTAGCCGTGCGCTCAATTGCACGGGGTTCTTTGAGCTTGATGCGAAGAAGAGTTGGGTTGTGTTGAGTGTCCTGCTTGGTGGGTTTGATCCCCGCCTCGCGGGTTATTCTTACGTGTACGGCCAAATTGGTGCATCCCTGCAGGGTTAAATCTTCTCGAGAAGCCGTGTTGTCCGCTGTTATGGATGACGTGGTGATAGGGCTAGCTAACAAGGATTAGACAACTTACACCTAATTAATACTAATTTGACTAGGAATAGGCTTATTGACACAATAACCTAAACCTTCATTAATCCAACTGTGTGGGTTATCCTCTGATTGCTTCTTTGGATAAGGGGCGAGATCCAGGATGGGTTTGTTTGAGGTTAGTGGTAGTTGGTTCCGATGCGCTATCTTATCCCTTTCTTTTAGCCGGTTGTTGTAGCGTGTCTCTGTAGTTGGTTAGGGCAGCCCGCTGCCGCACCTTTGTATCACCTATCTTCCGTTGAACCCAAATCATCTGTACTTGGTGTTGTCGGGTACACTTTGGTATCTTGTGCGTATTGCTTGCCAGTACTCGTCTGTACTGACCCCTTTGGGGCTGCGTGTTCTGCAGACTACGTTTCCGAGGATCCCCATGGTGGCTACTACGTGGAGTATGACGAGGCTACTGACGAGTAGATAGCGGACCCGGGCAGGATCCGAGACTTCGTGGATGGGCTCCGTTCTTTCGTTTCCGGCCTCTTAGGCCTATTTGGATCTTGTCTGTACTCAGACACTTTGGATGCTTCCGCTGTGATGTAATGATGACTTGTTGGGACATGTGTCCTCTACATGACTGTATTTGCTATCTCTGCTCTAGTGAGAGCTTTTGCCACTTATTTCTATTTCTTTGTGTCTTAGAGAATTGTTGTGATATCACTTGTTCAAACGCCGTTGACGTACCATGTGTGTATGTTATGAAGTACGTCAATGGAAGTATTCGGATTTCTATTGGATGGTTTCACAGACGATGAATAGTAGAGGATGGTTGTCACACGTTTACGTGTTGGCCTACTCATATTGAGATGCGGGAGCAGGTAGGCCCCGTAAGCCATTTATCTACTGTTTAGCGGGCTGTGAGTATCCTATAGAAGTCCGGGTGCGACAAGAGTACTCACATAACACTACTAAAACTAACAACTCTGAATAAGAGATGCATGAAAACAAAGGCTAAACGCAGTACAACAAAAAGTGAACACTCACCGAACAATAAGAATGAAAACTAGAGTGTTCTAAGCAATGAAAACGGAGCGTGTCTCTCTCCCACATAATTATGATAGGTTCCAACTATTTATTACAGAAAATAAAACCAAACAAACTGAAAGCAAAAATTAAAAGACGCTCCAAGTAAAGCACATAAGATGTGACCGAATACAAATATAGTTTCACTAGAAGTGACCTGATAATTTGTCGATGAAGAAGGGGATGCCTTGGGCATCCCCAAGCTTAGACGCTTGAGTGTTATTGGAATTTGCTGGGATGTACCTCCGGGGCATCCCCAAGCTTAGGCTTTTCACTCTTCTTGATCACATCATATCATCCTCTTTTCTTGACCCTTGAAAACTTCCTTCACACCAAAATTCTCACAATCTTCATTAGCAACGTTAGTGCAATCGAAATAATAAATTCACATGGTTCAGTTTCAACACAAGACAAGAACTAAAAAACACATTATATACTGTCACAACTTCTTTTAAAACTCTTTTTCTCAAAAGAACACCAAAAGAAAGAGATTAACATGCAAATGCAATAATTGGCAGAAATCTGTCAAAACAGAACAACAGGTAAAGATCGATTTTTTTCGAAAATCTCATGTTGCTCAAATAAAAAAGTGGTCAACTAAGAAAAGTTGCGTATATAGCCCAGGGTTAAGAACAAAAACGCTCAGGTCATTTTGAATTTTCTGTGATTTTATACGTAATTAACAGTGGACAGCAGAAATCTGTTTCCTGCGCATAAATTCGAAATATAGTGTCAACTTTCCACTAGAGGCTTTACTTGGCTCAACAAAACACAAAAGAAAAGATACAGAGGGGTTGCTAAGGAAATAGAAAACACCCAGGTGCAAAGCACACCAAAGAAAACAAAGGAAAACAGAGAAATAAAACGGGTTGTCTCCCGGTAGAGCTTTTCTTTAACGCCTTTTAGCTAGGCATCATAATTTGAGAAGATGCTCACATCAGAAGTATGAATTGAAGCATAAGAGAGCATCAAGAACAAAATGTAAAACACATTTAAGTCTAACCCACTTCCTAAGAAAAATAATCTTGTAGAAAAACAAGTCAACAAAGCACAAAGCAACAAGCATAGGAAAGCAAAACAAGTGCAACTTCAAAAATTTCAACATAAAGAGTGGAAACTTAATATTGTTGAGATGCATAAAACCATGTTTAACTTTCAGTAACATCATGAATGAAATTAACAATATAACTATCACACAAAACATCTTTATCATGAGCCACATGCACAAAAGAATTATTACTCTCCACATAAGCATAGTCATTCTAATTAATAGTAGTGGGAGCAAATTCAACAAAATAGCTATCATTGTTATTTCATCACCATAATCATTTAATATAGGAGGCATAGTATCATCAAAATAAATTTTCTCCTCAATAGTAGGTGGACTGAAAATATCATATTCATCATTGTAATCATCATATATAGGAAGAATAGCATCATCATAAGCAATAGAATAGTTATCCTCCAAAGTGTGTTCATTTGTAAACATATCATCATTTTTACTATGAGGAGATGTATGAAGAATATAATCATCAGTAGCAAAAGGATTTTCAAACACATCATCCATAAGTTTAGGGCTTTCTATATCATCATTTTCAATATCAAAAGTAGTGTCCTCTTCCCAATCATGATCACTACTATATGTAACAGGCATAGGCTCATAATCAAATAAAAATTTCTCCTTTGTGCTTGGGGAACTAAAAAGACCATTTTCATATAAACTAGCTTCCCCAAGCTTACACTTCTCCATAGCATTAGAAATAATAGTGTTCAAAGCATTCATACTAATAACATTGCTATTAGCATGCAAATAAAGCTCCATAGGTTTTTTAATTTTCTCTTCAAACACTCGATGTCCTAACTCAAGATAAAGATTATAAAGTTCTCTCATATTTTTGTTGTTTTCCATTAAGCCTAACTAGTGAAAATAAAAACAAGAAATAAAAAGATATAATTGTAGGATCTAAAGGAAATAACTTCGAGCACTCACACCCGAGGATGTGAGTACCTTTTACCTTACCTCCCCGGCAACGGCACCAGAAAATATCTTGATGTCTACGCACGCTTCTATTCTTGTAGACAGTGTTGGGCCTCCAAGTGCAGAGGTTTGTAGAACAACAGCAAGTTTCCCTTAAGTGGATCACCCAATGTTTATCGAACTCAGGGAGGTAGAGGTCAAAGATATCCCTCTCAAGCAACCCTGCAATCAATATACAAGAAGTCTCTTGTGTCCCCAACACACCCAATATACTTTTCAGGTATATAGGTGCACTAGTTCGGCAAAGAGAGAGTAAAATGCAAGTGATATGGCTGATAATAAGTGATAATAGCAATCTGAAATAAATATGGCAGCAAGCAAACATGTAGCAGAACATGCAGAAAACGGTGTTTCAATGCTTGGAAATAAGACCTAGGGATCCTACTTTCACTAGAGGACACTCTCAATAGTGATCACATAATTGAATGCATAAATATCATCTCTTCACTATGCTACTCCGAACCACTCTCCGGTCGAATAATGAACACTAATCATTGCGTAGGGCTTTAACAACATTCCTCAAGTCTATATTCCTCTCTAGGGCACCCCAATGTCACTACGAGCGCCATAAATTAGTACTAAACAAACGCCACAATTTCATAGGTTCATCTTCCAACACAAGATATAAATATTATGCTAAACCACACGGTGCACACACTGTCACCTTTACCCCGTGATCAAAGTGTTTACGGAGATAACAAAACCACTTGAGTAGCATAACAGATGAAGATCAATCTACATATTCAACTAGATTACAAACCTCATGATCACATAAAGATCACACCACGGGAGAGAGAGATGAACCACATAGCTACCGGTAGAGCCATCAGCCTCGGGGGAGAACTACTCCCTCCTCATCATAGGAGACAACAATGGCGATGGAGATGGCGATGGATTCCATGGAGATGGCTTCCGGGGGGCACTTCCCCGTCCCGACAGGGTGCCAAAACAGAGATCTGTCCCCCGAAACTTGGCGGCGGCGGAGCTACGGATGTATTTTGCGGAAAAGGTCGATTCCTCTAGGGTTTATGCATCGGGGAGTATATATGGGCGGAAGGGAGATGCGAGAAGGTGGCCTGGGGCCCCACACCACCAGGTGGCGCAGCCAGGGGGGACCCGCGCCACCCCATGGTGTGGCCACCCTGTGGCCCCCCTCCGGGGCTCTTCGGGACTTCTGGAAGCTTCCGTGACTTTTAGGACTTCTGGCTTTAGAATTTTCCAATTCCGAGAATAATTCTGGAACAACTTTCTGAAACTAAAAACAGCAGAAAACAGGGAACTGGCTCTGTGGCATCTTGTTAATAGGTTAGTACCGGAAAACGTGTAAAAATGACATAAAGTGTAAGGAAAACATGTGGGAAACAACATGAAAACAACATAGAACATCAGAAATTAGGGATACGTTTATGACGTATCAGACACTAGTACCAATATAATAAGTAAAGTATCTAAGAGCGGGAAGTTGAATGTTCCTTATCTTCTCGCGCTGGGATGAGCGACCGTCATCGTTGGTGACTTCTCGATAAATCCCCTGGAGGTCTACGGGTTTGTCTTGAATCCTGCTTGATGTCCCGTTGGTGTTGATACCAATAAAAGCACAAAAATCTCCCAAGGACAAAGAAAAAGGACTACCATATAGCTTGAAGGCAACATATGGACCATAATGCGTGTTTTGAAATTTAAAACTTTTGACAAAAGTTTTTGTAAGTGCGGCAAACTGAGTGCTTTCATCTTCCATAAAGTTGGTTAGACCAACTCTTTCAATAAGCATAAGAAAACCACCTAAAAGACCTGCACTTCTTAAAAATGTACGGCAAGGAAAACTAGATGGGTGAACGATACCATCATATTCCCCATCGTCAATAGTTGACACCATAACATCCTCATTATATGATGGCCTCACTGAAGTGGATGAGCGTGAGGGCCTTGTCCTTCTAGGAGCATCACTTCTAAATATCTCTCCATAATTAAAATTATCCATCTCTGAAATTTTTCAACAATCATCACAAAAATTAATTTCAAGCAACTATAAGGTGGAGACTACCATAGGGACTTATATGAGAGCTAAACATACATAAAAAATAAACTATTTCTACTCAAATCAAGCATGCAAAGTCACATAAGCTATCACCTACAGTACCAAAATACTCAAGAAATACTTCACTAAATAAAATTCTACTTGGATCATCGGAGGAGTCACATACCGGAGATCAAACACACCAAATATCAGCACAAATGATGGGTTGAAGAAGGAGATCGAAAATCCAGAGGCAAGAACAGCAAGAACATGGGTTCCAGGAAGTGTTTTCAGTTTGTGAGGTGAGAGAGAAGACTTTGACAGGGGAGAGAGTTAGTGGAGGGCTAGGGGCCCCACACCATGTGCTGGCGCCACCAGGGGCTGGCCGCGCCACCCTAGGGTGTGCCTGACTGGTGGGTCCCCCTAGTGTCTCCCAGGTGGCTTTGTGCCTCATTTTAACGTAAAAATTTATTATAATTTTTCTGGAATTTTTCGAGAAACTTTATTTTTCAGACTTTTTTAGAATTTTAATAAATAATAATATTTCTGGCAAACAAAAGTGAAAAGGTGGAAAAAAACCAAAACCAGCACTACAGAGGTTCTATGATACTCTAATGGAAGAATATCCAAAGAAAACAAAGGTGGTAGTGGTGAAAACAAAAGTATGGATGGTGAAAACATGCATATCCTCAGAAATCAGAGTGAAAATATGAGGAAAACATGCATCAGGATTGTGGAAAACATAAGTGTACTCAAGTAACAATGTGATGACAGAAGTAAACATGGTGGAAACATAATGGGGAAGGTGAAAATATAGTGAAAACAATGTCCTCTTCATTCAAAATCATTTTGTTAACAAGGGTGATCAAGTCTTGTTACCAGAATAATTTTCATATGAAGAAAAACTTTGCTAATCACTAAAATAATTATGTTACCTAAACCTTGATAGGCATAGTCCCAATCATAATAATTTCATATTCCTTTGGTGGTACTGGAATGGGACAATAAAATTCTCCAATCTTGATGGTCTCAATATTTTCAATTGAATTTAGACCATATTTCTTATCAATCTTCTTGGGAAAATAAACAGTGTGTTCTTTATCATTAACATTAAAAGTAACTTTTCCTTGATTGCAATCAATAACAGCCCCTGCAGTATTAAGAAAAGGTCTTCCAAGAATAAGACATATTATCATCTTCAGGCATTTTCAACACAACAAAGTCAGTTAATATCAGACAATTATTAGCAACTTGAACAGGAACATCCTCACATATACCCACAGGAATAGCAGTAGATTTATCAGCCATTTGCAACGATATATCGGTTGGTATTACTTTTTCTAGGTGGAGTCTTTTATAGAGAGTAAAAGGCATGACACTAACTCCAGCTCCCAGATCACACAAAGCAGTTCTAACATAATTATTTTTAATAAAACAGGGAATAGTTGGTATACCAGGATCTCCAAGTTTCTTAGGAACCTTGCCATTAAAATAGTAATTACCAAGCATAGTGGAAATTTCCTCATTAGGAATCTTCCTTTTGTTAGAAACAATATCTTTCATATATTTTGCATAAGGAGGCAATTTAATAGCATCAGTTAAAAGAATTTTCAAGAACAAAAGTTTCATCCATTCACAAAACTTTTAATAGTGTTCTTCTTCTTTTGACTTATGTTTCTTATTAGGATAAGGCATTGGTTTTTGTACCCAAGGTTCTCTTTCATTACCATGTTTATTAGCAATAAAATCTTCCTTAGTATACTTTGTATTTTTAGTTTGCTTTTCAGGTTCCTTTTCAATTTCTTCTTTATCAGAAACATCATTCTTTTCATTACCACTTTTAGTTTCAGCATCAGAGATAGATACACTATTAGGATCTTTAGCAAGTTCAGAGGATTCTACAACAGTTTTATGTTTCTTCTTCTTTTTCTTCTTAGTATGAATAACATCATTATTAGTTTGCTGAGAATCTTGTTCAATTCTTTTAGGATGTCCCCCAGGATATAAAGGATCTTGTGTAGAAATACCACTTCTAGCTCGTATTTCATAAGCAGGTTTTTCTTTAGAAGCATTAACTAGCAAATCCTTTTGCACTTTAGCAAGTTGATCAATTTGAGTCTGAACCATTTGAAAATGTTTAACAAGCATTATAACATCATTAGAGGTTCTCTCTATAATACCATGCAAATCATTAATAGCTTTAGAGCTTTCAATTAGTTGATTTTGCACTCTCATATTAAAATTATCTTGCTTAATAACATAATTATCAAATTCATCTAAGCATTGATTAGGAGGTTTTCTATAGGGAATATCTCTACTATCAAAATATTGGAGAGAGTGTACCTCAATAGGTGATGAGTGAGGGATTGGCTTACATAATTCTTCTATAGGTGGAAGATTCTTCACATCTTCAGATTTAATACCCCTCTCTTCAAGAGATTTCTTGGCTTCTCTCATCACTTCATGATTTAATTCAATCATTCCCCTCTTCTTGGGTGTTGGTGTTGGCGTTGATACTGGAGTAGGGGTCGGCTCAGGCTCAACCATAGTCCAATCATCATGATTTTGGCTTATTTTAGCCATTAATTCCTCAACTTCTTCTGGAGTTCTTTGCCTAAAAACACAGCCAGCACAATTATCTAGGTATGTCCTAGATTCAATAGTTAGTCCATTATAGAATATATCAAGAAGTTTATTATCTTCTAGCTTATGCCCAGGTGTAGCCCTTACTAAATAACAGAACCTTGCCCAAGATACAAGCAATTTCTCTTCTTCCAATTGCTTGAAATTAAATATATTTTGTAAAGCAGCATGTTGAGCACTAGCACAAAGCATTAACCAAACTAATAGGACTATCAATAGATCCAGGAGACAAATTATTGAACCAAGTTTTAGCTTCATCTTTTAATGAGAAAGGGAATATTTTAGCAACAAAGTAGCTACGTTTCTTGAGATCATCAGAGAATAAGCTACTCAAAGAGGAGAGCTCATTCATATGTTTCATAACACTTTCATTTTCAGTTCCACAAAAAGGTTCTTTCTCAATAATAGATATATAAGATAAATCAAGAGAGAAATCATAATCCTTATCCCTAATATTAATAGGAGAAGTGGCAAATTTAGCATCAGGAGATAATTTATATTTAACAGCACGACTTTCAATAAGACGTATAACAGCATCATTATCCTTCATAGATTGTATTTTCTCAATAAGATCATCACTAAGTTCAATATAGGAATCATCAAAATCATCACTACGATTTTCTCTAAACTAAAGTGAAAAAGCAGGAGTAACAGTATTTTTATCAGGAGTTTCGGTGTTTGCAATTTTTTTTAGCTTTAGCAATAGTAGATCTAAGAAAGGACCAAGAGAACCACTCTCATCAAGCACAGTAGAAGCATCATCAAAAGTATCAGAAGTATTTTCAGATTCAGCAGAAGTAGCATGTGTAGCATGTGTATGTGGTGGTGTAAGCAGCTTACTCATAACAGACGGTGAATCAAGAGCAACAGAGGTGTTCAGAGTTGTACCTCTTCTTGTAGTGGATGGTAATATAGGAACTCTTCCATCAGGAGACTTACCCATGATGAATGATTGGCAGTAGATAATAGTACTCTCCGGTGAGCCAAATAAAGATATGCTCCCCGGCAACGGCGCCAGAAAATAGTCTTGATGACCCACAAGTATAGGGAATCGCAACAGTCTTCGAGGGAAGTAAAACCCAAATTTATTGATTCGACATAAGAGGAGCCAAAGAATATTTGTGAGCCTTAACAAGTGAGTTGTCAATTCACCACGACGACTGCAGTGCACCATAGGTAACCTGGGTCTTTTATTATTTCTTTTCTATGTCATTTATTTACTTATTCCTATATTATTATTAATATTTTATATTTTTTTCATGCTCTTTAAAATGTAGGTCAATTACTTACAACATTTGGTCATTTTTTCAGGCACCCAACAATAACAAGATTTTATTTATTGTATATCTCATTTAAGTTTATAATAAGTTTTATGTCATGCTATAATTGTATTAATAGGAGACGTTAATACATGTGTGATATATAAACAACCAAAGTCCCTAGTTATCCTCTACATGGACTAAAACATTGGCAATTGTTGATCGAAAATTTCACGATCATGTCACAATTACGTCAATTGACAATGAAGTAATTTTATTGATAAAATAAAATAATGGATAACCCCATTATAATTATTGCAACGTGATCGTGTCACAATGCTCACCGTTGTAATATTATTAAGATATAGTATTCTAATCCTTAGACTGTGAGATCATATTTTAATCGATGTCCGAAGGGGTATTTTGATTACATCAAGCTCACATTGTGAAAGAGTGATTAAGGTGTGAATTGGATATTCCAAGATATAGGTTGAGGCGTATGATCCAGATCGGGATTTGTTGATCCACGTGACGGAGAGATACTCTGGGCCCACTCAGTGAAATTATATCTATATAGTTGCTGCATATGACTAGGTCATGGGGATGTAATTATCACAGTAACGATTAAAGCAATTCTTGTCGGTAACGAGATTGAACCTGACATGGAGATTTCAACGATGACATATCGAACAAGATATATCTGAGTAAAAAATGGAATCATACGCTATGATCATGGTTCAAAGACGGTTTAAATTTTGGAATGCACATGGGTCATTATGGGCATCCAGGCCCCGCTATTGATCATTGATCGGAGAGAGTACTCGATATTGGCGGCGGTGGCGGATCGGGGGTGGAGAGGGATACAACTTGGTGGCGGCCCAGAGGTGGAGAGGGATACAACGTGGCGGCGGTGGCGGGACGGGGGTATGGAGGGAGATGACCCGACGACCCGCACTCTGCCACGTCACTAGCGGCGACTAACAAGTGGCGTGTCGGTCATCTTCACGTTTGTACCAAAATTTTGACTCGGGTGCTCGTTAAGAGGGAACAATAGTGTCGTGGGATTTTACTGCCACGCCAATGACATCCTACTTACCACGACGTCACTACTATTTCCCGTCACAGCTTACCCGCGACGTGACCTAGAATGACCCTTCACTGATGTGCTTTCCTATAAGACTTCTACTACTAATGTAAATAGAAAACTCTACATATAAACCAATTTTCGATAACCTAAACTTTAGAGTCCGACAAGCGGCGTATCTGCAAGGGAAAAATAATATAGACTATAAGGACCAAAATCACACTACAATTAGGAAGTATCGCGTGACAAAAAAAATTTAAATCTATACGTGGAACAAGATTATAGAGTCCGAGGAAAAAGTCGGGTTACATAGGAAAAAAATATAGACTACAAGGAACGAAATCACACTAGAATTAGGTAAAAATATGACGCAAAGAAGAAAACTTGAGTATATACACAAATTGAAACTGTAATGTTCGAGTAGCCAGTTGCCCTTTCACAAAAAGAACTTAGAGGAGAAAGGAATAAAATTGCACTACGGTTAGGACAAAAATTATAATGCCAAGGAACAATTGAGTTTAAAGGAAACAAAAATAGAAAATAAGGAAAAATATATTGAGATGGCACGTCATTAATGTAAAGGGAAGAAATGGTAAGTGGAATAAAAATTTCGACATCCATACATCGAATATCATAACGATGAAAAAAAGGAATATTATTTTTTTGGATCATAAGGAACATGCAAAAACATCCTGCGCAAAAACCATCGCCTGTCCCTCTCCTTCGGCACCACCGAAGCAACCACCAAGAGAGAGTAGACAGATCACCTCTTCACTTGAGCTCGACGCGGCTCCATCGCTGATCTGCAGCTTTACGGACCTCCAAAGTAGTTTGCCAAGAGCAAAACTATTGTCGTTGAACGAATCAGACCGGGGCAACGTGTCCCCGGACACGCCATCGAACTCCAGACCTGGCATCCCCGCATGACTACAGCGTCGGAGAAGGCTACCAGAACTGTCAGCCTCCAACCACAAATCCAGCACAAGATGCACCATCTTCCAGCTATTAACTGCGCAAGTAACCGTCTGCGCGTACTCCCGGACGACCAATCCTCCCTGCTCCACCATGACGTCGGAGACAACACCGCAGCAACGGGGACAGAGCAGAAGGAGAGACACACCTGATGGGATCGCCGCCACCGCCTCGCCGACCCCATCCATGAACTCTAAAGCCACCGATCTGAGGGATCGGCAAACACACGATGCCATCAACTTTGAGACGTCGCCATGAGGGACGATGCCGGTGTGGGAGTAGAGTTGGGGCAGATTTATTCGTCGCGACGCTGCTCCCACCACCCCAACGGCGCCCCACGATCTACAGAACCAAAACCTAACTACAGAGCGGAGGAACGAGGTCCCCCCTCCCTCCTGCCGCCGGAGCAGCAGTCGGAGGGAGAGGGGACCAGCGCGCTGGCCGGTGAAGATCGGTGGTAGGTGGTGGTGCCCCTAGTCGCCGCTCCTGGCGGCTAGGTCACGGAAAAAGACGTCCACTAAAATCGAGTCCACTACTGTGGCTTTCCAGTACTGTAATGTCGGTGTTTACGTGTCTTGTAACCGGATTTTTATCTTATGAATGAGATCGTATTACCTTGCAAAAAAAAAGGAACATGCAAAAACACATGAGGAACAAATCTCGAATGCCGTTGGAACAAAAAAATGTACAGTGATTGAAAAAAACGTTATTATTGGTGGAATCAAATTTTTATCACGCGGAGAAATTAAAATACATGATAAACAAATTAGAATTAACGGAGAACACAGAAATTTAGGCAAAATAAGAAAAAAAAAGGAAGACAACGAAGAGAAAAATAAAGAGCTATAGACAGAAAACAACAAGAAGAAATGAAAATAAAAGAAAGAAAACAGGAACCAACCATGTTCCAGAAAAAACAAATCGCGCGGTTTGCTCAGCGATGGGATCGATCGATGGAAATCTGGGCGGTCTTTTTCTTGTTTGGTCGAGCGTTTGGGCCCTTGGGCCTTGGCCCCCTCCATCTCAGCCTACAGCCTCCAGGGAGAGAGAGATTGCAGATCGAGGGTGCCCCTTTCGCCCCACCGCCAGCCGTGTACGCAGCTGCCGCCGACTCGCCGCCTCCCTCCTCGCGCCGCCGCCGACTCGCCGCCTCCCTCCTTGTTTGCAGCCGCAGTCCGCAATCGAGCGGCAGCTGCAGTCCGAATTTTGACCCCCTTTCGGTTTGGATTACACAAGGAGCTCGAATCCTTCTCCGTTTCAATCCCCGAGTTGCTACATATTCTGCCCCGCAGATTCCTGGCAGTCATCAGATTTCGAAGGAGAACCCCAACTCCTGATCCATTCCAGGGCCTCGACAGACCCGGTAGCCATGGAGGTGAGCTCCTCTTATCATTTTTTTTTTGACAAATTGTATATCTTAGACTATCAAAGTTGCCCCTTCGAGACTATCAGTATAGCATTTCGAGAATAAGTAATCAACCCTAATTTCTTTGTTCCCATGCCAAATGCAGAAAGGCGGTGGTGATGATCGACTCAGCAACTTGCCCAATGACATTCTGGTCAACATTCTTGACCGGCTCAATGTTGGCCAAGCTGTGAGGACGAGCATCCTCTCCAGACGGTGGGGCCAGCTTCTTGCTGATCTCCCACGACTTACGATAAGTGCTCGGGACTTCATCCGCCCAAGATCTAGATTGTCTGATGGCGAATTCCGTCGGATCAATGCAGCTGTGGTTGAAGCAACAAAGAGCATGCTGGCATGCAGGGATGGATGCACCATCCGCCTCTTAAACACCGAGTTCTTTTTGAGAGATGATGCCCCAGTATCCATTGGGCGGATTGTTGGCGATGCCATGGCGACTCACAAGATTGAGGAAGCCGCGTTCACGGTTTGGACAGTGAAGGCACGCCTGCAGTGCACTGTTGATGATATGGTGAACTTCGGGGCACAGATTGTGTCATTTTTTAATGTGTGCCCAAATGCGTTTGCTGGTCTGACACGCCTCTACCTGGAGAATTGTAGTTTTGCTGAACCTGACTTCGTCTCTAACTTGCTCAGCACTTGCAAGCAACTAAAATATTTGTGTTTTATTAATTGTGACACTAAGGGTTTTATAGAACTCCTAGTTGAGCACGCAGAACTCATTGAGCTCAATTTTGTTACTTGTGGTTTTGACAAAGTCCAGCTCAAGTGGCTCCCAAAACTCACCCGAACAACCTTCGACACTTGGGGTAGTTTCGAAGAACTACCACTGTCATTTGGTCATGTCCCGTTGCTCCAGCTTTTGACCCTTAAAAATACTGCTCTTTCTTGGCACAAAATGGTCTATTTAAGTACGTTGCTTTGTGAGACCGCTGTACAAGACCTGCGGTTGGGCTTCACAAGTGAAAAGGTAAGTTGGGATGAATTCTTTGGTCTTGCTTCACTTGTTCTCTACTCATCCTATCATGTGTTTATTATTGTAGATTTGGGTTACACCAGAGTGCCTGACAAGAAAGCTGGCATGTGCGTTCCGCCGACTAAGGACTGTATCTCTTTATAACATTCCTCAAGGGTATGATCTTACGTGGACAATGTTTATTCTGGAAGCTGCGCCGTCACTAGAGGAGTTTTATATGCTAGTATGTTCTCATCTAATGCTCTATTTTTATTTTTTAAGTGGTTGCTCCACAACATGATGGTCTTTCTACGCACCTAAAGCTTTCTATTCTTGTTTGTTTAAGCGGCTACTCTGTTATTCTCTTGCATGGGTACATGCACATGTGCTTCACTTGGACAAACATTAGTCTGTGGCAGAATTAACCTGTTTCATTTACTTATTTCCTTTTGGTGGAATGCAGGTAATGGATCATCCGTGTGAAATGCAAATGGATGAAGACAGGAGGAGGGAACTGTCGTATAGCGAGACGAAGGGCATAGAGTGGGAATCGACTACATCGAATTTCAAGCACTACCGTCTTACGAAGCTCATTATCTTCTGCTTCGAGTCTAAACTGTACATGTTGCGCCATGTCAATCGTGTCATGAAAGCAGCAGTGAACCTACAGGACGTGTACCTGTATAAAAGATTGACATGTAGTAGGTGCGCTCACGTGATGAAGCCCACAAGGTTTCCACAGTCAGAGAAGCAGAGGTGCTCAAATAAGGAGTTTATGACCAAGGACATCGAGTCACCTGCTAGAATTCACTTCCTGAACCCTGATGAAATGAGCTCTGATCATGACGTGCCGATACCTAGATACTTTGTGTTCCAACAAAGATAGCTGAAAAGCTTTTCAGCAAGGTTTTTTTAGTGCCAGTCAGTTCGAGTACTTGGTTTTTAGATAAAACTGTGCAGTCTGGCATAATGCCTGTACCCTTCGACTTGTGGCTGCAACAAAAAAACATTGTGTAACCAAAACGACTGGAAAGTGATTCCGGCACTCTTGCCAATAATTCCATGAATTACTTAATCTTGTTGTACTCTTTAAGTAAAATTGTAGACCAAACTTGGTAGTCTTAATTGGATTTTGATGGAATGGTCTATGTTCTGTATCTGTGTCGTTGTGCATTGGTTGATATGGTTCTTTAAGAACATATTTGGATCTAGAAGCTGGACTGTAAATATTGTCAGCAAATGCCACTTATTTTGATTTACGGCGGCATTGGTAGTAACGCGGGAACCAATTGCTGACCAAACCGTGATGATGCAATAAGAAGCTGGAACAAGATCATTGAGATGCAATAAGAACCTGAACATTCCTCAGTCAAGGCTCCCTCAAACTCAAACAGAACCATTTAGCTGTAAAAGACAACACGGTAGGCTGGCACCAATCCATTTGAAAGCTTTAACGCCAAAATATAGTGTCAAAAAGGAGACTAACCTCTGAAATTACTGAATCCCACTACCAAAGCCAGATGGATCTGTCCAAACAACCATAAAGGATCCGCAATGTGAGTCATAAGAATGACCATCTTAAAATAAGCCCTCCAACCGCCTTCTCACAGATTTGAGCTTTGAGACCGTCCGATCGAATTCCCGGACGGAGACCCGCCGGATCTTCTACGCGGGCACGGACAGTAATTTTTGCCAACGGTCTGTGCATATTTTTTTTCCGCTCGTCCTGACTCACTAACGCTGGATTCAGACCCGCTCGGGTCGCACTAGCCCTGTTTCTCGTGTCTCTTGCCGACCCTGGCCCTACTTCATTTCGTTCCACGTATCGGTCACCCTGTTCGATTCGACATCGGTACCCATCGTTGTTTTTCAGGCCGCGACAGATTATCCTCGGAGGGGGCACGACTGGGTATTCGTTTGTGTCCCCACCATCTCGGGCCTCGATGTGTTTCCTAGGAGACTGGCCTCTAGCTCTGTTGTCCTGGCCCGCGGATAATATATATCATGAGGGGGGAGGGGGTATGACGGGGTGTTCGCCTCGCTCGGGTACCGGTGTCTCGAACCATGGTTTGCCAGTCTTGTCGTCGTCTCTCCATTAACCGACAGGCTCTACAGTGTGGGGAGGTGTATGCATACACGCAATCGTGCGGATGGTTAGGCCAGTCACCATTTTCTTCTGTTTGTTCTCCCTCGCCGGTCTTGCTTCCTTGGCTTGTTCGGTTTGTTGTTTTATTATGAAATTTTCTAAATTATTTTCGTCAAAATGGGGTGAAAAGCCCAAATATTTCCGAAGGCTATGGTGTTGCATGGACACGTCGCTCTCATATTTTGTTAACATGATTCCTTAGGGCATATCTCCAACAATCACCCACTTTCACTAGAGTCAATTATACTCTAATTAGTATGATGTCATAACACATATGTAAGTCCGGTGTTACACACACTTCGCATGTGGTTCTCTACACCATTGTATTTCACCTTTCTATCCAATCAAGTTGTGATACACTTGCATTAGATATATAAGAAATTGGAATTTTGTGAATCTGGTTCCTTAGTAGTATTAATAATTCAAAAGTCTCTGAATTGAATTATCATACCATCTTTTGAAACCTCACTAAGTCTAACGACTTTTATCCAATAACTTGCAATTCACAACTTCACAATTGTGTTTCAACTATCCTTAGAAATTGTGTAGAGTCCACTCATAATACACTAATGTTGATAATTATACAACATATAGTATTACCAATTGAAGAATAATAATCTGAATTAAAATCAATAAATATCTGGTTCCATAATTCCACCACACTTACATATGTGAGTAAACATCTCACAATATATTTGAAGCTTTACAAAATCCTATTGAGTCGTTTTACACTTTGTGATACCACCATAAATAATAATGTGAGAAATATCTCACCATAATATTCAAGGTTTAATTACAAACAATTAACTGCCTTTATGAGAAAACTTTGTACTTAAGTTTTTCTCCTTGATATCGGTTGGCTAAATAATTTAGTACAACGTAAAATTACCGGTTCTTATGTGCCTATTCATGACAACGAGATTGTTCAAATAAAAAAAAATTGTGAATTGAACTCAAGCGTTTCTCACCAATAACTACAAAGTTCATGCTTATTGCATAATATCTTATCATGCTTACTTTTAAAAGAAACTTCCTTGTCTCGTGGATTTTTTGTTTCAGAATCGCACTTAGCACACTACTCATAGTCATGTTTATTAAACTTGTTAATCTATCTCATAGATTAACAAGTTTAATAAGACATGTTCTAACAATTTATTTAAAACTCTTTAAAATCATTTCACAAGGTATTCTTCTTTTAATTGGGCCTAGCCTAATTAAAGTATCATATTCATATCCCACTGACTTTTAAGTCCCTTGGCTTTATATAATGAAAAAGAATAACTTCTTGTTAATTAACATGACTAACTTAACACTAATAATGTAATATTTCAGATTACTCTAGTAATCTAAAGTTTATTACTCTTATCTATGACTTTTGCTACTTTGATCCAATAACAACACCAAGCAATTGATATGTTAAGTTTTCAAATCATCATTATAATTTATTCATGCTTCATAATTTTTTTAATGAAGGCTACATTTATGAATATTATATAATCATATATATTTTATTTGTGAAATATTCATGTTCCCGTGATTTAATATCACTTTAACTACTCTCAAGATGAAATCTTGGAGTTAACATGGACATCTCCTTTTTCGCTTATCTCTATGACAAATCATTGTCTATTACGAGCATTATTATCTTGTTTTTTTTTGCATTTCATAGTCATTGTCTTGGAATTTTAATGAATACATCACAAAGTCAATACTACATTGAATTACTCATCTGGCCTTTTATAATATTAAGTTCGAACTTTATGTATCTCATACATAAATTTCCGGATAAGGTAATGAATCGGAAACGGTTGATGTTTCACATTTCATTTAACCTTACTCCAAATATTCTTGATCTTAACTTAATATAACTTCCACCTCTCTTTCATGAGAATACACTTTTCTCCTTAATCCAACGTGTTAGACAATAGGATTTAAAGTCTAAATTTACTACCAACAATCATATTGGCTTAATGCAAAACCCTCTTAATCAATTATACATCATACTTGTGCAAGATTGATTACTTGGAACTTTCATCAAAATAAATCAAAGTTAATTAATGATAATGCTCCAACCTTTACACACAAAATAATTTTACTTAGTGGGTCGAGAATTATTTCGTTCCACGGTTCACACATCATCCCAAGACATTTTAACAATTCTTATTATAACATTGCTTAAATCCTTGTCTCACAAAGATTTATTATCACCATAATTTTGAGTCTTCCAAAATTAATCATGAGTAATTTGACTAAGAAAACTTTATTTTGTCAATATGTTATAATTATTTTAAGTCCTTTTTCTTGAATCAATTTTTTTATCTCATGTTTTGATTCATATCACTCCCACTGACTTTCATGAAACATTGAAAATTTAGTCATTTCATCTATTCCACTTCATCATTATGATCAACTTACCATATTAAGTCTTCAATGAAATTTTCAATTGGGAAAAACATCCATCCTTTATGTGAATTTTGATATTCACAAGTGCCTAACACGTTATAGATTTTTAGCTTTATCAAATAACTTGGAGACATTCTTAAAACTTGATAAATCAATAAAATATTCATTTCCAATTGATTTAACAAGCCATCAAAAATATTACTCAAACTTAAGTAATAAATTGAATAAAAAAATTCAAGACTTAATAATATAACTTAATGACATAATAAAATGAAAAAGATCATAAAAATTGAATTCCAAAACTTGCAACTCCCGCACATATCTTATTATTCGAACTCAACAAGGTTCATAAACATAAAATATTCATTACAAATGATCGAACTCAAATACTTTTATTTAAAAGTCCTAGTGTAGATATTCATCATTGACTTGGACTTTTTTTTTGAATTTAAACTACAGCAGGAGAACCTCCTACTGTGCTTTTATTAAAGAAAGGCAGGATAGAGTTACATAATTACAGGGGATCAGACCAGACCAAAGAGGTCTGGAAAGAATGTAAAAAATAAATAAAGAACACTCAACTAAGACGATTACAGATTGAGGACAGAGAGTCACAGTGCTCTGTCCTTACTCTATACTTCAACAAATTTAGATCACGTGTTGTATGGATTTTCCACAATCGGAAACTAGGCTCAACATGCTCGAACACCTTCAAGTTTCTTATCTTCCAAATATTCCAAGCCCCCATGATTATGGTTTCTGTGAACAGTGGCCCAGCCCACCGCAATTGAGCATCAGCAAACATATTTTCCAAACTGAGATTATAATTCCAGGCAATGCCCAAGGTCTCCCAGCATCTTTTACTGAATCTGCACGTAAAAAAGAGACGGTTCCTGGTTTCAGTCAGTGCACCTTGACAGAGGGAACAAGTGTACAAGTTGCCAATGTTGAAGTTTCTTCTTTTCAGAATATCTCGTGTGTTCAGTCTGTCAACGAGAAATAGCCAGGCGAACACACGATGCTTCATCATGACTCTGCTTTCCCATATGGCCGTCAAGTATGCTGGCGGCTCAATGTTTCTGAAGAAGTGAGTGTAGTAGTCCTTAGGGCGGTAGTTATCGGTACCCCAGATAAAGGACCAAGTGTCTAACTCATTCTGCTCTACCCCAATAAGATTGATGCTAGTCATGAGCTCCTCAAGTTCTGCATATGCTTCCATTGACAGGGGAAGGAAGAAGTGGTTCTCAGGTGTTGGTTCCGAGACAAAATTGCTAACAGAGACATCTTCGTTCATGGCAAAGGAAAACAGTCTCGGTGAAGATTGTGTGAGAATCCAGTCATTCCAGTGATCCTTCCAAAGGAGGATGGTGTCTCCCGCGCCAACACAGCAGGTGCTGACGCCTCTGAAGGTACTCATCAGGCTAGCGATATCACGCCACCAGAAATATCCGCAGGGGGGGCATGAGGAACGTGATCGATGTAATGTTTATCCCAAATAATATGCACCCAAGGGATATCAAGTTTTCCATAGAATTTGTGGAGGAATTTCATCAGCAGACCTTGGTTTTGGATTCTCAAATTTAGGATGCCAAGACCACCTTTGTCTTTAGGCTGGCAGACTAGGTCCCAGGCGGCCAGCGAGTTGCTTCTTATATTGCGGTCCTCTGATTTGCGCCAGAGCAAGTGACGTCTAGCGCGATCAATGAATTCAAAAATTCTCAGAGGGATCGTGAGGGTGCATATGGCATAAATAACCAGTAGAGTTAAAGATGACTCAATCATGGTTAGGCGACCACCGTAGGAGAGCCAATAAGCAGTACTAGAGAGACACCGCTCTACTTGGTGCACCAACGGCATCAGGTCCTCAACACAGGGCCTAGTGGTGCCCATTGGGAGGCCGAGATAAGTGAAGGGCATTGTGCCAACCTGACAACCCAGGACAGCAGCAAGGGACGTAGCTTTCTCTGACGTTGTGTTGATGGGAATCAACTGCGATTTGTGGAAGTTGATTTTCAGTCCAGTGCTCTGAGCAAAGCCCTGCAGAATAGCATGTAGATTTTGCAGTTGGGTTTCACAGGCTGGAAGTACAATGATTGTATCATCCGCGTATTGAATGATTGGGAAGTCCTCAGAAGCAGGTTGGCCAATGGGGAGCTGGAGGAGGCCTTCCGCGTGAGCAGCATTGATAATAGACTGTAGCAAATCAGACGTTATATCAAAGAGAAGAGGGGAGAGGGGTTCACCCTATCGGACACCACGCTTGCACCTAAATTCAGTGCCGGGAATACCATTTATTAGAACCGTTGAGCTACCAGAATCCAGAATGAGCTTAATCCATTTTTGCCATCGATGATCAAAGCCCTTATGCTTTAGGACTTCGAGGATGGTATGGTGGTTGATCGTGTCGAAGGCTTTCTCGAAATCAAGTTTTAAAATGACACATTCCCGGCCAGAGGTGTGGCATTGGTGCAGAAATTCGAAGGCCCAACCTAGACAGTCCTGTATTGTGCGCCCTTTGATGAACCCATACTGGTTGCGATGAATCAACTTGGACTTGTAGATGATGTACTGGAATGGTGCCTCAAATGTGTCTTCCACTCCGAGTTCAATGCTTTCCACCTCTCTTGCCTCTTTTCTTTCTCACTATGCAATTATTGCAAATTGAGAAAATTTTATTATCTAATACCAAATAGTTTCGAGACAAGAAAATATAAATAATGTGCATAAATCTTATACCTTATGTGGACGTGCCACTTGTCATTGTCAATTGGTGCAGTCATGGAAGCATGGACGAAGATACCCATCTCAATTTATATGAGAATTTATAATACGTTTTCAATTGTCATGTCAACTTCCATGAGATTGTCACAAGCCACAATACCAAAGAAATATAATGGAAGTGACATGAGGAGTTTGTCAACCGCTTGCTTTTCTGAAGTTGGAAAACCAATGACCTTTAGCTTCTACATTATCCGTGTGAACTTGTCTTTATATTCCCTCATTGAACCACCGTTCATGAGTTTGCAAGCCAATAGTTCACCATTTATTTTGTGTCGACCAAGACATACTTGCATGGAGAACCGATCCATTAAAGCTTCCATGAAACAAAGGGACGAAAGTGTGGGTAACAATCACCAAGCTTAGTACTCACTATATCTATCATGATCACACAAACTCAATACTCCTCATCTCATAATGGAGAATACTCTCCATCATGTGTCGTGACTTCTTCATCGAGCACATGCTCTACGTCAAGGCTTCTGAGAACAACTCTCATATCGTGAACCCAATCACAAAAGTTCACACTTTCCTTAGTTAATTTTTGTATCCCCACAACTCATTCAGATGTATGTTTTCACGAGATTCATCTCTACAATGAAAAAAAAATATTTAGACTTTTCATTTCAAAATTAATTTGCACTACTTAATTAAATAAATTGAAATTAAGATACGCCCCCACTGAAACTTATATTACTCAAATAAACTTTCAGTGATATGAGATCCACAATAAATTACGACAAGAATAATGTATTGATGCTTACGTGACCACAAACTCGTTGGGAGACCCCAAGCGGAAGGTATGATATAGTCTAGAGAAAAATTTCCCCCTAGTTAAGGAACCAGAGTTTATCGAATCAGTAGGACTTAGTAGTCTTGAAGAATGTTGCTTGTATCAACGACGATGTTTATCAATGTTGACCAAGCGTGGAACACTGGAACCTGCACACAAACACAAATTCTCTCTTGCTCCAAATTTCCAGAAGGTTGTTAGTCTTTCGGTCTTGCTGAAAACGAGAGAATGAAACGTATAGAGTCTTGTAGAGTAATAAAGTAAAAAACAGAATAACAAGCTGTAACACCTGGGGTGTTACCTGTTTGTTTGTTTGCATCATATGCATCACATTGCATTGCACCATGTTTGCATCACAACTGAAAATTTCAAAACAATTTAAACTTTCACACTTGCTCAAAATTCCCAATTTCAAACTTGCAAACTAAATCACTCAATTGTTTTTCCATAATTTGAAATTGTTTAATCCAATTGCTTGTTAATTTATCCCCCTCTTGTTAGAACCCTAATGGCTACTTCCAAAATTTCAAATCAAATCACTCATTAAATTGTTGGTTTAATCAAGGCATTAATTCAAGCAATTAACTCCAAATCATTTTCAAATTCAAATCTATTCTCAAAATCAGTACCTTTTGAACCCATAAAGTTCACCACACCTTTGTACCATTTGAATCATTTTAAAAACTTAGGGGTAACCCTATTGAAAGGGCTTTGTTTTTCTAATATTAACTAATATTGGAAATTTCAATTAAAATTGGTTTAATTTCAAAACAGCAACAAACAATTAAGTTTTTGAAAACAAAAACTAGCAATTGTTTGCTATTAACCTAATAAGCCTAAACTAAATTTTCTAATATTTTTACTAACCTAAACCTCATGTTTTTCTTCCAAAACCTGTCTCTACAAAAAAAAAAAAAAAACAAAAATAGCAAAGGAGAGGAGAGGAGAGGAGAGCAGCACCTAACCTATCTAAGACCCAGCCCAGCCCGTTAACTTGGTGGCCCGATAACTGTCGCTGTCGTCTTCCCCGAGCTGACGTCGTCTTCTGTACGAACATGGCTCACCACCACCCGATCTCTTCCCCCTTCCTCTGCCCTAGCCGCTACGTAACCCTAGCCCTAACCCTCCATCGCCGCCGAATTTCTTTTCCTCTCGCTGATCGCCTCCGACAGCTGTTTCTCTGAACCCTGTTTTTCTCTGAACCCGAACGCAAGCAGAGCGAGGAGATCGTCGTCGTCGCTCCTCGACCTCGCTCCACTGCGGAAAAACCTCCCGGTGAGCTATTTCTCTCTGTTCCCCGGCGAAAGCCCTTCGTTTTCTTCCCCGTGGCGTCACCCCGGTGACAGAAACCTTCTGTCCGCCATGGCCGCTCCCTGACGAAGCTCGCCGTCGCCGTTTTGCTCGCAGAACCGCCTCCATCTTCCCGGGAATGGACCCGCGCCGCCGTCCTGGACCGCCCCGTCCCCTCGCCTCGAGCTGGGATCGACCGAGGGCGCCACGCCGTCGCCGGAGAGGAGCATCGGCGCCCCTGTCCGTCAGAAGCTCGACACCATCTCGATGTGAGCGCTCTGTTCCTTACCTCTCTCCCTGTCCGCCTCCGCGTGCACCCACACACCGATCCCCGCACCAGCGCGCCCGCACGTGCACCCACACTTCCGTCGCGAGCACCGCGAGCAGAGCTCGCCGCCGGCCAGTCGTCGAGTTCCTGACGAAATTCAGTTAGCACCTGCACAGATAACAAGTTCAGTTAGCAACTCGGAATAATACCTTACCTGCGTCGTGTATCCTGACACGATTGAGCACACATCGCAGTGGCACACCCCACTGCGCCCAGCCCGGAGGGCGCGGGTTCGACCCCCCCCCCCCCCGGCGCAATTTCTTTTCATTCGCTAGGCCATCAGCGACCCCACCCGTCGGCGACTGCCTCTGCCACGCGAGCGTGCGCGCCACGCTGGCCCCTCTGGCCCACGCGGCAGCGACCGTGGGTAGAGACCAGTGTGGTAGAAAAAGTGCGGCGCGAATTTCTGTTTAATCCAAAACCTTTTTTTTTAAATACCAGATTTGATTATAAACTTCTAAATTCCATATCTTTTGTTTTATAAATCCAATAAACACAAACTTTATATGTTTTCTGTTCAAAATCTTATAATCTTTTCAAATATTCAATTGGTGTTCTGTTTTGAATTTTCAAAATGCAACTTAAATTCAAATCCAAATAAATCAAATGCAAATTTCTAAATTCAATAACTAATTCATCCCTTATCCAAATAATGCAAATAAAATATGTTTTCCATACCATTTCAACTCACCTTTCCAAATATAATTTTTGTTTCCTGGTTTGAATAATTTAAATTGCCTAAACATTTTAAATCTTGTTTAACTCAATTAAAACTTGTTTAATATTGTTTAATTCCTAATTAAATAATCCAAAGTCCAATTTCAAAATGTGAAACATGTAATCCAACTAAAATTTGATAACCTTTTCAAATATCAACTTTGTTATTTGTTTTGCACACTCTAACTTGTTGATAACAACCACTACTTGTTTAACACCATTAAGTAACAATAATTTCCAAACTTGTTAAATCCTTTTAACACTTGCATCCATCGTTGTTATTTGTTGTTATCTTGTTATCATCATCATGCATGCATCATGTTTAACTACTTACACTTGTTAACTAATTGTAGATCATTGCTTCAACCTTAACATGTGCATCCATATGCAACTCACATTGCATAAGGGTCCATTTAAATTTGTTGAACTTGTCAACTAGTTTATTTCTATGCATCAATTAAATTGTCATGCATCCATATCTTGATCATGCCGGATCTTTTGCCGTAGTAGTAATTGTTGCATTCCGGTGTTTGTTCGAGGTTCGTTGCTTCTTCCCGGATAGGACGTTGAGATGATGTGAGCAACGACAAGTTCTGCTACCTTGCGGGATCTCAGGCAAGTATACTCACTTGCATGCCATATGGCTGCCTTTCATCACTTGTTACCGATTCTTTCCGTTGATTCTTTTCTGCTAGCCTTAGTGGTAGTTGTTTCTGTTACGAACCCATCACATGAATCCCTTAACCTTGATATTGCCTCACCTCCATACCTACAGCCTTTGTTTGTGCCTGTTCTTATCTAGCCTGCTTAGGGTTGTTTTGCTCGAGCCTGTTACCCGTTACTTTCTGTTATTACTCCGTTATGTTCTGGGGGCTCGATGTTTAATCAATCAATCAATCATGCTAATGTTACTATTAATAATAAATTTGATGATAAGGCACCGGCAGGAGGCCCTTTGTGGTTTTGAGGCCTGCTAGTGTCGACCCTAATAGGAAAAGGGTCTTGTCTACTGATCCATGATGAGCGCACTACCCGCATTTGGGGAGTATGGGCTCCCCCTCAGTTTGACCCGATTCGCATCTCGTCCAAATCGCCTCATTTAGTTCGGGTTTTCCATTTGCTGCATGCATGATCTTGCGAGCCCTTGGTACCCGGGTGGAACTTTCGTAGTCGGCATATAGGGGGACACGGTCTTAGAGTGCTATGAGGGTCCATTTTCTTCTGGTCCCGAGTAGCCGTGCGCCCAAGGTGCTTTGGGCTTGATGCGAAGAAGGGTTGAATTGTGTTGAGTGCCCCGCTTGGTGGGAGGCATTCCATCTGGCGGGATATTCATGAGTGTACGGCTAAATTGGTGCAACCCTGCAGGGATAATCTTCTCGAGAAGCCGTGTTTTCCGCGGTTATGGATTACTTGGTGAAAGTACTGGCTAACAAGTACTCAGGACAACTTAAACATAATGATCAACCATGATATACCCACTGATTAACAACTTGACTAGTAACAGGTTTATTCACACAATAACTTGAATCACCTTAATACAACTGTGTGAGTTATCCTCGGATTGCTTCTTTGGCTAAAGGGGCGAGGTCCAGGATGGGTTTGTTTGGATTTACTTTCAGTTGGTTACGATCCTCGATCTTATCCCCTTTCTGTTAGTTGGAAGTTGTAGTATTCTCTCTGTAGTTGGTTAGTGCAGCCTGTTGTCGCTTATTTGCAATAACCCCTTTCTTTCCGTTGATCCTAAAGTATTTGTATCTTGTGATGACTGGCTACGCCGGTAACTTGTGAGTATGGGTTTTATCCCCCTTGCCAGTACTTAACCGTACTGACCCACGAATCTCTTTCGTGGCTGCAAATTCCAAATTGCAGTCAACAGGTTTGAAGTCTGACGACGTTAGCTTGGGAATCCCTCCGGCTTGGCCTGGGCAGGGATTGGACGCCTTCGGTTATCTTCAGGACTCTTAGTCCAATTTGGATCTTGTCCGTAGACGGACGTTTGTTTCTTCCGCTGTTATTTGGATCTTTGTATTGTATCAGCTGTAATCCCTGGCTCGTTGAGTCATCTTGTATCTTTCTGAGGCTGTTGTAATTGTGGATTATTCGTGAACTATTGTAATGTTATCATAAATGGCAACCTGGAATCGGTTATTATGCGGATTTGGCGGGAATGCTGAAATCTGCATAGTGCCCGATCTCGGGGCGTCACAAATGGTATCAGAGCCTTGGTTCCGATTCCCGATATTGTTTCGATACAAATGGTTATCGAAGCAACGGGTCCGCAAAGCCTGTAGGTTAACCTCGCTAACGGTCGTTGTTGCTAGAGTGTCAAAAACTATTTCTGCTAAACTATTTTGGAAAAACATCTCAATAGGTTTCTTGTTTTCTCCTTATCCATATTCTATTTCCCCTCCCAATCTTATTTGTTTTGGAGTCTCCCCTCTGGTCTATCTTTCAAAGTGTTAGGATCCTACGTGGGTGGACGTTTTCTGAGCCCTTAACCTAATAGGTTCGATCATCGGAAGATTCCTGGTGGAAGAACATCGTCGTCACTCCGAGCAAGAATCCCTTGTTAGTGGTGTCGAGGAGATCAACCGGAAGAACGAAGAAACGATAGTCGAACTTCTTTCCCCTCCCGGGTTAGCAGGTGGATTGCGAGGGCGCAATCCCTTGTTAGTGGTGTCGTCTGTAACACCTGGGGTGTTACCTGTTTGTTTGTTTGCATCATATGCATCACATTGCATTGCACCATGTTTGCATCACAACTGAAAATTTCAAAACAATTTAAACTTTCACACTTGCTCAAAATTCCCAATTTCAAACTTGCAAACTAAATCACTCAATTGTTTTTCCATAATTTGAAATTGTTTAATCCAATTGCTTGTTAATTTATCCCCCTCTTGTTAGAACCCTAATGGCTACTTCCAAAATTTCAAATCAAATCACTCATTAAATTGTTGGTTTAATCAAGGCATTAATTCAAGCAATTAACTCCAAATCATTTTCAAATTCAAATCTATTCTCAAAATCAGTACCTTTTGAACCCATAAAGTTCACCACACCTTTGTACCATTTGAATCATTTTAAAAACTTAGGGGTAACCCTATTGAAAGGGCTTTGTTTTTCTAATATTAACTAATATTGGAAATTTCAATTAAAATTGGTTTAATTTCAAAACAGCAACAAACAATTAAGTTTTTGAAAACAAAAACTAGCAATTGTTTGCTATTAACCTAATAAGCCTAAACTAAATTTTCTAATATTTTTACTAACCTAAACCTCATGTTTTTCTTCCAAAACCTGTCTCTACAAAAAAAAAAAAAAAAAAAATAGCAAAGGAGAGGAGAGGAGAGCAGCACCTAACCTATCTAAGACCCAGCCCAGCCCGTTAACTTGGTGGCCCGATAACTGTCGCTGTCGTCTTCCCCGAGCTGACGTCGTCTTCTGTACGAACATGGCTCACCACCACCCGATCTCTTCCCCCTCCCTCTGCCCTAGCCGCTACGTAACCCTAGCCCTAACCCTCCATCGCCGCCGAATTTCTTTTCCTCTCGCTGATCGCCTCCGACAGCTGTTTCTCTGAACCCTGTTTTTCTCTGAACCCGAACGCAAGCAGAGCGAGGAGATCGTCGTCGTCGCTCCTCGACCTCGCTCCACTGCGGAAAAACCTCCCGGTGAGCTATTTCTCTCTGTTCCCCGGCGAAAGCCCTTCGTTTTCTTCCCCGTGGCGTCACCCCGGTGACAGAAACCTTCTGTCCGCCATGGCCGCTCCCTGACGAAGCTCGCCGTCGCCGTTTTGCTCGCAGAACCGCCTCCATCTTCCCGGGAATGGACCCGCGCCGCCGTCCTGGACCGCCCCGTCCCCTCGCCTCGAGCTGGGATCGACCGAGGGCGCCACGCCGTCGCCGGAGAGGAGCATCGGCGCCCCTGTCCGTCAGAAGCTCGACACCATCTCGATGTGAGCGCTCTGTTCCTTACCTCTCTCCCTGTCCGCCTCCGCGTGCACCCACACACCGATCCCCGCACCAGCGCGCCCGCACGTGCACCCACACTTCCGTCGCGAGCACCGCGAGCAGAGCTCGCCGCCGGCCAGTCGTCGAGTTCCTGACGAAATTCAGTTAGCACCTGCACAGATAACAAGTTCAGTTAGCAACTCGGAATAATACCTTACCTGCGTCGTGTATCCTGACACGATTGAGCACACATCGCAGTGGCACACCCCACTGCGCCCAGCCCGGAGGGCGCGGGTTCGACCCCCCCCCCCCCCCCCGGCGCAATTTCTTTTCATTCGCTAGGCCATCAACGACCCCACCCGTCGGCGACTGCCTCTGCCACGCGAGCGTGCGCGCCACGCTGGCCCCTCTGGCCCACGCGGCAGCGACCGTGGGTAGAGACCAGTGTGGTAGAAAAAGTGCGGCGCGAATTTCTGTTTAATCCAAAACCTTTTTTTTTTAAATACCAGATTTGATTATAAACTTCTAAATTCCATATCTTTTGTTTTATAAATCCAATAAACACAAACTTTATATGTTTTCTGTTCAAAATCTTATAATCTTTTCAAATATTCAATTGGTGTTCTGTTTTGAATTTTCAAAATGCAACTTAAATTCAAATCCAAATAAATCAAATGCAAATTTCTAAATTCAATAACTAATTCATCCCTTATCCAAATAATGCAAATAAAATATGTTTTCCATACCATTTCAACTCACCTTTCCAAATATAATTTTTTTTTCCTGGTTTGAATAATTTAAATTGCCTAAACATTTTAAATCTTGTTTAACTCAATTAAAACTTGTTTAATATTGTTTAATTCCTAATTAAATAATCCAAAGTCCAATTTCAAAATGTGAAACATGTAATCCAACTAAAATTTGATAACCTTTTCAAATATCAACTTTGTTATTTGTTTTGCACACTCTAACTTGTTGATAACAACCACTACTTGTTTAACACCATTAAGTAACAATAATTTCCAAACTTGTTAAATCCTTTTAACACTTGCATCCATCGTTGTTATTTGTTGTTATCTTGTTATCATCATCATGCATGCATCATGTTTAACTACTTACACTTGTTAACTAATTGTAGATCATTGCTTCAACCTTAACATGTGCATCCATATGCAACTCACATTGCATAAGGGTCCATTTAAATTTGTTGAACTTGTCAACTAGTTTATTTCTATGCATCAATTAAATTGTCATGCATCCATATCTTGATCATGCCGGATCTTTTGCCGTAGTAGTAATTGTTGCATTCCGGTGTTTGTTCGAGGTTCGTTGCTTCTTCCCGGATAGGACGTTGAGATGATGTGAGCAACGACAAGTTCTGCTACCTTGCGGGATCTCAGGCAAGTATACTCACTTGCATGCCATATGGCTGCCTTTCATCACTTGTTACCGATTCTTTCCGTTGATTCTTTTCTGCTAGCCTTAGTGGTAGTTGTTTCTGTTACGAACCCATCACATGAATCCCTTAACCTTGATATTGCCTCACCTCCATACCTACAGCCTTTGTTTGTGCCTGTTCTTATCTAGCCTGCTTAGGGTTGTTTTGCTCGAGCCTGTTACCCGTTACTTTCTGTTATTACTCCGTTATGTTCTGGGGGCTCGATGTTTAATCAATCAATCAATCATGCTAATGTTACTATTAATAATAAATTTGATGATAAGGCACCGGCAGGAGGCCCTTTGTGGTTTTGAGGCCTGCTAGTGTCGACCCTAATAGGAAAAGGGTCTTGTCTACTGATCCATGATGAGCGCACTACCCGCATTTGGGGAGTATGGGCTCCCCCTCAGTTTGACCCGATTCGCATCTCGTCCAAATCGCCTCATTTAGTTCGGGTTTTCCATTTGCTGCATGCATGATCTTGCGAGCCCTTGGTACCCGGGTGGAACTTTCGTAGTCGGCATATAGGGGGACACGGTCTTAGAGTGCTATGAGGGTCCATTTTCTTCTGGGCCCGAGTAGCCGTGCGCCCAAGGTGCTTTGGGCTTGATGCGAAGAAGGGTTGAATTGTGTTGAGTGCCCCGCTTGGTGGGAGGCATTCCATCTGGCGGGATATTCATGAGTGTACGGCTAAATTGGTGCAACCCTGCAGGGATAATCTTCTCGAGAAGCCGTGTTTTCCGCGGTTATGGATTACTTGGTGAAAGTACTGGCTAACAAGTACTCAGGACAACTTAAACATAATGATCAACCATGATATACCCACTGATTAACAACTTGACTAGTAACAGGTTTATTCACACAATAACTTGAATCACCTTAATACAACTGTGTGAGTTATCCTCGGATTGCTTCTTTGGCTAAAGGGGCGAGGTCCAGGATGGGTTTGTTTGGATTTACTTTCAGTTGGTTACGATCCTCGATCTTATCCCCTTTCTGTTAGTTGGAAGTTGTAGTATTCTCTCTGTAGTTGGTTAGTGCAGCCTGTTGTCGCTTATTTGCAATAACCCCTTTCTTTCCGTTGATCCTAAAGTATTTGTATCTTGTGATGACTGGCTACGCCGGTAACTTGTGAGTATGGGTTTTATCCCCCTTGCCAGTACTTAACCGTACTGACCCACGAATCTCTTTCATGGCTGCAAATTCCAAATTGCAGTCAACAGGTTTGAAGTCTGACGACGTTAGCTTGGGAATCCCTCCGGCTTGGCCTGGGCAGGGATTGGACGCCTTCGGTTATCTTCAGGACTCTTAGTCCAATTTGGATCTTGTCCGTAGACGGACGTTTGTTTCTTCCGCTGTTATTTGGATCTTTGTATTGTATCAGCTGTAATCCCTGGCTCGTTGAGTCATCTTGTATCTTTCTGAGGCTGTTGTAATTGTGGATTATTCGTGAACTATTGTAATGTTATCATAAATGGCAACCTGGAATCGGTTATTATGCGGATTTGGCGGGAATGCTGAAATCTGCATAGTGCCCGATCTCGGGGCGTCACACAAGCAAACAATAATGAAAAGTGCTTAAAAGAAGGTTGCAAATATGAGAAAAATAGGACCGGGGGCCATAGGTTCACTAGTGGTGTCTCTCCAAAGAAAAAAAACATGTTGGATGAACAAATTACAGCTGAGCAATTGATAAATCATGAACGTATAAAAATACTATTATGACGAGATAAAGTTTACGCGTTCTAACATTGTAGGAAAGACGTCAAGGCATATGGACCGCTATGCATCATGCATCCATATCTAACAGTCCACCTCAAGAAAGCTATCTAGCAAATCTCTCTGGTATTAAGTTGCAGCAATGAAGTGATTGATCTGTGTGCAAAATACAAATGCATTAAGAACAAGTACATAATATAAGTATTGATCCTCGTATGTAGACAATAGCACGTTGTTTTCTCCCTAGTTCCAACATCACATCCCTCTACATATTTCTGTCACTCAAACGCAGGCTACAAGGAGGCATGAACCCACTATCTAGCATATAAACCCTCTCTTGGAGGTGAAAACAACTACGTGGCCAAGGTAACCATAAACTCCGGAGAGCATTGCAAGACAAGATTAAAACTCTCTACAAATATAAGTGAAGCATCTCAAATTGACATGAACAAAATAATCATAATCTCATGGTTCATTGGATCCCAGCAAACACAACATGCACAATTACATAACGATGGTCTCGTTCATGTGAGTCAGCTCACGAGACTCTAAACATGGAGGGATAACAAATATAACACCTATCTAGCTACTTCTATGGACCTGTAGTCCCAAGATGAACTACTCACACATCTGCCCAGAGGCGATCATGGAAATGAAGAGGCCTCCGATGACGATTCCCCTCTCCGGCAGGGTGCCGGAGCAGGACCCCGGAACCCAAGATTGGGCTTTTGAGGTGACGGTGCCTCTATGTATGTTTCTTGGAAAATAACTCCGTACCCATAATTTTTAGGGTTAAAGGAAATTTATAGGCGAATATGCGACGAGAGGCGGTGTCCAAGGACGGAAGGAGCCCACTAGGTGCGCCCTAGGGAGGGGCCACGCCTGGGACCCTCCATGTGGCCTCGGCCCCCGCTCCGGCTCTTCTTTGGAATCCTTCGCCGTTCCGGGTAAAATAATCTCCATGGATTTTCATCCCTTTCCGAGAATATTTCCTTCTGAACTTTTTTGAAATAGAAAAACAACCAGGCGCTTTTGACTCTAGACGTCCCGTTTCCTCGGGAGGGACCCCGTTGGAGGATCCGATGATGATTGGCTGCTACAAGTCGTCCTTAAAGCCCCTAAAGCCTCGTGGATCATAGCCCCCAAAACTGAATAACAACGAAGAATGAGAAGCAAGGTAGAAGCAAGATATATAGATGAACACGATAAATTAGGGTTTGTTTTTGTTCAATTGGTGTTGTTTCAATTGGCCATCACAACTCATGTACATAAGATGTGGCTGGAATTCTGGTGTAAGGAAAAGGCTTGGATTCACGTCCAAAACCCTAGTTTTATCTAATTCAAATGGTTTGGCCCAAACTTTCCAAAACAGTTCAGTCTAAAAACCAGTTGCACCTTGCGGGACAATTTCTAAGAAGTAAGCGGCCTTAAATAAATATTATGTAGAAGACAAAGTTGTTTGTATAAAAAATACAAATAACTTTGATGTTTTATGAATTTTCATCCAACATCATCTTGAACTCTTAATTGTGCCCACACGAAAATATATTCGAGTTGAATCCAAATCTGTTAGATTCAGCTTGTTCGTATTTGTCAGATTCGAGCCGGTAACGACCACGGATAAAATTCACGTAGAAGACGAATTCTTTTGTACCAAATTCTGCGATGTTCCCAATCATTGCTTAATAAATTGCTGATGCGATCGCGGCCATAAACCGATTGGACACCCTGTGAACTGGCAGGTGGGACTAAACGACCTCTATGAAAATGAGAAAATGATATTTATTACAAAATAGTGTTTTAATACATTATGCAATATTAATGATAAACTAAGCTGCAAATGCACGAGGTGATATCAAAAGATGAAATATTGTTAGAAATCTTGTTTTGGTTACTCATAAGTACATGTTTTACATCGAACTTTGAAAATTATCACGTGGCTACTATTTAAGATGATCATATTGGATTGTGCAATTTAAATACAACCTAAATTTATTCCAAGCATTGGGCACGAAGAAATTTGAAATATTCAAATCTTGGTTCCAATGGCCATGCAACCAATTTTGACCTTGATTTTATTGTAGGTGATCGATGGTGTTCCTTCGACCCTCTCGCGAATGAGGTGACCCCATGAAGGACGGGGAAAATACATTTTAAGTGCTTAGGTACTGGTGTGCTCGTCTTCGGATAGTCTTGATGTCACGTCTAACCTCTACGCTGTTGTCTCGCCTGCTGGCCCCATTTATTCTGTCTGCTCGTCCTTTCATGCACTTGCACCTTTACACTCAATCAGCCCAAACATCATATACACTCGGAATGTATTAAGGAAAGGAAAAGATTGAGACAATATCTTTCGAAAGTATGAATTCAACCCTACTAGCAAGACCCGTTCCAAACCTATAATCCCCCTACATCTGCTTGTCAAGCCAACAGGTTGAACCCTCACAACTTAGTTGATCAAGACAAAGCTTATATGTCTAGAGTTTGCACGGGAATCAATCAAAACAGGTAGTGACTTGAAATCTCTCTGTTCCTGCGTGGAAATTCACAAGTGAACACCTCAGAAGATTAAAGGCCACGAGGAGACACTCAACTCTCGACAGCCAAGCAATACCACATCCACCCAGGTGATTCATTAAACTTAGTAGATTTATCCTCAACATCTAAGTAAAACATTTGATGAGTATTGCTAAGAATTTCTACTAAGTTCAGTGTATTCTACACCAACATGATATAAAAGGGTGGCTACACACTACTTGGGATATTAGTATAGCATATAACCACTAGAAAAACCTATCATGCATACCACTGAAAATCACTAAATGCATATGGAAAAGGTCTTTGATGATGTGTCACTTGTCTTTTTGAAGTTGGTGTAGAATCACTTTCTTCACAAATAGAACGTTCCTCTATGTAGAATTTAAATTATTCAAATAAATAACAATAACCAGGAAATTTACAAGAATACAAGAAACTAATAAGGCATAAAAGCAAACACACATAGAAAAAGGGTTTAAGAAAGTTGATTAAGACACGGTCAAGTTTATTAGAGTAATTCAATTAACAATAGAAATTACTGTGATTCGAGAGGGTTGATGTCTACACACGCTTCTATTCTTGTAGACAGTGTTGGGCCTCTAAGTGCAGAGGTTTGTAGAACAAAAGCAAGTTTCCCATAAGTGGATCACCCAAGATTTATCGAACTCAGGGAGGTAGAGGTCAAAGGTATCCCTCTCAAGCAACCCTGCAATTACGATACAAGAGGTCTCTTGTGTATCGAACACACCTAATACAATTGTCACTTATATAGGTGCACTAGTTGGCGAAGAGATAGTGAAATACAAGTAATATGGATGGTTATAAGTGATAATAGCAATCTGAAATATGGCAGCAAGCAAACATGTAGCAAAACTGCTTGTGAACGGTGTTTCAATGCTTAGAAACAAGGCCTAGGGATCATACTTTCACTAGTGGACACTCTCAACAATAATAACATAATTGAATGCATAAATATCATCTCTTCACTATGATACTCCAAACCACTCTCTGGTCGAATAACAAACACCAATCATTCCGTAGGGCTATAAGAGCACTCCTTAGAGTTCACATTTCCCCATCTAGGTAATCCCCACGTTATCACCATGAGACCTAGATGGTTCCAAACAAACACCACAATTTCATAGGATCATCCAGCACAAAATATAAATATCATGCTAAACCACACGGTGCACACACTGTCAACTTTACACCGTGATCAAAGTGTATACGGAGATCTCATTACAAAACCACTTGATTAGTGATGCGTGTGAACACACGTTCGTTGGGAGACCCCAAAAGGAAGGTATGAAGAGTGCAGCAACAAGTTTCTCTCAGAAAGAAACCAAGGTTGAATCGACCAGTAGGAGGAAGGAGTGACTTCAGAAGGTTGATGCAGCTGAGATGGCAGGGCGCACTACCGGTCCAGAAGCAACATGGAAACTACACAACACAATCAAATCACTTTGCCCCCAACGAAGCAGTGAGGTTGTCAATCTCACCGGTTTTGATAAACACAAAGAGGTTAAACATATGGTGTGGAAAACAGTAGGAGAACATTGTGAAAGCAGTAGTAACAGTATGAAAGCAGTGTGTGTATTATCAGTATGAGGAAAAAGGACCGGAATTCATAGTTCACTAGTGGTGTCTCTCCGTGAAATATAAATAACATGTGTGGTGAACAAACTACAGCTGGGAAATTGACATAAATGAAGGCTACACCGTAGTGCATATGCAAGACATAAAGATTTTTATGTGATTCATGCGGGTATTACAACAAAATACATAGAACGCCATCCAACTGCATCTATGTCTAATAATCTACCCTCCGAATATCATCCAAACAAACGTTGGGTATTAAGTTGCTAGCCACAGATTATCGCCGTAAGCAAAGTGTGTAATTTAAACAATGTAAACTAGGTAAACACTGTTGTTTTCTCCCTAGTGGCAACAACACATCCTCCATCTGTCACGTTTCTGTCACTCGAGCACAGATGTAAAGGAGGCATGAACCCACTATCGAGCATAAATACTCCCTCTTGGAGTTACTAGCATCTACTTGGCCAGAGCATATACTAATAACGGAGAGCAGACAAGATCCTAAATAACATAAACATGAAAATAACATGATAGATTGGTAATCAGAAGACATGGAATTCAACATTCACCAGATCCCAGCAAACACAACATGTAGCATTACATAAAGATGATCTCGATCATGTGAGGCAGCTCTCGATATCTAAACATGAGGTACAAAGTGGAGAGAACAACCATCTAGCTATTTCTATGGACCCGTAGTCCAGGGATGAACTACTCACGCATCACTTTGGAGGAGGGCATGGTGGTGTAGACCTCTCCGGTGATGAATTCCCCTCCCGGCAGGGTGCCGGGGAGAGCTCCAGAACCCTCCCGATCTCGGGATGACGATGACGGCTGCCTCGGGTATTTTTCGGGACAAAGTGGTATATATTTAGGGTTTAAGTCTCGGGGGGTATAAATAGGCGAAAGGGAAAAGGCGGTGGAGGCATGGGGTCCCCACACCACCCCATGGCCTGGCCAGGGGGCGCGCCGTCCTATGGTGTGGGCCCCCTGTGGCCCCCTCCGGGTATCCTTGGGACTCCGTGGAACCTTCGTGAATTCTATGACCTCCGAACTTCGAATTTTCCAATTCCGAGAATATTTCCAGAACAACTTTTCTAAAATTAAAAACAACAGAAAATAGGGAACTGGCTCTGTGGCATCTTGTCAATAGGTTAGTCCGAAAAATCGATAAAAATGACATAAAGTGTATAGCAAACATGTAGGAAACAACATGAAAACAACATGGAACATCAGAAATTAAGAATACGTTTATGACGTATGAGCATCCCCAAGCTTAGTTCCTACTCGTCCTCAAGTAGGTAAACGATAAAAACACAAAATTTCTCAGGTGACATGCTACTAACATAAACTTGATCATCAATAATGTAAAAGCATAAGTAAGCTGAGATCATAGAACTTCAACACAAGCATGATAAATAGAATTTTATTAATAAAGCATATCAATCACCTTACATCATGAGAAGAACCACAAATAGAAGATCATGAATAACAATGCAATGAAAGATATATGTTTGTTTCAAGTATAGAGAAAACATGGCAAAGTGATACTTAGCTATTCCTTGAGAGTGGGGCAAAACAAAAATGCCAGGAAACCTTCAAAATTCATGAGGAAGACTAGAACAAATAATTAGAGTACAAGCAATAAAACATCATGAATCAATTAATAATGTTTCTGAGACAAATGCACATAAAACTCAGAATGGCAACTATGCTCTCTCAACTGTGCATAAAGTTAGAAGATGGATACTCAACATAAAAGTAAAAGAAAGTCCCTTCGAAGAGGGAAGCAGGGATCAACTCATGTTCTAGAGATTTTATTTTATTAAACATAGGTATAAAAAGCTTGACACTCCTCCCAACCATCTTACACAAACCATGGCTAACTAAATCCTCGGTTGCCTGCCAACAATCACATACCATGGAGGAGTGTCTATATTTTTTAGAGAGGTGTATGCTTATGTCAACGAATGGTAAACAAAAAATACAGTACGTCACAAGCCAACTATACTTCACAAGAGCGTCTCCCATAGAAGGACGCATCTGGGTAGAAGGTCATCCCTCTTTCTCTTTTGTTTACACAATTATGCTTTGACTGATAAATCAGGGGCCTAAATAGTGAAGATAATTTGTTGTTACTAATTTGGGGTTGGGCACCCCGCTGCCAGCTCTTATATCATTGGATAAGCGGATGAATCCACTAGTCCAGGGTGTGAAAGTCCAATCAACAAGTGAGATACATATTCTCTATTTACGTCCTCATGAGCTAAAACAGGAGCACAAAACAAGAGTAATTTTGAAAGTTTTAAAGGTAACACATGAGAAATTTACTTTGGAGTGGCGGTTAAATACCACATATAGGTAGGTATGGTGGACACAATGGGAAAACTTTGGTTTTGGGGAGTTGGATGCACGAGTAGAGCTCATACTCAGTACATGTGGAGGCTAGCAAAAGACTGGGAGCGACAAATCAAGAGAGCATAAGAGCCATAATCATGCATAGCGACATAAACATCATTAATCAAAGCATAAGTGGTACCACATGTTCAAAAACTAAATGATAATGGAGGCTATAGGTGACTGGTTCATAGTCATAAACATGGTGTGATCATGCGCCAAGTCAACCAAATAAAACATTCAAAGGAGAACACCACAAATTTATGCTTCAATATGACAAGAACAACTCATGATTCTTTCAATGGAACATTAAACACTCTCAGCTATTTGAGGCTAATCATGCTACTCAATAACCACAAGGCTTTAGAATGAAAATAACATCTAGCATGATATGAAAAAGTCTAGCCACAGTCTATACAATCTTCCACTTGCACCGTTATAAATTCTACTACAAGCATCAGTTTCTTTTCCCAGCAAGCACCATAAAAACCATGCTTTAACAAAAACTCTCTAAATGCTACAGCAAGAAAATATGAGAGTACTCACATAACACTACTAAAACTAATAGCTTTCAACAAGAGATGCAATTGAAACAAGAGCTAAACAAGAATTTTGCAGCAGCTAGAAGAAAAACTAAGAATACTAGCATAGCAAGTATTCAAACGAAAAAGCGGAGCATGTATATCTCCCAAACAAGGAATGATAGGGTCCAAATATATTATTGCAGCAAGGAAACAAAAGAAAACAAAATAAAAACAAACAGACGCTCCAAGTAAACTTCATATGATGTGACCGAATAAAAATATAGTTTCACTAGAAGTGACGTGATAGATTGTTGATGAAGAAGGGGATTCCTTGGGCATCCCCAAGCTTAGATGCTTGAGTATTCTTAAAATATTCTTGGATGAACCATGGGGGAATCCCCAATCTTTGACCTTGCACTCTTCTTGAGCACATATATCACCCTCTTCTCTTGACCCTTGAAAACTTCCTTCACACCACACTCAAAGAATAATTCGCATTAGAGGGTTAGTGCAACAATAAAAAATCCATGGGTTATGTAAGAGAACAAGTGATATTGATACTTTTAAACATTATCTACAGCCACTTATGTTTCGCGGAGCAAAGAAACGCACTTGACATCGCAAACGAGCACATGCAAGAAAAATGGCAGAATCTGTCAAAACCAGAACAGACTATAAAGATAAAAAAAAATTGGGGGCACTTACGTTGCTCAGATTGAAAAACTTAAAGACCGGAAAAGTTGCGGAATTAGCCGAGGAATAAGCATAAGAAATTTTAGGTCATTCTGATTTTTGTGTGATTTATATGATTTTTTATGGTGGACAACAGAAATCTGTTTCCTGCGCAGAAATCCAAAAACCAACTCCAACTCTCGCCAGAAACCTTACTTGGCACTACTTAAACATGAAAAGAAATATACAAAATAGTTGCTACAGAAGTATACAACCCCTTGAATCAAAGAAAACAGATAAAAATAAAGCAAAAATAAAACCATGGGTTATCTCCCAAGAAGTGCTTTTCTCTAACGCCTTTTAGCTAGGCCGAGAAAACTAGAATCAAGTGTTTTTAAGTGAAGAAGCATCCAAATTGTAATTTGTTCGAATAATAGAATAAAAAGGCAACTTCATAATATTTCTAGGAAAGTGTTCCATACCTTTATTGAGTGGGAATTGAAACTTAATATTCCCCTCTTTCATATCAATAACAACACCAACAGTTCTAAGAAAAAGTCTTCCCAAAACAATTGGACAAGAAGTATTGCATTCAATATTTAAAACAACAAAATCAACGGGGACAAGATTATTATTAACCATGATTAGAATATCATCAATTCTACCCAAAGGTTTCTTTCCAACATTATCAATAAGATGAATATCCAAATAACAAGGTTCCAACGGTGGTAAATCAAGAATATCGTAGAGTTTCTTGGGCATAACAGAGATACTAGCACCAAGATCACATAGAGAAATGCAATCAAAATCTTTCACTTTCATTTTAACAATGGGTTCCCAACCATCATATAGCTTCCTAGGGATAGAGGCTTCACATCTTAATTCATCCTCTCTAATTTGCATGAGAGCATTTGTAATATGTTTTGTAAAAGCCATATTCATAGCACTATCATTAGGACAACTAGAAAGCTTCTGAAAGAACTTAATCACTTCAGTTATGTTGAAATCATCAAAGTCAAGATCATTTTTATCAAATATAATGGGACCATTGTCTCCCATGTTTCTAAAAATTTCAGCCTTTTATCTGGAACATTTTTAGCAGTTTAAGGCAGTTTTGCATTTGTGGTAGCAGAAGTGGAAGTGTTTTCAACACCAATTCCTTTACCATTGATAGTAGAGGTTTTTCTAGCGTGAGAAGCTTCAGTTCTACTAGTGGTGGTAATGGTACAAACATTAGCTATATTATTCTTTCTACCTATTTCATCTTCTCTTTCCCATCTAGCATTCAGTTCAGCTAAAATCCTAACATCGTCATCAATTGGAATTTGAATAGAATTCAAAGTTTTACTTTCTTTAACATCATGAGGCATAAATTTTAGTTTCAGAAAATCAACATCAAGAGCAATGCTATCAACTTTATAAGAAAGAACATCAATTTTGCCCAGTTTTTCCTCAACAGATTTATTGAAAACAGTTTGTGCACTAATAACATTCTTAAGAATGTTATCAAGATCAGAGGGTACACTTTTATTTTTGGTGTAGGAATTACCATAAGCATTACTATTATTGGGAGGATATGGCCTATAATTATTGATACCAAAATTATTCCTATAAGCATTAGTGTTGAAATTATTGTTTATAATAAAGTTCACATCAACATGCTCTTCTTGAGCAACCAAAGAGGCTAAAGGAACATTATTTGGATCAATAACATCATGGACATTCACAAGCATAGACATAATAGCAGCAAGTCTATCACTCAAAGAGAAAGTTTCTTTAACAGAATTTACCTTCTTACCAGTTGTAGCTCTCTCAGTGTGCCATTCAGAATAATTTAACATCATATCATCAAGAAGATTTGTTGCTGACCCCAAGGTAATGGACATAAAGGTTCTACCAGCAGCTGAATCCAGAAGGTTTCTTGAAGAAAAATTCAGACCTGCATAAAAGGTTTGGATGATCATCCAAGTAGTCAGTCCATGAGTGGGACAAATCTTCACTAAAGATTTCATTCTTTCCCAAGATTTAGCAACATGCTCATTATCAAGATGCTTAAAATTCATAATGCCAATTCTTAAAGATATAATCTTAGCAGGAGGATAAATTTTCCAATGAAAGCATCTTTACACTTAGTCCAATAATCAATACTATTTCTAGGCAAAGATAGCAACCATTCTTTAGCTCTTCCTCTCAAAGAGAAAGGAAACAATTTCAGTTTAATAATATCTCCATCTCCATCTTTATATTTTTTGCATCTCACATAGTTCAACAAAATTATTAAGATGGGCAGCAACATCATCAGTACTAACATCAGGAAATTGTTCTCTCATAACAAGGTTTAACAAGCCAGGTTTTATCTCATAAAAATTAGAAGTAGGAGCATGTGGAGCAATAGGTGTGCTACTGAAATCATTGTTGTTGGTGCTCGTAAAGTCACACAACTTAGTGTTCTCAGCAGTAGTCATTTTAACAAGACTAAAAACAGGAATAAAACTACGGCTAGAATAAGAACTAACTTTTTAGTGTTTTTGATAAAGAGAAACAAACAAGACAAAATAAAATAAACTAAGAAAAACAAAAACAAAGTAAAGAGATTGGAAGTGAGAGACTCCCCTAGCAGAAATTCTCTTCCTCCCCGGCAACGGCTCCAGAAAATGCTTTGATGCGTGTGAACACACGTTCGTTGGGAGACCCCAAGAGGAAGGTATGAAGAGTGCAGCAACAAGTTTCTCTCAGAAAGAAACCAAGATTGAATCGACCAGTAGGAGGAAGGAGTAACTTCAGAAGGTTGATGCAGCTGAGATGGCAGGTCGCACTACCGGTTCAGAAGCAACGTGGAACCTACACAACACAATCAAATCACTTTGCCCCAACGAAGCAGTGAGGTTGTCAATCTCACCGGTTTTTCTGAACACAAAGAGTTTAAAAGTATGATGTGGAAAACAGTAGGAGAACAATATGAAAGCAGTAGCAACAATATGAAAGCAGTGTGAAAGCAGTGTGTGTATTATCAGTATGAGGAAAAAGGCCCGAGGTCCACAGTTCACTAGTAGTGTGTCTCTGTGAAAGATAAATGACATGTGTGGTGAACAAATTACAGCTGGGCAATTGACAGAAATGAAGGCTTCACCGTAGTGCATATGCAAGACATAAATATTACTATGTGATTCATGCGGGCATTACAACAAAATACATAGACCGTCATCCAACTTCATCTATGTCTAATAATCCACCCTCCGAATATCATCCGAACAAATGTTGGGTATTAAGTTGCTAGCAAAAGATTGTCGCAGTAAGCAAATTGTGTAATGTAAACAATGTAAACTAGGTAAACACCATTGTTTTCTCCCTAAAGGCAACAACACATCCTCCATCCGTCTTGTTTCTGTCACTCGAGCACATATGCAAAGGAGGCAAGAACCCACTATCGAGCATAAATACTCCCTCTTGGAGTCACTAGCATATACTTGGCCAGAGCATCTACTAACAACGGAGAACATGCAAGATCATAAATAACATGAGTAGGAAGATAACATGATAGATTGATAATCAGAAGACATAGCATTCAATATTCATCAGATCGTAGCAAACACAACATGTAGCATTACATAAAGATGATCTCGATCATTTGAGGCAGCTCACGAGATCTAAACATGAGGTACAAAGTGGAGACAACAACCATCTAGCTACTGCTATGGACCCGTAGTCCAGAGATGAACTACTCACACATCACTTCGGAGGAGGGCATGGTCGAGTAGACCCCTCCGGTGATAAATTCTCCTCCCGGCAGGGTGCCGGGGAGAGCTCCAGAACCCTCCCGGTCTCGGGATGACGATGACGGCGGCCTCAAGTGTTTCTAGGGACGAAGTGGTATATTTTTAGGGCTAATATGTCGGGGGGTATAAATAGGCGAAAGGGCAAAGGCGATGGAGGCTTGGGGACCCCACAACACCCCATGGCGCGACCGGGGGGCCTCGCCCTACGGTGTGGGCCCTCTGTGGCCCCCTCCGGGGTCTCTTTGGGACTCCGTGGAACCTTCGGGAATTCTAGGACCTCCGGACTTTGAATTTTCCAATTCGGAGAATATTTCCAGAACAACTTTTCTGAAACAAAAAACATCAGAAAATAGGTAACTGGCTCTATGGCATCTTGTCAATAGGTTAGTCAGGAAAATCGATAGAAATGACATAAAGTGTATATCAAACATGTAGGGAACAACATCACATGGAACATCAGAAATTAAGGATACGTTTATGACGTATCAAGTAGCATAACAGATGAAGAATAACATCTAATTATTCAATTAGATTACAAAGCTCATGATCACATAAAGATCACGCCATGGGAGACAGATATGAAAAACATAGCTACCGGTAGAACCCTCAACCCCGGGGGAGAACTACTCCCTCCTCATCAGGGGAGACAGCAACCGCGATGAATATGGCGGTGGAGTCGACGAAGAGGGCTCCGGGGGTACTTCCTCGTCCCGGCAGGGTGCCGGAATAGAAATTTCTATCCCCCGAAACTTGTCGGCGGCGTCGGCGGAGCTACGGAACTTTTCATGGAAGGAGGCCAATATCTTTAGGGTTTATGCCTCAGGAGGACTTAATAGGCGAAAGGGTGATGGCAGTGGATGGCCAGGGCCGACACCACCCCTGGGCGCGGCCAGAGAAGGAACTGCGGCCCCTATGGTGTGGTGGCTCCTCTGACCCCCACTCTGTGTGTCCTTTGGACTTTGTTGACGTGTCGGTAATTCTAAGAATTTTGGCTTTTGTTTTGTCCAATTCCGAGAATATTTCCAGAACAACTTTTCTGAAATAAAAAACAGCAGAAAACAGGAACTGGCTCTATGGCATCTTGTCAATAGGTTAGTCCATGAAAACGTCCGGAAAATGAAGAAAAACATATGTGAAAACATAAAGGTATTGGATAGAAAACAAGCTTGGAGCATCGAAAATTATAGATATGTTTGAGGCGTATCAAGCATCCCCAAGCTTAACTCCTGCTCGTCCTCGAGTAGGTAAGTGATAACAAAATAATTTTTGAGGTGACATGCTACCAACACAAACTTGATCATCATAAAGTAAAAGGATATGTACGCTGAGATCATAGTACTTTAGACACAAGCATGATAGATATAATTTTAACAATGAAACCTAGCAATCATATTGCATCATGAAAAGTAACACAAATAAAAGATCATGAATAATAATGCACTTGAAAGTTATACGTTTGTTTCGAGCATAAAGAAAACATATCAAAGTGATATTTCGCTTGTCCTTATGAGTGGGGAAAACGTAAATGCTAGGACACCTTCAAATTTCAAGTGGATGACTAGAATAAATAATTTGAGAGCAAGTAATAACACGTCATGAATCAATTAATAATAGTTTCTGGGACCAATGCACATTAAACACAGAATGGCAACTACACTCTCTCAACTGTGCATAAAGTTAGAAGATGGAGACTCAACATAAAAGTAAAAGAAAGACCCTTCGCAGAAGGAAGCAGGGATTAACTCGTGTGCTAGAGCTTTTTATTTTATTAAAACAAAGGTATTGAAAATAATTTTTAGAGAGGTGTATGTTTATGTCAACGAATGGTAAACATAAAATACAGTACGTTACAAGCCAACTAGACTTCACAAGAGCGGCTCCCATTGAAGGACGCAACTGGGGTCAGAAGGTCATCCCTCTTTCTCTTTTGTTTACACAATTATGCTTTGACTGATAAATCAGGCAAAAATAGTGAATAGAATTTTATAGTAACCAATTTTGGGGCTAGGCACCCCGCTGCCAGCTCTTCTATCATTTGGATAAGCAGATGAAGCCACTAGTCCAGGTTTCTGAAGTCCAATCAACAAGTGAGATAAATATTCTTTGTTTACGTCCTCATGAGCTAAAACAGGGGCACAAAACATGAATAATTTTGAAAGTTTAAAGGTAGCACATGAGAAATTTACTTGGAGTGGCAGTTAAATATCACATGTAGGTAGTTATGGTGGACACATTTGGCAAACTTTGGTTTTTGGGAGTTGGATGCACGGGTAGAGCTCATACTCAGTACAGGTGGAGGCTAGCAAAAGACTGGGAGCAACAAATCAAGAGAGCAATAATGGCCATAATCATGCATAGCGACAAAAACATTATTAATAAAAGCATAAATGGTATTACAAGTCAAAAACTAAATGATCATAGAGGCTATAAGTGACTGGTTTGTAGTCATAAACATGGTGTAAGCATGCGCCAAGTCAACCAAATAAAGCATTCGAAGGAGAACACCACAAATTCATGCTTCAATATGATAAAAATAACTCATGATTCTTTCAATGGCACATTAAGCACTCTCAGCTATTTGAGACAAGTCATGCTACAATAACAACCACTAAGCATGGAATTAAAATAACATCTAGCATGACATGAAAAAGTCTAGCCACAGTCCATACAGGCTTCTTTTTGCACCGTTATAAGCATGAAATATTTTACTCTTCTCCAACACCAATTAACTTGTTTGAAACAACTCTCATAGATAATATTCATCAAATACTAAGAGATAATCATATATAACTGAAGCAAACTAACAAGCTCTAAACAAAATTCGAGTGGAAAACAAGGGCTAAACGCAGTACTAGCAAAAGGTGAACACTCACAAAACAATAAGAATAAAATAGAGTGTTCTAAGCAATGAAAATGGAGCGTGTGTCTCTCCCAAACAAGAATGATACGTTCCAACTAAGTTTATTGCAGCAAGGAAAATAAAATAAAACAAAAGAAAAGCAAACATACGCTCCAAGTAAAGTGCATATGATGTGCCCGAATAAAAATATTGTTTAACTAGAAGTGACATGATAAGTTGTTGATGAAGAAGGGGATGCCTTGGACATCCCCAAGCTTAGACGCTTGAGTCTTCTTGGAATTTTCTGGGATGAACCACGGGGACATCCCCAAGATTTGGCTTTTCACTCTTCTTGATCACATTATATCACCCTCTTCTCTTGACCCTTGAAAACTTCCTTCACACCACACTCAATGTAATTCACATTAGAGGGTTAGTGCACAATAAAAAATTCACATGGTATGCATGGACACAAGAATTATTAATACTTTTTAAACATTAGCTACAGCCACTGATTTTTTGTGAAGCAAAGAAATCCACTCGACATAGTAAAAGAGAGAATGCAAGTAAAAAGACAGAATCTGTCAAAACCAGAACAGTCTATAAAGACGAATTTTTTCGGGACACTTACGTTGCTCAGATCGAAAAACGTAAAGCTAGAATATTTTGGAATTATCTGAGGAATAAGCACAAAAATTTGCAGGTCATTTTGATCTTTCTGTTATTTATGCGATTTTATACGCTGGACAGCAGAAATCTGTTAGCTACGCAGAAATCCAAATCTAACTTCAACTTTCACTAGAGACTTTACTTGGCACAAAAAATACGAGAAAATAAAGATACAAAGGAGTTACTACAGAAGTAAACAACACCCTGACTCAAATAAAAAAGAAGAGAACATTGCAAAAATAAAAACATGGGTTATCTCCCAAGAAGTGTTTTTCTTTAACGCCTTTCATCTAGGCCTGATAATTTCAAAAGATACTCACATAAAAATATGAAATGAAGCAAAAAAAGAGCATCAAGAAGCAAATGTAAAACAAATTTAAGTCTAACCCACTTCCTATTAAAAAGGATCTTGTAGAAAAACAAGTCAATAAAGCACAAAGTGGCTAGCATAGGAAGAGAAAATAAGTGTAACTTCAGAAATTTCAACATAAAGAGGGGAAACTTGATATTGTTGAGATGCATAAGACTATGTTTCCCTCTCTCATAATAACTTTTAGTAGCATCATGAATGAAATTAATAATATAACAATCACAAGAAACATTCTTATCACGAGCCACATGCATAAAAGAATTGATACTATCCACATAAGCATAGTCATTCTCATTAATAGTAGTGGGAGCGAATTCAACAAAATAGGTATCATTATCATTCTCATCACCATAATCATCAAATATAGGAGGCATATTGTAATTTTAATTAATTTTCTCGTCAATAGTAGGTGGACAACATGTTCATCATTGTAAACATTATATATAGAAGGCATATCATGATCACAATAAAATTTATCATCAATAGTAGGTGGAACTAGAATATCACAATCATTATTATCATCATATATTGGAGGTAAACTATCATCAAATAAAATTTTCAACTTAGAACTTGGGGACTAAAAATATCATATTCATCAAAACCAGCTTCCCCAAGCTTAGATTTTTCCATGACATTAGCAATAATGGTATTCAAAGAATTCATGCTAATAACATTGCTACTAGCATGCAAATAAAGTTCCATAGGTTTTTTAATTTTCTCTTTAAACACTTCATATCCTAACTCAAGATAAATATTATAAAGCTCTCTCATATTTTTGTTGTTTTTCATTAAGCCTAACTAGTAAAAATAAAAACAAGGAACAAGTAAAATAAAGCCTAACTAGTGAAAATAAAAAACAAGAAACAAAAAGATATAATTGCAGAATCAAAAGGAAATAACTTCGAGCGCTCACAGAGGACGTGAGTACCTATTACCTTACCTCCCCGGCAACGGCGCCAAAAAAGAGCTTGATGTCTATGCACGCTTCTATTCTTGTAGACAGTGTTGGGCCTCCAAGTGTAGAAGTTTGTAGAACAGCAGCAAGTTTCCCTTAAGTGGATCATCCAGAGTTTATCGAACTCAGGGAGGTAGAGGTCAAAGGTATCCCTCTCAAGCAAACCCTGCAATTACGATACAAGAAGTCTCTTGTGTCCCCAACACACCTAATAAAATTGTCAGTTGTATAGGTGCACTAGTTCGGCGAAGAGATAGTGAAATATAAGTAATATGGATGGTTATAAGTGATAATAGCAATCTGAAATATGGCAGCAAGCAAACATGTAGCAGAACTGTTTGTAAACGGTGTTTCAATGCCTAGAAACAAGGCCTAGGGATCATACTTTCACTAGTGGACACTCTCAACAATAATAACATAATTGAATGCATAAATATCATCTCTTCACTATGCTACTCTGAACCACTCTTCAGTCAGATAACAAACACCAATCATTGCGTAGGGCTATAAGAGCACTCCTTAGAGTTCACATTTCCCCATTTAGGTAATCCCCACGCTATCACCATGAGAGCTAGATGGTTCCAAAAAAACACCACAATTTCATAGGGTCATCCAACACAAAATATAAATATCATGCTAAACCACACGGTGCACACACTGTCACCTTTACACCGTGATCAAAGTGTCTACAGAGATCTCATAACAAAACCACTTGAGTAGCATAACAGATGAAGAGTAACAACTACGTATTCAACTAGATTTCAAAACTCATGATCACATAAAAGATCACACCATGGGAGAGAGATATGAAACACATAGCTACCGGTAGAGCCCTCAACCTCGGCGGAGAACTACTCCCTCCTCATCATGGGAGACAGCAACCGCGATGAAGACGGTGGTGGAGTCGATGGAGAGGGCACCGGGGGCACTTCCTCGTCCCGGCAGGGTGCTGGAACAAAGATTTGTGTCCCCCGAAACTTGTCGGCGGCGGCGGCGGAGCTACAGAACTTTTCGTGGAAGGAGTCCGATATCTTTAGGGTTTATGCCTCGGGGGGACTTTATAGGCGAAAGGGCGACTGCGGTGGGTGGTCAGGGGGCCCACACCACACCTGGGCACGGCCAGCGAGGGAACCGCGCCCCCTATGGTGTGGTGGCTCCTCTGACCCCCTCCCAGTCTACCTTGAACTTTGTTGACATGTTGAGAATTCTAAGACTTTTGGCTTTTGTTTCGTCTAATTTCGAGAATATTTCGAGAACAACTTTTCTGAAATAAAAAACAGCAGAAAACAAGAACTGACTGTGGCATCTTGTCAATAGGTTAGTCCATGAAAACGTTCGGAAAACGAAGGAAAACATGTGAAAACATAAAGGTATTGGATAGAAAACAAGCATGGAGCATCGAAAATTATAGATACGTTTGAGACGTATCAAGGGTTTACCAAATTGCTATAGGTTGGTCAAGGATTACAACATCACTCAATATTCAAAAGCAGTGGATGTAGAAATAAGTTTTAAGGTTGAACACTTAATACAATTCGCATTAAAGTGTTTGGGTTAGGCTTTCCATTTTGGTTAAGGTTGGTCTAAGTTCATCACACAATCACAAAGCAAAAGAATTATGGTGATAGGCTTATGAGTTTGTAATTTGGGTCAATGGTTGATCAATTCCACATTTAAGCAATTCAAACTTCAATAGGTAGTAGAGCTGTTCCAAGGGTCCATATGGTTGGTCTTGATTACTATGATCACACAAATTTCTTGGTCAATATGACTTTAGCAAATTAAAAATCATTAAGGCCATTCTATAAACATAATAAGTGGTTTTAAATCAAGTTTAAAAGTAAAGTAAGCAAATGAACTCATATTATTTGGGGTTTGGTCTCTCTGGTCCAAGGTTACCAAATGGAACATTTTCGTAAACGAACTCATATTAAAAATATTTATAGAATTTAATCTAGGTGAAAAATACGCCAAGGGGCATTATAATTCTAATTAAAATTTAAATTAGTTCAATAATTATTTTGGGACAGTAGTTTTGAAACTACACATCCTAAGGTTTCCAAAAGTGTTATTTAAAATTTTTGAAATTATATAATTGAAACTATGTCAAAATTCATCCAAATGACTCATTTAAATTTGGGCAAATTTTAAATTAAATAGTGCTAAAAGATTCTACAGGCCACGGCTTTTCAAAAATTCCATGTTTGATAAATTTGGCCTTTTGGATCAAAATTTGTGATCAGTCTAAGATGCAGAGATTTTCTGCAAAAGTTACAATTTATTTTTAATTTGGAAATTGGTTAGATAAGGTTGGGCTGATGTGGCGCTGACTGGCACTGACTAGCCTGCCATGTGGCACGGGACAAAAACAGTTAGGTAAGTGATTTAATTAGGGCCTTAGGATCTAGATATAACGGTGGGGATCTAAATGCCCGAGGCCAGCGGTGCTAGGTCACCGGAACAAGGCCAGAAACGTGTGCGGCATCGTGCGTTGCCGGCGATGTGCAGGATGCGGTGGACAGAGAGGCTCAGCAGGATGATCAACACGTCGAGGTGGATCCGATGGCTAGGTCGAGGGATCGGGCGTTGTCATCGCCACTCTTTTTTTTTTTCAATCCGGCGTTTTTTGAGCTGTTCGAGAGACGAGTGATTTGTTTTTTATTCGGTAGTTCGCTGGCCCACCGAAAGGCCGAAAAAGCGGCCGAGGAGGCTAGCGGGGATGCTCGGACGGATACGGACCGGCTCCCTCTCTTTTCCTCATCCGCGCGTGGTTCAAGAAAGAAAATATTTTGGGTCTTGGGCCTTGGGCCCCCTCCATCGCAGCCTCGCAGGTCAGAGAGAGAAAGGAGAGGGGGGAGAGAGATTGTAGATCGAGGGTGCGCCGGTCGCCCCGCCGCCAGCCGTGTGCCGAGCTCCTCCCTCCTCACGCCGCCGTCGACTCGCCGCCTAACTGTTTGGGGGCGGCAGTCCGCAATCCCCAGCTGCTTCTGCGGTCCGAATTTGACCCCCTTTCGGTTTGGATTACAGAAGGAGCTCGAATCTTTCTCCACTTCAATCTCCGAATTTGACCCGCTTTCAGTTTGGATTTCTGGCAGTCATTCGGTACAACTTATTCCCGAGCCTCGACAGACATGGAGGTGAGCTCCTTCCTTTAAGTATCTGTTTTTCTAAGACGCTTATATTCCTCTAAAAGCGGCAGTAGACAAATTGTATCTCTGAGACTATCAAAGTTGCCCCTTCGAGACTATCAGTATCGCATTTTGAGAATAGATAATCAACTCTGGTTTCTTTGTTCCCATGCCAAATGCAGAAATACAGTGGAGATGATCGAATCAGCAACTTGACCAACGATATCCTGGTCAACGTTCTTGACCGACTCAATATTCACCAAGCTGTGAGAACGAGCATCCTCTCCAAACGGTGGAGCCAGCTTCTTGCTGATCTCCCACGACTCAAGATAAGTGCTCGGGACTTCATGCGCCCAAGAAGTGAAATGTCTGATGGTGAATTCCGCCGGATCAATGCGGCCGTGTTGGAAGCCACAAAGAGCATGCTGGCATGCAGGGATGGATGCACCATCCGCCTCTTGAGCACCGAGTTCTTCTTGAGAGATGATGCCCCAGTATCCATTGGGCGTACTGTCGGTGATGCCATGGCGACGCACAAGATTGAGGAAGCCGAGTTCACAGTTTGGACTGTGAAGCCTCGCCTGCGATGCAATACTGATGATCTGGTGAACTTTGGGGCACAGTTTGTGTCATTTTTTCATGAGTGTCCGAATGCGTTTGCTGGCCTGACACGCCTTCACCTGGAGAATTGTAGATTTGCCGAATATGACTTCGTCTCCAACATTTTCGGCACCTGCAAGCAACTACAATATTTATGTTTTATCAACTGCGACACGGAGGGTTTCATAGAACTCCAAATTGAACACAAAGAACTCACTGAGCTCACTTTTGTCAATTGCCGTTTTGATAAAGTCCAACTCAAGTGGCTCCCAAGACTCACCAAGACATACTTCGAGAGTTGGGGGACTTTCGAAGAATTACCACTGTCATTTGGTCATGTCCCATTGCTCGATGTTTTGACCCTCAAAAGCACTGCTCTTAGTTGGCACAAAATGGTCAATTTAAGTACGTTGCTTTCTGCGACCCCTGTACGAGACCTGCGGTTGGGGTTTACAAGTGAAAAGGTATGTCAGGATGAATGCTCTGTTCTTGCTTCACTTGTTCTCTACTCATCTTATCATGTGTTTATTGTTGTAGATTTGGGTCCAACCAGAGTGCCTGACCAGAAGGCTGGCATCTGCGTTCCACCGGCTCAGGATTGTAACTCTATATAACATCCCTGAAGGGTATGATCTCAAGTGGACAATGTTCATTCTGGAAGCTGCGCCATCCCTAGAGGAGTTTCATATGCTAGTATGTTCTCATCTAAAGCTTCTTGTTTTTTTTTATAAGTGGTTGCTCTATGACATGATGGTCTGTCCTAAAGCTTGTTCTATTCTTATTTGTTTGAGCGATTGCTCTATTATTCCCTTGCATGATTACACACACCTGTGCTTCACTTGGACTGACCTTAGTTTGTGGCAGAATTAACCGGTTCCATTTACTCACGTCCTATGGGTTGAATGCAGGTGATGAATCATCCGTGTGAAATGCAAATGGACGAGGAGAAGAGGAGGGAAGCCTTGTATAGCGAGAAGAAGGGCGTAGAGTGGGAATCAACTAATCCAAATTTCAAGCACCACCGTCTTACCAAGCTCATCATCTTCTGCTTCGAGTCTAAACCATACATGGCGTCATATGTGAGGCATGTCATGAAAGCAGCCGTGAACCTACAGGATGTGTACCTGTATAACAGACTGACATGTATAAAGTGCGCTCACATGGAGAAGCCGACAAGGTTTCCGCAGTCGGAGAAGCAGCGATGTTCAGATACGAAGATAATGACCCGGGGTGTCAAGTCACCTGCCAGAATTCACTTCCTGAACCCCGATCAAATGAGCGCTGATCATGATGTACTGATACCTAGATACTTTGTGTTCCAACAGAGATAGAACTGTTTAGATAAAACTGTCCAGTCTGGCATAATGCCTGTACCCTTTGACCTGTGGCTGGTTTTCTGGTTTGATCTGCTTCTGTAGCTGCAACAAAAGCATTATGTAATCAGAACGACTTGAATGTGATGCAGGCACTCTTGCCAATCATTCCATGAATTACTTAATCTTGCTGTACTCTTTAAGTAAAATTGTAGACCAAACTTGGTAGAGTCATATGGGATTTTGATTGAATATTCTATGTATTTTATTTGTGTTGGAGATGAGTGCATTGGTTGATATGGTTCTTTGAGAACATATTTTGAAATCGAAGCTGGACTGTAAATATTGTCAGCAAATGGCACTTATTTTGATGTACGCTAACACAAACTATTTATTTTAGTACTGGGGAACCAACTGCTGACCAAACCGAGAGATGATGCAATAAGAAGCTGGAACAAGATCATTGAGTTACAAGCATCAGTTTCGGTGACAAAAGTATGCACATGGAACCTGAAGCATGATTCTTCAGTCAAGGCTCCCTCAAGATAAAACACTTGAACCGAGAGATGATGCAAAAGATAACACGGTAGGCTCACACCAGTGCATTTGAAAGCTTTTAACGCCAGAAAAATATTGTCAAGCAGGACACAGCCTATGGGATTTCAGGATTCGAACTAACAAAGTCAGAAGGATCTGTCAAACATCCATAAGGGACCCGCAATGTGAGTCATAAGAATGACCATCTAAAAATAAGCCTTCCCACCGCCTTCTCATAGCTTAGAGCTTTGAGACCATCCGATCGAATTCTCGGACGCGGATCTGCGCCGGATCTTCTAAACGGGCCCATATATCTGCGCGACAAGACTGAACGGATAGTATGGGCACCTAGGTGGGGTGAATAGGAGCGACCTCCAAATTTTAATACCTATTCTATTTAGACTTGACACAAAGATAAATTCTATATATACAACTTAGGTAGGCATATCTTTTCGGGTACCCACCATTAAGTATACCGGGGGCGGCGCATCTGAAGACCCACTTGGCGGCCCATCAATACTCATGAAGGTCAAACAAGCTGTTATCAACTCTTGGAGTACAAGACAAGAACTCGAATACGTAGTCGACTCGAACTCATGCAAACCCTGCCTGACTACCTATATAAAGTCAGGAGGGTGGAGAGAAAAGGAGAGAATCACAATCACAATGAGAGAGAAGAGACAGGCCACAACTAGACAACAATCCTAGATCAAATAAGCGCTAGATCTAATCTGCGTCGCGATCCTTGTAACCTGTTCATCTCGCTGGAATAACAACTAGACAGACATAAGTATGGTGTTATCTTCTTCGAAGAGCCACGAACCTGGGTAAACCTTGCCCCAAGTTCTGTCAATCCGAGTAGTCCACCAACGTCTTATTCTCCCTTATACGAAACCCCAGATCCCTCACCATGTGAATTTTTGAGGTCACATCCTCTTCATTGGCGCCGTCTGTGGGAATCTAGGGGATTGGAATCGAGGCTTCTTCGGCATCATCATCGACAAGTTACTACTCGCCGTCTCGGATGGACTCGATTCGATTAGAGTCCATTGACTTCACCGAGCACCTACCCGCATCACGCACGGCCTTGACACTCTCGACGGGAGCGTAGATCGCCTTAGTCGACTTCATCATCTACATCGGGACCGTTCTTCACGCGAAGGTTGCAGGACAGCAGAAATATCCATATTGCGGACATCATCGACAATGACTCGGAACTTATCTCAACAATTCCTTCGGTGAAAAGATTCAAAATCAAATTCTCTATCAGCTACAAAAGATTTGACGAATTCCGACTGTTATATATTCGTGGATCACTCGAACACTGAAACCCTGTCAGAATCCGACGGAACTCCGTGCGATTTTGGGAAAACAATTCTCACAGCCGACTCAGACATTAATTTGAATATCACACTGTTGAAAAGTTGCCTCGTACAATTCCGCACCACTCCGTTTTAAGCTAATTCCAACAGTTAGATCTCCGTCAGAGTCTCGCGCACTGCGACACATTTTGGATCTCTGAGAGTCCGCAAATTCAAACCGCGGATCCAGTTCTAAAAACTATTTCGTCGATTCGCGAGTCGACAAGAAAGCCAAGATGCAACATCGACTACACCATAAGCGACTCGCAAGGATGTGACTCCAAGCGCCGCACAACTACGTCCGCCACGTCGACTCCGTCCGCCGCGTCGAGTTCTTTCGGCTAATCACCGCGACTCCGTCCTCCGCATCGAGTCCTTTCGGCTAATCACCGGAACTCCTCTGTGTCGACTCCATCTGCCGCGTCGAGTCCTTTCGACTAAACACCGCGACTCTGCCACGCCGACTCCATCCACCGCGTTGAATCTTTTCGGCCAATCATCACGACTCCACCGCGTTGACTCCGTTCGACGCGTCGAGTCCTTTATGCAAATCACCGTGACTCCGCCGCGTCGACTCCGTCTGCTGTGCCGAGTCCTTTCGGCTAAACACCACGACTCTGCCACGTCGACTTCCGCCCGTCGCGTAGAGTCCTTTCGGCTAAACACTGCGACTCTGCCGCGTCAAATCTATCCGCCACGTCGAGTTGTTCCGGCTATATTCGGGGTGAATCCTAGCCGTAGTCGCATTCGAATGACTCGGGGGGCTGCGACGCAATAAGTTAACACGGAAAACTTGGGGTGTCTCCTAGCCGTAGTTGCACTCAAAACACTCGGGGGCTACGACGTAATAAGTTAAAATATAAAATTTGGGGTGACTCCCAGCCGCAGTCGCACTCGAATGACTCGGGGGGCTGCGCCGCAATTTGTTCACACGGATAATTCGGGGTGATTGCCAGCCGCAGTCATACTCGAATGACTTGGGGGCTGCGCCGCAATAAGTTCACACAGAAAATTTGGGATGACTCCCAGCCATGGTCGCACTCGAATGACTCACGGGCTGCTCCGCAATAAGTTCACACAAAAAACTCGGGGTGAATCCGAGCCATAGTCGTACTCGAATGACTCGGGGACTGCGCCGCAAAAAGTTAAAACAGAAAATCGTGGGATGACTCCCAGCCGCAGCTGGACTCGATAGACTCGGGGGCTGTGGTGCAAAAAGCTAAAACAAAAACTGTAGGGTAATCCCTAGCCGCAGCCGCACTTGGTAGACTCGGGGGTTGTGCTGCAGAATTGAAGGGTAACCACCCGCATCAGCTTCACTCGCTGCCCGGGGAGTGGCTCTTTGTCATCAACAGCAAACAGTAACCTTATCGCTGCACCCGATCAGGCTCACACAAAGATAAGTTTCTCTGATACAAGTCAAAAAAAATCTTTTTCATGTTTTTAACCTGCTTCGGTTACACCTGATACCCGAGGGTTGTGCCTCCTAAATTACCTGTGTGCTCGACACCCATCATGTCGCGTGTTACACTACCGTATTACACGCGATAGCCCGAGTAGCTGATACCGCGTGACGTCGATCCTTGACTCCGACCTGGTTTTAGCACTGACAGGCCGGAAAGGACCAGAAACAATGGTTGTCAGGCTAGCAAAAAGGCGTAACTTACAGTGAAAATGAGTCGCATAGAGTCGAAGCACTACCTACCAACTGGTCATACCCGACTCTACGAGTTGATAGACTGTTGGTTCACAGCTAAGGGTCCCCTCCCTTACTTGGGCCAAACCGATACAAGGTGATGAGGTGACCCTCTTACAAAGCAGATCTAGGATAAAAAGAAAAGAACATGAGAACCAAAATTTCCACCGATGACAACGAGACAACACCAAAAGAAACCAGAGCTCCACAACAATGCCCACAAGAGAGTAACGACGCCTAATGGCACCATTATCTAGACCGTAGTCCAAAGTTTACACCCGGAGCTCTAGCACGACGAAGGTAGCCACAACAGCGCCCCCATGAGGGTTACGACACCCACGGGCATCGCCGCTGTTAGCGCTGAAACGCTAGGCTTTCGCTCAGAAAAACCCTCGCCCTTCACTTGGATCTTCGGACCGCCCACTGTCACCGAATCAGGCTCCCAAAACGCGATCTGGGAACTAACAAAGTCGAAACACCGCCAGCACCAGGATCCCCGCCATTCACATGGCCAAAAAGCAAGCAGATCATCACCAGTAGCACGTCGCTCGCCGCAGAGACGCCCGCCCAGTCCACCTTCCGAGGCCATCGCCCCGGTGTCCATGACCTCGAACTGTGGGATTGGCCTCACTGCGAGTACATATACACTACAAGAAATATGATGATACACAACGATCTATTTTCGTCACCAAAACGTCACTATATTTCATCCATGATGATCCCATGACGAAAAACAAATCGTTGAAAACCGAGCGTCAGTAATGATCCTTAACGATGATTTTTTAGAAATAGTCATGGACATCCACGACGATTTTGAAACGTCGTAAAATTATGACGATCTAAAATCGTCAAGGTCAGTCCGGCCAAGCCACATAAGCTCCAACGTGGCTAGTCCTACGTGGCAATATTACAACAAAATGAAATCATCGTGGATACAATCTACCCGGTCCATTTCAGTGATATTCATGGGCCAAGCTCAATAACTTTGACCTTTTTCTTTGTTTGGATTCCACATTTCTTTTGGGCCTTAGCCCTTATACAGCCTTTTCCCCTCTTTTTTATCCTTTTCTCGAATTACTCCTGACCCTTTTAGAGCCCATGCATTTTTTCGGTCCAATACTGTATTCAACCATTTTAATTATTATTGTGCCATTCCATTATTGATTGTTTAGTCCAGGCCACGGCCTTTCCAGCCCAGTAACTTCTGTGGCGTGGCCACTTTAGGTATAGAATACATACAGCCCATATTTTTTGATCCAATTGCACAACAAGAATTTGATTCACAAGGTATATTGCAATCAGGTATTGAAATACAAGTAAATATCACAATCAGGTATTCAACTATGAAAATACAGGTAAATATTAAAATAACCAACTCAAACAAACTATTACAATCATATAGTTCAAATCGGCTATTACAATCATACAGTTCAAAATAACCAGATCCAATGAGCTCCCTATAAAATTGAAGCTTTTAATCCTTCTTATCTTCCTTGAACAATCTGTAAAATTAGGAAGAAGAGGTTAAGCACAATAAGATGTAGTTCAAAACTAATCAATGTGTAGAGAACTATTAGAAAATGAACAATGGCGAAGGTGCGCTAGTATGTTCAGAACTGAAACTGGTTCACCAAATAAATAGCAAAGAAGCAAAACTGATTAAGGCATGTGTGCGCTAGTATGTTCAGAACTGAAACTGGTTCACCAAATAAATAGCAAAGAAGCAAAACTGATTAAGGCATGTACTAGCTCACGACAATCCAGAAGATACCCAAGTTTTGAAAATTCAAATTAAACAGTATACTATTGTACAAGTTGATGACTAAATGAATAATGGACATTTGTGCGAGAATGAGCAAACATGCCAGCCAGCAGTACTGCTTAGTAAGAGAAATAACAGATCATGTGTTCATTAGAGGCGATCAAAGCTTAATTAATGAGAAGGAGAAACAAGAACGCGAACAGTTGGCACGAACACAAACGGGAGAAACAAGAGGAACCAGAAACTCACCTAAACTATGGAGACGAAGAGGGCCACCGCTGCTATCGTACGGCGCGGTGAACTCAGGGTGAACAAATCCTGCCAACAGCAAACCAAAACAAAGAGCCAAGCTCTAGATCAGCATTAGCCAGGCAAACAGATACTTTGTAAATCACTAGTATGATGATGTTGAAAATTCAGCAGCTACAATGCTCACAATCTCAACAAGGAGTCAGTGCCATCCGTTCAACCAACATTACCTAATAATGCTAGCTAGTGCACGCAAGCAAACATCACTTGCTCCGGTAGTACCTGCTTATGATGCTGAGTGCAACAAGAAGGTTTAGTGTTTCGTAGACATAGCTTACATCCAGTGCATCAAACTTCGCCTTATATCTTGATCATTTGCAATTATGGAGGAATGAGAAAATTAGTCTGTTACAAGCACCAAATTGTTATAAGTTAACTTATGGAGTAATCACAGCTTAAAAGTTAGAGGAGATGGTAGGCTACAGAGACCATAGTGTGTGTCAAAACAAAAATGAACAATAATCAAGGTACGTAAATCCAGTACTAGTACTACTCACAGAGAAGAATTAAGCGAAATGGACAATTCATTTGAATGAAACATGTTGTTTACATGGCTCCTACAGTCAGATTTGTTTTGCCCAAGTGGAGAAGTTATTTTCATCTACGCAATTGCAAATGACCAAATCAACACTGAATTCAGTCTAAATCTTGTGAGTATTTTGAAGGAAATACTATGCACACAAGTAGACTGGTCCTTTCTCTTCCCAGAATTCAGCATATAAATTTGGTTAGGGATCATCGGAATAGATACGCAAAAGCAAGACTGGCCTAGATACACAACAGTGACATGATGAACCCACAATTCTGCTACTATTACGTTCACCTAATTAGCTTCTCCAGTTGGAAAAAACAATAATCAATCCAGTCTACTTTCCTTCGCTTGGACTAAGAACATGAGAAACACACCAAATCTGGTCACCACAACCTTCAGACTGACCAGAATCAGAAGCCAAACCTAGAAAGCAGGGAGGAGGTTGAAAACGAACCATACCTGATCATTGACGTCGGCAGCAACACGAGTCCGGGTTTGTGGCCGGCAGCAAAAGGTCGCGGAGGAGGTCGCCGGCGCCAGCAGCTCGTGGAGGTGGTCGCCGGGAGCATCAGGTGCTCCTTCTCCTTAAGTGCAACGGGGGAGATCCGCCATCTCCAACGCGTGCCGCTGCTGCATCTTGGGCCGTCACCGTGACCGAAGGGAGGGAAGTACGCGGAGGAGGGGAACCGGGGGGCAGATTGAAGGTGCCATGGTGGCTGGTGGGGGATGAGCGACGACGGGCGGCAGTGAGCCTTTACTTGAACTAGGCGGCGGCGGCCAGCGCCTAGGGTTTGGTGTGTGAGCCTAGGGAATCGGTTGGATGGGGGCACCGGCGTCGAGAAAACTCGGTGGATTGGACGCGGGTGAGCGGGGAGACTGGGTTGCCGGCCGGGAGCGGCGGCAGCGTCGCTGGATAGAAGGGGATCGAGGAGGAGAGAGGTTGCCTCTCCTCGGGTGTGTTTTTCCTCTGGCAGAATGGGAAGAAAGGAGAGGAGGGGAGGTGGCGGCGGCGTTGGGGGAACAGAGGGTTAGGGTTTGATACTTGAGGGTCATTCTAGGCGCCATGGCGGGTCCGAAATGACCAGAGAGGGAAAATGCGCGGGGAAATGAAAATGCACCGGTCAAAAGTTTCTAGGCACAAGCACTTCCTCCACCTAGGGTGGCTGCAGCTGGGACCTAGCTCTCCATGGCCCCATCCTACATTGACTATTTAGGGTCTCGTGGTAAGATAGACCAGTTCCACTGATATGATATATGTTAAAAAATAGTCTGTTTCTCTAGCAAACAAATAAAAAAGGACATATAGTTAATATTTTCATTGACAAATATAATTATTTCATATGATTTATTATAATAACATGACTTCCACTGATATCTCCCATTTAATAATAATTAAATTTGGTTGTCCATCATACGACATCATTCTGCTCGTGTTTCGTCCTTCGCTCCATTCTGGTTAATGATGTGGTGTAAGATATAGACTACGAACAATGTTGACGAAGAATGTTTTATTTTTATCCGAAGAAAAACAATATTTTCCATTTTTTGAGTGCTAAAAATGTTTTTTTGTGAAGCACATACCAAAAATATGTTACAAAATTGCACCAAATAAAATTATAAAGTTACTATACCATATTTCATGTTCAAACAACAAAATTCCTACCTCTCAATAGCTTTAAATACACCTCTTTTGAAAAGACAAATTTCTGCCGATTCAGCTGAAACCGGGCCAAATTTGAACTACGGGTGCCTCATAGTTTGCTCATGATTTTTTGTAAAAATCATTTTTAGATTAAAAAAGTACCTATTTCTTCAGAGATACACCTAGAGTTTCACAATATTCATCCCCTAGCTACAAAAAGTAATGCCCGTCGTCTTGACTTTTTCCTAAATTCGGCTTAGAAAAATCCAGAAAATTCAAAAAATCTCGAAATGATGCAAGACCTTTGCGTGGTGTCGTTATATATGTACTAGTATCCACCAAAAAATAAACTTCGAATACCGCAATTTGGTTCAAAAGGTGTTCACAGAAATGAGCTATCTCCTCCGAAGATTCTTGGGTTTCGGGCCAAATGACGGGTATTCTGGCAAAATCCATGACATAGTTTGTTGAAATGTGCCCATATTCTACACATACATGTATATTGGAATAACGAACAATGTTGCCGAAGAAAGTTTTATTTTTCTCTTAATACAAATACCATTTTCCATTTTCAGAGTGTTAAAAAAGGTTTTTTTTTTGTGAAGCACCTACCAAAAATATGTTACAAATTGCACCAAATAAAATTATAAAGTTACTATACCATATTTCATGTTCAAAAAACAAAATTCCTACCTCTCGATAGCTTTAAATACACCTCTTTTGAAAAAGAAAAATTTATGCCGATTCAGGTGAAATCGGGCCAAATTTGAACTACGGGTGCCTCGTTGTTTGCTCATGATTTTTTTGTAAAAATCATTTTTAGATACACAAGTACCTATTTCTTCAGAGATACACCAAGATATTATCGTAAAGAATTTTACAAAATTGATTTCGGTCAATTTGAAGGTGAAATTCAAATTATAGAAAATGTAAACAGGAATTAAAAAACAGTTAATATCTAGCCCAACCCAACTAGCTGTGAGAACCTGCTCCAGCACTAGCTACACAGGCCAAATTTCGGACCATGCGAAGAGGGAAGAATTCCCCCCACCCGCCCCGAGAAAAAAAATGATGGACTTGACCCACGAAGGCCCAAGTTCGCTTTGATTGTTCCTTAAGTAGGTCGAATGATGTATATGATCAACGCTCGTGAGTTGGCCTGGTGGTTGTGCTGCTCGTAGGTGAGCTTGAGGTGCAGGGTTCGAGTCCCTCGTCCTCAGGTGCAAAGTTGGACAGCCACCAATGAATATCGTGGTTCTGTAGGGGCACGGGCCACTCACGTCAGATGCAAGGCTGGACACCTCGTATTCCTGTAATGTGTTGTAGTTTGTGGGGCTGGCCCCACATGTCATTGGTAGCAAGTGAAGTTATGGATTGACACATAAGCACAGTGGCGGAGCATGACGGTCAATCGAGAGAGGGCCAATTTTATCAGCCAATGAGATAGCACGAGCCCATCTACTAATATGCATACAAATCTTAATATTTAATGAGTTCAGGTACTGTTTAAAAGGGAAATTAGTTTGGAAAAGACTGGGCCATGACCCAGGATAGTCTCCAAGACGCGCCAGCCCTGCATAAGCAAGGAAATGGCAACTGAACATTACACGTAGGCAAAAATTGATGATGTGGTCATCCAGCCATATAAATGTGTCTATGTTGTGTCTACGTTGCAGCGTCATGACGATTTATATTCGTCGTGATCTGCTAAAAATAAAGCTTCGGATCACATGCACCGGTTATGACGATTTTATCTTATACGGGTACGACGTTTTAAACTCAAATCGTCGTTATTTTACAGGGTTTTTATCCCCTCAAACAACTTACGACGATCTTGTTTGAAATCGTCACAACTCTATGACGATTTCGTTCACCGTCATTACGAGAACGTCATGTATCAACACATTTCTTGTAGTGATATGAGAGGTAGGCAGGCAACAGAACCGAACTCACGTGGGCAGAAGCAGCATCCACTAGGAAAAGATCCGTCGTCCTCCACCTCCAAAGGCGGTCGCCGACCGGACGCAGTAGCAGGGCATGTCAGGCCTAGATCAGCGAGATCCTGCCTAGGAAGGACAGATCCGGACCAGATCAGGCCCGACTAGCCCCGCCACCGCACTGCAGCGCCATGGCTGCCGTCACTATCCATACACAGGTACTTTTTTACCCCTACCGCTACCGTCCTCTCAGCAACCCACCGACAGGTAAGACCGGAGACCGTACCGCACGGAGTGCCCGTAGCCTCCCGAAGGCAGCAACCAGTCAGGAAACGCAGAGGTGGCCGAGACCCTAGGCCTATATTGGGCCCTCCTTGAGCCTCACCATGGTGACCACCACACCGCCGCCCCTGGGCGCACCATGCCGACGACCCCAACGAAGTTCCACCGCCGCGTATGAACGCCCCCACCGTCGAGGTCCCACCACCTGGGTGCACCACCGCCGGCCGTCGTTTCCCCGCACAAGACCCCTGGCGCGCGGGTTAAGAAGGGTCTCCACTCCCGGCACCGCGCTGGCTTCGCCCGGCGGAGGCGAAGGGGGAGGGGAGGGATGGGAGGTGGGTTAGAGCGGGATTGGGGAGCTCACCCGGTCGCCGCGGGGGATGACGCGGGGAATGAAATTCACTTTCAATCTCCCCATTTTTTGTGTTAGATGACAATAGTAAGATTTTCAATGAAAAACCGAAAACAATATCATTCTTGTGAAAGAAGTGGAAATTTCTCCCCCTACAAGTATGCATACTTTAGTTTGCCTAGACATGCAAATACAACTTTAAGAGGTGAGTGATTTCCAACAAAATCACAACATGATAAAAGAGACAATTACAACTATCTTGAGGCATGAGTTTAATACTATACCTTGTGCAAAGAACATATACATAGATAATACCGGTGCACAATATATGATAACCTGAACATAGATAGATAACCAAATAGATCCACAATAGCATAGTCTCACAATAACACATAACACAGTTTAAAACACGAAAGAAAATAGTTTCAAAACGAGAATATAAATGGACACAAGATCTCAAAGAATGATAGACAAACATGCTTGTGCCCGAACCCTTGCAAATCCAACGTCCTCATAGACTACTTCTCCCCCTTTGGCATCGAGATACCAAAAAGGAGAAAAGCAGTGGTGCTAACGTCCCATGACAAGATAGGCATCAAACTCCTTGGAAGACACTCCAGCAGACGTGTCAGACTCTCCTTCTGCAGCTCTCTCCTCATCATTGATGCGCGTGTAACACACGTTCGTTGGGAGACCCCAAGAGGAAGGTATAAAGAGCACAGTAGCAAGTTTCCCTCAGAAAGAAACCAAGGTTGAATCGACCAGTAGGAGGAAGGAGTAACTTCAGAAGGTTGATGCAGCTGAGATGGCAGGGCGCACTACCGGTTCAGCAGCAATGTTGAACCTACACAACACAAACAATTCACTTTGCCCTAACGAAGCAGTGAGGTTGTCAATCTCACCGATTTTGCTGATAACAAATTGGTTAAATGTATGGTGTGGAAAACTGTATAAACAGTAACAACAGTGTGAAAGCAGTCGAAGCAGTGTCTGTTTTATCAGAATGAGAAAATAGACCGGGGTCAACAGTTCACTAGAGGTGTCTCTCCATAAAAGATAGCTAACATGTGTGGTGAACAAATTACAGTTGGGAAATTGACAGATAAAGAAACATGCATGACATAAAGATTACTATGAGATTCATGCGAGCATTATAACAAAATACACAGATCGTCATCAAACTGCATCTATGACTAATAATCCACCCTTCGAATATCATCCAAACAAACGTTGGGTATTAAGTTGCAAGCAACAGATAATCGTATTAAGAAAAGTGTGTAATGTAAACTAAGTAAACATCGTTGTTTTCTCCCTAATGGCAACAACACATCCTCCATCCTACACGTTTTTGTCACTCAAGCACATATGAAAAGGAGGCATGAACCCACTATCGAGCATAAATCCTTCCTCTTGGAGTCTCTAGCATCTACTTGGCCAGAGCATCTACTAACAACGGAGAGCATGCAAGATCATAAATAACATACACATGAAGATAACTTGATAGATTGATAATCAAAATACATATCATTGAATAATCATCGGATCCCAGCGAACACAACATGTAGCATTACAATAAGATGATCTTGATCATGTGAGGCAGCTCACGAGATCTAAACATGAGGCATTAAGTGGGGAGGACAAGCATCTAGCTACTGCTATGGACCCGTAGTCCAGGGATGAACTACTCATGCGTCACTCCGGAGGCAGGCATGGTGGTGTAGACCCCTCCGGTGATAAATTTCCCTCCCAGCAGGGTGCCGGGGAGAGCCCTAGAACCCTCTCGATCTCGGGTTGACGATGACAACGGCCTCGGGTGTATCTCGGGAAAAAGTGGTATATCTTTACGGTTGACGTATCGGGGGGATTAAATAGGCGAAAGGGCGATGGCGTTGGACGCTCGAGGGACCCACATCACCCCCAGGCGCGGCCAGAGGGCGCCGCCCTATTGTGTGGCCCCCCTCCGGGCCTATTCGAGACTCCGTGGATGCTTCAGAAATTCTAAGACTTCCGGGCTTCGAAATTTCCAATTCCGAGAATATTTCCAGAACAATTTTTCTGAAACTAAAAACAGCAGAAAACATGGAACTGGTTCTGTGGCATCTTGTCAATAGGTTAGTCCCAGGAAATCGATAAAAATGACATAAAGTGTAAGGAAAACATGTAGCATAAGGCATGAAAACAACATGGAACATCAAAAATTATAGACTCGTTTATGATGTATCAACATCCCCAAGCTTAGTTCTTACTCGTCCTCGAGTAGATAAACGACAAAACAAATAATTTCTGAGGTGACATGCTACCTACATAAACTTGATCATCATAGTAATGTAAAGCATGTAAACTAGGATCAAATGAATAAATGCAGTTGTTTATAGTTGATATCAAAGAGTAATGTATAAACCATTAGGAATAACAAAGTAAAACCTTTCAATGAATCAATACTAAAAGACAGTCCACTATGCAAAGTATAGTAGAGATGATTTAAGCTTCAAGAACAACAATATAATCATCCAAGGCATCAAAATCTCACAAGAACTCCCGTTAGGATCAAGTAAAGTGACAATAATATGCACATAGGAAAATCATTCAAATAATTGTGCACTCAAAACAAGCAAGCGTTCTGTATTGGTTCCTGGCACCAGGATGTTGTGGCTAGAAGAACATTATGGGCGGGGGGGGGGGGGGAGTGGATGGTTAATGGAAGAAAGTTTCACACAACTGAAAGTGATCATTAGACAAGAGGAAGTCTTATAATCGAAGTTATGCAAGGAGTAGTGATTGCCACACAACAGATGCACATAGAGCTATAAGTGTATGAAAGCTCTCCAATATAACTAGTGGGGGTGCATCCAACTCGCTTGCTCACGAAGACCTAGAGCTCTTTTGAGGAGGCTCATCATTGGAATATACAAGCCAAGTTCTATAATGTAAGTTCCTCACATAGTTATGCAAGTCATAATATGAAAACTCTCTCCAAACTGAAGTAATGACGCTAATAAAGCACAAGTGTGGAATAAATGATAGTAGTGCTGGCCCCTCTCTCTTTATTTTTTCTCTCTTTTGCCTCTTTCTTTCTTTTTTTATTTTCTCTTTTGGTCTTTTTTCCTTTATTTTTTATTTTTTGATATATAACCTCACTGGTAGGGGCAACACTCTATTTTACAATGAATCAACACACTTTTAGTACTCATAACTCAAACTGAAATATCTCTGATGGATAAAACTAAATGATCCTGCTAGGGTAGCAGTATGCAAAATAATAATGAAGCATGACAAGTAACATAATGATGATGGATATTGTATGGCAATATATCTCGGAATGGCTATGGAAATGTCATGGTAGGTCGGTATGGTGGCTGTTTTGAGGAAGATAAATTTTGGATTATGTGTAGAAGAACAAACTTCGCCCACGAGGTTTGGATGCACTGGCGACGTTTGCACCAACTCTCAATGTGAGAATGAGCAATGCACAGTACCGAAGAGGCTAGCAAATATGGATGGTGGAAGTGCCAGAAAACCACAACATAGAACTCACAAGTTAAAAGATTCTAAATAAAATCATGACTCATAAGGCATAATGAAAATCAGTCCAAGAGGGTTCGTGGCAGTGACAAGTCACTGTTAGCTACCCCAACTGTAGCGTGTAACAAAAAGCCACAGCGATTGTTATCAGCAAAGGAAGTCATATACCATTATCATATCAACTGACTATTTGAGTGTGGCACGGCTTCGAGCTTCTAGACCAACCATTAATTGTTTTTACTCTACTGTACCAGCAAGTTTACCATTAAGAAAATTAACATGTCAAAACAACACCAAATAATCAAGTGAAACAGTTTAATGATCTACAAGAATATGCAAGCTTTTTCGTTATACCAACTACCACACGTAGCATTTTCTACCAAACACCAAACAACAAAAACTCTCCAAGAGATATAGAAATGAAAAAAGAGAGTACTAACACAACTCTACTAAAACTAACAGCTCTAAATAAGAGATGCAAGAAAAACAAGAGATAAACAAGAATTTTGCAGAAGCTAGAAGAAAAACTAAGAATACGAGCATAACAAGTATTCAAATGAAAAAGAGGAGCGTGTCTCTCTACCACACAAAGAATGCTAGGGTCCAACTATATTATTGCATCAAGGAAAATAAAACAAAACAAAGGAAAACAAAAGAAAAACAAACAGACGCTCCAAGTAAACTTCATATGATGTGATCGAATAAATATATTGTCACTAGAAGTGACTTGATAAATTGTTGACGAAGAAGGGGATGCCTTGGGCATCCCCAAGCTTAGATGCTTGAGTATTCTTAGAATTTTCTAGGATTAACCACGGGGGCATCCCCAAGTTTTGACCTTGCACTCTTTTTTATCACATTATATCACCCTCTTCTCTTGACCCTTGAAAACTTCCTTCACACCACACTCAAAGACTAATTCGCATTAGAGGGTTAGTGAAACAATAAAAAAGCCATGGGTTCTGCATGGGCACAAGTTCTATTGATAATTTTGAACATTAGCTACATCCACTGATGTTTCGTGAAGCAAAGAAATCCACTTGACATTGTAAAAGAGAAAATGCAAGAAAAATGGCAGAATCTCTCAAAACCAGAACAGTCTGTAAATACGAATTTTTTCAGGGCACTTACGTTACTAAGATCGAAAAACTTATAGAAAGATTTTTTTTTGGAATTATCTGAGCAATAAGCACAAAAAATTTCATATCATTCTCATATTTCTAGATTTTATACGATTTTTTACGGTGCACAGCAAAAATCTGTTTCCTGCGCAGAAATCCAAAACCAACTCCAACTTTCGTCAGAAACTTCACTTGGCATAACTAAAACATGAAAATAAAGATAGAAAGGAGTTTCTACAGAATTATACAACCCATTGACTCAAAGAAAACAGAGAAAAACAAAGCAAACATAAAACCATGGTTATCTCCCAAGAAGTGTTTTTCTTTAACGCCTTTTAGCTAGGCCCAGAAAATTGGATTCACTTGTTTTCAAGTGAAGAAGGTTCTCACATAAGAAATATGAATTAAGAAAAAGAGAGCATCAAGAAAAAGTATAAAACAAATTTAAGTCTAACCCACTTCCTATGCATAGGAATCTTGTAAATAAATAAATTAAAGAAGGTCAAACTAGAAATCATGGGAAGGTAGAACTAGAGCATTTCCAAAACTTTCAACAAAAAGAGAGGTGTTTTAGAAACATGAAAATTCCTACAACCATATTTTCCTCTCTCATAATAATTTCAGTAGCATAATGAACAAACTCAACAACATAATTATCACATAAAGCATGTTTGTCATGGTCTAAAAGCACAAAATTCATATCAAGCTCAAAAATAGTGGGATTAAAATTAAAAATAAAGACCTCTTCTTTCCCACTTTTGGCAATAGCAAAACAAGATGATTGCTCAATCTTAAAAGGTATGGGACGCATTATAGCAATCCTATTTTTAGTAGCATTATGATTTATAACATCAAGTAACATAGGACCAGCATCAAGAGCATTATCATATAAACTTTTCTAAATAAACTTCCTCATTATCATGCATATAAATAATTGGAATAAATATAGGATTCTCATAGGATTCATCAAAGTAGCATGGATTATCATAAATAACAGTAGCAATATCACTCTCACAAGTTTCATTCATAGTAGTATCAAGGTCACAAGTATAGCAAGTATCAATTTCATTAAAAAAGGGATATTTCAAAAGAATCAATAGGATCATCACAATTATGAGTTAAAGAGTTACTCTGATTGGGAGTTAGACATGGGTAGCTACTCCATTCTTTCTCCTCTTGATCATCACTCTCCTCCTCTTTTTCATCCAATGATCTTCCAGATTCAGCAATTTCTTCTTCCATAGGTTCCTGCAAGGCATTATTATCTTCCTTTGGGGGAGAGAATTGATTAAGATATTGAAGTATATAGTAATTAAAATCCTTGTAATTATCAAAGCAATATTCAAGTATATCATAACTCTCATATTTATAAGGTGCATCATCAATATTTTCATGCACCCTTCCAAGCAATAAATTCCTCAATTTGTTCCACATCATCAAACTCATAATTTCCCTTAACATAAGAAGATATGGAAACATTATCATTATACTCACATTTAAAAGGGAGGTGTTTATACCTCCTACAGCGACAAGATTTATCAAAGCAATAAGCAACATTACAAGTAGAGCACAAGTTTTTTAGCATAGTCATGCAATTTATTAATTTGCTCCCATAAGTGTATCCCTTTTTGTCACAAGCGGTGTTCCTTATAATATTTTTGTTGTTCATCCGTGAACCCACCTTGCCAACAGGATCTAGTTTCAAAGACATCAAACATTTGTAGCAAGCATGATAAAGCAAGTTACAAGCAAAAAAAATAACAAAGTAAAAAATGATTGGAGGTGAGAGACTCCCCTTGCAGAAATTTTCTTCCTCCCGGCAACGGCGCCAGAAAATTGCTTGACGCGCGTGAAAAACACGTTCGTTGGGACACCCAAGAGGAAGGTATGAAGAGCACAGTAGCAAGTTTCCCTCAGAAAGAAACCAAGGTTGAATCGACCAGTAGGAGGAAGGAGTAACTTCAGAAGGTTGATGCAGCTGAGATGGCAGGGCGCACTACCGGTTCAGCAGCAACGTGGAACCTACACAACACAAACAATTCACTTTGCCTGAACGAAGTAGTGAGGTTGTCAATCTCACTGGTTTTGCTGGTAACAAAGAGGTTAAATGTATGGTGTGGAAACAGTATGAAAACAGTAGCAGCAGTGTGAAAGCACTGGAAGCAGTGTGTGTATTATCAGAATGAGAAATTGGATTGGGGTCCATAGTTCACTAGTGGTGTCTCTCCATAAAAGATAGCTAACATGTGTGGTGAAAAACTTACAACTGGGCAATTGACAGATAAAGAAACATGCATGACATAAAGATTACTATGTGATTCATGCAGGCATTACAACAAAATACATAGATCGTCATCCAACTGCATCTATGACTAATAATCCACCCTTCAAATATCATCTGAACAAACGTTGGGTATTAAGTTGCAACCAACGGACAATCACAGTAAGCAAAGTGTGTAATGTAAACAATGTAAACTAAGTAAACATCGTTGTTTTCGCCCTAATGGAAACAACACATCCTCCATCTGTCACGTTTCTGTCACGCGATCACAAATGAAAAGGAGTCATGAACCCACTATCGAGCATAAATACTCCCTCTTGGAGTCACTAGCATCTACTTGGACAGAGCATCTACTAACAACGAAGAGCATCCAAGATCATAAATAACATACACATGAAGATAACATGATAGATTGATAATCAAAAGACATTGCATTCAATAATCATCGGATCCCAGCAAACACAACATGTAGCATTATAATAAGATGATCTCGATCATGTGAGGCACCTCACGAGATCTAAACATGAGGCATAAAGTGAAGAGGACAACCATCTAGCTACTGCTATGGACCCGTAGTCCAGGGATGAACTACTCACACATCACTCTGGAGGCAGGCATGGTGGTGTAGACCCCTCCAGTGATGAATTTCCCTCCCGACAGGGTGCCGGGGAGAGCTCCAGAACCCTCCCGATCTCGGGTTGACGATGACGGCGGCCTTGGGTGTTTCTCGGGAAAAGTGGTATATCTTTAGGGTTGACGTATCGGGGAGATTAAATAGACGAAAGGGCGATGGCGGTGGACGCCCGATTGGCCCACACCACCCCTAGGCGCGGCCAGGGGGTGCCACCCTATGGTGTGGCCCCCATGTGCCCCCCCGGGCCTCTTCGGGACTCTGTGGAACCTTCTGGAATTCTAAGACTTCTGGGCTTCGAATTCTCCAATTCTGAGAATATTTTCAGAACAACTTTTCTGAAACTAAGAACAACAGAAAAGAGAGAACTGGCTGTGTGACATCTTTTCAATAGGTTAGTCCCGGGAAATCAATAAAAATGACACAAAGTGTAAGAAAAACATGTAGCATAAGGCATGAAAAGAACATGGAACATCAAAAATTATATATACGTTTATGACGTATCAATCATCATCAGCGTCATGAGCATCAGGAGCACTAGAAGAAGCAGTAGGGTCGGTGAGATGAAGAGCATCCTCAATCTGTCCCCAAGTAGCACTGGCTCTGGAAGCCCACTGAGTCTAAGAGTCAGGAACTAATTCAGAGGGAGGGACCCCAGAAGCACCGCTCACGTTTTGAAGGATCTTCTGCTGGGAGGAGGACATAGTAATATCCCTACAGTATGACTGATACTGCTCCTTGTGGATATCCACCTTCACGCAAAGGATGTTGCGCTGAAACCAGGTTAGCTTCCTCATGTTGCACATAGTAGAGGAATCAACTAAAGGAGCACGAGAGGTGGCAGCAGCACTGGCACGAGCATCCCTCATAAAGGAACCAATTTTAGGGGTAGCATCACAGCATGGGTAGACTTCCTCTTCATGTACAACTTCTTGAAGTGGTGATCTTCCATGGGCAGCTCAATGAAGTCCTTCTTCATGGTCACCTTGATAAGCATCATGATATACGGACCATAAGGGATAGTATTCCCACCAAGCATAGCATTGTTCAACTCACGGAAGATAAATTCCATGACATCCACATGATAGGACTTCGAGGGGTCGGGACCCTCAATGCACTTCTTTGCTAGGACCAACAAGTTGATAAGAGGACATGTAAGAGCATCATTATTTGCTTAACTGGGTGCAATGAAGGACTTGAAGATACAAACGAGATGATCAAAGAAAGGGAGGAGTCCTTCCACCTTTCTAACAACATAACCAGGAGCATACATATCAGCCATGATGTTCTCACATTGTGGCCTTTCCACATCATGCATGACATGTCCAAGAGGAGGGTGAGGAGACCACTTGTACCCGAGAATCGTAGAAACTTGTAGAACTCAGCTTCACAATAGGTTGACCCAGTCATCCACTTCAAAGTGAAATGAATATCCTTCACAATCACCAATGTGGACATGAACTGAACCACGAGATCAATGTTGTAGGGGAAACAGGTTTCCATGAGCTTAGCAAGACCAACCGTTCCACCACACTGGTAGCTAGAGAAAAGTCTTGCTTGTCTTTGAGGACTTGAAGCTTTGTTGGATTCATAGGACGGACAAGAGACTTGTAATCAACATAGATGTCCGAGTGAATGTGAGATTGCTCCATGCACCAAAACCGGCTATCCTCAAGCTCACCATCCCTTGGTTGCGAGTAATGATTGCCTTGACGAATCCGAGTGTACTCAAGAGTAGAGAAGTCATACTTGTAATTCTTCCTCATTTCCTTGCCATTCTTCCTCTTGGATATGGTCTTGTTCTGCACATTGGTATTTTCTTTTCCTTTGTTCATAGTTTTCCTAGGAGGCCGAGACTCACTAGGATCCTCATCACTTGTCTCCTTGTAGGAGGGTCGCTTGCGATTACCTAACTCATCAACACGAGAACCACCTGTGAATATAGTATTTAGGGGGATAGCATAACATAAGTGCACATAAGCCAAAGCAAAGGAATCATACGAAGAAATAATAGAAAAGCACCCACAACACGATCATGTAACATTCCTAGAAGAAATCACAAAAATTCTGAATTTTAGAAAAATGGGACAAAACCGAACCGGAATTTCCGGTTCAGTTCTGAACCAGATATTCCGGTTCCACAAAATTAGAAATTTGATGATTTTCAACTAGGTCTAAAACAAGATCGGGTAAACGGGGTGCTAACCTATTGTTCATGCAATGGGATCCCCTAGGAACATCTACCACCAAGCAATTTCGATAAAAACAAGTCTCCACAAGAGGAAGGGGATGAACACCCAAGATTCAAAAGAGAGAGGGTTACCGCATCCATTGAGACAAATGCTTGGAGGAGAAGATTCTCGGGGAGGAGGAGCACAGGATCCGGCCCAAACCTTGTGAATCCAGTGGAGGAAGTAGCCGGGAGGCCTAGGGCACAAGGAGGCGGCGGCTATGGAGGAGGAGGAGGTTGGGGTGGAGAAAGAGCAGAAAACTGCCCTTCACCCCGACCTCCTCATATTTTGAAGGAGATTCGCCCGACCGGATATTCTGGTTCAGGTATGAACTGGATATTACGGGTCGAACCGGAAATTCCGGTACAAAAGTGTACGTGAAATTTTGGCTCCCTGTTGTCCTAAAACTTCCAAGTTTCAAATCAAATGACTTGTGTGCTAGATAGATGTTGGATTTAGACAAGAAATCTTAGGTTTAGAAAGCCAAACTGAAAATTGTACATCTCCCTTATACTTGCAAGAAGCAAACAAGGAAATGCCAAGAAAAAGGAAGTTTCCCATAAAGACAGTTAGCTAGGAAAACGAGCGAAAAACGAAGAAATCCAAGTGAAATCCCAACTAAGATCCAACTCTTCGCAACGAAGAGTTTGATGGCCTAACCCACCATGTAAGAGAGTATGGTATGACACCGCGAAGATATATCTTTGGTGCATTGCCAATTCTCGACATTTTAGCTCATAATTCAACATTAGAAACATAGACATAACAATTTTTTTTGCTTTGGGCATAATGGGGGGATGGAGAACCCAAAGTGTTAGGATAACACTCCCCCTATATCCATGCCTACACCTAAACCCAAACACTTAGTTAACTATAGGCGTGTGTGCAAGATCCTCAAGTAAAACTCCTTGAATCGATGTTATTTTGCTCATTTCTCAAAAACATGAATCTTGAATCATCTAGAGGCTTCATGAATATGTCAGCGAGATTATCCTTGGTTGGGACATAGGCTAGCTCAATATCACTTCTTGACACATGATTCCGGATGAAATTATGACAAATATCAATATGCTTCATCATGTGTGTTGCACGGGTTTGTAGGGGATCTTGATGACACTCTTATTGTCACATAAAAGTGGCACTTTCTCCAAGTGAACATCATACTCTTTGAGGGTTTGCCTCATCCATAGAAATTGGGTGCAAGAACTAGCGCCGCCACATACCCGGCTTCGGCGGTGAAGAGAGATATACAATTTTGATTTTTAGAAGACCAACTCACCAAAGACCTACCAAAGAATTGGCAACCCCCTGGAAGTTTATTTCCTAATCATCTTGATCACCGGCCAATTCCGAGTATGCATACCCCTTGAGAGAAAATTGTGCCCTCTTTGGGTACTACAAAACAAATCTTGAGTTATGAACCAAATACCGAAAGATCCTATGGACCGCCACCAAATGGATTCCCTTAGGAGCCGCTTGATACCTTGCACACACTCCTACACTCAACAAAATATCGGACCTAGATGCACAAAGATAAAGCAAAGAACCAATCATAGAATGATACAACTTTTGGTCCACATCTTTACCGTCCGTGTTGCGCTTGATATGGCATTTGACTTGCATTGGATAGACCTTCAATTTAGAACCTTGGAAGTAGAACCTCTTGAGCATGTCTTGGGTATACTTGGCTTGAGAGATGAAAGTCCCATGAGCCAATTTCTTGATCTCAAAACCAAGGAATATTTTAGCTCTCCCATCATAGACATCTCAAACCTGTCAGTCATAAGCTCGGAGAATTCATCATTGATTTTTTTAGTTGAGCCAAAGATGATATCATCCACGCAGAGTTTGCATATGAAAAGCTCTCCTTTTACCCTCTTAGTAAAAGTGTGGAATCGATTTGCCCCATTTAAAACCCACGGTCTTGCAACAACTCTCTAAGGTGCTCATACCACGCATGTGGTGCTTGTTCAAGTTCAAAGAGCGCCTTATCGAGCTTGTAGACATGGTTAGGGAAGTTGGGGTTCTCAAACCCCAGAGGTTGCTTAACATATACCTCCTCTTTCAATGGACCATTTAGAAAAGCACTTTTGACGTCCATTTGTTGCAATTTAAAGTTATGCGAAGATGCATATGAAAGGAGGATACAGATGGACACAAGGAGAGCCACGGGAGTATAGGTTTCATCAAAGTCAATGCCTTCCACTTGAGTGTAACCTTGAAAGTTCATTTCGTTTTCCCTAAGGTTTTGTGTGTTAGTTAACAATACTAAGTACATTATTTATTGAGGTGCTTAGTGTGCATGTGTTTAGTTGAACATCCGCATCGAACACCAAAATCTGGTGAAGGTAAATCAGACAGTTTTGGGACAGAGATCAACCTGATATTTCTAACCGGAAATTTCCAAGGCAACCAGAATTTCCGGTTGGGAAAACCCTAGCCCAGGTTTGTGCATAGAGATAAGCTGCAAATTTCCAACCAGAAATTTCTGGAACAACCGGATATTCCGGTTGTGGAAGTTTGAGCTCAAAATCGAATAAGGACTGGAAGTTGGAGACGTAGAGATCGACCGGAAGATTCCAGAACAACCGGAATTTCCGGTTTGGAGGCCAGTTTGGGACAGAAGTGAACCAGAAGTTTCAAACCGGATTATTTTCTCCACTTGGATATTCCGGTAGAAGTCAACCCAGTTTGAATCCACATCTGAAGAAGTGAAGCAAACCGGAATATCCGGTTCATGTTTGAACCGGAAATTCCGGTACCAGATTCCTGCACAAACGACTATATTTTGGGAGGGGGTATAAATACCCCTCCTTCTTCTCCAAGTTGACTAGTTCGTCCAAGCCATTAATGTGCATTTATTGAGCTCACCAAATCTTAGATCTCTCCCAACTCCTCCACCCAATCTCGTAGATTTTTGGAGTATTGAAGGAGAAGGCCCGGATCTACATCTTCATCAAGCCGTTCTTCATTTGCCCCTCATTCACTTGAGGGATTTAAGTCTAGGGTTTCCATTGTTTGGACAACCTAGACCTATTGCTAATCTTGGTGATTCCTGGTGTTGGGAGCCCCCAATTTGGTTGTGGGTGTGTGCCCCAAGCTTGTTGTAAAGATTTCGATTCCCGCCTTAAAGGGGATTGATGGATCCCAAGTGCAGGAGATCAATCGTAGTCTTCGATGGGAAGTATTACCCAAATTTGTAGTTCGACTCAGTGGGAACACAAGAATACTGGTGAGACTTTAGCAATTGGGACGTCACTCCCAACCACACCTGTGTATCAACAAACTTGCAGCGAGAGTGGTGAGTGTAATAATGAAGTGAAAGTAAACAAACAGAAAGTAAATGGAGAGCAAGTGTTTTCCCAGTTTTCACCGGAAAAGAGCGAAAGTAAACCAGAGACTAAAACACAGGCATGAGGTGACAGCGGGGTGTTGCACGGATAAGATTGATCATGTAATAATGTTTTGCTAGCAGCGGGGCCTTTCTCTATCTCAGTTTTATGTAGGTGTGTGTTCCGTAAATTATTGTGCATACTAACCAAGAGAATTTGCACAAAGCCTATTGTCCTACCTGCCCATTTCACCGGGGCCAATTTGGAACTACAGGTAATTAAGGTCTACCCTTTCGAATAGCCCGGACCAACGCATTAACACTCCATGAACACACATAATCCTCAAAGTAGAACATATCCCCCTTATTTTCCCTAGCTGTCACTTTAGGGTTCGCAGGTTCAACATAATAGCAGGTAATACACATTGCAGATAGATACCAAACTCAAATATATGATGTAGCAATGTAAGTTCAGTACTGAAATCATGCCACTTGGGCCCTAGTAACAAGCATTAAGCCTAGCAATAGTGCATCAACATAAGACATAAGAATTCTCAAGACAAACCCCTAGATCCTGCATACCGTGTAGCAATTACATGATCAATCTCATCCAAAACCCCTCACACCTCACATGCCTACAGCAACTACTCACACATGGAGGGGGTGATGGAGCTCATGGTCGATGGAGATGATGGTGGTGATGATGATGGTGACGAAGCCCCTCGAATTCCACCTCCGGGGGTGAAATCCCGGATCAATCTGACTCCGAAATCGAAGATTGTGGTGGCGGCGACGCTCCATTTCGCGAACAGCCCTCCCCTTCGAAACCCGTCCGTTTCTCGTATATATGGAGGGGTACGTCAAAGACCTAGCCGGAGTGGGCCATCTGGGCCCAAAAGGGGTGACCCCACGCGGCCAAGGAATCTGGCCGCGTGTGGGGCCCCCTTTTGGCCCTCGGGTGGCCCCCCGGCCCCATCTGGTGCTCATTCCCCTTCTTTTTCATAAAAGTTACGTGGTTTTCGTCCCCTGTGAAAAGTCCTGCGAAAATAGACGGAAAGAAGACTTTTGCTAAAAACAGCGTCAGATTCTGCAGATTTATTCAATTATGGGGGGACTCCGGAGAGAAATACGATGCAAAGTGCTTGGAAAAGTAGATGCATTTTGGGTGCATCAACTCCCCCAAGCTTAGCTCGTTGTTTGTCCTCGAACAACTCAAACGCGGTGCAGAAGCGATAAAAACTTTGGCAAGAACTTTGCATTGCATATGCATCATCAATTAATACTAGCAAATACTCAAGACATGATTCCTGTAACAAGTAGCAAAATATTAGCAAGTGTGCATCTACCCAGTGTTGAAGCATATATACTTGTTGCAATAGAAATAACATGAAGTGTTAATACGTGAATGAGTTTGCTCAATTGTAGACATAAACAAAGGCTTGTGCATCGCTGATGATTGAATCATATCAAGATTTTTGAGATCTCTGATTCTTTCATATGTTGACAAGTAAAATCATTATGCTTACTACCTTGCTCTCAGTTTTGCTAAAGCATTAATTTTTCATTTTGATTCTTATGCTTGACAAACTACAAGTTGAAAGCCTCATGCCCCTTAAAAGCGAAGTCCCGCACCATGATTACTCAACTCTAGATTCCTAATAAGCCTTGTACAATCATTGTAAGTATTAATGACATCATAGAGAGCAGCAATTGGGGTACCTCTTGCCCCATGACATGGAAACCAGCCCATGTCAAAATGGCAAGACAAACAAATGGAATGGACTCATTATCCTTTTTTATTTCATTCACTATATGCATAGCTTCTTATTTTATTATAGGATATGTTGTGGAGTCCATTCTAGCTATAAGTAAATTTCCACCATGATATCGTATGGCTTGGGTTAGCGGCCCAATGCGTCTCTCTAATCATATATACTTACTCATCAAGACTTACTATTCCTCTACCTCATTTCGGCATGACAGGCATCCACAGTTAAAAGAACATGATATCAACTTGAATATAGAATTCTTAGTGCAGCGTTGAAAGTTTTCCATGTGATACACATTTAGACTAACCCCCAACCATAAGTTCGTCAAGCATAAGACTCCACTTTTATCATTCATGAAATTTTCTCTTTTAATTCTTTCCTTGGTTGGCAAGTTCAGTAAGCACAATGGGATGCGTAAACCTTTGCTTAAGGCTACAATTATTCAATCCATCAGCCAAGTAATGACACTAAACAATATTTCAGTTGCATCAGAATATATTCTACTAAACCACGGAGAAGATAAACAATGGTTATTATGTCACTAAGTGTTAAGGGAATCATAAGGTGTGCACTTGCTGTTATTAAAAAGCATACATAAGCACGGAAAAGGTGTCATACCTTTCATCCCTTCAAGCACATTATCATATCATTGTTGTTCTCCTCTCCCCACTTGAACTACTCAATAAAAACTCAAATCTTGCTATAAAAAGTTACTGCATTCAGCAATTTGTTTACCTACCTAAACACCTCAAAAGTTTCTCATGTTTTACAGAGGTGAAGGCCATAAAAAGTTGCAGTAGTGATTAAATTTTCAGCTCAAACGGAGTCACAAGTAAAGATTAAAGCATATAACAGTGAACATATTTCAGCAATTCTTGCAGCTCCGTATTTATACTAAACTCAAGAAAACAATTTTTTTTGTGGTTTTTGATTTTTAGAAACATAATGTAAATAACCAGAAGTAAAGTAGCTAACAAGTAACAAAAATATTTTTGTGTTTTTCAGATTTAAAGAACATAAAACAACAAATAACATGCAAGTGATATAACACAACGAATGAGGAGGGAGAGAAATACTCCCCCAAGCTTGTGATCAAGCTAGTATCCTAGGTGGTAATCATGTCCACCACTCGACGAACCTCCCTGGAAGAAGGATGGATCCTGCCATGCCTGTGCTCCAAGGTGTGGTTCAGGGAAGCCCCAGGGATATGCCATAGGCGCCTGGTATTGGGGCTCCTCCTGTTGTTGCTCTTCTTGTTGTGGCTCTTCTTGCACAGTCCACTTTGTCTCCCTGTCAAACAAGTCAGCACAAGGGAGCCTAACAGACACAATGTGCCCATTAGAATCCTTATAGCAATATGAAAAATATTCTTTCTCAGCCCTGCTCATATCCATGCGAAAAAGTAAACCAAAATCCAGCAGTCGAGACTCATTTACCATGGTACCCAAGTTATCATTAAAACCTCATTCTGCCATAATGTATTCATGGATTAAAGTGGAAATGGCACCAACATATAAAGGAGTTTTATCCGTGCCATTCCTACTCACAGCTAAATGCAAAGTTCTAGCAAGTATGGTTCCCAGGTTATATATAGGTGTTGTATTTTCCATTGCACATTTTAATAAATAGATCATAGGACCAGTGCAAGCAGAAGTGTTATCCCTAGCAAGGAATCCTCTAGCAAGAAACAACGCAAAATATCTAAGGCCCGGGTGTTGGATGCATGTGAGCTTGCCTCTATTCATTCTTTCAGGAATATTTTTAGCAATGCTACGCCAGAATGTGACAAGTTCTTCTCTAGAATCAACATATGTTTCATCCCATAACCCCGTAGTTGGTACACGTATATCCTTACAGAATTCCTCTAATGACATGACTAAACGCTGCCCCGTCATTGTAAATTTAATGACAAAAGTAGCTGGAGGAGGGTTCTTAGACTTACTTTTCCGGTGCACCACCGGTCCCTCAAACCTGAATGTAGAGAGGAATTCCCTCGAGAGTTCCACATATGTGTTGCGTGGATGGCGTGAGAACTCAAGCAGCCCCGTAGTTGTAGCAAAGGCTTGGAAATCTTCAGCAATCCCCCAATGTTCAAGAACTTCGGGGTCTTGCCATCTTGTGGTATGGACACGCAGATTTTCACCTGCAAAAACCAATTCATCCTCCCATAACTGATTATCATCATGATTGTTGGACACCCTTGATTCTCTTCTCCTTGTCCTTGAGTACATCCCAAGCAATGCCTTTCCCTTGTTCAGCATGTTACCTTGCTGTACCAAAATAAAATTCAACAAAAATTAAATTGTATCACTCTAAAACATTGCTAAGGCATCCATAACTAGTCCTCTAATCAATATCATGCATCCATATCAACTAGAAAACATAAATTCATGGAGTTCTTAGACATAATAGGTGACACCTAGTGCAGCAAAATACTTCATACAAAAAGCATGGGAGCAAAAGTAATTGGATGAGTGAAGAAGTTACATACCAAGGAGTGATTCCATCAAACAGATTTGAAAAATCTGCCTCAAATGTGGAGATCGAGGATTGACGGAGAAACAGAGCACGGGAAAAATGGAGGAGATGAACTGGGGTTGGTTTTCGGTCGAAAGGGAGAAGATGAGCATTGGATGGGCCCCAGCATCCACTTGTGGCCAAAAATGGGGTATCCCACGCGGCCAAGGAATCTGGCCGCATGGAGGTACCTATTTTGGCCCCTAGTGGCCTGGTAGTGCTCCCCCACTGGCTGCTGGTCCCTTCGGGCAAAAAAAACTGACCCCCTAATTTTTCTGGAATTTTACGTGAAACTTTTCTACAGATAATTTCTAAAACTTCATATTCTGTGACTTCTGATTCTAAATTTTTTAATACTATGTCTATGTCTCACAATTTTAAAGCAAATAACATAAAAAAAATGCAATTTAAATGTTTGTGAATCATGCCTTTATCATTTCCACATTAGTAATGAGGTTGATCAGGTCTCATTAGCAACATGTAAAGAATATAGCTCATGATTCTTATTATTACTTATTATAAAACAATAAATCAAGTTACCTCATATTTGATTGGAATGGTCCCAATCATCAATATTTCATACCTTGGTGCTCGAGGTGGTATAGGTATTTCAATGCTACCAATCTTAATGGAATTTATTTGTATAGCATTCACACTTGTGGTCATACTTGTAACATGTTTCTTATTGGGAAAATAAATAGTGTGCTCTTTGCCTTTAACATTAAATATCACTTTGCTCTCAGTGCAATTTATCACAGCTCCTGCAGTATTCAAAAAAGGTCTACCAAGAATAATAGATAGATTATCATCTTCAGGCATTTCTAATATAACAAAATCAGTAGGTATCAACTCATTAGCAATAGATATGGGAACATCCTCACATATTCCTATAGGTACAGCAGTTGTTTTATCAGCCATTTGTAAAGATATTTCTGTTGGAACTAGTTTGTTCAAATTAAGCTTCTTATATAGTGAGAAAGGCATAACACTAACACCAGCTCCTAAATCACATAATGCATATTTCACATAGGCTTCTTTAATTTTGCAAGGAATAGTAGGAATACCAGGATCTCCATGTTTTTCAGGCAATTTTCCTTTAAATGAATAATCAGCAAGCATAGCAGTAATAGCATCAATAGGTATCTTTCTTTTATTAGTGACAATATCTTTCATGTATTTTGAATATGGAGGATTCTTAATAGCATCAATAAGTGGAATATCTAATTTCATATTCTTAATCATATCATAAAATTGCCCATACCTCTCTTCATCTTTTGTTTTTTATACCTCTTGGGGCTATGGAATGGGTCTTTGTACCCATGGATCCCTTTCTTTACCTTTATCTTTATCTTTATTTGGTTTCTTATTCTTCTTGGTCTTCTCAATAGGAGGCTGACGATCCTCCTTACCAGCATCTTCTTCATTATTATCATCATGTTGTTCAATATCAGGTGGAGATGATTCTTCTTCTTCATTATTATCATCCTCAGTTTCAGCATCAGAAATAGAAATATCCTTGTCTTGCTCATTGGAGTCATCATCATGCTCATTTTCATTGGGAGATTTTCCTGCAAAAGATTTATCTTTAAGAGCAACTTGCTCTTTTCTTTTAGGATGATCATCAGGATAATCAGGATCCTGGGTGCTTGCACCTCCCCTTGTATTAACTCCACATAATTGTTTTTGTTTATTCAGATTTTCATACAATTGATTTTGTAAAGAAATCATTTGCTCAACTTGATTGTTCATCATTTCACAATGTTTAACAATTCTTTTAACTTCCCCTACACTAGCATTTAAATTTTCATGGAGGAAATTAATTTTATGATGGTTTTCCATGATAGTCATTCTAATTTTACGCTCCTCAGGATTATCATGATAAGCAAAATTGTTAACATAAGAGAAATCAACACGAGGTGTTACCTCCTCATTACCTTCCATAGGGAGTATAGAGTTCACTTGAATTGGAAAGCATGGTTCATCAGTAGGAAGTTTAATACCCATTTCAGATAATTCCTTGAGATGAGAGGTTTTAATTCCCTTCTCTTTAATATCCTTGGAAGCTTCAGCCATTGTTTCTTGGTTCAATTCGAGTATATCTCCTTTCTTCTCTGGGAGTGTCTCATTTTTATCTATCTCCTCTATGTTCCAATCAGCTTCATTCTCGAGAATAGACTCCAGTAATTCAATTGCTTCATCAACACTTCTGTCCCTAAAGATATTCCCTGCAATACTATCAAGGTAGTCTCTTGTTTCCCCCATTAGTCCATTATAGAATATATCAAGAAATTCATGAGGTTTAAAACCATGACCAGGACATTTCTTACACATTTTACCAAATCTCCCCCAAGCTTGGGGTAGACTCTCTTTCTTATCTTCTTTAAAATTGCCAATTTCAACAGTTAATGCATGTATCCTTTCAGCAGGAAAATATTTATTGAAAAACAATTGCAAGCATTCTTCCTTACTAGTAATACATGCAGGTCCTAAACGATTATACCAAACTCTAGCATCTTCACCCAAAGAAAAGGAAACAATTTTAAGAATAAATAATGTTGACGGATTTCATCATTTCCAAATCTAGTAGATAAAGCATGCAATTCAGCAATATGATCAAGAGGAGACTCCTCATCCTTTCCACATAATCTAGACTTCTCAACTATCTCAATTATCTCAGGATTAACATTGAATTCATAATCTTTATCTCTAATTCTAATAGCTGGGCCACACAAATTCCTAGTAGCAGCAAAACAGTTTCCAAGAGATGCATCATCATAAATAGAGAGTTTATCAAGTTTTGTATAATCAGGTGATATAAAGGCCTCAATAAATGCTTCTTCTTCTTCAGAAGAGGCCCCATATTTATGCTCTCTACGAGTCTCATTTCTTTCTAGCTCAAGTTCTACATTTTCATCTACAGAAGATTCAGGAATTTCAGTTGTTTCAGGTGTTTCATTTGCCTCAGGTGTTTCAATAGTTTCAGGAATTTCACAAGCTAGTTCTTTGTCTACATTATCAAGTGTTTGATCATTAGATGTACTAGTAGACATTTTTGACAATGGTGATTTACCAGCTATTCCTTTCTTTTTCTTAGCAGCCACAGTAGAAACAATATTAGGTGAAAAATTTGGTCTACTAGGCAAATCATTACCAGAACGAGTAGTCGAAGGCATTACCTCCTTCGAAGTGTCCTTTCCCTTTCCCATTATAGGGAACAAGAAAGTGCATCAAGTAGACAATAACAAGTGGTCTTACCAATAAAGCTAGGATCCCCGGCAACGGCGCCAGAAAACAGTCTTGATGGCTCCCAAGTGCAGGAGATCAATCGTAGTCTTCGATGGGAAGTATTACCCAAATTTGTAGTTCGACTCAGTGGGAACACAAGAATACCGGTGAGACTTTAGCAATTGGGACGTCACTCCCAACCACACCTGTGTATCAACAAACTTGCAGCGAGAGTGGTGAGTGTAATAATGCAGTGAAAGTAAACAAACAGAAAGTAAATGGAGAGCAAGTGTTTTCCCAGTTTTCACCGGAAAAGAGTGAAAGTAAACCAGAGACTAAAACGCAGGCATGAGGTGACAGCGGGGTGTTGCACGGATAGGATTGATCATGTAATAATGTTTTGCTAGCAGCGGGGCCTTTCTCTATCTCAGTTTTATGTAGGTGTGTGTTTCGTAAATTATTGTGCATACTAACCAAGAGAATTTGCACAAAGCCTATTCTCCTACCTTCCCATTTCACCGGGGCCAATTTGGAACTATAGGTAATTAAGGTCTACCCTTTCGAATAGCCCGGACCAACGCATTAACACTCCATGAACACACGTAATCCTCAAACTAGAACATATCCCCTTGTTTTCCCTAGCTGTCACTTTAGGGTTCGCAGGTTCAACATAATAGCAGGTAATACACATTGCAGATAGATACCAAACTCAAATATATGATGTAGCAATGTAAGTTCAGTACTGAAATCATGCCACTTGGGCCCTAGTAACAAGCATTAAGCCTAGCAATAGTGCATCAAGATAAGACATAAGAATTCTCAAGACAAACCCCTAGATCCCGCATACCGGGTAGCAATTACATGATCAATCTCATCCAAAACCCCTCACACCTCACATGCCTACAGCAACTACTCACACATGGAGGGGGTGATGGAGCTCATGGTCGATGGAGATGATGGTGGTGATGATGATGGTGACGAAGCCCCTCGAATTCCACCTCCGGGGGTGAAATCCTGGATCAATCTGACTCCGAAATCGAAGATCGTGGTGGCGGCGACGCTCCGTTTCGCGAACAGCCCTCCCCTTCGAAACCCGTCCGTTTCTCGTATATATGGAGGGGTACGTCGAAGACCTAGCCGGAGTGGGCCATCTGGGCCCAAAAGGGGTGACCCCACGCGGCCAAGGAATCTGGCAGCGTGTGGGGCCCCCTTTTGGTCCTCGGGTGGCCCCCCAGCCCCATCTGGTGCTCATTCCCCTTCTTTTCCATAAAAATTTACGTGGTTTTCGTCCCCTGTGAAAAGTACTGCAAAAATAGACGGAAAGAAGACTTTTGCTAAAAACAACGTCAGATTCTGCAGATTTATTCAGTTATGGGGGGACTCCGGAGAGAAATACGATGCAAAGTGCTTGGAAAAGTAGATGCATTTTGGGTGCATCAGGGATCAATAGTGGAAGGTGGACTAGGCCTTTGTGGCATTGTTCATCGGAGAATATGGTGAGGCATTTGTGGCGTTGAGTAGGCCTTCGTGGCGAAACTCACACCCCTCCAACAAGATGTACTCCCTTAACAAGGAGGAACTCGGGAATACATCGTGTCTCCGCGTGCTTCCGATATCGGTTACCTCGTTCCTCCTCCTTTACTTTGTGTTTGTATTGTGTTTATCATTGTTATTTTCATATAGGTAAATTCACCTTAGTTTCATTATCTAGAGAATTTACCTTTGTGTTAAGCCTTCATTTGAAGAAAAAATAAAATTGGTCATAGAACCTATTCACTCTCCCCTCTAGGTGTCTGTACTATCCGTTCAATTGGTATGAGAGCCTCAACTCTTATTTCGGGCTTAACCGCCTAAGAGTTTTCGTATGGACGATCATATGGTAGTCACCGATATCGCGGCACATGTCACTATGGATGATCTCAAGGATTTGCTCGATTAGTTGCGAACTCTTTTGTCGCAATTCATGAAAGCCAAGGAAACGGAGACTTCCACGTCATCTCCTCTGGAAGAAATTCCGGGGGGGGCGTGCTAAAGTTGGGGCTAATGGTGAAATATCTAAAAGTTATCCCCTTAAGAACTCAACCAATAAGGGTACGGAAGGGAAAGGAGATTGCCACTCCGTCGAAGGACACTACTCTCTCGATCCTCCCGTCCCACATCCCCATATAATTACTATAGGAGAACCTCCTAAACTTGATGCACATTCTTTTGGTGATTGGCAATATTATATGGAAACTCACTTAAACTCTTCTTGTATTGAGATTTGGAGGGTCACTCGAGATGGATACAAGCCTCATGACCCCAAGAACTTGACAAGAAGAGAAGTCGTAGATTGTCAACTCAACTACACCGCTTTGTCCATCATTCAACAAGTCGTTGGTCCAAACTACATGCATTATCTTCAACAATATTCCACCGCCAAAGAAACATGGGATGCTCTTGTCGTCATGTTTGTGGGAAATGAAATTATGAAGAGGAATAGGTATCATACCTTGAGCAATGAAGCCGAAAGATTCTATATGCATGATGGTGAAAACCATGAAGACATGTACCGGAGGCTCAAGACTCTTGCCACCGCATTCAATAATGTTGGTGCCAATTACATTGATGATTATTGGATCAAGAGGAAGTATGTGAGTGCTTTCATGCCTTTTGAGCCCGCTGACTTGAAGAGTATTCAAGGAAGACATGACTATCCAACTATGACCTCAACTCAAGTCATTTAAGAGATTTGCTCCTTCCAAGTGCAAACAAAGAATGCTCTTGACAACCATGCTAGAGCCATGGGAATGTACAAAGGAGTCTCCGTTGCTTTGAAGGCCAAGGTGGTGTCAAGGGAGGTTGATCATCAAGGAGCATGCATTGAGGACTTGGCCCCTTTCAAGGATTAAGAATATAACCCCGTGCTCAAGGATGTCATTGCTCTTGTCGTGCAAAAGTTCTGGAAGAATTCTCCCAAGGCCAAGGCATATGTTGAGGAGAAGACCAAGTCTAGCTATGGCAAGGAAGGGACTCAAAAATTAAGGTCTTGCTTCAATTGTCAAGAAAATCACCATTTCATTGCGGAATGCCCATATGAGAATAGACAACATCATGGAGGTAATCTCATTCACAAGGACAAATCAAAGGTTTCTTACAAAAAACCTCACTTCAAGAAGAAAACCTTCAACAAGAAGCCACCCACCAAGTTTATGCTAGTGACTCAAGAGGAGTATGATTCCGAAAGTGACGAAGAAGAAGAATCCACAAGTGAAGTGGCCGCTCTTGGTATTGCATCAACTTCATCTTCCTCATCTCTCTTTGAACTCCCTAATGAGAATCTTCCTCAACCTTCCGCCAAGTGCTTCATGGCTAAGGCCTCGGAGGTATCACCTTCTATCATCTCTAAGACTCCAAATGAAATGAATAACATTTCTAGTCTTAGTGTAGAAGATTAAATTGCCTCTTTGGAACGTTTTATGTCTAACGTGCAAGGTGAGACCAAGCGGTACTTTGAACTCCTCATGAGCCAATTGGGAGAGGCCCATGAGGCTCTTGACAAGAAAGGTGAGATTGAAACACTAGTAGGAAACAGGCTATAGACACCAGCTTACCGTTGGGCAACAAGTATTTGCGTTCGCCAGCGCTGTTACCGTTGGGAAACATGAATCTGTGTTCGCCAGCGCTAGCCATCTTACCGCTGGCAAACATGTCATTTTGTTCGCCAGCGGTAACGGTGGGCGTGGGGGTGCGCGCGGCCATAAGTACCGCTAGCAAACGGGGGGAGGGGGCCTGGTTCGCCAGCGTTGTCTACCTTAGCGCTGGCAAATAGGGGGGCTGGTTCGCCATCGGAATTATTACCGCTGGCCAACGGAGAGGTTCGCCAGCGCTAAGTATACCGCTGGCCAACCAATATTTTTTCGCCAGCGGTAAATTTTGGAAATTTTCGCTCCACGCCCCCGTGTGGACCGCCTTATTAGGTTTCTAAAACCTAAACGAAAATGATAAAATGTTCAAAAAATAAAATACATTGAACTATGGGTAGGGTGTAGTGTCTAGTTGGTATAGAAATTTTGAAATATGAATTTTGACCTTTTATGCAAAATTCAAAAATAAAACGTAAAACGGCTATAACTTTTGATATGACGTCGAAAAAAAGCGTTTAAGATATCAAAAAAATCGTGAGAAAATTTCCAATCAAACCTCACCCGGGTTTACCCGGTCAGCTTTTCACAGATTTGTCAAATTCAAAAAGGAAAAAGATATTTGAGATAGAAGAAATTTTCTTACAAAATCAAATTAATGAAAAATAATTAAAAATTCAAAAAATAATATTTTTTGAAAATATGATTTTTGGATTCCTCTTATTTTTCTAATCAATTTAGACATATCATTTGTCGAATTCCGAATTACGGATTTGTAGATATGAATTATTCAATATTAAATGAAAAAATTCAAAAAATATTTAAATTTATTTTATTGCTATTTGAATTCAAGATTATCACTACTTATTCATTTTTGTTTACTTAAATATTTTTTTTAGATTCAAAAGGTGAATGCGTGTGACAGTATGGTCCAATAGTTAAGAGGGTTGATAGTACTATATTAACAAGAGGGTATGGGTTGTTGATAGGTAGCTCATAGTGAAGGAACTAAAAAGTTAAGCGTGCTGGGGCCAGAGTAGTGGGAGGATGGGTGATTGAGAGGGAAGTGGACAATTAAAATTGAAATAAAGCAAAAAAAAAGGAAAAAAGTTCTACACTGTGATTAAACCTTCCCCAATTCAAAATTATGGGGAAAAAATTATTTTGCAGTTTTAAATATTTCGAAACTTACCGATGGCGAACGAGCTGAGGTGTTCGCCAGCGGTAGCTACATAGCGTTGGTGAACAAGGTGGTTCACCAGCGATAACCCGCTACCACTGGCGAGTTACCGATGACGAACACCTGTTCGCCAGCGGTACCGAAATTTCGTTCGTCACTGGTAAGGATTTACCTACTAGTGCAAGTTTTCCCTCAGAACGAAACCAAGGTTGAATCGACCAGTAGAAGAAAGAAACCAATTTTTGAAGTTTGTTGACAGCTGATGTTGGTAGGGCGCACTACCGGCTCTGCAGCAACGTGGAATCTACACACAACACAACCAAGATACTTTGTCCCAACAAAATAGTGAGGTTGTCAACCTCACCGGTTTTGCTGAAAACAAAGGATTAGACGTATAGTGTGGAAAACATGACTTGTTTGTAGTGAATGAAAAGAGAACAATGCTTGCAGTAAAAAGAGCAGTCCTTGTTGTAGGTTTTATTATCAGTGTAAAAGAATGGACTGGGGTCCACAGTTCACTAGTGGTGTCTCTCCATAAAAGATAGATAACATGTTGGGTAAACAAATTACAACTGGGCAATTCACATAAATAAAGGCTACACCGTAGTGCATATGCAATACATGATGATTACTATGAGATTCATGCGGGCATTACAACATAATTCATAGACCGTAATCCAACTGCATCTATGACTAATAATCCACCCTCAGAACGTAATCCAAGCAGACTTCGTGTATTAAATTGCAAGAAACATATTATTGCATTAAGTGAAGTGCGTAATGTAAACAATAGAATTTATCCTTAGGCAAAGCATTGTTGTTTTCTCCCTAATGGAAACAACACATCCTCCATCCGTCACGTTTCTGTCACTCGAGCACAGATGAAAAGGAGGCACACACCCACTATCGAGCATAAATACTCCCTCTAGGAGTTACAAGCATCAACCTGGCCAGAGCATCTACTATTAACGGAGAGCATGCAAGATCATAAATAACATAAAAATGATAGATTGATAATCAACTTTACATAACATTCAATATTCATCGGATCCCAGCAAACACAACATGTAGCATTACAGATAAATGATCTTGATCATGTTAGGCAGCTCAGAAGATCTAAACATGGTGGCATAAATCGGAGAAGACAACCATCTAGCTACTACTATGGACCCGTAGTCCAAGGATGAACTACTCACGCATCACTCCGGAGGAAAGCATGGTGATGTAGATCCCTCCGGTGAAGATTTCCCCTCCCGGCAGGGTGTCGGGAGAGCTTCAGAACCCTCCCGAACTAGGGTTGACGATGGCGGCGGCTACGGATGGAGCCTCAGGTATTTAGGGATTTTCCGAGAAGGAGCTTAAATAGGCGAAAAAGCGATGTCGGTGGGTGGCCAGGGGGCCCACACCAACCGGTGGCGCGACCAAGGGGGAGCCACCCTATGGTGTGGCCACTCTGTGGCCCCCTCTCGGTTTCCTCCGGACATCGTGTACGTGACAGAAAAATAGGACCCTGGGTTTTCGTTTCGTCCAATTTCGAGAATATTTCTAGAACAATATTTATGAAACAAAAAACAATAGAAAACAGGAATTGGCTCTATGGCATTTGGTTAATAGATTAGTCCTAGGAAATCCATAAAAATGTTATAAAGTGTATAGAAAACATGTAGCAATTGGCAAGAAAACAACATGGAACATCAGAAATTATAGATATGTTTGAGACGTATCAGCCCCCTGGGCGCCCACTTACATCGCCCTTCCGCCTATATAATGCCTTCCTTGGGAAAACCCTAAGTACCCGAGCCTCCATCCACGAAAAGTTTTGTAGCTGCCGCCGTCATCAACCCTAGTTCGGGAGCGTTTTGAAGCTCTTCCCGGCACCCTGCCGCAGAGGGGAATCATCACCGGAGGGCTCTTAATCACCATGCGTGCCTCCAGAGTGATGCGTGAGTAGTTCATCCTTGGACTACTGGTCCATAGTAGTAGCTAGATGGTTGTCTTCTCCAATTTTATGCCATCATGTTTAGATCTTGTGAGCTGCCTAACATGATTAAGATCATCTTATTGTAATGATACATGTTGTGTTTGTTGGGATCTGATGAATATTGAATACTATGTCAAGTTGATTATAGATCTATCATATATGCTATTTGTTATCTTGCATGCTCTCCGTTGCTAGTAGATGCTCTGGCCAAGTAGATGCTTGTGACTCCAAGAAGGAGTACTTATGCTAGATAGTGGGTTCATGCCTCAAGTAACCTGGGAAAGTGACAATACCTTCTAAGATTGTGGATGTACTGTTTCCACTAGGGGTAAACAGCCATGCTTTGTCTAAGGATAATTGTGTTGTTTACATTATGTACTTTACTTAATGCAATAATCTGTTGCTTGCAACTTAATACCCAAAGTTTGCTCGGATGACGTCTCGAGGGTGGATTATTAGTCATAGATGCATATGGATAACTGTCTATGTATCATGTTGTAATGCCCAAATGAATATTATAATAGTCATCATGTCATGTGTCGCACCCGGACTTCTAGAGGATACTCGCCGTTCCGTTGAACAGTAGTAGATTGGATTACGGGGCTTACCGGCACCCGCGTCCTCTTACGAGTAGGCCAACACACGTATGTGTGACAACCAACCCCTATCTGTTCAGCGTCGACGTAAACTATCCCATAGAAATCAGGATACTTCCATTGACGTACTTCAAAACATACACACATGGTACGTCAACGACATTGGAACAAGTGATATCACAACAGATCTCTACGACACAAAAGATTGAAATAAGTTGCAAATGGCTCTCACTAGAGCAGAGATAGCAAATACAATCATCTAGAGGACACATGTCCCAACATATCAACATTACATCACAGCGGAAGCATTCAACATGTCTGAGTACAGACAAGAACCAAATAGGCCTAAGAGGCCGGAAACGAACAGACGGAGCCCATCCACGAAGTCTCGGATCCTTCCCGGGTCCGCTATCTACTCGTCAGCAGTATCGTCATACTCCACGTAGTAGCCACCATGTAGATCCTCGGAAACGTAGGTCTGCGGAAACCACAGCCCCAAAGGGGTCAGTACATAAACGTACTGGCAAGCAAGACTCACAGTTCACCAAAGTGTAACCTGTCATCACCAAGCACAGATGCTTTGGGTTCAACGGAAGAAAGGGGATATGAAAGATGCTGCAACTGGCTGCTCTAACCAACTACAGAACATACTACAACTTCCGGCTAACAGAAAAGAGATAAGATCGCGTATCGTAACCAACCTATCAACTACTCCAAACAAACCCATCCTGGATCCCGCCCCTTATCCAAAGAAGCAATCCGAGGATAACTCACACAGTTGGATTAAGGATGGTTCAGATTATTGTGTCAATAAGCCTATTACTAGTCAAGTTGTTAATCATTGGGTGTAATGTTGTTAATCATTAGGTTTAAGTTGTCCTGAGTACTTGTTAGCCAGTACTTTCACCAAGTAGTCCATAACCGCGGAAAACACGGCTTCTCGAGAAGATTTATCCCTGCAGGGGTGCACCAATTTGGCCGTACACGTAAGAATAACCCGCCAGATGGGAAGGCCTTTCCCACCAAGCGAGGTACTCAACACAACTCAACTCTTCTTCGCATCAAGCCCAAAGAACCTTGGGCGCACGGCTAATCGAGCCCCGAAGAAAGGGGACCCTCATAGCACTCTAAGAACGTGTCCTCCTATATGCCGACTACAAAAGTTCCACCCTGGCCTGGGCTCGCAAAAACATGCATGCGGCAAATGGAAAACACAAACTAAATGAGGCGATTTGGACGAGATGCGAATCGAATCAAATTGAGGGGGGCGCCCATACTCGCTTCCCACATGCGGTTAGTGCGCTCATCATGGATCAGTAGACAAGACCCTTTTCCTATTAGGGTCGACACTAGCAGGCCTCAAAACCACACAGGGCCTCCTGCCGGTGCCTTATCATCAAATTATTATTAACAATAACATTAGCATGATTGATTGATTAAACATCGAGCCCCCAGAACATAATAGAAATGGTAACAGAAAGTAACGGGTAACAGACTCGAGCAAAACAACCTAAGCATGCTAGTAAGACACGGGCAACAAGCAATGGTTATAGGTAGGGAGGTGAGGCAATATCAGGGTTGAAGGATACATGTGATAGGTTCGTAACAGAAACAACTATTCATAGGGCTAGCAGAATAGACAACGGAAAAGTATCGGTATCCAATGTTGAAAGGAACACGATGGTTCATGTGAGTGAATACTTGCCTGCAAACCCAGTAGCCTGGTACTGAGCTAACTCCTTAGAAGGGGTGTCGTAAGGATCGTCGGTCTCAACGTCGTCGTATATCCGAGAAGAAGCAAACAAACAACACAGAGAACAAACAATCAATAACATGGCATAGTGCACAAACATGGGATGATGCAGGACCATTTAATTGATACATCAAAATAAACTAGTTGACAAGATAACAACATGATTAAATGGACCCACATGCAATTGGATTGCATATGGAAAGCCCATGAATTATGGTTGAATTAATTGTTCTACAACTAACCAATAGGTGAAAGTGGATTAGCATGATGCATGGATGAGGAAAACAACAAAATAATAACAATAGAACCAATTTGAAATAAGGTTTACCAAGTTTAGAAATTCATTCATTAAGTTAGGAAATTTTGGTTCCTTAAAGGTGTCACACAAGCATTTGTTGTTTTCACCACTTTTAATTGTTCCAAATAGATAACAAAGTTTATATTTGATAAGAACACACAATTTTGGGTGGATTACATGTTTCACTTGTTGAAAAAGGATTTTAAATAAATTATTTATGAGTTAAACAAGTTTAAGCAAGAATTAAATGAATTTAATTCAAACATGAACTTATTTGAATTTTTATTTGTTCAAAACATTAAGTGAGATTCATATTTGAAAAGTTTATACTTTTATGGTTGGAAAACATATTTTATATGTCCCAAAAGAAATTAATTTGACCAAGTTATGAATTTAACAATATTAAATGATTTAAACAAGGTTTAAATCATTTAACCAATTTGAATTATTCAAAACAGAAAACAAAGTTTATATGTGGAAAGAGGGTTTAATTTTGCATGGAAAACATATTTCATTTGTTGAAATTGGATTTAAAATGAGCAAGTTATTATTTTGGCAATTTTAAATGCAATAAACAAGAAACAGTTGTTTTCAGCAATTTAAATTATTCAAAACAGCAAACAAAATTTATATTTGGAAAGTACATGAAAATTTGATTGGAAAACATATTTAGTTTGTGGAATTTAGAATTTTTATGCCCAGGTTATGATTTTTGCAAAATTAAGTGAATTTAACAAGTTTTCAAATATTGCACCAATTTAAAATATTCAAAACAGTAACAAATTGCATTGAAAAGGTTGAGAACATGTAGCAAATGTTTCATTGAACATTTAGAGCTATCAAACATAATTTTTGGGTGATTATTGAATTTATTATGCCATTTTCCATAATCATTCTTATTCTGCCATTTTTAGTAAACAGAGGGAAACATGCTCAAAATTAATTCAATTGTGTCCAAATAAAATACCAATGTGTAGAGTTTGTTAAGACAAATTTTTAGAGACCAAGTTTGCTTAAATTGGATGAGTAGAACTAAAGTTATGAAATTCCAAAGTTTCCAAATTTTATTGCATTTTCAGTAATTAATTATTTAGTGCAAAAATTGTTACAGAAACATGTTGCAAACTTGACATTACTAGAAGGAGCACAAAATTATGAATCCACAGGATTTTGAATCATTCAAATTGGAGTGATATTCAATTTTAGATGGATTTTTGAAGTAATGGTTCAGATCTGGCTTGCTGAAAGTTTGAGCAGAAAAGAAATAAAAACAGAAAAAAGGTGTGGCTTTGGGGTTCGAACTCGGGACCTGTGGCTTTGGGCGCAAGGGTTCTAGCCAGTGGGGTGGATCTGCTGTTTGTTGGTAGAAGGGAATCGCTGTGGGGTTAAGGTGCAGATTCGCCTACTGAATTTAATTAGGAAAAAGGACAGAGAAAAGGTGGGGCTGGGGATTCGATCCTGAGTGCTCGGGTGACTGCGCTGGCCAGAAGGGCTGCTAGGCGGTTTGTGTTAGGAGAGGGAAAACGGGGGGAATAAGGTGTGGGTGCGGGATTTCGGAAGCTGTAACCGAACACGTACAGATCGAGTCGCCGGCGAGGAAACGATTGATGACGCTGCTGCGACTCGCCGTTCTCGCGGGTGCGGGTGGTGCTTGTGCACGTGCGTGGGTGTGCGGGCGCTGCAAGGAAGGGAGAGATAGAGGAGGGGAGCGAGCGGGGCTCACCTCGAGGCAGTACAGGCGGAGTCGACAGAGGGAGGTGCGGGGGGCGGTCGCCGGCGACGGGAGGATGGCGGCGGCGCTGTGGTGCGTCCCCGCCCAAACCGAGGGGATGGAGAGGAAGCCCATGGAACGCCGTTTCCATTCCCGGCGTCAGGGAGCGAGGAGGAGGCCTTCCCGGCGGCGATCACCGGAGGGAACAGAGGTGCTTTTTTCGGTGGAGCAGGTACAGAGAATACAGAGAGCAGATAGGGAAGGGAGGAAGAAGGAAGAAGCTGGCGGCGGGGGGAAGAGGAAGGAGGGAGAAAGAAAGGTGGGAGGGAGACCCTAGGGTTAGGGCTAGGTTTATGGAGGGGGAGGTGGAGCTGATCACCGTTGTTGTTCCTCTGATGCACGTGGACAGCTCCGATGGAGGTCGTACAAGGAGGAAGACGACAGGGAAAAGGGTATTGGGCCTCTAGGGGGAATTGGGCTGGGCCATGCTGGCTGCTCTCTCTCTCCCCTCTCTTTTATTCTTTTGTTCTATTATATTTTTTTTTGCTGAATTAGGAATAGGAAGAGAAAGAGGGTTTTGGGTTAGGAAAAAGTTTTAGGAAAAATGTGTTTTAGCTATTTAAGTTAGCAGCAACCACTTGCCAACATTGGGATTTTAAAAAGTTCAAATATAAATACTATTTGTGATTTGATTGAGATTTGAAATAATTTGAGATTAAGTGAGTTATTATTAAAAGGAAACATATAATTGGTTTTTGGGCCCTCAAGTTATGTTGAGGCAAATTGATTGGAGTGTTTTGTTTCATTGATTCAAATGGTTGTTGTTTGGAAAATTAAATGAATTGGAATGCAATTTAAATGGATTTTGGGTATTAAGTGAAATATTGAAAGCAACAATTTAATTAGTTTGAACCTTAGTTTAATGGAAACAAATGATTGATTTGTTTTGCAATTTTCATAATTTCAACATGGTTGTTGTTTGGAAGAAAAATCATAATTGAATTTAAAAAAAGGGTTTGATATTAAATGAATTTTTTGATAGAAACAAAACAACAGTTTTGGAATCACACTTTAATGGAAACAAACAATTGTTTTATTTTGAAATATCATTTTGGAAATTGTAACATCACAAGGATGAAACAAAAGGTTTGAATTTTGGTTTGAAATTCAAATAGAAAACAAAGGAAAACAAATGAAAACAGTTGGAAAACAAATGGAAAACAAGCAAAACAAATGCAATCAACATGATGCCATGATGCAAAACATAAAATAACAGAGAGCAAACATTCTAATGGCTATTTTTCATACTTGGGATGTTACAAAACGCCCCCCCTTGAAGGAATCGCGCCCCGAGATTCCTGCTGAGAAAAGAAAGGTCCGGATACTTCTCTGGAAGATCCTCTTGAGCTGTGACACGTGAAACACATCGTGCACCTTGGATAGTTCTTCTGGACATTCAAGGTGACAGGCATTCCTGGCAACTCTTCTGGAAATATGTCAGGGAATTTGGAAACCACCGGAACATTTTCAAGTAAAGGGAGAGGTTTTGTATCGAGGGTGTATAGTTGGATAGAATTTGATTCATGTGGAGAATAGACTATCTGGAATGTGGTGATTCAGGAATGCTTCCTCGAAACAACCCCAGGTGATAAGAATGCCAGCTCTCATTGCCTGGTAGTTTTCGAAACAACAACAACCTTTCTGGCCAGATAGACTTGTTATTTGGGAAGTTTGGATTAGACGCCGGTAGAAGAATTGAAGTGGAAAACAACAACAAGATTTCAACGGACGAAAAGGATGTTGAGAAGAACAGGATAACGAAGCAACACCGGGAAAAACGAGACCAAAACACTCCTGAGGTACTACGGAAGAACCCATCCGGGCTTCTAAAGGATCAATATCTACTGCTTAAGGAATAGAGGATCTGCTTCCGGGGCTTACACGCCTCCGTTCTCAATCATGAGTAGGCAACATGATAAATCATGTCACAACCACCTCCATTCCTATGGTCTAGTAGATATAACCATCCTAGAGAAACCAGAATACGTGAAATCCTAACTTGAAAGTTTAGATGAGAAGGGAAAACAACGTTACACTTCCTTACCAGAAAAGGGAGGGTCGGTGGGGAAAGAAGAAAAATAACAGAATTCCTACTCTCACGTTTCATTTTTTCTATATAGCTACAAAATAGTTTCTAGACTCAACTGCGACCAGTAAAAAGGGATCCTACAGGCAGACAGGCTCTGATACCATTTGTCGCACCCGGACTTCTAGAGGATACTCGCCGTTCCGTTGAACAGTAGTAGATTGGATTACGGGGCTTACCGGCACCCGCGTCCTCTTACGAGTAGGCCAACACACGTATGTGTGACAACCAACCCCTATCTGTTCAGCGTCGACGTAAACTATCCCATAGAAATCAGGATACTTCCATTGACGTACTTCAAAACATACACACATGGTACGTCAACGACATTGGAACAAGTGATATCACAACAGATCTCTACGACACAAAAGATTGAAATAAGTTGCAAATGGCTCTCACTAGAGCAGAGATAGCAAATACAATCATCTAGAGGACACATGTCCCAACATATCATCATTACATCACAGCGGAAGCATTCAACATGTCTGAGTACAGACAAGAACCAAATAGGCCTAAGAGGCCGGAAACGAACAGACGGAGCCCATCCACGAAGTCTCGGATCCTGCCCGGGTCCGCTATCTACTCGTCAGCAGTATCGTCATACTCCACGTAGTAGCCACCATGTAGATCCTCGGAAACGTAGGTCTGCGGAAACCACAGCCCCAAAGGGGTCAGTACATAAACGTACTGGCAAGCAAGACTCACAGTTCACCAAAGTGTAACCCGTCATCACCAAGCACAGATGCTTTGGGTTCAACGGAAGAAAGGGGATATGAAAGATGCTGCAACTGGCTGCTCTAACCAACTACAGAACATACTACAACTTCCGGCTAACAGAAAAGAGATAAGATCGCGTATCGTAACCAACCTATCAACTACTCCAAACAAACCCATCCTGGATCTCGCTCCTTATCCAAAGAAGCAATCCGAGGATAACTCACACAGTTGGATTAAGGATGGTTCAGATTATTGTGTCAATAAGCCTATTACTAGTCAAGTTGTTAATCATTGGGTGTAAGGTTGTTAATCATTAGGTTTAAGTTGTCCTGAGTACTTGTTAGCCAGTACTTTCACCAAGTAGTCCATAACCGCGGAAAACACGGCTTCTCGAGAAGATTTATCCCTGCAGGGGTGCACCAATTTGGCCGTACACGTAAGAATAACCCGCCAGATGGGAAGGCCTTTCCCACCAAGCGAGGTACTCAACACAACTCAACTCTTCTTCGCATCAAGCCCAAAGAACCTTGGGCGCACGGCTAATCGAGCCCCAAAGAAAGGGGACCCTCATAGCACTCTAAGAACGTGTCCCCCTATATGCCGACTACAAAAGTTCCACCCTGGCCTGGGCTCGCAAAAACATGCATGCGGCAAATGGAAAACACGAACTGAATGAGGCGATTTGGACGAGATGCGAATCGAATCAAATTGAGGGGGCGCCCATACTCGCTTCCCACATGCGGTTAGTGCGCTCATCATGGATCAGTAGACAAGACCCTTTTCCTATTAGGGTCGACACTAGCAGGCCTCAAAACCACACAGGGCCTCCTGCCGGTGCCTTATCATCAAATTATTATTAACAATAACATTAGCATGATTGATTGATTAAACATCGAGCCCCCAGAACATAATAGAAATGGTAACAGAAAGTAACGGGTAACAGACTCGAGCAACACAACCTAAGCATGCTAGTAAGACACGGGCAACAAGCAATGGTTATAGGTAGGGAGGTGAGGCAATATCAGGGTTGAAGGATACATGTGATAGGTTCGTAACAGAAACAACTATTCATAGGGCTAGCAGAATAGACAACGGAAAAGTATCGGTATCCAATGTTGAAAGGAACACGATGGTTCATGTGAGTGAATACTTGCCTGCAAACCCAGTAGCCTGGTACTGAGCTAACTCCTTAGAAGGGGTGTCGTAAGGATCGTCGGTCTCAACGTCGTCGTATATCCGAGAAGAAGCAAACAAACAACGCAGAGAACAAACAATCAATAACATGGCATAGTGCACAAACATGGGATGATGCAGGACCATTTAATTGATACATCAAAATAAACTAGTTGACAAGATAACAACATGATTAAATCGACCCACATGCAATTGTATTGCATATGGAAAGCCCATGAATTATGGTTGAATTAATTGTTCTACAACTAACCAATAGGTGAAAGTGGATTAGCATGATGCATGGATGAGGAAAACAACAAAATAACAACAATAGAACCAATTTGAAATAAGGTTTACCAAGTTTAGAAATTCATTCATTAAGTTAGGAAATTTTGGTTCCTTAAAGGTGTCACACAAGCATTTGTTGTTTTCACCACTTTTAATTGTTCCAAATAGATAACAAAGTTTATATTTGATAAGAACACACAATTTTGGGTGGATTACATGTTTCACTTGTTGAAAAAGGATTTCAAATAAATTATTTATGAGTTAAACAAGTTTAAGCAAGAATTAAATGAATTTAATTCAAACATGAACTTATTTGAATTTTTATTTGTTCAAAACATTAAGTGAGATTCATATTTGAAAAGTTTATACTTTTATGGTTGGAAAACATATTTTATATGTCCCAAAAGAAATTAATTTGACCAAGTTATGAATTTAACAATATTAAATGATTTAAACAAGGTTTAAATAATTTAACCAATTTTAATTATTCAAAACAGAAAACAAAGTTTATATGTGGAAAGAGGGTTTAATTTTGCATGGAAAACATATTTCATTTGTTGAAATTGGATTTAAAATGAGCAAGTTATTATTTTGGCAATTTTAAATGCAATAAACAAGAAACAGTTGTTTTCAGCAATTTAAATTATTCAAAACAGCAAACAAAATTTATATTTGGAAAGTACATGAAAAGTTGATTGGAAAACATATTTAGTTTGTGGAATTTGGAATTTTTATGCCCAAGTTATGATTTTTGCAAAATTAAGTGAATTTAACAAGTTTTCAAATATTGCACCAATTTAAAATATTCAAAACAGTAACAAATTGCATTCAAAAGGTTGAGAACATGTAGCAAATGTTTCATTGAACATTTAGAGCTATCAAACATAATTTTTGGCTGATTATTGAATTTATTATGCCATTTTCCATAATCATTCTTATTCTGCCATTTTTAGTAAACAGAGGGAAACATGCTCAAAATTAATTCAATTGTGTCCAAATAAAATACCAATGTGTAGAGTTTGTTAAGACAAATTTTTAGAGACCAAGTTTGCTTAAATTGGATGAGTAGAACTAAAGTTATGAAATTCAAAAGTTTCCAAATTTTATTGCATTTTCAGTAATTAATTATTTAGTGCAAAAATTGTTACAGAAACATGTTGCAAACTTGACATTACTAGAAGGAGCACAAAATTATGAATCCACAGGATTTTGAATCATTCAAATTGGAGTGATATTCAATTTTAGATGGATTTTTGAAGTAATGGTTCAGATCTGGCTTGCTGAAAGTTTGAGCAGAAAAGAAATAAAAACAGAAAAAAGGTGTGGCTTTGGGGTTCGAACTCGGGACCTGTGGCTTTGGGCGCAAGGGTTCTAGCCAGTGGGGTGGATCTGCTGTTTGTTGGTAGAAGGGAATCGCTGTGGGGTTAAGGTGCAGATTCGCCTACTGAATTTAATTAGGAAAAAGGACAGAGAAAAGGTGGGGCTGGGGATTCGATCCTGAGTGCTCGCGTGACTGCGCTGGCCAGAAGGGCTGCTAGGCGGTTTGTGTTAGGAGAGGGAAAACGGGGGGAATAAGGTGTGGGTGCGGGATTTCGGAAGCTGTAACCGAACACGTACAGATCGAGTCGCCGGCGAGGAAACGATTGATGACGCTGCTGCGACTCGCCGTTCTCGCGGGTGCGGGTGGTGCTTGTGCACGTGTGTGGGTGTGCGGGCGCTGCAAGGAAGGGAGAGATAGAGGAGGGGAGCGAGCGGGGCTCACCTCGAGGCAGTACAGGCGGAGTCGACAGAGGGAGGTGCGGGGGGCGGTCGCCGGCGACGGGAGGATGGAGGCGGCGCTGTGGTGCGTCCCCGCCCAAACCGAGGGGATGGAGAAGAAGCCCATGGAACGCCGTTTCCATTCCCGGCGTCAGGGAGCGAGGAGGAGGCCTTCCCGGCGGCGATCACCGGAGGGAACAGAGGTGCTTTTTTCGGGTGGAGCAGGTACAGAGAATACAGAGAGCAGAGAGGGAAGGGAGGAAGAAGGAAGAAGATGGCGGCGGGGGGAAGAGGAAGGAGGGAGAAAGAAAGGTGGGAGGGAGACCCTAGGGTTAGGGCTAGGTTTATGGAGGGGGAGGTGGAGCTGATCACCGTTGTTGTTCCTCTGATGCACGTGGACAGCTCCGATGGAGGTCGTACAAGGAGGAAGACGACGGGGAAAAGGGTATTGGGCCTCTAGGGGGAATTGGGCTGGGCCATGCTGGCTGCTCTCTCTCTCCCCTCTCTTTTATTCTTTTGTTCTATTATATTTTTTTTGCTGAATTAGGAATAGGAAGAGAAAGAGGGTTTTGGGTTAGGAAAAAGTTTTAGGAAAAATGTGTTTTAGCTATTTAAGTTAGCAGCAACCACTTGCCAACATTGGGATTTTAAAAAGTTCAAATATAAATACTATTTGTGATTTGATGGAGATTTGAAATAATTTGAGATTAAGTGAGTTATTATTAAAAGGAAACATATAATTGGTTTTGGGCCCTCAAGTTATGTTGAGGCAAATTGATTGGAGTGTTTTGTTTCATTGATTCAAATGGTTGTTGTTTGGAAAATTAAATGAATTGGAATGCAATTTAAATGAATTTTGGGTATTAAGTGAAATATTGAAAGCAACAATTTAATTAGTTTGAACCTTAGTTTAATGGAAACAAATGATTGATTTGTTTTGCAATTTTCATAATTTCAACATGGTTGTTGTTTGGAAGAAAAATCATAATTGAATTTAGAAAAAGGGTTTGATATTAAATGAATTTTTTGATAGAAACAAAACAACAGTTTTGGAATCACACTTTAATGGAAACAAACAATTGTTTTATTTTGAAATATCATTTTGGAAATTGTAACATCACAAGGATGAAACAAAAGGTTTGAATTTTGGTTTGAAATTCAAATAGAAAACAAAGGAAAACAAATGAAAACAGTTGGAAAACAAATGGAAAACAAGCAAAACAAATGCAATCAACATGATGCCATGATGCAAAACATAAAATAACAGAGAGCAAACATTCTAATGGCTATTTTTCATACTTGGGATGTTACATCATGTATATGCATTACGGTGCATTCTCTATTTGTCAATCGTCCAGCTGTAATTTGTTCACCTAGCATGTTATTTCTCTGTTATGGAGAGACACTACTAGTGAACTGTGGACCCGGTACATTCTTTTACACTCATAATACAACCTACTGCAAACACTGTTCTTTTTCACTACAAACATTGTTCTCATTTCATTCACTGCAAACAAACATCATTTTCCACACTATACGTCTAATCCTTTGTTTTCAACAAGACCGGTGAGATTGACAACCTCACTGTTTCATTGGGGAAAAGTATCTTGATTGTGTTGTGTGCAGATTCCACATTGCTGCTAAGCCTGGTAGTGCGTCCTGCCAACATCAGTTGTCAACAACCTTCAGAAGTGATTTCTTTTTTCTACTGGTCTGATTAAACCTTGGTTTCTTACTAAGGGAAAATCTTGCTGATGTACTCATCATACTTCCTCTTGGGGTCTCCCAACGAACGTGTGTTCACACAGCATCAAACATCGGCATACCTTTTGCTAGCGTTGATATGACGAATGACAAGATCAAGATGTAGCGCACCTCGGGTATTGAGATACTAGCTGCCTGCCACATTGATCTCCATGGCTTGTTTAGGCTTGAGCATCCCAAGACTTCAATGGCCAATATGGCAGTCGCCTTGTTCGACGAGGAGTACGCTGATATGAAGAAAAAATTTCCCAAGGTTCAGCACAAGTTCTGGGAGAAGACCCCACTTGACAAGGTCAACACTGAGTATGCAGCAATAGAAGCGTACATTTCATAGGAGTTATACCACAGGATTAGAATCCTCAACTATGGGTAGCATCACCTAGTGCAGCTGGAGGGTCTCCTGCTTGGGGGTATTCTGATTCGGAGGACGAGTAGATGGGTCTCTATTATTATGTACTGCTTGAGGGTGTCTCCTGATCCGGAGGAGTAGTGTTTGCAGTTTTATATGTGTATCTTCAATTATGAAGTACTTTATGTAATGGATATCCAAACTCTTATTTCTATTAATTATGTCCCTATTTAAGTATGATGTGAGTAAGCTTTCTGAACCAATTGTGATATATCCGTTGAATTTTTAGTATCATGTCATTCAAATTTGTAACTGCAATTTTAAGAGGTTGTACACTCATACCGTCTTTAGAAGCCCTTGACAACAGTGTGTGGCACTGTCTAGTTTTACATTTGAATAGTAAAATATGTTTAATCTCATACCTACTATTCCAAATTAATTTTTGAGCTCATTTCAAATTTATTTAGAATTATAATACCCATTGGAGTATTTTAACATATAGTAATTAAATTTTATAAATAATTTTAATATGTTTAATTTAGCAATATTTGACCATAGTGACAAGATTCCAACCTGTTTACGTGTTTTTAATTCATAAACATGTGAAAATTGAATTTAGGATCACTAGTTATGAATTAAGTAATACTAACTTAATTATTAAATATAATAAATTCTCTTTTGTCCAAAATCAACTGGTGAACATTTTATAATCAGAGATCAAACATAAAACTCTTCGGATAATTTAAGATGGTTTGATCATTTGGTGCTCAAGTTTGGCATGTTTCCCCGAGAAACCCTAGTTTCGATACTTTGCCTGGGGTGACCCTAAAATTACCCCCACTTAGTAAAGTCCTATACATGATGGAAAATATGATATGGAAGTCATATTTGAACCTCTATCATTTTTCTAATCGATTTAGACATATTATTTTTCAGTTTTCGATTTACGTATTTGTACATATGAATTATTCAATATTAAATTGAAAAAGGTCAAAAACTAGTTATTATTTAAATTCAAGATTATTATTACTTATTTATTTATGTTTAACTAAATAATTGTTTGAATTCACAAAATAAAGACATGTGACATCATAGTTTAAGGGTTAACATGATTGACAACATACTATTGTCAGTAAAATAGTATTTGTTTCTTCGAACCTGAGAGGGAAGGAACTAAGAAGTTAAGCGTGGTAAGAGTTAAGAAGTTGAGCGTGGTAAGAGTTAAAAATATTTGTTTGAAGAAAATGAAAAAAATGATTAGAGTTAAAAATGATTGTCACTAAGATCTATAAGAAATAAAAATAAGCGTGCTGAGAGGGGAGGAACTAAGAACTAAATAAGTGTCATTAAATGAAAAGAGAATGATTAGAGTTAAAAATAATTAAGACTAAAGGAGAATGATTAAAGTTAAAAATAATAGAGACTAAAGAAAAATGATTAGAATTAAAAATAATAGAGACTAAAGGAGAATGATTAAAGTTAAAAATAATTGACTAAAGAAAATAATTAAAAAAAACACAAAATCTTTAGTCCGGGTTCGTGTTACCACCCGGGACTAAAGACCATCCAGCCCGCAGTGCTAGGCGTGGTCACGTGGAGGCCCTTTAGTTCCGATTTGTAGCTAACGAAGACAAAAGGGTGGTCCTCTAGTCCCGACTGGCTAGTTCCCGGATGGAAATCCGGGAATAAAGCCAGTTACGACCCGGGATTAGAGGCATGTTCTCTACTAGTGCTGAGACTATCAAAGTTGCACCTTCGAGACTCCTCGGATGCACGGATACACCAAATATGTGGATCCATAAATTGTTATCAAGGAGCACCTACATTTCTTTATTTTATCCAACGGGTTAAACTGTATCATATGTCTCCCAGTTTTGATGGTCGACACTTTCAAGGTCGACTGTCAAATACCGCAAAGAATACCTCCAGACTTACCATTAGCAGGAATCTAGTTCCAACCAAAGGTTGCCTGGATCAAACTTTCTAGAAAATGCTCTCCGTATACTTCTTCTTCATGGTTTCTTGAAGCCCAATAAAATCCAGGTTGTTGTCTTTAATGCTATCAGTGAGACAAGCATACATCCCTTTCTTGCTTATCCCCCTTAAATTACAAAAGCCTTCTTTCATATAAGATAAGCTGGTTTACCTCTCTTTCTAACACTCCTCCCAGGATCCAAGGGAGAAGTGTTAGCTTTCTTCTGACTCCTTGTCAGGGGTTTCGACACAAATAGGTTTCCCAGTGACCTTATTTTTCAGTTTTTATAGAGTGAACAACAATAAAAGGTTCTTCCATATAATCCTCTCTATCTGATACCTACGCAAGATGCAAAGGAGTGCCAACTCCTAAATCATGGTCTACAGTAAGATTGCTATTCTTATCAAATTTCCCCATATCTTTCTTAGCCAATTCATTTCAAGCCTCTTCTAGGTTTCTTAAAACATTAACAGCTTCAAAATTGTTATCGGGAATAATAACCCCCATGCTAGCAGCCCTATAGATAATTTCCACATCTGACAACACAGAAAAAGAATTTCTACAGTTATGAGATGAGCTAGTACCTTCCAGGTTTCTCTTCTCCGCCATCTCCACAGCTTGCTCAACGACATTTTGCATCTTCTTCTATTTGTTTGTATGACTCACTCTGAAATTTTCTGCTTCTATCAAAGGTTCCACCACTTGATCATAAATCACAGGGGAAGAGTTGTTAAGGGACTGCATAGTGTATTCATGTGACTTCGGTGGTGATCCTCCCACAGCTATCTCAGCCACAATAATGTCATTTAAAGGAGGCCATTTCCGACTATCCAAGGCCACATTTTCATTCACCATAGCAGGGGTAATAGGCATCCAACTAACTACCATATTATCATGCACCGATGAAGCAACACAAAGAGGACTGGATCCGGTTCCTTCCTCATCACCATCCACAATTTTCTCCTCCATTGTGTTGCTCTCATCACTTTTTCCTTTCTCTTTTTTTATCTTGGATAATCTCATCCACATTCTCCCTTTCCTGTAACTTCTCAGTAACGTTTTTTTGATTAAGAGTCCTTGATCTTCTTCACTGTCCTCCTCAGAGTCATGTTCAGATACATCCGTCAGTGGCATACCATAGGCTTCCCCCCTCGAAAGTCTGAATGACTAGACTTACCACATAGGTCATTTCTAGATTCAGCCTGTGTGTTCGATATCATGTAATCCACCCTAGACCTTTTATAAGAAGGATTATTGCGAGAGTCGACAGACACAACACTTTTTTTATAGGTTTCCCACCACAATGTTATCAATTTCATAAAAGAAATCATAGAAATAATCTCCTAACACACCTTCATCAGGAAGTTCATTTATATCCCTGCACCCAATAAGCACTCTACAATACTCATGTTTATGTAAGGTTGCTTGATCAATCTCCAGCGATACCCCAACCAGGGAACCTACATATGCAGCTGTAGCATCACACCTCTTTTCCACAATAATATTTCTCACTTTCACCCAAGCTTTGTGCATAGGAAACTTTGCCCCAACGACTTCGGACAAGGGAGCAATATTCAGTTGCCCATCAAAAGTTTTTATCTCCATCCAAGATCCCTGGTTGGGGAAACCTCATCAAGAATTGACCCATCCAAGATCCATAATAACAAGTTCTGCCAACCTCTTTGGCACTAGGAAACCTCATCAAGAATTGACCCGGTCCGACCACACGAGCTGTACATCTCCACCCAGTCCCAAAGTAACCATTGAATTCCTTCTCAATATCACAAAAATTAGGATTCCCTTCCAGCACAGATATAATGACAATGGACGCTTTTTCTTTCACTTGTTTACCAGCAGAATCATCCAGAAAATAAAAAAAAACCCAAACCGGGAGATTGAAATACACACATAGCAGCAGTGCACTCCTAGGGACGAACTACTTGACACAGCAAAGAGATATGGCCCAATTTTTTGCAACGCTCACATCTAATCTTGGGACACTTGGATGCATAGTGCCCAGCCAGATTTCAATTAAAGAAGGGCTCAGAATTACCAGTGATCCCCAAGACAGGACCAACGACAGGGCTCGTCTTTCTCGTCATCGGCGCCTTAGGAACCGCCGCCCCTTGTTTCTGTTTCTGCGCCACGACCTCCCATCGATCTCGATTGCAGTTGCGCTCATCTCGACCCACTCCTGAATTTGACCCCGAGCGCTCCAGCAGATTCCTGTGCCAGACCATAGGATGATTGTTCTTGTTGTTGTTTCCTCCCCTCGAATTGACTCCGGTTCTTCCGCCTCCCAGACGAACTTCCTATCCGCCCCCTCGGTCCCCCATCGATCTCGATTGGTTCCGCACTCGACTAGGATTTGCCTGTGCCTACGGAGGAGACGCAACAACCTACGCAAACGACCGGCGATCCCCTGCCACCTTCCCCCGCCACCAAGAAAAGGACTCGCACTCCGAAGGAATGGAAACCCTAGGTTCTCCCAAAAGTGGCCAAAGAGCAAAGCTAGATCTGGCGGGGAATGAGAATGCGGGGGCGGAGTAGGTGGAGGGATAGGGATATTCACCTCGAGGCTAGCTGTCCCGCCCGGCCCTACCTGTCCGCAATTGACGGGAACAGTGGTCGTATCTAGGCATGACTCCGACTGAGCCACGTCCCGATCCGCGCACGTCTCCGGATTCTCTCCCAGAATCTCGTGCGCCGCTGAAGGCGACGGGGGTTGGTACCCGTAGATCATTACGCATGGAGTCGCGATGGTAACGGTCTTTGGCTGCTCCGGTACCCGCACCACGTACCGCGCGAAGCTGATGAAATCGCCACAATCAACACGTTCGCCCTCCTTGAGCGAACGCGCATCGAGAATCTCCTCACGACCGTCCAGCAGAAGGATCCTCCCAGCATCGATCCGATGACAAAAACGCCGTCGAGGAAGGCCAGTACTCACTCGCGGTCGATGGTCGGAGCATACGACACATTCCAGCGGAGAATCATCTTTATGCAATCACACGGTGGGGGATGAAAGACAACCAGAATCGTGGCTAGGTTGCATGTAGAGATAGACAACTTTAAATAATTCTATAGTGAATAGGCGATGACGTGGCTAGGTTGCTGTGAATAGGTACTTTATACGAAGTACTGCAGTATAGATTTCGAGTTTCAATCGATTTTTCCATAAATAACTCAAATCTGGACACGAGAGGAACCTAGTGTGTTACATTGCGTTTGGGCCCTTGGGCCATGGCCCATCATCCATGCCAGAGAGAGAAAGGAGAGGGGGAACCTGGCCACCTGGGCCGTGCCTGGCTGAAAGTAAAGTATAGGCACCTAGAGGGGGGGTGAATAGGTGCTACGGCAAATTTTAATTTTTCTCAAATTTAGGCTTGACAAGAAAGGTAAATTCTCTAGATAGTGCAACTAGTGATGAATTTACCTATATGACAAGACAAGCAATCAAAACAACAAGTACAAGTAAGTAAAGAGAGGGAGGAACGAGGTAACCGATGGAAGCACACGGAGACACGATGTATTTCCGAGTTCCTCCTTTTTAGGGGAGTACGTCTCGTTGGAGGGGTGTGAGCTCGCCACAAAGGCCTACTCAACGCCACTAAGGCTTCACCCTATTCTCCGATGAACTTCGCCACAAAGGCCTAGTTCACCTTCCACTATAGAACCCCTTTGAGGCGGGGATCAAATCCTTTACAAACACCTTGGGGCACACACCCACAACTTAATTGGGGGCTCCCAACACTTCTTGAATCACCAACAAGAAACAAGATGCCTAGGTTCTCCACAAGAGGAAACCCTAGGCTAGATCCCTCTAGCTAGAGAGGGAGAAATGAAGAACGGGTCGGTGAAGATGTAGATCGGGGCCTTCTCCTTCAATCCTCCAAAGATCTTCAAGATTGAGTGGAGGGATTGGGAGTTATGAGGGATTTGGTGAGTTCTTAAATGCTCATCAATGCTAAGGGGAAGAACTAGATCTTGAGGAAGAAGAGGAGGGGTATTTATAGTCCCTCCTCACAACTAGTCGTTGTGCAGGAAAAAAGGTACCGGAATATCCGGTCCAAGTTTGGACCGGAATATCCGGTCAGTTTGCTCCACGCAGATCTGCAGTGCTGGACCGGATTATCCGGTTGATCTGAAATAATCCGGTACAAATAATCCGGTAGATGCCAGTACGCAAATCTTCTAGTCCTTAGCCATTTTTCCACTTCTTCAACTGCAACCGGAATATCCGGTATAGATATGAAATATCCGGTACAAATAATCCGGTTGACTCCAGTAGCTCCAAGCTTCCAGTCCTTAGCCATTTTTCGCAGCAACCGGAATATCCGGTCCAGGATGAATAATCCGGTCCGAATAATCCGGTTGACTCCAGTAGCTCCAAGCTTCCGGTCCTTAGCCATTTTTCGCAGCAACCGGAATATCCGGTCCAGGATGAATAATCCGGTCCGAATAATCCGGTTGACTTCAGTAGCTCCAAGCTTCCGGTCCTTAGCCATTTTTCGCAGCAACCGGAATATCCGGTCCAGGATGAATAATCCGGTCCGAATAATCCGGTTCACTTCTGTGAGCAAAACTTCGAGTCCTTAGCAGTTTTTCGCAGCAACCGGAATATCCGGTCCAGGATGAATAATCCGGACCAAATAATCCGGTTGACTCCAGTATGCGAAACTCTCAGTCCTTAGCCATTTTTGTGCTCCTTTCTCAGCAACCGGAATATCCGGTCCATGATGAATAATCCGGTCCGAATAATCCGGTTGAGTTCTGTCCCAAAAACCTCAGGCCAAACTTCACCGACTTTTCGGTGATCGATGCCGATGTTAAGTATAACACCTGCACACTAAACACCTCGCTAAATAATGTACTTAGTATTGTTAACTAACACACAAAACACTGGGAAAACGAAATGCACTTTCAATCTCCCCCTTTTTGGTGTTAGATGACAATACTAAGATTTGCAATAAACCTTGATAGTAGTCATGCTTGAAACAAGATGGAAATCTCTCCCCCTATCTCTATGCATATCTTTTGTTTGCCTCAAACGCAAATGGATGCAATGATGTATAGGGAGAAATTTTCAACAAGTAGCAAACATGACAATGAGACAACATCACCAATATGTTGAGTGAAGAGAAGTATATACCTTGTGCGAGAATGATATATCCAAGAATAACCAAGCACAACCATAGATAATCTCCTCAACATATACGATAGATAACCATCACACCATAAATAGATAAACCATGATAATATCCAGATAACCAACATAGTCACACACATAATAGCACACATAGTTTTAAACGACACAATAAACGACATAAGTTCACAAGCACGACAAATGAAGATAAAATGGACACAAGCTCTCAAAGGAAGGATAAAAGCAAATGCTTGTGCCCGAACCCATGCAAATCCCGTAGTCTATAATAGCTACTTCTCCCCCTTTGGCATCGAGACACCAAAAAGGAGGGAAATAGCTAATCTAACGCCCCAGACACGGTCTAAGCATCCGACTCCTCCTCATCATCAGACTCCTCCTCATCAGCAGCCGCATCATGAGCTCGAGTAGCAGTCTCCTGAGTAGACCTGAGAGCCGCCTCAATGCTCTCCCAAGGAGTGGAATCCCCAGCAGACCAAGCAGAATAGGACTGAGCAGCAATAGGAGCAGGTACATCACCAGTGCCACCACTCATGTGATGGATAATCTGCCGCTGAGAGCTAGCCAAGTCAGTGTCCCTGCGATACACCCTGTACTGTTCCTTGTGAATGTCCACCTTCATGCAGAGCACGTTGCGCTGAAACCAGGAGAGCTTCCTGACGTGGCGCAAGGTGGTGATATCAGACACAGGCGCCCTGGGAGCAGACTGAGAGCCAGAAGGACCACCCATAGAGGAACCACCCTCAAATGGAGCACTCTGAGAAGCAGCCGCAGTCTTCAGCTTCCTCTTGACATACAGCTTCCTGACCTTGTGCTCAACCATGGGTAACTCGGTGTACTCCTTCCTCATCTCATACTTGATAAGCATCATGATATAGGGAGCATAGGGAATGGTGTAGCCACCAATCATAGCAGCATAGAGCTCGTGAAAGATGATGTCCATCACATCCACAGTATAGGAGACAGCCGGGTCCTCTTCCTCCATACACTCCTTAGCCAGAATCAGAAGGTTGCACAGAGGTGTGGTGAGGGCATCGTTGTTACCTCCACTCGGCACAAGGAAAGCTCTGAAGATACGCACCAGCTGATCATAAAGTGGAAGAAGTCCCTCAAGTCCCCCAACAGTGAACCCAGGGGCATATAGCTCAGCCATGGACACCTCCCTCCTCGGCCTATCAACCTCATGGACGCGGCGACCAAGAGGAGGGTGCTCGCTGTAAGAGTAGCCAAGACGCCGAGCTAACCTCTCAAAAGATGCTTCACAAGGTGTGTCCTCAGACATCCACTTAAGATGGGTCACAATATCTCCAGTGGAGAACACGAGGGTGGACATAAACTGCATCACAAGCTGCGTGTTGTAGTTGCACTGAGTCTCCATAAGCTTCACCAGACCGAAACGCTTAACAATACTGGCTGCATCAGCAAATTCCTCCTTGGCCTTGAGAGCGGCATGGTCAAATGGATGCATAGGGCGGCACGGATAGCGGTAGTCACAATAGATGTCAGCATAAATATAGGACTGCTCCAGATTCCAGAATCGAGAATCAATATTTGCAACCCTCGGAGAAAGATAGGCATCCTGCTTTCTGAGCTCATTGAAATCCTGAGTAGGAATGTCGGTCTTATAGTTGAGCCGAGGTTTCCTCTTGTTACGGGTAGAAACTTGCTTCTTGTGCTTCGGAACGCTCCGTTCGTGGTCACCACCTGTGAAACAAGATAGTAGGGGGATAGCACAAGATGAGTACACTAGTGTCACACAACGGATACAATCATGCATAAAAACGATAGAGGAGATTCCAGGAAACAATCGAGGTAGAAATCTGGGAAAGATCAATTTGGGGCTGTCCTAAAACAGTACTGGACATAGCCGGATATTCCGGTTCAAAACTGAACCGGATATTCCGGTTACCCGGATATTCCGGTTCAGTCGTGGACCGGATATTCCGGTAAGTTGCGGATCAGCACAAAATCAATATAAATCTCAGATTTCCACAGGGATTGCAAACAAGTAATCTAGTCTATGGTTTCTAGCATGTAGGGGGTCCTCTTCGGAATGAAATCTACCAAGCATAGCCAACAAAACGCAAATCCATGGAAGGTAAGGTTATAGCACCAAGATTCAAGAGATTTGAACATTACCGGGATCCATGGAGGAAAATGCTTGGGTAGAAACGTTCCAAAACGCGAGGAGAACAAGATCCGGGCCAAAGCTCCAAGATCTCGCGGAGGAAACGGCCCGGGAGGCCAAGAATCACGGCGGCGGCGATATGGTGGAGAGGAGCGGACGGGAAAAGGGCAAGAACTGCCTCTCCCCGTCGGGCCCCAGGCTTTATGAGGTGCGCCGAACCGGATATTCCGGTTCAAGTTTGAACCGGATATTCCGGTACAGCCGGATATTCCGGTTCAAAACTGAACCGGAAATTCCGACTGCCTCCTGATTCGAAATTTCCTCGTTTTCAACGGACGACACTAGTGCTTAGAAAAGAAAGGCTTTTTGAGAGAAAGGCTTAGGATAGATTTAACAAACTGAGACTAGTACTTATCCCTCTCAAGAGCAAGAAACAACCAACTAAAATACCAATTGAGTGGTATTTTCCTAGGAAGAACCACTTAGACGGGAAAAACACACGAAATGCAATGAAATGACAAGTAGAACAAACCAACTAAGATCCAACTCTTCGAAATGAAGAGGTTGGTGGCCGAAGCCACCATGTAAGAGTTCTTGGTATGCAACCGCGAAGATATATCTTGGGGGCATTGCCAAAACTCAACATTGAAGCTCACAATTCAACATTAGAAAAAGAGAGATCACAATGAATTTTTGCTATGGGCATAATGGGGGGAGGGAGAACCCAATGTGTTAGGATAACACTCCCCCTATGTCCATGCCTACATCTAAACTCGAACACGTTTCATCTATAGGGGTGTGCGCAAGATAGTCAAGTCAAGCTCCTTGAATCAATCACATTTAGCTCATTCCTCAAGAACAAGAACCTTGCATCATCAAGTGGCTTCGTGAAAATATCCGCAAGATTGTCCTTGGTGGGCACATAACCGAGTGCAATGTCTCCTCTCGCCACGTGATCACGGATGAAGTGGTGGCGAATCTCAATGTGCTTCGTCCTTGTGTGTTGCACCGGATTGTATGCAATCTTGATAGCACTTTCATTGTCACATAGAAGAGGTACTTTGTCCAAATGAACTCCATATTCCTTGAGAGTTTGCCTCATCCATAGCAATTGGGTGCATGCACTTGCGGCGGCAACATATTCGGCTTCGGCGGTGGAGAGAGAGATGCAATTTTGTTTCTTCGAGGACCAACTTACAAGGGACCTACCAAGAAATTGGCAAGCCCCGGAAGTTGACTTCCTATCATCTTGATCACCCGCCCAATCGGAATCCGTATATCCATTGAGAGAAAATTGTGCCCCCTTTGGGTACCACAAACCAAATCTTGAGGTATGAACCAAATAACGAAAGATCCTATGAACCGCCATTAGATGGCAATCCTTAGGAGCCGCTTGATACCTTGCACACACACCTACTGACAGGGGGATGCTAACCCGGTATGCCAAGCTCTGAGGAATAACCCGGCCCAAAGGATGGTGTGCAGGATTCGGCTAAGAATAAAGAAGCTTGTGAAGGCCCAAACTTGTGGGCTTAACGGCCCGGGTTATGGGTTATTGTAAAGGAAAGTTATGGTTAGTGCGCCGTGTCCAGGTAGGATCCGAAATATGCCTTGCCGAATAAGCTAGGGGGTACGGGTGCTTTATAAACCGACCCCCAGGTATAGTTTTAGGCAGAGATCTAAGAACCCTAGCAACATCGTGTGATATCGAGCATCCAGTGTAAACCCTAATCGAGTTATCCTATCGAGAGTAGAGATCCGGCGACTTCGATTGCCGGCTATCAGATCGAATTGCACCATGTTTTCCCTTGAGCTAAACCCTCTCCCAAACGCCTGTGTCGACTTGCCCCAAGATCAGTTACCCCTGGTAACATCTGCCGTGATTATCCCACGACAGTTGGCGCCCACCGTGGGGCCTACGTCCAAAGGTGTTTACATCACGGGAGAAGCTCGGAAGGGCATGGAGAATCTTGTCATTGGCGAAATCTACATCGACCACGAAGGAGAAAAGATGGTGGACGATTCCGGCTGGGGGCCAGAGTCGGATCACCTCGAGTCCGGATCTATATTGACGATCGGCCGGATCAACATCTTCATCGGCACGGTACGAACGACTAATTTAAAAGGGGAATATCATGTGCATACTACAGGAACTTCTAGCAGGAACAAAGAGACGTCAAAGCAAGCGGCAAATTCGGTTTCATCGGCCGCGCCGGGATATCTTAGATGGGCAGAACAAGAGATAACATGGAGTAGAAGAGATCATCCGGAAAAAGTAGAGCGTCCGGGAGTCTTGGCGTTGGTGGTTGCTCCACAGGTTAATGGTTACGAACTGAAGAAGGTCCTGATGGACGGTGGAAGTAGCATCAATATCCTTTATTGCGAGACCTTCTTACGGATGAGTCTCAAAGAGTCCCAGCTGCAGAAAAGTTCGACAATCTTTCACGGGATCGTACCGGGTCACTCGGCGAGCCCCGAGGGAAGGATCACCTTGGAAGTTGCTTTTGGAGAATCGACGGATAATTATCGAGTTGAGTGGCTCACGTTCGAGGTGGTCAAGTTGCGCAGTCCTTACCACGCGCTGTTGGGGAGGCCGGCTTACGCCCAATTCATGGCTAGGCCGTGCTACGTGTATTTGCAGCTGAAAATCCCGGGTCCTAAACGGACCATCACTATACATGGGAACCGGGATATAGCGGCCGAGTGCGACGAAGGAGATTCAGTTATGGCCGAGCAGGCATGCAGGAAGGAAGAGCTCGAATATTACCGGTCTCAAGTAAATCCGGACGATAGAACAGCCTTGAAAAAGCCGAATACTGAGGATGAGAGAGCAAAATTCAAGGCAGCGCAAGACACCAAGAAGATAGATTTTGTCGAAGGGGATTCTACTAAGCAGTTTACCATAGGGTCTAACCTGGGAAAAGAGCAGGAGGGAGCGCTCGTGGAGTTCATTCGCTCGAATGCAGATGTGTTTGCCTGGACACCTAGCGACATGCTGGGTATCCCTACAGAATTGGCTGAGCACAGTTTGCATGTGGATCCCAAGTCCAGGCCCGTGAAACAAGGTTTGAGGAAAATGAATGAGGAAAGAAGGAAAGCTATAGGCGAAGAGATCGCTCGGCTACTGGCAGCCGGCTTTATCATGGAAGTATTTCACCCGGATTGGTTGGCTAACCCGGTTCTGGTGATGAAAAAGACCAACGAGTGGAGGATGTGCATTGACTTCACGAGTCTCAACAAACATTGCCCAAAGGATCCGTTCGCGCTGCCAAGGATAGATCAGATTATAGACGCAGTAGCTGGAAGCGATCTGTTATGCTTCCTGGACGCATATTCCGGGTATCATCAGATTAAGCTCAAAAGGGAGGATTGGGAGAAAACATCATTCATAACCCCTTTTGGGGCCTTTTGTTATAAAACTATGACGTTTGGGTTGAAGAACGCTGGCGCAACTTACCAACGGTGTATTTAGAAGTGCTTTGAGGACCAAATCGGACGTAACGTCCATGCCTATGTGGATGACGTGGTCATCAAGACTAGGAAGGCGGAGACATTCATCGATGATCTAAAGGAGACGTTCAAAAACTTGAGGAGGTACCAGATGAAGCTTAACCCGACGAAGTGCGTGTTTGGAGTTCCAGCTGGGAAATTACTCGGATTCATAGTTTCCGAGAGAGGAATCGAGGCAAACCCGGATAAAATCAAGGCCATCCAGAGTCTGAAAAAACCGGAAAATTTGAAGCATGTTCAAAAGCTCACGGGCTGCGTAGCAGCCTTGAGCCGATTCATATCCAGACTCGGAGAAAAAGCAATACCATTGTACCGGCTCTTGCGGAAATCAGATAAGTTCGTGTGGGATCAAGAGGCAGACGAGGCATTTGAGGCACTAAAGAAGCAGTTATCTGAAGCACCAGTACTAGCGGCGCCGGGTCCTAAAGAACCTATGTTACTATATGTGGCAGCTGGCCCCCGAGCCGTCAGTGCAGTAGTTGTCGTGGAACGCCAAGAGGATGGGAAAGGATACCCGGTTCAGAGGCCGGTTTATTACGTCAGCGAGGTATTATCAGAAGCAAAGCAACGCTATCCACATTGGCAAAAGTTGGTGTTCGGGGTCTTTATGGCCAGCCGGAAGTTGAAGCCGTATTTCCAAGAACATCCCATAACAGTGGTTAGTTCAATACCAATGTCGGATATCATCAGAAACTCGGACGCGACGGGAAGAATAGCCAAATGGGCGATAGAGATGGGGGATTATCATATCAACTACGAACCCAGGTCAGCAATCAAATCTCAAGCTTTAATTGATTTCGTTAACGACTGGACACATACAGGCATGACTGCAACGGTTCCAAATTCCGAGTCATGGATCATGCACTTCGACGGATCAAAGCAGTACGAGGGATCAGGAGCTGGGGTGGTGCTGACATCACCCAAAGGAGACAAATTGAGTTACGTGCTACAAATTCACTTCGACTGTTCCAACAACGTGGCCGAGTATGAGGCCCTATTGCATGGCTTAAAGGTAGCCAAAGAGATGAACATTAAGAGGATACGATGCTTCGGAGATTCGGACCTTGTGGTACAGCAGGTGTCAGGAACGTGGGATAGAAAGGACGCAACTATGGCAGCATACCGCAGGGAAGTTGATAGGGTTGCAGGATGTTTTTCCGGGTATGAGGTGGAGCATATAGACAGAAGAAAGAATGAGGCAGCCGACGCCCTCGCCAGACTCGGCTCGCGCAGAGAGCCGGTTCCACCTAACGTTTTCCTGGACGAACTATGGCGACCATCAGTTAAAATCGAGTCAGAGGAGGAATTGGCAAATCAAGACCCGGATTCAGGACTCGTAGCCACTGTACGTAATATTCCCGAGTGGACAGAACCGTTTTTGGCCTACCTATCACGAGGCGAGTTACCACAACAGGAGGTATTAGAAAGGCAAATTTTGAGGCGAGCAAAGGGATATTCTATCATCAATGGGGAATTGTACAAGAGAAGTGCAGCAGGAGTCTTTTTGCGCTGCGTAGCGCCGGAAGAAGGCAGACAGATTCTTAAGGAAATCCACGAAGGCGACTGTGGACATCATGCGTCCACAAGGTCTCTTGTGGCTAAAGCTTATCGACACGGGTTTTTCTGGCTCACGGCCCTAGCGGATGCGGAACGATTGGTAGCAAGGTGTGACGGATGTCAAAGGTACGCTCGCCAAACCCATGTGCCGGCTATGGAGTTGCGGACTATCCCGTTAACTTGGCCGTTTGCCGTCTGGGGTATGGACATGGTTGGTCCCTTTCATATGTCACCATGCAAGAAGACACATCTTTTGGTGGCTATTGATAAGTTTACCAAGTGGGTTGAGGTTATGCCAGTTACTAATTGCGAAGCAGCTACAGCAGTCAAGTTCCTGAAAAGGATTATCTACCGGTTCGGGTACCCCCACAGCATAATTACCGACAATGGAACCAACATGTCCCTTGGTGAGATGGAGAAGTTTTGTGGCAATAATGGAATCCGGCTCGATGTGGCATCGGTGGCTCATCCCCAGGCCAATGGACAAGTGGAGAGGGCAAACCAAGAATTGCTTCGCGGATTAAAACCACGATTGCGAGTTCCCTGTGTCAGGGCTGCTGGTGCATGGGTCGAAGAACTTCCTTCTGTGGTTTGGGGTATCAACACTACACCTAACAGATCCACTCAGATGACACCCTTCTTCATGGTCTATGGTGCGGAAGCAGTGTTACCGAGTGACATTATTCACGATTCGCCTAGAGTATCAGCTTACGTCGAAGTAGAGAACGAAAAAACCCGGCAAGACGCCGTAGATATGTTAGAAGAGCAAAGAGAACAAGCCCTGGAAAGATCAGCCATATATCAGCAAGATCTACGGAGGTATCATAGCCGGCGTGTGAAGACCCGGGTATTCCAGGAAGGAGACTTGGTTCTGCGCCTGGTACAGTCAAACGAAGGAAAACACAAATTATCACCACCATGGGAAGGACCATTTATCATAAGCCGGAATCTGCATAACGGATCATATTATTTGATAGATGCAAGGGAAGAGTCGGCTACAGTCAACGACACCGCACACACCACTTCATCTATGCAAGAAAGAGATAGACCATGGAACGTGGCTCAGCTACGTCCGTATTATACTTAGTAAAGACTATATTGGCAAGTGGAATTGCACGATGTAATAGGCAGCAGGTTTTCTGACGTACTCTTTTCCTATCCAGGGTACCTTTGGGGACTGGACGGGTTTTTAATGAGGCGGCTTGCTGACCTACATTTTTTCATATCAAGTAAAGAGATGGTTATCAAGAAAAGAGATGGTTATCAAGAAAAGAGATGGTTATCAAGAAAAGAGATGGTTGTTATCAGGTTATGTATTCTCAGTACGATGTGTATATCTAGGTCTTGGGGGCTGGTCGCTTAAATAGCACAGTTACAAACTCAAAGACCCGGCCATGATGCCTATGAGTTATAGGGGCCGATTACTTGCAAACGAGTACGGCTACAATCTTATAACCGGACAAAGAAGTCCAAATTTCTTGGCTATTCTTACTTAAGCTCGATGTGACTCGCATTAAAGTGGCATGATTTGTTCGCTTACGATGGCAGTTAGTCATGAAACCCGACGGGGATTGGCTGGCTACGTCTTCGTATTGATGTAACAACATGGTATCCACGCGAAAGCCGGCTTACAGTACAAGACAGTCAAAAGGGTCATCTAAACCACAAGTTATGCAGAGTACAAGGCTGAATAGCTGGAAACTCAACGACTATTAAGCATAACTTCAAAACCTATGTGAAACAACTCGTGGATCTTTGTGAAAATAGCAATAAGCATTTTGTTCCCTTTTCAAGATCAAGTGTCCTAGACTCGGCAATCAGGGCCCGGTAGCTTGAAATCTTGAAAAGAGAAAAACTGGCTTACTTGTATAGTTGCAAAAATCCAAATATCCGAGTCTTGGGGACTTGGGGACTTGGGGACTTCGAAGCAAAATCCGCTTGTCAATACCCATGAGACCCGGAAATTGAGTTCTCACAAGAGGAACAATAAATAAAACCAGATATCGAGAACAGATGAGCTTAAACTTAAAAAGGCCGGAACAGGCATCGAGTATATCAAGGCCTTAGCCTGCATTACAAAATGCTGGTGAAAAAATATCAAAGGTGCGCAGGCGCACCGCCCAAAATATGACTGTTTCAAAAAGTATGTCGACCGACTGGCGCTTAAGAAGAGGCATTGGAAACCGTATATCACTCGGCGTCCATCTTGGCCTTACCCTTGCCATCATTGGTGGTAGCAGCAGCGCCCGGATCGGCGGTACCAGCCCCTGCAGGGGGCGGAACGACTGGTGTTGACGCAGCAGGAGCAGAGCCGGCTTCAGCTTGCTTCTTCGCAGCCTCCGCCCTTATCGCAGCAGCTTCCTCCTTCCACCGAGCCAGCATGTCATACGGCTCAGGAAGATCCGACTTAATTACTTTATCGGCAGAATCATACGCTGGAACAAGTATGTTAACATCCAGTTCATCAGCAATTACGCTGGCCGGGTAACGGACCTCCTTCTGGACGGCCTGAAAATCCTTTACTGAAAACTTGGATCCGTCAAGCTTGAACTTTGGGAAGCCGCCCATAATCCTCGCTAGCTCGAGCTTGGGGAGATAAGCTTTCGCAAGTGCAAGCCCCCGGGTCACTCCAACCCGGCAAGATGAGCGCTTCCAGTGCCGAATCCACTCGGGAATAGTGGATAGGGCGTCCAACAGCCTCTTCAGATCAACATGTCCTCTACCCGGACACCGCAACTCGTCAAGGATCCATCTGGTTCCGGCACATAGCTGCCGGATAACACTCTTTATGGTTTTCAGCTTGGCAATGTCATCTTCATCCGGCATGGCTTCGTCCGGGCCTGAAGTAAAATGAAGATATAAGTTGGAAAATTTTTGCTGTTTGTCAAAAGGATAAACCCGGAGAAGGAAGCGTACCAAGCAAAGAACGATAGGTATCAGATATTTCGACGGAAAGGCTTGTCAGGTCATCTTCGGCTTGGTGAGCCCTTCTTCGGTACTTCTTCATTAATTGCCTATTCCTCCTGGCTTCAGCCTCGGCTGCTTCACGTAAAGATATCTCCTTTTCAATGAGCTTGGCGGCGTCTGCAAGTTTCTTCTCGTATTGAGTCACGAAAGACTGCACGGATGTTAAAAAAGCATTAGTCAGGTAGAAGAGCACAGTTATCAGTCATTGGTATAATAAAAGTCCCGAGCAAGTCATGAATGAACTCACTCGGAACTTGGGGACTGGACAAAGGTACAAGCAATATTAATCGAATTTACCTCGTGTTTGGTTATTAAAGATCCCAAGATGTTTTCCTCGTTAGCCCTTAAGGTGCGCAGAGTTTCCAGCATCTGGGCAAAAGTTAACTCCTCGGAGCGAGTCCCGGAAGAGCCGGCAGCTTGATCATCTGGTAGGGGGGTTCCCCTCGCATTTGGAGTGGAGACTCGGACAGTTTGAGTGTCCGGGTTGGGAGAACTCATCCTTGTATCTAGAATTTCTATCTCTTCGTCTACTGGTTCCGATAAGGAAGGAGATCCGACGGTTAGGGAAAGTGGATTGTTCAGAGGGCCTTGTTCCCGGTTAGTTGTCGCATCACCACCAGTTGCGGCGTCTGCGTCGTCAGTCGGCTTCTCCACCTGGAGGCTATCCGTTTCTGTGTTTTCCGGGTCACTGGCGGTGACTTGAGCGCTGAAGGAAAGATTAGAAAAGGCAGTTATTAATGATGACGGCGGCTTGAATGAAAGTTCGTCAGGTGCAAAAAGAAATAATATAGCAAAAACTTACCCGGCATTTACGGTGTAATCCGGTGGGAGCTCGCCACTGGAAGCAGATGAGGTCTTCGCAGGAACCACTAGTGGAACCCGGAATTGCCCGGCACGTGGGTGGTTAGGAGAAGGGTGGCGCTGAGGAGAGTTGGAAGAGCGAGATGGAGGAGCACTGCCACGAGGGACCGAGGGGGCGGAGATGCCCGGGTTAAGGGGATCTTCACCTGGGGAACTCCGAGTTACTCTGCGCTTGGCTGGGAAGGAATCCTTCAAGCATGACGAATTTGATAATTGATGGTTAAGTCATCGCATGACGTCAAAGGAGTAAGGTTCAGAGGATAATGAGGAAAAAGGAACCTTGGACACTGTCCCCCTGCTTTTCCTCTTGGCCCCGACTGTTCCCTCTGGGTCAGACTCGGTTCTCTCCGGGTCGTCTTCATTGTTTCCACCCTCGTCCTCTAGCCCTGCGAACCAGGTGTGTATTCATTGGAAAAAAGACAGACGAGAGGAAAGTAATGCAAGTAAAAATATGCAGATCCTGAGTGAGTACCTTCACTATCGTCAGCCGCCTCGTCCTCCTCTTCCGGGTCTCTGGAGGGGGGGAGTGGTTCAACTCTCCAGAAAGGGTCATCAGCCTGAGATAAAAGGGTAAAATTAAGGCTTAGAAGCAGTATCGAGTTGAAATGTGGAAACAAGTTATGAGCGCCGGGTATTACCGCTGGAGCTGGATTTTCCCGGGTAAACGGGGGTAACCCGGCGATGCCCTTTATCACCTCCAGTTTCTCCGCCAAGAAGCCCTTGATGGTCTTTATAGTATCACCGGTCGCAAAGCTCTTGGTGGAGTAGCGGAGTGCATCTGTGGTGTGCCCCGAATACTCGCACATCAATTTGGTGCGAACGGAATTAGGTTGGATTCGGAAATCGACCCAAGTTTTTATTAAATTGAGCCCTAGGAGGCCTTGGGCTGAGAGAATGGCTATCTTGGCTAGCGAAGGAAGGATTGCCTCCCTATCTGAGTCTGATGCGAAGGCATTGAAAGACTCGGAGGGCTTGAGGGGGGTCTCTGAGTAACCCGGCAGCTTCTTTTCGCTGTCGGGGGAGGTATCGTGGCAGTAAAAGAAAGATAACTGCCAATGTTTAACGTGGGAGTGCAGGTTGAGGGTTGGCATCAAAGAATTCTTACGGCGTTGGATGGATACCCCGCCGCAAGTGAGAAGCGCTCCGTCGCCGCTTTCGTGGCACGGCTTGCACTGTAATAACTCAATGAAAAGAGTCAGACTCGGTGGCATGCACAAGTACGACTCAGATAGAACAATGAAGTGGGTAATGTTCAACATGGAGTTAGGCCCTATGTCGAACACCCGGAGTCCATAATGATCTAAGACCTCCCTAAAGAAAGGATGACCTGGAGGACGAAATCCTCGGGTCACGTGGTCAACGAAGCAGATTACCTCGTTTTCTTCGGGGGTGGGACGATTCTCATTACCCGGTACCCTCCAGTGGATGTCTTTTTGAGAAGGGAGGGTTCCTAATTCGGCTAGCTCGTCCAATTTGGCTTTCGTGGTTGTGGAACGCCCCCAGTTGGCGGATATGGTTTGGGTGGTCCTCGCTGGAGCCGGTTGTTTTCCTTGTCGCTTGGGAGCCATGGGGCCAGCCTGCAAAACACAAAGAGAAGAGGCGTGTGAAATAAGACCCGGGAATGCTGAAATATCCGAGTATAAAGGTATCAAGAAGGTACGAAGCTGGGAATTGTCCGGGTATTGAGCACACTTGTGGAAATTGTTGGTCACTTACGTAGGGAAAGGTATTTGGGGATGACGGATGGTTGCCCATATTTATACCGCAAATGAAATAGCTGGAAAAGGAGGGTTTTTCCGGGTGTTAATGCAATAAGCGGAAAATCGAGGAGGAACGGATCTAGATGGAAATGCTTGCGGATGATTTTTAAGTAAAATTGGTAATCAATGATGGTTGGAGGATCATTTGTGACTATAGGACAGATGATTAAAGGAGTTGGCAAGCATCGAATCGATCTAATTTGGTGCAATCGGACAAATGACTTGCGGGTTGACCTAGATCTGATCTTGGATAAATTGAAAGTTGTGAGGTTGAATTAACTGGTTGCGAGAAGCTTACCGGGGAGATTGGAGTCTAATACGATGGCGACGAGCGGCGTGGCTCGAATGAGAAAAATGGAGGAGCAACGGTGACACGTGACGGTGGCGCAAGGCGACTCAGGGGCGGGCGCGGCCGCTGGTGATCTTGCGTTGGTAGCAGGTACGAGCTCCTCACGGTGGTGCTGCGAGGGTGTTAGGAGCAAGGAAGAAGAGGGGAAGTTGTGGCGTGGTGAGGGGCTTAGGGTTACCCATTAAGTGCTATTTATAAGGCAAGGGTGAGCCTATCCTAACGGCCAGAAGCCGGAAACCGCGGGGTAATGGTTATCAGCGAAGATTTGGCGAGATATGCGTCAAGTATTGGGCGAGGCATTGGGATAGAAGAAGGAAGGGATTTTCCCCATAATGACGGGACTGATTATCGAGCATGAGATCTTGGCATTTTTGTTGTAGTCTGGACCTGGGAATTTGAACCTAATTGTCTGGAGGCCAAATCCGGGTTATTACATGGCCACCATGGAGTGAGGCCTAGCAGAATATCAAAACATCTTAACTCGGCTCCCATATGCCCGTATGTTCGACATCTTTGTGGGGAATAGCAAGCGCTTCAAGGAGGATCCATGAAGCCCAGGCTATTCTGGGGACTACTGACAGGGGGATGCTAACCCGGTATGCCAAGCTCTGAGGAATAACCCGGCCCAAAGGATGGTGTGCAGGATTCGGCTAAGAATAAAGAAGCTTGTGAAGGCCCAAACTTGTGGGCTTAACGGCCCGGGTTATGGGTTATTGTAAAGGAAAGTTATGGTTAGTGCGCCGTGTCCAGGTAGGATCCGAAATATGCCTTGCCGAATAAGCTAGGGGGTACGGGTGCTTTATAAACCGACCCCCAGGTATAGTTTTAGGCAGATATCTAAGAACCCTAGCAACATCGTGTGATATCGAGCATCCAGTGTAAACCCTAATCGAGTTATCCTATCGAGAGTAGAGATCCGGCGACTTCGATTGCCGGCTATCAGATCGAATTGCACCATGTTTTCCCTTGAGCTAAACCCTCTCCCAAACGCCTGTGTCGACTTGCCCCAAGATCAGTTACCCCTGGTAACATCTGCCGTGATTATCCCACGACACCTACACTCAAAACGATATCGGGCCTAGATGCACAAAGATAGAGCAAAGAACCAATCATAGAACGATAGAGCTTTTGGTCCACATCCTTACTCCCTTTTGGATTACGAGAGAGATGACACTTGACTTGCATAGGAGATGTCTTGATCTTAGCATCTTGGAAGTTAAACCTCTTGATCATATCTTGGGTGTACTTGGCTTGAGAAATGAAAGTCCCACGAGCCAATTGCTTGATCTCAAAGCCAAGGAAGAATTTAAGCTCACCCATCATAGACATCTCGAACCTGTCAGTCATAAGCTTAGAGAACTCATTATTGAAAGCTTGGTTAGTTGAGCCAAAGATGATATCGTCCACATAGAGTTGGCATATGAAAAGCTCTCCCTTTACTCTCTTGGTGAAGAGAGTGGGGTCAATCTTCCCAACTTCGAAACCACGATCATCTAACAACTCCCTAAGGTGCTCATACCAAGCACGAGGTGCTTGTTTGAGACCATAGAGAGCCTTGTCAAGTTTGTAAACGTGGTTGGGAAAGTTGAGATTCTCGAACCCCGGAGGTTGCTTAACATATACCTCCTCTTTTAGTGGACCATTCAAGAAAGCACTTTTCACATCCATTTGTTGCAATTTGAAATTATGTGAGGATGCATATGCAAGGAGGATACGGATGGACTCAAGGCGAGCCATGGGCGCATAGGTTTCATCAAAGTCAATGCCTTCAACTTGGGTGTAACCTTGAGCGACCAATCTTGCCTTGTTCCTAATGACAATGCCATTCTCATCTTGCTTGTTCTTGAAAATCCACTTGGTGCCAATAACATTGTGGCAATCCTTGGGTTTCTCAACCAATCTCCAAACTTTGTTGCGCTCAAAGTTATTGAGCGCATCATGCATAGCTTCAACCCAATCGGAGTCCTCAAGAGCTTCATACACTTTCTTAGGCTCCACCATAGAGATATGAGCTTGATGCTCACAAAAATGAGCCAATTGCCTTCTAGTGGATCTTCTAGCTTGAACATCCACCAAGACCTTGTCATCTTGGGCATCAATTTGCTTCAAAGCTCTTCTTATCCTTTTGATGCGACGGGCTTCGATCTCCTCATTATTGCGAGGAGGAATCACTTGATCATCTTGATCATTTGGGTCCCCATCTTGACCAACATGGCCTTGATCATCAATATCGTCATCAACAATATCTTCAATACTAGCTTCAACTTGAGAAGAGGATGAAGAGGATGATTGATCTTGGCCTTGATCTTGACTCGCATTAGTGAGAGGAGTGGGTACGACTTGCGGAGTCACTTGATCAATGAGAGGAGGGTCTTGAATATGTTCTCGGTTAGGTGTAGTAGTTGGCTCCTTGGCTTGATCTTCAAATGTAGAGGAGGGCTCCACTTGGGTAGAGCATAGTCCTTCTCGAGTCGCCATAAGGTGTCCCTCGATGGGGCGGAAGAATCCCACACCCATCCTTCCTATGGCTTCTTGAGGCATTTCAACATCTACATTTGAAACATGAAATTGCGCCACTTGGGAGCCGTCATTTTCCTCGAACACCACACTACAAGATTCTATGACAATCCGTGAGGCTTTGTCATAGACTCTATAAGTGTGGGATTCGGCACCGTAACCAACAAAAATACCCTCAATAGTTTTGGATTGAAATTTCGACAACCTAATACCCTTGATCAAATAAAAGCACTTACAACCGAATACACGGAAGTAGGATACGTTGGGCTTGTTGCCGGTGAGGATCTCATATGGGGTCTTGCTCAAGCCTTTGCGGATGTAGAGGCGGTTGGAGGAGTGGCATGCGGTGGATACGGCCTCGGCCCATAAATATTGGGGAGAAGAGTACTCCGCCAACATGGTCCTTGCCATATACAAGAGAGTGCGATTCTTCCTTTCGGCAACACCATTTTGTTGAGGAGTGTAAGTGGCGGAGTATTGGTGACGAATGCCTTCTTCACTAAGAAATTCATTCAATGTATAGTTCTTGAACTCCGACCCATTATCACTCCTAATAGCCATGATTTGCACATTGTGTTGACGTTGCACTTCGTTGGAGAAATCGATGATGGTTTGTTGGGTCTCACTCTTGCACTTGAAGAAATAAACCCAAGTGTATCTTGAATAATCATCGACAATCACCAAGCAATACTTCTTGCCGCCAAGACTTGCCTCGGGCACGGCACCAAAGAGATCAACATGGAGAAGCTCCAAGATCCTCTTTGATGAGATAATAGTCTTGGCCTTGTGCACAATGTCATGCATCTTCCCTTCAACACACGACCTACAAACGCGATCCTTTGCAAAGGAAACATTTTCTTTTAGTCCAACAATAAGGCCACTTTTGTGAAGACTTTGCAAAGTTCTCATGTTGACATGGGATAGCCGGAGATGCCATAACCATCCCAAGTCCGCCTTCCCGAAAAGACACATTGCTTGAGTGTTGGTTGACTTAGAAAAGTCTACCACATACAACTCATTTTCAACATGTCCCACGTGAGCGACGTCAAGAGTCTTGCTCCTCAAAAGGACCACAATATCACCATCAAAGAAGACGGAGAACCCCATCTTACTAAGAGAGCGGACGGAAAGTAAATTGTAACCAAGGGATTCGACAAGCATGACGTTCACGATAGTGATATCGGGAGCCACCACAACCTTGCCAAACCCGGATACCTTAGACTTGGACGAGTCCCCATAAGTGACGGTTGCTTGGATGTCATTTGGTCGCAACTCCGTCACAAGTTCTTTGCTTCCGGTCATATGATTAGTGCATCCACTATCAAGAATCCATTTAGTCCCACCGGAAGCATAGTCCTGCAAGAGATCATTGACTAGAGTTAGGACCCGAGTTGGGTCCCTTCATGTTAGCAACAAGGGTCTTTGGAACCCATATAGTGTAGTCAATAAAACCCTCAATAGGACCAACATATTTAGCTTGCACAACACCATAATAATCAACATATAAGAAATGGTGTGGGTTGTTAGTTCCCGCGGAGGAGCTACGAGTAGTGTTGTCCCTCATGACAATACTACCCGAAGTACCATGTTTGTTCTTCTTCTTGTTCCTTTTCTTGGCTACATAGCCAAGACCTTGCTTGCCCACTTGTTGCCTTGGAGCACTCACTTGAGGTCTAGAAATGACCGCATTAGTGCTTGGGGCAACCACTTGTGGGGTGGCAAGCACCACCTTTTCAACTTGAGTGCTTTTGCCCTTGAGCCTTGCTAGCTTATCCTTCAACCTAGCATTTTCTTCAATAATATTTGCATGATCACAAGAAGAAGTAGAAGTGCTAGGATGGTTAGATTGAGTAAGTTGAGTTTGAAGTTGTTCATGCAACTCTTTGAGGGATGAGTGTTGGCTTTCCAAAGCTTTGTGAGCAATGGTTAGCTTTTCAAACTCCTCGGTTAGTTTACCATGACCAACCCCAAACTCGACTTTATCCTTTTTAGCCTTTCTATATTTAGCAATAGCAAGATCACGTTCCTTAATGATTTTAGAGACAAGTTCATTATGAGTAGTTTCAATAGTTTCAAGTTCATCCTCTAGAGAAACTCTACCATCATGCTCTTCTTCAAGAGTCATTGAGAGAGATGCAATTTCATCCGCATCCCTTCTCTCAATCTCACCTTTCTTCTCAAGGGCCTCTTGGGCCTCTCCCAATTGCCTCATGAGATGCTCAAAGTACTTCTTGGTCTCCCCTTGCATGTTAGACATAAAACGGTCCAAGGAGGCTCTTTCCTCTTCTTCTCTAAGACAAGCAATATGTTCTAGTTCACTAGGGGTCTTAGAGTTAGGAGAAGATGATACCTCCGTGGCCTTAGCCATGAAGCACTTGGCATTGCGTTGAGGAAGATTTTCATTGGGGGATTCAAAGAGAGATGACGAAGATGGAGTGGAAGCAATAGCTAGAGCGGCCACTTCACTTGTGGTTTCTTCTTCTTCATCACTCCCGGAATCATACTCCTCTTGAGTCAAGAGCACAAACTTGGTAGGAATCTTCTTGTTGAAAGGTTTCTTCTTGAAATGAGGTTTCTTGTATTCAACCTTGGACTTGTCCTTGCGGATGAGCTTGCCGCTATGGTTCTCTCTATTCTCATAGGGGCACTCCGCAATAAATGGTACTTGTCTTGGCAATTGAAGCAAGATCTCACTCTTTGAGCCCCATCATTACCATAACGAGACTTGGTCTTCTCCTCAACAAACTTCTTGCCTTTTGGGGGATTGTTCCAAAACTTTTGCACGGCGAGAGCTATTAGATCCTTTAGGACGGGATCATATTCTTGTTCCTTCAATGGAGGCAATGCTTCTTCACCATCTTCATCATTCTCAACTTCTCTTGCCAACACCTTGGCCTTCAAAGCAACGGAAGCTCCTTGATGCATCCCAATGGCCCTAGCACGGTTGTCAAGAGCATTCTTGGTTTGCACTTTGTAGGAGCTCAATTCTTGCATGACTTGAGTAGAGGTCATGGTGGAGAAATCATGTCTCCCTTGAATTCTCTTCATATCCGTGCCCTCAAAAGGCATCACGGCAATTATGAACTTCCTCTTGATCCAAGCATCATCAATATGTGTCGGACCCGCATTAGAGAAAGCGGTGGCAAGAGATTTGAGCCTCCGATACATGTCAATGTGATCTTCTCCATCACGCATGAAAAATCCTTCGGCCTCATTGGTCAAGGTGTCATAGCGATTTCTTTGCATGCTTTCATTCCCAACAAACATGAGGACAAGTGCATCCCATGTCTCTTTGGCGGTGGAGAAGTGTTGAAGATGCGGCATGTGATTGGGGCCCACGGCTTGATGAAGGATGGATAAAGCGGTGTAATTGAGTTGGCAATCTACAACCTCCCTTCTTGTGAGATTCTTGGGATCATATGGCTTGTATCCATCACGAGTGATTCTCCAAAGATCTATACAAGAAGAGTTCAAGTGAGTCTCCATGTAGTATTGCCATTCACGAAAAGAATATGCATCAATTTTAGGTGGATCTCCCCTAGGAATTATATGAGGAAAAGGGATGGGAGGATCGGGAGAATATTGGCCTTCAACGGCATGATATCCTTCCTTTCCACTCGCACCCTTCTTAGCGGATTGTTCGGCGGAAGCAGTTTTAAGTGGTTCACCATCAACCCCTTTCTTGGCACCCTCCGTTTCCGGAGGGGATGAGTCGACCACCTCCGGTTCCTTGGCTTTGAGGAGTGTTGTCATGAGTAGATGCAACTCCTCAAATTTAGTGTCTATGGATGAGGTCAATGATTCTCTCAAAGCATTGAGATCATTCATGGACACATTTCCTTCGGACGGAGCGTCATCCTCATCACCCATACTTAAACTCTTAGGCGGTTAAGCCCGATAGAAGAGCCGAGGCTCTGATACCAATTGAAAGTAAAGTATAGGCACCTAGAGGGGGGGGTGAATAGGTGCTACGGCAAATTTTAATTTTTCTCAAATTTAGGCTTGACAAGAAAGGTAAATTCTCTAGATAGTGCAACTAGTGATGAATTTACCTATATGACAAGACAAGCAATCAAAACAACAAGTACAAGTAAGTAAAGAGAGGGAGGAACGAGGTAACCGATGGAAGCACACGGAGACACGATGTATTTCCGAGTTCCTCCTTTTTAGGGGAGTACGTCTCGTTGGAGGGGTGTGAGCTCGCCACAAAGGCCTACTCAACGCCACTAAGGCTTCACCCTATTCTCCGATGAACTTCGCCACAAAGGCCTAGTTCACCTTCCACTATAGAACCCCTTTGAGGCGGGGATCAAATCCTTTACAAACACCTTGGGGCACACACCCACAACTTAATTGGGGGCTCCCAACACTTCTTGAATCACCAACAAGAAACAAGATGCCTAGGTTCTCCACAAGAGGAAACCCTAGGCTAGATCCCTCTAGCTAGAGAGGGGGAAATGAAGAACGGGTCGGTGAAGATGTAGATCGGGGCCTTCTCCTTCAATCCTCCAAAGATCTTCAAGATTGGGTGGAGGGATTGGGAGTTATGAGGGATTTGATGAGTTCTTAAATGCTCATCAATGCTAAGGGGAAGAACTAGATCTTGAGGAAGAAGAGGAGGGGTATTTATAGTCCCTCCTCACAACTAGTCGTTGTGCAGGAAAAAAGGTACCGGAATATCCGGTCCAAGTTTGGACCGGAATATCCGGTCAGTTTGCTTCACGCAGATCTGCAGTGCTGGATCGGATTATCCGGTTGATCTGAAATAATCCGGTAGAAATAATCCGGTAGATGCCAGTACGCAAATCTTCTAGTCCTTAGCCATTTTTCCACTTCTTCAACTGCAACCGGAATATCCGGTATAGATATGAAATATCCGGTACAAATAATCCGGTTGACTCCAGTAGCTCCAAGCTTCCAGTCCTTAGCCATTTTTCGCAGCAACCGGAATATCCGGTCCAGGATGAATAATCCGGTCCGAATAATCCGGTTGACTCCAGTAGCTCCAAGCTTCCGGTCCTTAGCCATTTTTCGCAGCAACCGGAATATCCGGTCCAGGATGAATAATCCGGTCCGAATAATCCGGTTGAGTCCAGTAGCTCCAAGCTTCCGGTCCTTAGCCATTTTTCGCAGCAACCGGAATATCCGGTCCAGGATGAATAATCCGGTCCGAATAATCCGGTTCACTTCTGTGAGCAAAACTTCGAGTCCTTAGCAGTTTTTCGCAGCAACCGGAATATCCGGTCCAGGATGAATAATCCGGACCAAATAATCCGGTTGACTCCAGTATGCGAAACTCTCAGTCCTTAGCCATTTTTGTGCTCCTTTCTCAGCAACCGGAATATCCGGTCCAGGATGAATAATCCGGTCCGAATAATCCGGTTGAGTTCTGTCCCAAAAACCTCAGGCCAAACTTCACCGACTTTTCGGTGATCGATGCCGATGTTAAGTATAACACCTGCACACTAAACACCTCGATAAATAATGTACTTAGTATTGTTAACTAACACACAAAACACTGGGAAAACGAAATGCACTTTCACTGGCGAGCCGGCACGCGAGCTCGACACGTCACAGGCCTGGCCCAGCACACTTTAGACGGACCGTGCCTGGCACGCGAGCGGCAGAGTGTCGTGCTTGTGCGCAATCACTATATGACGCTTATTGCGAGTCGTATTAGGACTCGCCCATGTTACAGTTGTTAACGGATCGGCCCGCTAACTGAACTGAATGGAAAATGACAATAAAATTGAGGGAAATTGAGGGGATCGAACCAGAGACCTAACACATTTAGCTCTTACGTGCACAACCACGAGGGCAACTAAACAATTCTGTCAAGCTTCCACTTTTAAACTGTTTATTGTCTCGTTACTTTTATTTTCATCTATTTTCATTTTGCTTTTTTGTTTCTTTTTCTTTTCTTTTTTCTGTTTCATTATTTTTTGGTTTTAAACTCAAAAAAATGTTTAAACTTTAAAATGTTCAAATTTGAAAATTGCTCGGATAAAAATGTTTAATTTAAATTTCGTTCAAATGAAAAAACCGTTTTTGTGTCTAACTTTTTTTTGTTCAGAATTATTTTTGGTTCAAACTAAAAACTATTCAAATTTTGAATTTTGTTCGGATAAAAATTTGTTCAAATGAAAAAATATTCGGATTTAATTCTGTTTAAATTTGGAAATTGTTCATATGTAACATTTGTTCATGTTTAAAATTATCTATACTTTAAAAATCGTTCAAACATAAAAATGGTTCAAAATTAAAAATCGTTCATATTTAGATTTTTCAAAAACGTGTTAGAATCAGAAAATGTTCAGATTTTTCGAATATACTGCTATAGTTATTACTATATTAGGCTAGATTTTTTTAATTCCATTTACATGAGTCAGGAGGTGCCTATGTCTACACGTACGTGCAGTTCTACTTTCGTACATACAGCTCGAAGAAGGTGTCGGAAATTTTGTCAGAGTGAGGGTGAAGCAGGATGTTCGTAGAGTTCTCACTAGAATTGTTTCTCTATCCCGTGGAGGTGTTCGGGAAGTGTTCCAACTGAAGTACGAGAAAATTCCAAAATTCTGTGCGGCCTGTGGATGTTTCGGCCACACTCATCTTGAATGTGGTACTGGTGAGCACGACGACGACAATCTCAAGTGGGGGAGTTCTTGAAAGCGGATTGTGAAACATGGCATGGTCGGAGGATGAACACTTGGAGTGGACCTCGGGGTGGCCGTGGCTTTGCTAGTAGCGGTCGAGGACGGGACCTTCCAAACAGAGGTAGAGCAAACGGGGCTGCGGATGGGTTTCAGAGAAGCTGGCGACACAATGCCATACAGAAGAGTCAGGACAATATGATGGATGAAAATTTGATGGATACAGCAACAAGCCCTCTGAAACCATCCGAGAACGAGATGCTGGATATTACGGATAACTCGGTACGGAAGCGCCTTATGTACGAGAAAGATGTAGACGGTGAACAGTTGGTACAGGAAAACCATATGGACTTAGCACTGGTTGCAGATGGTGTGGAGCAGGATCAACTTACCTCCACAAGCAATGTTTCAACGCGATCGAAGAGATCAAAGATGGATGGAGCTGACTCCCCATTACTAGGATCGGCGGGCTCCCTGGAGGGGTCCGTCCGGGAGCAATGAAAACCAAATTTTATAACTGCCGAGGGATGAGAAAGAACTCGACAGTTAGGGCTCTCCATGGTGTAGTGGAGAGGGTGAAGCCTGATATTTTATTTCTTTCTGAATCTCACCTAGATATGACTAGGGCACTCAAGTTGATGAGAAGGTTGAAGTTTGATAAATTGGCTATTTCTGAAAGTGATGGTAGAGCGGGTGGGCTAGTTATGTTCTGGCATGATGATCTCATAGTCACATCTCAGGTTGTTCATACAAATTATATTGATATTAGAATTGGAGAAGGCTCACCTGGTGCGTGGCGTTGTACTGGGTTTTATGGAGAGCCAGAAGCTAGTAGGAAGTCCTTATCTTGGAATTACATTCGGGAGCTGAGCCAACAATGCAACCTCCCATGGCTTTTGGGAGGTGATTTTAATGAAATTATGTACGGGTTCGAGAAGGAGGGCGGTGTGTCGCGCTCTCAAAGATGTATGCAGGAGTTTTGACAAGTTTTGGAGGAATGTGCTCTCTCCGATTTAGGGTATATGGGAGAATTATTTACTTGGAAACGAGGGCGGATTAGAGAGAGGTTAGACAGAGCAGTTGGAAACGAGGAGCTAATGGTTTTATTTCCAAATTTAGCAGTCATCAATGAGGAGTTCAATCGGTCTGACCACCGTCCGATAACTGTTGACACGGATTTCCATGCTGCTGCTACTATCCGCAGCTCGGTGAAGTTACAGCGTTTCGAGGCGCGCTGGTTGGCCGAAACGGATATCGACACCGTTGTGCAGGTAGCCTGGGACAGAGCCAGGGCGTGGGGATCTGCTCTTGCTGAGGCGACCAATGAGGTTCATAGGTCGCTGCACACCTGGGACCGCGACGTACTGCAAGGCCCTAGAACCAGACTCCGGGAATTACAAAAGGAGTTAAATCTGATTTTGTCAGGACCGATCGATGATGAATCGTTGAATAAACAAGGCGTGCTACAAATTCAAATTGAAGAGTTACTTGAAAAGGAGGAGCTATATTGGGTCCAACGCGGAAGAATAAATTGGTTAAAGGAGGGAGATCAAAATACCTCTTATTTCCATAACGCAGCCACAACGAGGAGGAGGAAAAACACTATTAAAAGGCTACGGAATGATCAAAACAATTGGGTAGAGGATGAAAATGACATGTTAACACTCACCTCTGATTATTTTACTACTCTCTTTTCTTCTGAGGTGCAGGTTATTAATCCCGAGGTGATTCAGAAGGTCCATCCTCGAGTCACTACGGCAATGAACGATGCACTGACGGCTTTTTATACGAGGGAAGAGGTTAAAAAGGCCCTCTTCAGCATTGGGGATTTAAAAGCCCCGGGACCTGATGGCTTACATGCGGTATTCTATAAGAAGTTCTGGGCGGTTATTGGTGAGGACATGACTGATGAAGTTTTATTGGCTATCAACCAAAAGAAAATTCCTGACAGCTGGAATGATACTGTGATTGTTCTGATCCCCAAGGTGAATAATCCTGAGCAACTATCTCAATTTCGACCTATAAGTTTGTGCAATGTGGTCTATAAGGTGATTTCAAAACAGCTAGCGTCGAGGCTCAAGCTATTTCTCCCGGATATTGTTTCTCCTTTACAAAGTGCCTTTGTTCCGGGGAGACTTATTTCTGATAATTTTTTGGTGGCTTTTGAGAGTTTTCATGCAATAAAAAATAGAAGAGTTGGAAGTTTTGGTAATTGTGCAGTAAAACTTGATATGCATAAGGCATATGACAGAGTGGAATGGAGTTTTCTCAAGCAGATCATGTTACAGCTTGGTTTTGACCCCGGATGGGTGGATCTTATAATGGAGTGTGTCTCTTCTGTGCGCTATCAGATAAGGTTAAATAATTTATTATCGAATCCTTTTGCTCCTTCCAGAGGATTAAGACAGGGGGATCCTCTGTCACCTTATCTTTTCTTATTATGTGCTGAGGGCCTAACAAGTTTGCTAGCTTTTCATGAGAGTCAGGGAAATCTTATTGGAGTCAAGGTGTGCAGGGATGCTCCATCTATTTCACACCTCCTCTTTGCGGACGATTCTCTTATCCTAATGAAAGCTGACAGCCTTAATGCTTCTACTCTAAAGAGTGCGTTGGATGATTATTGTCAGGCCTCGGGCCAGTTGGTGAGTGTTGCGAAATCTAGCATTTTCTTCAACCCTTGCACCAATGTGGATACTAAAGTGGAGGTTTGTTCTATTCTGGATATTATGACTGAGGCGATCACGGATAAATACTTGGGTTTACCTTATTGTTGGGGTTGATAGGACAGACTGTTTCAAACACCTTATTGACAGGGTTATAAAACTTCTTAGTGGTTGGAAGGAGAAACACCTCTCTTTTGGTGGTAAGGAGATTCTAATTAAAGCGGTAATTCAATCTATTCCAGTTTATGCAATGTCAGTTTTCAGACTTCCCAAACAGATTTGCAAAGGGATAATATCTGCAATATCCCAATTCTGGTGGGGAGACGATGACCAACAGAAGCATATGCACTGGTTTTCTTGGTGGAAAATGTGTGTCCCAAAAAATCAAGGTGGCATGGGGTTTCGTGATTTGGAGTGTTTTAACATGGCCCTCCTCTCCAAACAATGCTGGAGATTGATCTCTGAACCGGAGTCTATATGTGCACAAGTTCTGCGTTCTAAATACTTTCCTTCGGGAGATATCCTTAACTGTGAGTTGAGGAAAGGTAGTTCTTTCACCTGGCAGAGTATTTGGCATGGGATTCAGACGTTTAAGAGGGGTCATATCTGGAGAGTTGGGGATGGTGAAAACATTAATATTTGGGACGACTGCTGGATCCCAAACAGCCACAACCGCAAGATTATGACTACGAGAGGTAATATTGTCTATACTAAGGTAGCTGATCTTATTGATGCAGATAATCGTGTTTGGGATGAAGAGTTGATTAGATCACTGTTTTGGGATATTGATGCTGAGAGAATTCTTCGCATTCCCCTTGCGATTGGCATGATGGGGGATTTCATATCATGGCATCCGGATAGGAGGGGAATTTTCTCGGTTAAATCGGCATACCATCTGGAGTGGCATAAACAACATGGTAGAAATCTTCGGAGGATGACTATATTGGGTTCTTCTGCTGCTAGTCCGATCTGGAAATCCATATGGTCCCTACGTACTCCGGCAAAAATAAAAATTCATATGTGGAGAGCTATGCTTGGGGCTATTGCTTGCAAAGGGGTTTTAGCGAATCGTCATATCGTTTCATCGGGCCAATGTCCGATGTGTAACCAGGCATGTGAGAGCTTATCGCATGCATTCTTTAAGTGTAAGGAGCTAGAGAAGTTTGGGAGTTCATGGGCTTTCGTGAGACACTATTGGCAGCCGAAGGTATGGAACCGCTGGGAGCTACTATGCTCGAAAGCCTGCTGCTGAGAGCGGAGGCATCATCTTTGTGTCCGGAGGTCCGATCTTGTGATCTTATGGCCGTTGCATGTTGGTATCTGGTGGTGGGAGAGGCGCAAGGCGGTTCATGGGGAGGTGATACAAGCCCCGACCCGTTCGGCGCAATCTATCCTAGCACTGGCTATGAACTACACAAAGGCTAGGAAAAACGTACAAGGCTCGATAAATAGACATGGATGGCACAAACCACCGGAGGATTTCATTAAGCTTAATGTGGACGCAGCTTTTGCGGCAGATCTGGGAACTGGAGGTACGGGTGCAATATTAAGAGATCACTTGGGCTCGGTTATCGCATGTGGACGTAGGAGCCTTCGATATGTTGAAGATGCAACAACAGCGGAAGAAATTGCGTTGAGGGATGGCCTCCTTTTAGCAGGACAGGTAGGGTGTAACAGGTTGATGGTGGAATCGGATTGCGTGGAGGTTATCGAGACAATGCAGAACGAAGGAAATTCTCTTGGAGCTGCAGCAGCGATTTATGAGGAGTGCACTTTTCTTTGTAGAAACTTTACCATAGTGAGATTCCAGCACTGCCCTAGGGAGGCCAATGAAGCAGCTCACCATTTAGCTAGGGATAGTGGGGATACCTATGAGATTTGGCATGGTGAGCCACCTGATAGCATTTTACATGTAATAGCAAACGATGTAACACTTATCTGAGCAACAAGTTTTTTCGCACTCTTTTCCTTACCAGGATACCCGAGGGGACTGGAAGGTTTTTAATGAGGCGGCTTGTTTGCTATATTAATATAGTTACTCCCTCCGTCCGGGATTACTGGGCTCCTAGTGAAAAAATATTTGTCCAACAATTAGCCCCTCACAAGGCCCCTAAGAATTAATTCTCCTAAAAACCTGTAGCCTAATTATTGCTTAATCTCACCCGCAGCCCCACTTTTCTCTCTCTTTCTTTTAACTGCCCAATGCATGCTAGCATGCGCACGGTTTGCCTGACAACATTGATTAGGCTTTAATTGAAAATTTTGGAACTCTCGCTTTGATTGGCTCATGTACAACCAGTAGCTGCATGCCTTGGTCGCGATGCAAGACACTACAAGCCCAGTAATCCCGGACGGAGGGAGTATCTTATTTCAAAAAAAAAAACACGTTCAGCATCGATCCGTTTCCCAGGAGGTAATGGGCCGGCCCATGAATTCTGCGCGCTTTCCCCGATGCGGGCGAGCCGAGCTTCCAGCTCGCTAAGAGCGTCACATAGGGGCTCCCGTGCTTGTGCCTGCAGGCGAGGCCCGTTAAGAGGTGAACAGGCACGCATACGTCCACTCGCACACGCAAATCACGTATCGTCACTCATCCGCTCGCCGCCTCGCCCCCGTGATACTCGTCCTCGTCCTAGGGTTCGTGACTTGTCCCCGTCCCCGACCTCTGCGCCGCCCACGGGACCTCGCCCGCCCCCGTGAGTTCGTGACTCGCACCCGTCCCCGACCTCTCCGCCGCGTCCCCAAGCTCTCCGCCGCGTCCCCGAGCTCTCCGCCTCTCCCTGGATCGAGCAGTGCCGAGGTCTGCGCGTCCCCGAGCCCCGCGTGCCCGTGCCGGCCCGTTAACCTCCGGTGCCGTGCTGGGGCCTTGAGGTGAGGCCCGGGTGCCGGCCCCTTCGGGATTGTCAACTCTGATCTTTGTTTCCATACCAAATGCAGAAAGACAGTGGAGATGATCGAATCAGCAACTTGCCCAACGACATCCTGGTCAACGTTCTTGACCGACTCAATATTCACCAAGCTGTGAGAACGAGCATCCTCTCGAAACGGTGGAGCCAGCTTCTTGCTCATCTCCCACGACTCAAGATAAGTGCTCGGGACTTCATGCGCCCAAGAAGTCAAATGTCTGATGGTGAATTCCGCCGGATCAATGCGGCCGTGGTTGAAGCGACGAAGAGCATGCTAGCACGCAGGGATGGATGCACCATCCGCCTCTTGACCACTGAGTTCTTCTTGAGAGATGATGCCCCAATATCCATTGGGCGTACTGTTGGCGATGCCATGGCGACGCACGAGATTGAAGAAGCCCAGTTCTCGGTTTGGACAGTGAAGTCACGCCTGCGATGCACTGTTGATGATCGTCTGAACTTCGGGGCACAGATTGCGTCATTTTATAATGCCTGCCTGAATGCATTTGTGGGTCTGACAAGCCTCTACCTGGAGAATTGTAGATTTGCTGAATCTGACTTCGTCTCCAACATCCTTGGCACTTGCAAGAAGCTAACATATTTATGTCTTATTAATTGTGACATGGAGGGTTTTATAGAACTCCAAGTTGAGCATGCAGAACTCGTTGAGCTCAATTTTGTCAATTGTGGTTTTGACAAAGTCCAGCTCAAGTGGCTCCCAAGACTCACCCGGACATCCTTCGAGAGTTGGGATGCTTCCGAAGATCTACCACTATCATTTGGTCATGTCCCATTGCTCGAGGTATTGACCCTTAAAAACAATGCTTGTTGTGGGCACAAAATGGTCAATCTAAGTACGTTACTTTCTGAGACCCCTGTTCAAGACCTGCGGTTGGGGTTTACAAGCGAAAAGGTAAGTCTAGATGAATTCTTTGTTCTTGCTTCACTTGTTCGCTACTCATCCTATCATGTGTTTATTTTTGAAGATTTGGGTTCAACCAGAGTCCCTGACCAGAAGCCTGGCATGTGCGTTCCACCGGCTAAGGACTGTAAGTCTATATAACATCCCTGAAGACTATGATCTCAGGTGGACAATGTTCATTCTGGAAGCTGCGCCATCCCTAGAGGAGTTTTATATGCTAGTATGTTCTCATCTAAAGCTTCTTGTTCTTTTTTTAAGTGGTTTCTTCCATGACATGATGCTCTGTCTACGCATGTAAAGCTTGTTCTGTTCTTGTTTGTTTGAGCGGCTGCTCTGTTATTCTCTTGCATGGTTACATGCACATGTGCTTCACTTGGACAAACATTAATCTGCGGCAGAATTAACCTTTTTTCATTTACTTATGTCCTTTGGCTGGAATGCAGGTAATGGATCATCCGTGTGAAATGGAAACGGACAAGGAGAAGAGGAGGGAACTGTCGTATATCGAGGAGAAGGGTGTAGAGTGGGAATCATCTAATCCGAATTTCAAGCACTACCGTCTTACCAAGCTCATCATCTTCTGCTTTGAGTCTAAACCGTACATGGGGCGCCATGTCATGCGCGTCATGAAAGCAGCAGTGAACCTACAAGATGTGTACCTGTATGATAGATTGACATGCAGAAGGTGCACACACCTGAAGTCAACAAGGTTTCCGAAGTCAGAGAAGCAGAGGTGTGCAGATACGAAGATAATGAACCAGGACATCGAGTCACCTGCCAGAGTTCACTTCCTGAACCCTGATGAAATGAGCCCTGCTCATGATGTGCCGATACCTAGATACTTCGTGTTCCATCAGAAATAAGGTGAAAACCTTTTCAGCATGTCTGTTTAGTACTAGTCGGTTTGAGTACTTTGGTTTCTAGATGAAAAAAGGGGTCCAGCCCGGCATAATCTATGCCTGTTATGAATGATATGCTTCTTTAGCTGCAACAAAAGCCTTGTGTAATCAAAACCAGGTGAAAGTCATTCCATGAACAACTTTTGTAATGTGGATTTGTGTTGGTGATGAGTTGATACGGTTCTTTGAGAACAATACACATGGTCACCACAAACTTGCTTTTTTTAATTACTGGCGCCAGCAATGTAACAAGCAGCAAACATGCGATTTTCAGCAAAAGGAACCTTGACAATTGTTCTTGCTGTCGCTGTTTGAACAGAACAGCTGAAACCGTGCAGGCTCACTGGATGCCACCTGATGAGGGCTGAATCAAAGTTAACGTGATGGGGCATTTAGATTGGGTTCTTTTGATGGTGCTACTGGGATCATTGCTTTCTTTGCTGCCGGTGCAAAATTGTACCCCAAATGCAGCTGATGCTCTGATTATGAAAGCGCCAGAGAGTGTTGCTGCCTTGCTGGCCAGGGGACACGGGTTTCACAAACTCGTCACTTAAGGTGAATCCCTGGTTCTAGCAACTTATGGAATGAAGACAACTATTAGCCTTCAGTAGTGGCATCAATTTTGTTTCATGTCAAGGAGTTAAGCAGGGAATTTACTTGTTTCTCTTTTCTCCATCCGTATCAAAATGTAAGGTGTTTTAACTTTTTTTTTGTTCCATATGTATCTAGATATGTTTTAGTGCAATGTTCACATGAATCTGGTACTATAACATGTCTAGCTATATATAGAACAAAAAAATATTAGAACATCTTATATTTTGATACGGAGGGAGTAATTGTCTATATTACTATATCCATAATGGGTAGTAATATATATGTGTGGTGTCAAATTCATTCCGGTATAGACTCATTTTGTATTGAAATTTGTGATATTATCGTAACATAGTATGTCACGACAACCATCTCTCTACTTATTAAATAAATGCCACATTTTTTTTTGCATATGTGACACTTATGTTGCTACCTATATCACTGCCACTATGGGTAGTCTAAGTCCGAAGCCTATTTCAATTTCACCCGCTAGATCTAAACCGGATGGTGGATGTTGAGGGTCGAGGCGCAACCTGAATTGCCTCTAGGAAGGCACCTGATCCGAGTCCCCAAGCTGCTCGGTTTCGGGTCCAGAGTGGACAACATGATCCAACGGAAAGGCAAGCTGGCGGTGTATCTGACGGCATGGTCTACTACTGCGAAAACCTGACCAATGGGCAGGCCCGACATGGCACAACACGGGACTTAAATGAGACAACCCGCCTCATGAAGCCTCACGGGCCAAAGGTACCCGCTGCTCAGTTTTTCAAAAAATAATTCCACCAGGGAGCGGGGGCCGGAGCGGGAGTCCATTTTTCAAAAATGTGGGGCCGACGGAGCAGGGGAGTTGTTTTAGCCTTTGGAGGTCTAATTAGGGGCTGAATTAGGCCCTTTCAAGCAGGATTTGGCCTGATTTGTCATTTTTAGCTATTGGAGGGGTATTTCGTAAAAAGTAGCATTTTTTCTATAAAAAGGGATGCCCAGCCCTATCATTTCTCTCACACAACATGGCTGAACCATCATACAATTTTCCATTACCCTTACCTAACAACGTGTTCCGTGAATATCCTAGAAAAACCTCCATGATGTGAGACAACTTGGTTGACATAGTCATTGTAGATGATGGTGTCGAGAATCACAAAGCGAAGTGCGAATGGCCTGTTTTCTCGTGCCAGCTTGTCCTGGCTAATGGATGCGGTGTCGGCTACTTGTGTAGGCACTACAACATGCACATGAAGGCGGAGGCTAATTATGTTTAGACTTTTAGAGCAAAGTTATACTCTTTTCCTCACTAGAGATAAAAGGTTTTAATGAGGCAGCTATCAATAAACATTTATTTTATCATGTATCATTTTTACATTGTATGGATTTTATTCTGAATTGTCTTCATTTGTTGGAAGATATGGGCCAACACTATGGAAATATGTAAAAAAAAAATAAGGCAAAGTATCATATCCGATAAAGTTTAGCTATATTATTTGTTGCCTCATTAAAACCTTCTATCCCTAGGAACGAAAAATAGTACATTTGCTCTAGGCTAAGTAACAAAAAGATAAACAAAATTACAAATGCTAAACGAAAGAGTACATATGCTACAACTATTCTTCCAGATCTTCTGGTTCATGGATGGCAAGATCAAAGAACGTGGCCGCCCAATCTCGTTAGCCGCGGTGTGTTGGGCTCTCCTTATGGCTAGTTCCCCATCTTTCACGGTTACCAGTGTTCTCACTCAAAGTGCATTTGCCTTCCTATCAGATTTAATGATTGATGACACTTGATTCGTGTTTTTATCTCGTGTTGTTTCAGGGGATTTTTCCTGGCAAAGTTCTAGGTGGTGGATGTTCTGCCTGGCGGAACTTCCGCACCTCCGTCCGGGATTTCCCTCTAGGTACTGGTATCATGCATTCTGGAGCGGAAGTTGGCGTGGAACCTTAGCCGGAAGTTCCGGCGATTCACCGGAAGTTCCTCCCTTGGTTCCGCCCCTACTTTTGTTTTTTCCCCTAGGTACTGGTATCGGCATTTCTGGGGCAGAACTTGGCCCGGAAGTTCCGCCGGTTTGTCAGAAGTTCCGGCTATGCGGAACCAGTTCTGGAAGTTGGAAGAGAGAGAAGACTGGGGAGATTCCCCGCAGGCCCAGAAATTCCGATAGAACGCCGAAAGTTCCGGCCGTGCGGGAAACCCCTCCAATGGCCAGACTTCGAAAGATCTATAAAAGGGGGCGTCTTCTTCATTCAATGCTAAGCTTCACACTCATTCTCTCTCCACCATTAATGTGAGCTTCAACCTTCTAGATCTCCCACTCCGTCCATCCAATCGACACCATATTTCGTGGAGTGCTTGAGAAGAGCTAGATCCTTGATTCCACCAAAGGAATTGCAAATCCATCCTCCTAGTTGCCTCAACGTTGTGTAAATTTATGGTCACCACCTTCAAGTCGACCTCATAGTGGAAACGAGAATCTCTCTCACCGGAGAATCTCAAGGAGAATGAGGTTTGCACATCCGTGCAATTTCACTCCAAGATAGGAAATTGAATCTCAACTCAACAAGACCTCCCTTATCATCATTCAAAATTCTCTCCCACGGGAGCATCTCACTGACATCCGAGGATGCAAGATCGCCAAGGAGGCTTGGGATAGCCTTGACACTTTGTTCTGAGGAAATGCAAGCATCCAATTATCCAAGTATGATGTTGCCATTAACACGTCTGACAACTTTGTCATGCAAGAGGATGAGACCCCTAAAGAACTATATAGAACAGTTGTCACCCTTGCCAATCAATCAAGGGATTTTGGAAAGGAGGAAATCTCCGATGAGTGGATCAAGAGGAAGTTTGTCAAAGCAATACCACCTTTTGAGAAGAACCTCTCCACTAGCACCCGAACAAGAGGAGACTACAATTCTCTCAACTCCATTGGTGTTCTCAGTGAGTTCATCGACATATCTCTATCTCACAAGAGAGGATGATTCTCTTGCCCGCTCAAGAGGAACGTGAAAGTCTTGCAACCTAGCTTTGAAGTCAAAGGCGGTTGCTCGGATAGAAGAAGTTGAAGAGGATGATGACGAGGAGGATTATGAGGACACATACAAGGGTGCTCACAAGTGCATTTCTCTTGCCATGCATGGATATTGGAAGAGATGAGAAGCTCATAAGGCCGATGCTACTAGACCTCCAAGGAACAAGAACTACAAGAAGAAGGGGAAGCGGCCAAGGACATGCTACAATTGTGGAAGTGCAAATCACTTTTTCAAAGAGTGTCCTTTTCAGCCAAGAGAGATAAATGAAGGCAAGCTTGTTAGGAAGGACAAGACCAAAGCTCCACAAAACAAGAACCTCGCTAGAAGAGTCCCAATGGCTCTATATGTTCAAGAAGGAGCCATGTTGGAAACATACATATCTGGAGATGAAGTTGTAGGTGTTGCCCACGTCGCCATAGCTACGCATTCCTCTTCATCGATATATCTATTTGAATACCCCAATGAGAAGGCGTCTATATGACCTACATGTCTCATGGCAAAAGCCACATCGGTAAACTCTTCCACCTCCAAGGCTATTGCAACTAATCCTCCCTCATTATTTGATTGTGTTGAAAATATTATTGATGAGGATGAGGAGTCTAAGAATCTAGGCTCATGGTTGTCTAGCATTGAAGGTGAGACCAAAGAAAAGGTAAAGGCCCTTTTGAGGCAACTTGATGATGCTAACTCTCGTATAGATGAGAATGAAGAGATCATCATGAACTTGAAGAGTTATGGTGGTGTCCATTGTAGCAATGGCAAAGATCTTGTAGAAGCTCCTGCGAAAGAGCAATCCATTGGAGCTTCTCTTGAGGAGAAACTATCTAGTCTAGAAGAGACTTATGCTATTAGTGTTTCTAAGCTTAGGAAGGATAATTAACAATCACTTACTCTTGCTAAAACTCATGAAAATGAAAAGTTGGATCTAGGGATTTCTCATAAGAGACTTGTTGATAGTTATGAAAAACTAGAAAATGAGTTCATGTCTCTTAAATAAATTCATGATAAAATTACCAAGTCTCGTGATAAACTCCTATCTCAACAATCTAATAAGCAAGTGATGCCTTCCTATAATAGCATTGTTATCTTTTCTAGCTCTTGTGCTACTCCTAACATTGTAGGAAGTGAGAAAATTCTCAATGATGACATAAACTCTCAAGGAGTTAAGAATGGGAAGGAGGGAGTTGGCTTTGTTGCTAAGTCAAAGAAGAAGAACAATAACAAGACTAATGAAGGCTAAGAAGGAGAACCTCACCCTACCAATAACAACACTAATGAAGGCTAAGAAGAACAATAACAAGAAGGAGAACCTCACCCTACCAAGACCACCATCACCACCATAAGAATTCTCGAGCTTATTCACTTGGACCTCTTTGGTCCACTACCCAGTGATAGTCTCGGATGAAATAAGTATTGCTTGGTGATCGTGGGTGACTACTCAAGATATTGTTGGGTGTATTTCTTCAAGAGGAAGAGTGAGACTCAAAAGAGAGTCATCGAGTTTATCACTTTGGTTGAGCGCCAACACAATGCTAGCATTATGGCGATCCAGAGTGATAATGGCTCGGAGTTCAAGAAACATACCATTGAGGGTTTTCTTAGTGAAGAGGGAATTTATCATCAATATTTCACTCCCTATACCCCACAAAAAAAATGGTGAAGCAGAGAGGAAGAACCGGACCTTGATGGATGCGGCTAGGACAATGATTGCGGAGTTCTCTTCTCCCTATAGTTTTTGGGCCAAAGCCGTCTCCACCGCTTGTCATGCTACTAACCGGTTATATCTTTGCAAGAACTTTAACAAGACTCCCTATGAGATTCTCACGGGAAAGAAGCTGACTGTATCTTACTTAAAATTCTTTGGTTGCAACTGCTTCATTCGCAAGAAAGTTAAACGCTTGTCAAAGTTTGAGACCAAATCATATGAGGGTATCTTTGTTGGTTATGCCACACCTATAAAGTCTACAACAAGTCCACTAGACAAGTTGAAGAAGCTATAGATGTGGTATTTGATGAGGATAATGGCTTCCAAGGGGGCCGCATAGATCATGGTGTTGTAGGAGATGCAATTCCTCCCATCGTCATAAGAAGAATGGGGATTGGTGAAATAATTTCCATTGAGGGTTACCGGATGACGGAGGGAGAAGAACTATGCTCTACTCAAGTGGAGCCATTGACTAAACCCATTGATACACAAGATACCTAAAAAGATGCACCAATCCCTCAAGACAATGAACAAGACCAAGATCAATATCCTCCTATTGTTGAGAGGGCTCAACCTAGTGTTGATCCTTCACCCATTGATGATCAAGGCCAAGTTCAAGATGGTCATGACTCCGATGAAGAAGGTGATTATCAAGCCATATCCAAGGAATCTTTAGAGGAGATGCTAGCTCGTAGATCAAAGAGAAGGCTAGAAAATCTTGAGTGTGTGGTTCACACGGAAGACAAGATTCTTAGGAAAGTTCGTGGAAGGGTTGTCACTAGGAAGAAATTGGCGTATTTTAGCAAGAATCATGCTTTTTTTATCCTTCAATAAACCCAAGAAAGTTTATGAAGCTCTCGAAGATCAAGATTATCTTGAAGCCATGCATGATGAACTCAACAACTTCGAGCGCAACAAGGTTTGGAAGTTAGTGCCAAGACCGAAGGATTGCAAGAATGTTATTGGCACCAAATGGGTGTTCAAGAACAAGCCAGACAAAGATGGCGTCGTCATGCGCAACAAGGCGAGATTGCTGGCTTAAGGGTTTTCTCAAGTCGAAGGAGTTGATTTTGGTGAAACCTTTGACCCTATAGCTCGTCTTGAATCTATTCGCATCTTACTTACTTATGCAATCCATCATAATTTCAAATTAAAACAAATGGATGTTAAAAGTGCTTTCCAAAATGTCCCCATTAATGAGTTAGAATATGTCAAGCAACCTCCGGGTTTAGAAGATCCCAACCACCCCGACCATGTCTATAAACTCGATAAAGCGCTCTATGGACTTAAACAAGCTCCATGTGCGTGGTACAAGCAACTTAAAGAGTTTCTAGTAGATCGTGGGTGTAATGTTGGTTGAATAAATCCCACCCTCTTTACTAAGACGGTTGGAGGTGACTTGTTCATATGGCAACTCTATGTGGATGATATCGTTTCTGGGTCTACTAACACTTTGTTCAATGAAGAGTTTTGCAAGCTAATGACCGATAGCTTTGAGATGTCCATGATGGGGGAATTGGAGTACTTCCTTGGTTTTGAAATCAACCAATATCATGAAGGAACTCTCATCAAACAAGCCAAGTATACCCAACACATGCTCAAGAGATTCAACATGCATGATGCCAAGCCTATGAAGACTCCCATGTCCACAACTCTTGACTTGAAACCCGACCCTAACGGCAAGAGGTAGATCAAAAGGTATACTGCTCCATGATTGGCTCTTTGCTTTACCTTTGTGCATCTAGAACGGATATTATGTGTAGTGTTGGTAAATGTGCAAGGTTTCAAGCCTCTCCAAGGGAATGTCATTTTGAAGCGGTTAAACGAATATTTTAATAGTTAGTTCATACCCCAAATTTCGGTCTTTGGTACCCCAAGGGTTGAAGTTTTCAGCTCATTGGGTATTCGGATGCGGATTATGCGGGAGAGAAGATGGATATGAAGTCAACATCCGGGGGTTGCCAATTCCTTAGTCGCTCTTTGGTGTGTTGGTCATCTAAGAAGAAAAATGCATTGCTCTCTCGACTACCGAAGACGAGTACATCTCCGCGACAAGTTTTTGCGCTCAAATGCTATGGATGAGGCAAACCTTGAAGGATTATGGTGCCAATTTTGAAAAAGTGCCTCTTCTATGCGACAAAGAAAGTGACATCAAGATCGCCTACAACCCCGTTCTTCACTCCAAGGCGAAGCACATCGAGATTCGTCACCATTTCATTCGGGACCATGTTGAGAAGGGTGATATTGATCTCTGTTATGTGTCAACGAAGGATCAACTTCCGGATATTTTCACGAAAAAAATTGATGAACCAAGATTTCGATCTTTGAGAAATGAATTAAATGTCATAGATTCGTCTAACTTCACTTGATACATTGCATAGATACCTCCATCACATGTGTTATTTGTTTTGGATGTAGGCATGGACATAGGGGGAGCGTAACTCAATTCATGAGTCAACACTCCTCTTATCATGTGAAAATAAAAAATTCATGCATATCTAGTCATTTTGTGACTTATTGCGCTTAATTGTGAGTAGTGCTTTTGGGCCCAAGATATATGTTCGCCGCGCCAAAGAACACACTCAAACATGGTGGCTACGATCACCATTTTTTTTTGAGAAGTTGGCTTTTATTTGGTATTTCCTTGAGGCTTCTCGGTTTCTTATGTTCTTTCGGAAAGACACCCATTTTTTGCTTTATTTCCTGGATCTTGCAAACTTGGGTGATCTATTTCCTCTTGGTCAGTCTCGCCTCTAATCCAAGCCAAATCCCTTACCTCTTAGCCTCTCTCTGAAAAATTCTGAGAACAAGATATCTTTTGATCTAATTCTAAAACTCCAGTTCTGGAACTTTCGACCTCAAACCGGAACTTTCGCCCCCTGGGAAAATTCCTAGAATTTCTTGGTGAGAGGAACTTCTGTCCGCTCGGCAATTAGTTTGCGATTTCCTCGGGCGGAACTTCCGGCCCTCTGGTACTCCTCTCTCTAGCATATGTGGGGGAGTGGGGAAGTTAGGACTCCATTCCCATTTTCCTTTTCCTCCTCCCACTCCCGACAACCACCAGCCGCCGCACCCGTCGCCAGAGATCCGCAGCCGCCTACTCGTTGTCTCCCTCGCTGCCTCGTCAGATCTGCCCCAGAAGTGGGCGTCCTCTTTCCCTCCTCCATGGCCTCGAGTACCTTTCCCTTTCTCCTCTTGCTCTAGAACTTCTCTAGTTTGAAACCCTAGTTCTTCCGCTTGGGATTGGAAGCATAGGCTAGTTGTTTGATTAAACCTCCATGGAGGATGTTTCCCCCTCACTTTGTATGATATATCTTGGTAATAGTTTCAAAGGTTGCATCTAGGATCTGGGTAGTTACGCGTTTGGGACTGTTTTTGTTCCTCTTAGGGATAGATAGTTTTGTTCCTCTCGGAACTGTTGCCTAAACTAGCAGATTTCTACGGTTTCTACCTGTTTTGGTTTTTTTTCCTAAGCGGAACTTGATACGTCTCAATCGTATCTATAATTTTCTATGCTCTATGCTTGTTTTCTATCCAATATCTTTATGTTTTCACATGTTTTCCTTCGTTTTATGTATTTTTCTTGACTAACCTATTGACAAGATGCCATAGCGTCAGTTCCTGTTTTCTGCCTTTTTGGTTTAAAAAAACTTGTTGTGGAAATATTCTCGGAATTGGACGAAATAAAATCCCAGGGTCCTATTTTTCCTGGCACGTCAACAGAGTCCAAAGGAGACACGGAGGGGGCCAGAGGAGCAGCCAAACCATGGGGTGGAGTGGGTCCCCCGGCCACGCCACCAGGTGGTATGGGGCCCTCGGGCGCCCACCGACATCTCCCTTTCGCCTATATATCTCCCCTGATGCACAAACCCTAATGGATCAGGCCTCCATCCACTAAAATTTCCATAGCTCCGTTGCCTCCACCGACAAGTTTCGAGTGATAGAAATCTCTGTTCTAGCACCCTTCCGGGATGGGGAATTGCCCCCGGGCCCATCTCCACCGCCATCTTCATCGCCATTGCTGACTCCCATGATAAGGAGGAAGTAGTTCTCCCCCGGGGCTAAGGGATCTACCGGTAGCTATGTATTTCATCTCTCTCTCCCATTGTGTGATCATGAGCTTTGTAATCTAGTTGAATAAGTAGATGTTAATCTTTATCTATTGTGCTACTCAAGTGGTTATGTTAATCTCCAGAGACACCTTTGGCCTACGGTGTAAAGGTGACAATGTGTGCACCGTGTGACTTATCATGATTTATATATTTTGTGTTGGATGACCTTATGAAATCGTGGTGTTTGTCTGGAACCATCTAGTGCGCTCATGGTGACAGTGTGGGGTTACCTAGATGGGGAATGCGACAATAAGGCGTGCTTTTATATTTCTATTATCACTTATAATCATCCATGTTACTTGTATTTCACTATCTCTTCGCCAAACTAGTGCACCTATACAAGTGACAATTGTAGTAGGCGTGTTGGGGACACAAGAGACTTCTTGTATCGTAATTGCAGTGTTGCTTGAGAGGGAAATATTTGACCTCTACCTCCTTGAGTTTTATAAACCTTGGGTGAAGCACTTAAGGGAAACTTGTTGTTGTTCGACAAACCTCTGCACTTGGAGGCCCAACACTGTCTACAAGAATAGAAGCGTGCGTAGACATCAAGCTCTTTTCTAGCGCCGCTGTCGGGGAGGTAAGGTAAAAGGTACTCACACCCTCAGGTGTGAGTGCTCAAAGTTATTTCCTTTAGATTCTACAATTATATCTTTTTGTTTCTTGTTTTAATTTTCACTAGTTAGGCTTATTTTTACTTGTTCTGTTGTTTTTATATTTAGGCCTAATGGAAAACAACAAAAATATGAGAGATCTTTATAATCTTTATATTGAATTAGGATATGATGCTTTTGAAGAGAAAATTAAAAAACATATGGAAGTTTGTTTCCATAATAGTGATAGCAATGTTATCAGCGTTAATTCTTTGAACACCATTATTTCTAATGCTATGGAAAAACCTAAGCTTGGGGAAACTAGTTTTTATGAAAATGATCTTTTTAGTTCCCCAGCTTTAGAGGAGAACATTTGCTCTTATGATATTTTATATCCCATATGTGATAGTTCTAATTATGATCGTGATATTTTAAATCCTCCTACTGAAAGTATTACTTTTAATACCTATGAAAATTGTTGAACATGTTATGAGTAGCTGCTATTTTGGAGATGGAACTGTCCATCCTAGTGATCATTTACTCTTTATACATGAATTATGCGAGTTGTTCAAGTGTGCAGGATTGTCAATGGACCAAGTTAAGAGGAGGCTATTATCTTTGTCACTTAGGGACAAAGCAAGGGAGTGATATGAGCTTCTAGATGATCCTCATCATTTGGAGTGGGAGGAGCTTGAATATCTCTTTTACTCGAAATTTTATCCTCCTCATGAAATGCATTTAGATAGGAATTAGATTTATAGTGTTTGGCCTCGTGATGGAGAAATAATTGCCCAAGCTTGGGGAATACTGAAAACATTAATACTCAAATGTCCTAACCATGAGTTTCCTGAGGAAATCATTGTTACTAATTTTCATGCAAGGCTTTCAGAACATTGCAAGGATTATCTAGATGCTTGTTCAGAGGGTTCATTCACAAGTAAAAAGGTTGAAGCTAGGTGGAATCTTCTTCAAACAATTCAAAATAATAATGAATATTGGGAGAATGACAAAGGTAAAGAATCGGGTATAAATTATGAGTATGATTGCAATAAATCTTTCGCTGAAACTGTCGATTTTCAAGAGCTTTGTGCAAAATATGGTCTTGATCCTCAAATTATTGTTGATCGATGTAGATCCTTTGCCTCTCATATCAATGTTCCTAAAGAAAATTGGGACATGCATCATGAACCTTTTAAAGACACTTGCATGAAAAATGAAATTAATGATTGCAATAAACATGCTCAAACCTTTGAAAGTATTGTTTCTTATAAGCATGTTAATTTTTTTGGGAGCACTTAGACCTTGTGAAAAGAATCAAATCGAAGAAGAATACTGTATCCATCACAAGAATGAAAAAACGAGAATGTGGGATAGGGCACTAAATGATCTTGGTAAAAAACTGTGTACCTCTATCCTTTTATTTGTGAACTTTGCTATGAAGTGGGCCATTTCAATTTTCAATGCTCGGGCTGTAATAATAGTCTTTCGAATCTAATGAGTACTGCAAGTTTGTATTGTGATAACATGACCACTTCTAATCATCATGATGAACTTACATTATTTTTGGGGTGTGAAGAGTTATCAAGAAAACTTCTTTGGTAGATATGAGTGCTTTTGATATGAATAACGTCTGATGGTGGAGATCTTGCACTCATTGGGAAACCCCAAGAGGAAGGTATGATGAGCACATCAGCAGTTTTCCCTTAGAAAGAAACCAAGGTTGAATCGACCAGTAGGAGGAAGGAGTAACTTCAGAAGATTGAAACATCTGAGATGGCAGGGAGCACCACCGGTTCAGAAGCAATGTGGAACCTACACAACACAATCAAATCACTTTGCCCCAACAAAGCAGTGAGGTTGTCAATCTCACCGTTTTTGCTGAACACAAAGAGGTTAAATGTATGGTGTGGAAAACAATATGAAAATAGTAGCAACAGTGTGAAAATAGTGGAAGCAGTGTTTGTATTATCAGTATGAGGAAAATGGACTGGGGTCCACAGTTCAGTAGTGGTATCTCTCTGTGAAAGATAAATAACATGTGTGGTGAACAAATTACAGCTGGGCAATTGACAGAAATTAAGGCTGCACAGTAGTGCATATGCAAGACATAAAGATTACTATGTGATTCATGCGGGCATTACAACAAAATACATAGACCGTCATCCAACTACATCTATGACTAATAATCCACCCTCCGAATATATTCCGAACAAACGTTTGGTATTTAGTTGCAAGCAACAGATAATCATAGTAAGAAAAGTGTGTAATGTAAACAGTAGAATCATCCTTAGACAAAGCATTGTTGTTTTCTCCCTAATGAGAGCAGCACATCCTCCATCTCTCACGTTTCTGTCACTCGAGCACAGATGCAAAGGAGGCATGAACCCACTATCGAGCATAAATACTCCCTCTTGGATTTACTAGCATTTACTTGGCCAGAGCATCTACTAATAATGGAGAGCATGCAAGATCATAAATAACATATACATGAAGATAAGATGATAGATTGATAATCAGAAGACATAGCATTCCTCATTCATCGGATCCAAGAAAACACAACATGTAGCACTACATAAAGATGATCTTGATCATGTAAGGAAGCTCACAAGATCTAAACATGAGGAATAAAGTGGAGGATACAACCATCAAGCTACTGATATGGACCCATAGTCCAGGGATGAACTACTCACGCATCACTTTGGAGGAGGGCATGGTGGTGTAGACCCCTCCGGTGATGCATTCCCCTTCCGTTAGGGTGCCGGGGAAAGCTCCAGAACCCTCCCGATCTCGGGATGACGATGACGGCGACCTCGGGTGTTTCTCGCGAAAAAGTGGTATATTTCTAGGGTTGATATATCTAGGGAATTATATAGCTAAAGGGCGATGGGAGAGGGCACCTGGGGGGCCGGACCACCCCTAGGCGCGCCTAGGGGGGCGCCGCCCTATGGTGTGGCCCCCCTTGGCACCTCTCCGGGTCTCTTCGGGACTCCGTGGAACCTTCGGGAATTATAAGATTCCGAGTTTCGAACTTTCCAATTCCGAGAATATTTCCAGAAGAACTTTTCTAGAACTAAAAATAGCAGAAAATAGGGAACTGACTCTGTAGCATCTTGTTAATAGGTTATCCCGGAAATCGATAAAAATGACATAAAGTGTATAGCAAACATGTGGGAAATAACATGAAAACAACATGGAACATCAGAAATTAAGGATACTTTTATGACATATCAACATCCCCAAGCTTAGTTCCTACTCGTCCTCGAGTAGGTAAACGATAAAAAAACATAATTTCTTAGGTGGCATGCTACCAACAGGAACTTGATCATCAATAATGTAAAAGCATATGTAAGCTGAGATCATAGAGCTTAACCATGAGCATGATAAATAAAACTTTAATAATAAAGCATAACAATCGCCTTGCATCATGAGAAGTAACACAAATTAAAGATGATGAATAACAATGCATCCAAAGTTATACATTTGTTTCAAGTATAGAGAAAGCATGGAAAAGTGATATTCGCTAGTCCTTAAGAGTGGGGCAAGACATAAATGCCAGGACACCTTCAAATTTTATGAGGAAGACTAGAACAAATAATTAGAGAACAAGAAATAACACATCATGAATCAATTAATAATGTTTTTGGGACAAATGCACAATAAGCTCGGAATCAAAACTATGCTCTCTCAACTGTGCATAAAGTTATAAGATGAGAGTCAACATAAAAGTAAAAGAAAGTCCCTTCGCAGAGGGAAGCATGGATCACTCATGTGCTAGGGCTTTTATTTTAATAAACAGAGGTATAAAATGTTTGAAACTCCTCACATCCATATTACACAAACCATGGCTAACCGAATCCTCGAGTGCCTGCAAACAATCACATACCGTGGAGGAGTGTCAATTTTTAGAGAAGTGTATGCTAATGTCAACGAATGGTAAATAGAAAATAAAGTACGTCACGAGCCAACTAGACTTCACAAGAGCGGCACCCATATGAAGGACGCAACTGGTATAGAAGGTCATCCCTCTTTCTATTTTGTTTACAAAATTATGCTTTGACTGATAAATAAGGGGAAAAAATAGTGAAGAGAATTTGTTTGTATTAATTTGGGGCTGGGCACTGATACGTCTCCAACGTATCTATAATTTCTAATGTTCCATGTTGATATTATGCCAATTGCTACATGTTTTCTCCCTTCTTTATAGCATTTTTACACGTTTTCCGGGACTAACCTATTAACAAGATGCCAAGTGCCAGTTCCCTGTTTTCTGTTGTTTTTTATTTCAGAAAAGTTGTTCTGAAAATATTCTCGGAATTGGACCCCACGAATCCCAAAGTTCCTATTTTCCCCGGAAGCATCCAGAAGTCCGAAGAGGAGTCAAAGAAGGGCACCAGGGGGCCTCACCATAGCCAGGCGCGGCCCCCCTTGGCCGCACCTGGGGGTGGTGAGGCCACCCTGGTGGCCCACCGGCGTTGCTCTTCCGCCTGTTTAAGGCCTTCCTCCCGAAAATCCTAACCTAATGGGCGAAATTCCACGGAACCTTCCGCAGCCGCCGTCATCATCAACCCAAGTTTCGGGGGACGGATCTCTATTCTGGCACCCTGCCGGGACGGGGAAGTGCCCCCGGAAGCCATCTCCATCGACTCCACCGACATCTCCATCTCCGTTGTTGTCTCCTATGATGAGGAGGGAGTAGTTCTCCCCCGAGGCTGAGGGCTCTACCGGTAGCTGTGTGGTTCATATCTCTCTCCCATGGTGTGATCTATATGTGACCGTGAGCTTTGTAATCTATTTGAATAAGTAGATGTTACTCTTCATATATTGTGCTACTCAAGTGTTTTATTAATATAAACTTTGGAGTCACCTTGTCCCGCGGTGTGAAGGTGACAGTGTGCACATCGTGTGTGTCTCCTCTATGAATTGTGGTGTTTGTCTAGTACCCTCTTGGGAGCTCAACTTGACAGTGTGGGCCTAACTAGACATGGGAATGCTTACTTTAAGGAATGTTTTTTGCAGCCCTACGCAATGATTAGTGTTCGTTATCCAACCAGAGAGGGTTAAGAGTAGCAGAGTGAAGATAAAATATTTAGTTATTCAATTATGTGATCATTGTTGAGAGTGTCCTCTAGTGAAAGTAGGATCCCTAGGCCCTGTTTCCAAGCATTGAAACACTGTTTTCCGCCTGTTCTGCTACATGTTTGCTTGCTGCCATATTTATTTCAGATTGCTATTATACTTATAACCATCCATAATACTCGCATTTCACTATCTCTTCGCCGAACTAGTGCACCTATATACCCGACAAGTATATTGGGTGTGTTGGGGACATGATGGTTAGGTTGAGACTCCAAGTGCAGAGTGTGTAGCTAGTGGCAAGCCTTCTTCCCCACGAGGGTGACTCGAGGGTTTATATCGAACTCTTGGGGAGCCAGTATTTCAGCAGTTGTCTTCCAAGATTCCTCCACGATCCTGCAAACAAGTAGAGAATTTTTTGCCCTCAACCTCACCAAGTGGTTGTCAAGCACAAGGTGTGAGACTTCTAAATTGCAATGCAAAACTGAAAGTAAATGTGCAATAATTAAATCTACTACTAAATGCAAATGAGAAAATAAATATGCAATGGATTGTTTTTGTATTTTTGTGATGCAAGTGGTGATGGAGATAATGTAAATTCGAATTGGAGATGCAAGTAAAGTAAAGTGCAAGTAAAGTAAATTGCAGCAAAGTAACTAGAGTGTTTTCTTATATTTAAAATAGGACCGGGGTTCATGGTTTCACACTTGCATTCTCTCAAATAAAGTGGTAGACGGTGGACATAAAGAATAACATGTTCAACATTGAGTACTTTCATATGGGCATCACGTCCTAGCATAGAGATCTCTACGGTCATATTGATCCCTCTTATACTCCACCAAGATGCGAAATAAATCATAACACCTCGATAATTAAGGAAAAACCAGAGTATAACTTTAAGCAATGTGACATGAAGTTGAAGTAAGAACTTGCTAGATCTAGTCATGGAGATTGATTAGTGTCACTTCAATTCCCCGGTAACAAGGTACTCCTTTTTATCCCTAGTGAGGTAACTAAGAAAGGTTTAACAAAACCTAAGTGGATCGCTGAACTTATGTCACTTTCACAACACTAGCCACCCCCCGTTACTCCAACTAATGCACCCATCACCCCACACACGCTCTCAAGAACTAGATTGATCAAAGCTAGCAAATAAGAACGGGGTACATAAGATACATCTACTCAAATAACTCAAGAGAAACAATTGCAATCTCAGATTCAATAACTCATAGAAAAGATCCACCACATAGGAATTACAACGGTGCTCGTAATCATGTGAGGCAGCTCATACGGATCTAATTAGTGAAGCACATAGAGAGAAAGATACAAGTGCTACTTCCACAAACCCATAGCCCTGGGGTGGACTACTCCCTCTTCATGGAGATGTCGATGGAGATGACGTTGGAGGGGTGGGAGATCACACCGGCGGCGCCCCGCCGGAGTTTTCCCCCTCCAATCTGGAACTTCTGGTCTCTGTTTTGGTGTTTCGGTGTTTCGGCGGCGCTCTCCTCCGTAAGGGTACGGGGGACCCTTTTTATAGTCGGTTTTAGGTCAAGACGGAGTCGATAAGTCGAAGATGGAAGGAATTGGGGCCACAGGGCCAAAAGGGGGCCTCTCACGCGACCAAGGAATCTGGCCGCGTGGAGGGTCCTCTTTTGGGACTCCTTGCCCAATTCTCGTGGATCCTTCGCCCGCAAGTCTTCTCCTTCCAAGAAAATGACCCCCGCAGATTTTCAGGTGATTTCGTGGAAGTTTGCCCCCTGAAACGTCAAAAATATAGAAAACGGGGTTTCTGACAGGCAGGGTTAATTCCATAAAAGTTTGGGGACTTTGTAATTTAACCCCAAAATACTATAAAACATTGAATTATACCCTTATATGATGCAATATGTAATAGAAAACCATGTGAAAATATGCAAAATTCATCTATGCATTTTACATGCATCAGGACACAAGAGACTTCTTGTATCTTAATTGCAGGGTTGCTTGAGAGGAATATATTTGATCTCTACCTCCCTGAGTTTGATAAACCTTGGGTGATCCACTTAAGGGAAACTTTCTGTTGTTCTACAAACCTCTGCACTTGGAGGCCCAACACTGTCTACAAGAATAGAAGCGTACGTAGACATCAAGCTCTTTTCTGGCGTCGTTGCCGGGGAGGTAAGGTAAAAGGTAGTCACATCCTTTGTGAGTGCTCGAAGTTATTTTCTTTAGATTCTACAGTTATATCTTTTTGTTTCTTGTTTTCACTAGTTAGGCTTATTTCTATTTGTTCTTTGTTTTTATTTTTACTTGTTAGTCTTAATGGAAAACAACAAAAATATGAGAGAGCTTTATAATATTTATCTTGAGTTAGGACATGGAGTGTTTGAAGAGAAAATTAAAAAACCCATGGAACTTTATTTGCATGCTAGTAGCAATGTTATTAGTATTAATTCTTTGAACACCATTATTGCTAATGCTATGGAAAAATTTAAGCTTGGGGAAGCTGGTTTTGATGAATATGATAATTTTAGTCCCCCAAGTTTTGAGGAGGAAATTTTCTTTGATAAAACTTTTCCTCCAATATATGATGATTACAACGATGAATATGTTATTTTCATTCCACCTACTATTGAGGAGAAAATTAATTATGATTTCAATATGCCTCCAGTCTTTGATAATTATCATAAAGAAAGTTATAACATAGGCTATAATTACAATCATCCTCATGAAACTTGCCATAATTATGGTGGGATTACCTAAAACCATCTCTTTAATATGCAACTTTTCTATCATCTTTGAGTTCTTTATGATAATCCTACTCCCGTTGTTATTAACAAGAATGACTATGCTTATGTGGAGAGTATTAATTCTTTTATGCATGTGGCTCATGATAAGAATGTTTTATGTGATATCTATAATGTTAATTTTATTCATGATGCTACTGAAGGTTATAATGAGAGAGGGAAACATGGTTTTATGCATCTCAAGAATGTTAAGTTTCCCCTCTTTATGTTGAAATTTTTGAAGTTGCACTTATTTTGTCTTCCTATGCTGGTCACTTTGTGCTTCGTTGACTTGTTTTTCTACAAGATTCTTTTTCATAGGAAGTGGGTTAGACTTAAACGTGTTTTATGTTTTCTTCTTTATGATATCTTATTGTTCTTAAACTCTTATTCTTATGTGAGCATCTTTTAAAAATCATTGTGCCTAGCTGAAAGGCATTAAAAGAAAAGCGCTTTCGGGAGACAGCCCATATTATTTCTCCGTTTTCAACCCGTTTTCCGTCGTTTCTTTCTGTGTGCTTTGCACCTGAGTGTTGTCTATTTCCTTAGCAAACCCGTTGTATCTTTTCTTTTGTGTCTTTGTTGATCCAAGTAAAGCCTCTAGTGGAAAGTTGAGACTATATTTCGGATTTCTGCGCAGGAAACAGATTTCTGCTGTCAACTGTTAAATTCGTATAAAATCACAGAATATTTAGAATGACCTGATTTTTTCTGTGTGTAATCCTGGGCTACATACGCAACTTTTCTTAGTTGAACACTTTTTGATTTGAGCAACATAAGATTTTCGAAAAAAATCATCTTTTACCTTCTGTCCTGTTATGACAGATTTCTGTCAATAATTGCATTAGCATCTTAATCTCTTTCTTTTGGTGTTCTTTTGAGAAAAAGAGTTTTAAAATAAATTGTGACAGTAGCTAATGTGTTTATGAGTTTTAGGATTGTATTGAAACTAAACCATGTGAATTTATTATTTCGATTTCACTAACGTTGCTAATGAAGATTGTGAGAAGTTTGGTGTGAAGGAACTTTTCAAGGGTCAAGAGAAGAGGATGATATGACGTGATAAAGAAGAGTGAAGAGCCTAACATTGGGGATGCCCCGGAGGTACATCCAAGAAAATTCCAAGAAGAATCAAGCTTCTAAGCTTGGGGATGCCCAAGGCATCCCCTTCTTCATCGATAAATTATCAGGCCACTTCTAGTGAAACTATATTTTTATTCGGTCACATCTTATGTGTTTTACTTGTAGCGTATTTTATTTTTTGCTTTCCGTTTATTTTTATTTTTGCAATAAGCTTGGTTGGACCCCAGCATTATTTTATTGGAGAGTTACACGCTCCGCTTTTTCATGGGAATACTTTGTATTCTTAATGTTTGTCTGACTGCTGCATTTATTTAGCTCATGTTTTGCATTCATCTCTTATTCAGAGCTGTTAGTACTGTCTAGTTTTCATTGCTATATGCTTATACAGAGTTTTTGTTGTCATATATATGTGCTTGGTTGATAATAGAAATGCTTATGTGGTATTTGGTATAGTGCAAAATTTCACATGGTCATGTAAATCACTAAATTGCTTCACTTGAATCACTGCTGTTGTTTTGAGATATTAATTTGCTTAATGGATAAATGGAAAGGACTAGTAAGTATAAACTGTTAATGGTTGGTCTAAGAAACTTGAAACTGTGCCACACTAAAATTACCAGCTGATAGAAATAATGGTATATGATTGCTACGTGTGATACATTTCTGATCGGCCTTTTGTTACGCGCTACGGTCGGGGTAGCTAACATTGACTTGTCACTGCCATGGACCCTCTTGGAGTGATTTGCATTGTGCCTCATAAAGATTATTTGCTTGTTGCAACCTTTTAACTCGTGAGTCTATGTTGCGGTTCCTGGCACTTCCACCATCCATATTTGCTAGCCTCTTCGGTACTGTGCATTGCCCTTTCTCACATTGAGAGTTGGTGCAAACTTCGCCAGTGCATCCAAATCCCGTGGGAGGACTTTGTTATCCTACACATAATCCCATATATTCTTCCTCAAAACAGCCACCATACCTACCTATCATGGCATTTCCATAGCCATTCCGAGATATTGTTGCACAACATCCACCTGCATTATGTTACTTGATGATGACCTTCATGGTTATTTATGCATACTGCTACACTGGCAGGAGCATGCAGTTGGATACATCAGAGATATTTCATTATGAGTTATGAGTACTAAAAGTGTGATGATTCATTATAATATAGGATGTTGCTCCCACCGGTGAGGATATATAAAATAAAATAAAAATGAAAAAGCCCAAAAAGAAGAAAAAAGGGCCAAAGAGAGAGGGGGCGCATCACTATCCTTTATACCACACTTGTGCTTCATGTTTAGCACCAATGCTTCATTTTGGAGAAAGTTTTCATATTATCATTCGTTCATAACTATGTGGGGAATTTTACATTATAGAACTTGGCTTGTATATTCCAATGACGAGCCTCCTCAAATAAGTTCTAGGTCTTCGTGAGCAAGCAAGTTTTATGCACCCCCACTAGTTTCATTGGAGAGCTTTCATACACTTATAGCTCTATGTGCATCCATTGTGTAGCAATACCTACTCCTTGCATAGCTTCGGTTGTAAGACTTTCTCTTGTCTAATGACCACTTTCAGCTTTGTGAGCCTTTCTTCCATTGACCTTCCACCCCCCCTCATAATGTTCTCTTTGCCATAACATCCCGGTGCCAGGGACCAACGCAGAACACTTGATTATTTTTAGTACGCAAATAGTTTAAGATTCAAGCATTGCATCGTGTGGAAAGCTTGACTTGATCCTAACAGGGGTTGTGAAGATCGTTTGACGTGCATGATATTGTTGTTCTTGAATGCTTAAATCATCTCTAATAAACTTTGCACGGTTGATAGTCTTCTAGTATTGATTCATTAATTTTTTTGCTTCTTTCTTCTTATTTGTTTATTCATTACTTGTTGATATCAAATATAGATCACAGCTTTAGTTCATTTGATCCTAGTTTACATGCTCTACTTTACATATTATGATCAAGATTGTGTGGTAGCATGTCACCTCAGAAATTATTTTGTTTTATCGTTTACCTACTCACAGACGAGTAGGAACTAAGCTTGGGTATGCTTGATACGTCTCCAACATATCTATAATTTCTTATGTTCCATGTTGATATTATGCCAATTGCTTAATGTTTTCTCCCTTCTTTATAGCATTTTTACACGTTTTCCGGGACAAACCTATTAACAAGATATTCCAAGTGTCAGTTCCCTGTTTTCTGTTGTTTTTTATTTCAAAAAGTTGTTCTGGAAATATTCTCGGAATTGGACCCCGCGAATCCCGAAGTTCCTATTTTCCCCGGAAGCATCCAGAAGTCCGAAGAGGAGTCGAAGACGGGCACCAGGGGGCCCTCACCATAGCCAGGCGCCCCCCTTGGCCGCGCCTAGGGGTGGTGAGACCACCCTGGTGGCCCACCGGCGTTGCTCTTCCGCCTATTTAAGGCCTTCCTCCCGAAAACCCTAACATAATGGGAGAAATTCCACGAAACCTTCCGCAGCCGCCGTCATCGTCAACCCAAGTTTCGGGGGACAGATCTCTGTTCTGGCACCCTGCCGGGACGGGGAAGTGCCCCCAGAAGCCATCTCCATCGACTCCACCGACATCTACATCGCCGTTGTTGTCTCCTATGATGAGGAGAGAGTAGTTCTCCCCCGAGGCTGAGGGCTCTACCGGTAGCTACGTGGTTCATCTCTCTCTCCCATGGTGTGATCTATATGTGATCGTGAGCTTTGTAATCTAGTTGAATACGTAGATGTTACTCTCCATCTATCGTGCTACTGAAGTGTTTTATTAATATGAACTTTGGAGTCACCTTGCCTTGCGGTGTGAAGGTGACAGTGTGCACATCGTGTGTGTCTCCTCTACGAATTGTGGTGTTTGTATAGTACCTTCTAGGGCGCTCAAGTTGACGGTGTGGGGCTAACTAGACATGGGAATGCTTACTTTCAGGAATGCTTTTTCATCCCTACGCAATGATTAGTGTTTGTTATCCAACCAGAGAGGGTTAAGAGTAGCATAGTGAAGAGAAAATATTTAGTTATTCAATTATGTGATCATTGTTGAGAGTGTCTACTACGCCTTGATGGTGCCTTGACGGGGACACTTCTTGATGATGATGAATTTTAAGTCCCTCGCAACGGCGCCTAAAATTCTTGTTGCTATGGATGGCGTGTTGGGAACCCCAAGAGGAGGGTGTGATGAGTACAGCGGAAAGAATTTCCCTTAGTCAAGAACCAAGGTTATCAATCCAGTAGGAGAAAGAGGATCTTCGGAAGGTTGATGCCACTGACGGTGGTGATGGCGCCTCACCGGTGTCAGCAACAACGCGGAACCTGCACACAACACAACCAAATACTTTGTCCCAACGGTACAGTGAGGTTGTCAATCTCACCGGTCTTGCTGAAAATAAAGATTAGACGTATAGTGTGGAAAATGGTGTATGCTTGCAGTAAGTAAAGAAAGCAAGGAATTGTAGTGGTTTGTTTAACAGTGTAGGAAAATGGAACGGGGTTCATAGGTTCACTAGTGGTGTCTCTCCATAAGAGATAGCATGCTGGGTGAACAAATTACAGCTGGGCAATTGACAAATAGAGGTTGCACCGTAGTGCACATTCATGACATGATGACTATTATGATATTTAGTACGGTCATTACAACAATATACATAGACCGTAATCGATCTGCATCTATGACTAATAATCCACCATCAGGTTATCACCTGAACCCCCTTAGGTATTAAGTTGCAAGCAACAGATAATCACATTAAGCAATGTGTGTAATGTAAGCAATGATTATGCACGCGGGCACTCACACCGCTGTTTTATCCCTAGTGGCAACAACACATCCTCCCCCGTCACGTTTGTGTGACTCGAGCGCATGCAAAATGGAGGCATGAACCCAACTATCGAGTATAAATACTCCCTCTTGGAGTCATTAGCAACTACTTGGCCAGAGCAACCACTAGCAACGGAAAACATGCAAGATCACAAATAACATGTGCTATAAAGACTATAATCAACTTTGCATAAGTTCAATATTCATCGGATCCCAGCAAACACAGCACATAGAATTACATAAGAACAATCTCGATCATGTTAGACAGCTCACGAGATCTAAACATTGAGGCATAGGAGGAGAAGACAACCATCTAGCTACTGCTATAGAACCGTAGTCCAGGGATGAACTAATCATGCATCACTCTGGAGGCAGGCATTGTGATAAATAGGCCTCCGGTGATGATCTCCTCTCCAGCAGGGTGCTCGGAGACAGCTTCATAACCCCCCTGATCTAGGGTTGACGACCACAGGCGGCTGCGGAACTTTTCGAGGATTTTTTATCAGGTACGTAGGGTTTTCCTTCCGAGGGGAATAAATAGGCGAAAGGGCGACGTCGGTGGGCTACCAGGGTGGCCTCACCACCCCTAGGCGCGGCCAAGGGGGACCACGCCTGGCTATCGTGAGGGTCCCCTGGTGCCCGTCTTCGACTCCTCTTCGGACTTCTGGATGCTTCCAGGGAAAATAGGAACTTCGGGATTCATGGGGTCCAATTCCGAGAATATTTCCAGAACAACTTTTCTGAAATAAAAAACAACAGAAAACAGGGAACTCACACTTGGCATCTTGTTAATAGGTTAATCCCGGAAAACATGTAAAGAAGGGAGAAAACATGTATCAATTGGCAAAATATCAACATGGAACATCAGAAATTATAGATATGTTGGAGACGTATCAAGCATCCCCAAGCTTAGTTCCTACTCGTCCTCGAGTAGGTAAACGATAAAATAAAATAATTTATGAGGTGACATGCTACCACACAATCTTGATCATAATATGTAAAGCAGAGCATGTAAACTAGGATCAAATGAACTAGAGTTGTGATCTATATTTGATATCAACAAGTAATGCATAAACAAAGAAGAAAGAAGTAAAAAAATTAATGAATCAATACTAAAAGACTATCAACCGTGCAAAGTTTATTAGAGATGATTTAAGCTCTCAAGAACAATAATATCATGCACGTCAAACGATCTTCACAACCCCTGTTAGGATCAAGTCAAGCTTTCCACACGATGCAATGCTTGAGTCTTAAACTATTTGCGCACTAAAAACAAGAAAGTTTTCTGCGTTTTTCCCTGGCACCGGGATGTTATGGCAAAGAGAACATTATGGGGGGTTTGTAAGGTCAATGGAAGAAAGCCTCACAAAACTGAAAGTGGTCATTAGACAAGAGAAAGTCTTACAACCGAAGCTATGGAAGGATTAGGGATTGCCACACAACGGATGCACATAGAGCTATAAGTGTATGAAATCTCTCCAATGGAACTAGTGGGGGTGCATCAAACTTACTTTCTCACGAAGACCTAGAGCTCATTTGAGGAGGCTCCTCATTGGAATATACAAGCCAAGTTCTATAATGTAAAGTTCCCCCACATAGTTATGAATGAATGATAATATTAAAACTTTCTCCAAACTGAAGAATTGGTGCTAAACATGAAGGACAAGTGTGGTAAAAAGGATAGTGATGCGCCCCCCTCTCTTTATTCTCTCTTTGGCCCTTTTTTCTGTTTGGGCCTTTTCATTTTTTTATATATCCTCACCGGTAGGGGCAACATCCTATATTACAATGAATCATCGCACTTTTAGTACTCATAACTCATAATGGAATATCTCTAATGTATCCAACTGCATGCTCCTGCCAGTGTAGCAGTACGCATAAATAACCATGAAGCTCATCATAAAGTAACATAATGGAGGTGGATGTTGTGCAGCAATATATCTCGGAATGGCTATGGAAATGCCATGATAGTTAGGTATGGTGGCTGTTTTGAGGAAGAATATATCGGCTTATGTGTAGGAGAACAAAGTCCTCCCACGGGATTTGGATGCACTGGCGAAGTTTGCACCAACTCTCAATGTGAGAAAGGGCAATGCACAGTACCGAAGAGGCTAGCAAATATGGATGGTGGAAGTGCCAGGAACCGCAACACAGACTCATGAGTTAAATGGTTGCAGCAAGCAAATCATCTTTACAAGGCACAATGCAAATCACTCCAAGAGGGTCTGTGGCAGTGACAAGTCACTGTTAGCTACCCCGACCGTAGCGCGTAACAAAAGGCCGATCAGAAATGTATCACTCGTAGCAATCATATACCATTGTTTCTATCAGCTGATATATTAAGTGTGGCACAGTTTCAAGTTTCTTAGACCAACCATTAAAATTTTATACTTACTAGTCCTTCCCGTTTATCCATTAAGCAAATTAATATCTCAAAACAACAACATTGATTCAAGTGAAGCAGTTTAGTGATCTAGAAGACCATGCGAGTTTTTCCACTATACCAACTATCACATAAGCATTTCTATTCCCAACCAAGCACATATATGAGACAACAAAAACTCTCTCTAAGCATATAGCAATTAAAACTAGAGAGTACTAATAGCTCTAAATAAGAGATGAATGCAAAACAGGAGCTAAATAAATGCAGCAGCCATACAAAGATTAAGAATACAAAGTATTCGATGAAAAAGCGGACCATGTCACTCTCCAATAAAAGAATGCTAGGTCCAACCAAGCTTATTGCAAAAATAAAAGTAAACTGAAAGCAAAAAATAAAAGACGCTCCAAGTAAAGCACATAAGATATGACCGAATAAAAATATAGTTTCACTAGAAGTGACCTGATAATTTGTCGATGAAGAAGGGGATGCCTTGGGCATCCCCAAGCTTAGACGCTTGAGTCTTCTTGGAATTTGCTGGGATGTACCTCCGGGTCATCCCCAAGCTTAGACTCTTCACTCTTCTTGATCACGTCATATCATCCTTCTCTTGACCCTTGAAAACTTCCTTCACACCAAACTTCTCACAATCTTCATTAGCAACGTTAGTGCAATCGAAATAATAAATTCACATGGTTCAGTTTCAACACAAGCCTAACACTCATAAACACATTAGATATTGTCAAAACTTCTTTTAAAACTCTTTTTCTCGAAAGAACACCAAAAGAAAGAGATTAAGATGCAAATGCAATTATTGGCACAAATCTGTCAAAACATGACAGCAGGTAAATGTGATTTTTGTCTAAAATCTTCTGTTGCTGGAATAAAAAATTGTTCAACTAAGAAAAGTTGCGTATATATCCCAGGATTACACACACAAAAACTCAGGTCATTCTGAATTTTCTGTGATTTTATACGAATTTAACAGTTGACAGCAGAAATCTGTTTCGTGCGCAGAATTCCGAAATATAGTCTCAACTTTGCACTAGAGGCTTTACTTGGCTCAACAAAGACACAAAAGAAAAGATACAGAGGGGTTTCTAAGTAAATAGAAAACACCCGGTGCAAAGCACACAGAAAGAAACGACGGAAAACAGGTTGAAAACGGAGAAATAAAACGGTTTGTCTCCTGGTAGCGCTTTTCTTTAACGCCTTTCAGCTAGGCATAGAAAGCAACTCAAGTATTTTAAAGTGAGGAAGAATCAACATCATAACTTGCTCTAATAATAGAGTCAAAAGGTAGCTTCTTTCTCTTTCTAGGAAAGTGTTTCATACCTTTCTTGAGTGGGAATTGATATTTAATACTCCCCTCTTTCATATCAATAACATCACCAACAGTTCTAAGAAAAGGTCTTCGCAAAACAATACGACAAGAAGCATTGCCTTCAATGTTCATAACAAAAAAATCAACAGGGAGAAGTTTATTGTTAACCATAATGAGAACATCATCAATTCTACCAAAATGTTTCTTCTTAGCATTATCAGCAAGATGAACATCCAAATAACAGTGTTCCAACGGTGGTAGATCAAGCATATCATAAAGCTTTTGAGGCATAACAGAGATACTAGCACCAAGATAACACAAATAATTGCAATCAAAATCATTTACTTTTATCTTAATGATGGGCTCACAACCATCATCTAATTTCCTAGGGATAGATGTTTCAGGTTTCAGCTTTTCTTCTCTAACTTTAATGAGAGCATTGGTAATATGTTTAGTAAAGGTCATATTCATGGCACTAGCATTGGGACTTCTAGCAAGATTTTGTAGGAACATAATAACTTTAGAAATATTGCAATCATCAGAATCAAAATTATTATCATCAAAAGTAATGGGACAATTATCTCCCACATCTCTAAAAATTTCAGCACTTCTATCAGAAGCAATTTCAGCAATTTGAGGCAATTTAGCACGTTTCACCGAAGGGGTGGAGACTTTGTTAACACCAACTACTTTACCATTGATAGTAGGAGGTTTACTAGCACTTGGAGCTTCAGTTTTACTAGTGGTGGTGATAGTGCAAACTCTAGCAATATTATTCTTTTTAGCCAATTCATCTTCTCTTTCCCACCTAGCACGTAATTTAGCCATCAACCTAACATTATCATCAATTCGAACTTGGATCGCATTGGTTACAACAAATGGATTATCTTCAATGGTTTCAGTTTTAGCATCCTATTGATCAAAGAAAATTGTGCCTCTGACAGGGCCGAAATACTAACCTCGGCACTTGATATTTTACCTTGCAAACAAGAGATTTCTCAATTTAAATTCCCAATTTGTTGGCTAATAGTTCTCAACATAGCATATTGCTCTTCCATAGTTTTAGTAAACAACTTACTTTGTTCATATTGAATTTTCATAAAGTTCTTAGTTGCTTTTTGAACTTCTACAATCCTTTCCTCACAAGGCATTCCAGATCTACCATAAGAATAACCAATACCACTATTAGGAGGATAGGGCTTATAATTGTTTCCACCAAAATTATTTCTGTAAACATTATTGTTAATATTACTGTTTCTAATAAAGTTCACATCAACATGCTCTTCTTGAGCAACCAAAGAGGCTAAAGGAACATTATTTGGATCAGCTTGAGCTTTACCATTAACAAGCATAGACATAATAGCATCAAGCCTTTCACTCAAAGATGAGGTTTCCTCAACAGAATTTACCTTCTTACCTTGTGGAGCTCTCTCAGTGTGCCACTCTGAATAATTTATCATCATATCACCAAGAAGCTTTGTTGCATTGCCCAAAGTGATGGACATAAAGGTACCTCCAGCAGGTGAATCCAATATGTTCCTTGAGGAGAAATTCAGTCCTGCATAAAAGGTTTGTATAATCATCCAGGTAGCCACTCCATGAGTGGGACAATTCTTCACCATAGTTTTCATTCTTTCCCAAGATTTGGCAACATGTTAATTATCAAATTGTTTAAAAATCATCATGTCACTTCTCAGGGATATAATCTTAGCAGGCGGATAATATTTTCCAATGAAAGCATCTTTACACTTAGTCTATGAATCAATAATATTTCTAGGCAAAGATAGCAACCATTCTTTAGCTCTTCCTCTCAAAGAAAAAGGAAATAATTTCAGTTTAATAATATCTCCATCCACATCTTTATATTTTTGCATCTCACATGGTTCAACAAATTTATTAAGGTGAGCAGGAGCATCATCAGTGTTAACATCAGAAAATTGCTCTTTCATAACAAGATTTATAATGCATGTTTAATTTCATAGAAAGCAGCAGTAGGAGCAGGTGGAGAAATAGGTGTGCAAATAAAATCATTGTTGTTCGTGCTAGTGAAGTCACACAACTTAGTATTCTCAGAGGAATTCATTTTAGCAAAATAAAAGCAAGCAAATAAATAACAGCTATAAAGTAAACTAATTTTTTGTGTGTTTTTTATATAAAGAAGCAAAACAAGAGAAAAAATAAAAACAAGACAATAAACAAAATAAAGAGGTTGAGAGTGAGAGACTCCCCTTGCCAGAAGACTTCTTTCTCCCCGGCAACGAGCGCCAGAAATTCTTTGCTACGCCCTGATGGTGCCTTGACAGGGAGATTTCTTGATGCTGATGAATTTTAAGTCCCCGGCAACGGTGCCAGAAATTCTTGTTGCTATGGATGGCGTGTTGGAACCCCAGGAGGAGGGTGTGATGAGTATAGGGTAAGAATTTCTCTTAGTTAAGAACCAAGGTTATCAATCCAGTAGGAGAAAGAGGTTCTTCGGAAGGTTGATGCCACTGACGATGGTGATGGCGCCTCACCGGTGTCAGCAACAACGCGGAACCTGCACACAACACAACCAAAATACTTTGTCCTAAAGGTACAGTGAGGTTGTCAATCTCACCAGTCTTGCTGAAAATAATGATTAGATGTATAGTGTGGAAAATGGTGCATGCTTGCACTAAGTAAAGAAAGCAGGGAATTGTAGTGGTTTGTTTAACAGTGTAGGAAAATGGACCGGGGTTCATAGGTTCACTAGTGGTGTCTCTCCATAAAAGATAGCATGCTGGGAGAACAAATTACAGCTGGGAAATTGATAAATAGAGGTTGCACCGTAGTGCACATTCATGACATGATGACTACTATGATATTTAGTGCGGGCATTACAACAATATACATAGACCCTAATCCAACTGCATCTATGACTAATAATCTATCCTAAGGTTATCATCCGAACCCCCTTAGGTATAAAGTTGCAAGCAACAGATAATCGCATTAAGCAATTTGTGTAATGTAAGCAATGATTGTGCACGCGTGCACTCACACCGTTGTTTTATCCCTAGTAGCAACAACACATCCTCCCCCGTCACGTTTCTGTCACTCAAGGACAGGCTGAAAAGGAGGCCTGAACCCAACTATCGAGCATAAATACTCCCTCTTGGAGTCACTAGCAACTACTTGGCTAGAGAAACCACTAGCAACGGAAAGCATGCAAGATCACAAATAACATATGCAATAAAGACTATAATCAACTTGGCATAAGTTCAATATTCATCGGATCCCAGCAAACACATCACATAGAATTACATAAGAACAATCTCGATCATGTTAGGTAGCTCACAAGATCTAAACATTAAGGCATAGGAGGAGAATACAACCATCTAGCTACTACTATGGAACCGTAGTCCAAGGATTAGCTACTCACGCATCACTTCGGAGGCAGCATGGTGATGAAGAAGACTCCGGTGATGATCTCCTCTCCGACAGGGTGCCGGGAGACAGCTTCAGAACCCCCTGATCTAGGGTTGACGACGACGGCGGCTGCAGGAACTTTTCGGGGATTTTTTATCAGGTACGTAGGGTTTCTTTCGGGGGGAATAAATAGGCGAAAGGGAGACGTCGGTGGGTCACCAGGGTGGCCTCACCACCCCTAGGCGCGGCCAAGGGGGGGCGCGCCTGGCTATGGTGAGGGGCCCCTAGTGCCCGTCTTCGACTCCTCTTCGGACTTCTGGATGCTTCCGGGGAAAATAGGAACTTCGGGATTCGTGGGGTCCAATTCCAAGAATATTTACAGAACAACTTTTCTGAAATAAAAAACAGCAGAAAACACGGAACTGACACTTGGCATCTTGTTAATAGGTTAGACCCGAAAAACTTGTAAAAGTGCTATAAAGAAGGGATAAAACATGTAGCAAATGGCAAAATATCAACATGGAACATCAGAAATTATAGATACGTTGGAGACGTATCAGTGTCCACTAGTGAAAGTAGGATCCCTAGAACTTGTTTCCAAGCATTGAAACACCATTTTCCGCCTGTTCTGCTACATGTTTGCTTGCTTCCATATTTATTTCAGATTGCTATTATTACTTATAACTATCCATATTACTCGCATTTCACTATCTCTTCGCCGAACTAGTGCACCTACATACCTGACAAGTATATTGGGTGTGTTGGGGACACAAGAGACTTCTTGTATCTTAATTGCAGGGTTGCTAGAGAGGGATATCTTTGACCTCTACCCCCCTGAGTTTGATAAACCTTGGGTGATCCACTTAAGGGAAACTTGTTGCTGTTATACAAACCTCTGCACTTGGAGGCCCAACACTGTCTACAAGAATAGAAGCGTGCGTAGACATCAGGCACCCCTCTGCCAGCTCTTCTATCAATTGGATAAGAAGATGAAGCCACTAGTCCATGGTGTGAAATCCAATCAACAAGTGAGATAAATATTCTCTATTTACGTCCCATGAGAAAATACAAGAACATAAAACATGAGTAATTTTGAAAGTTTTTGAGGTTGCACATGAGCAATTTACTTGGAGTGGCAGTTAATTACCACATGTAGGTAGGTATGGTGGACACATTTGGCATACTTTGGTTATTGGGAGTTGGATTGCACGAGTAGAGCTCATTCTCAGTAGAGGTGGAGGTTAGCAAAAGACTGGGAGCGACAAATCAAGAGAGCAATAATGGCCATAATCATGCATAGCGACATAAACATCATTAATAAAAGACTAATTAGTACCACAAGTTCAAAAACAAAATGATCATGGATGCTATTAGTGACTGGTTCGTAGTCATAAACATGGTGTGAGCATGCGCCAAGTCAACCAAATAAAACATTCAAAGTAGAACACAACAAATTTATGCTTCAATATGACAAGAACAACCCATGATTCTTTCAATGGCACATTAAACACTCTCATCTATTTGAGACAAATCATGCTACTCAATAACCACTAGGCTTTACAATTAAAATAACATCTAGCATGATATGAAAAAGTCTAGCCACAGTCCATACAAGCTTCTATTTGCATTGTTTATAAATTTTTACCAAATGTAGCAGTTTCTTTTCCCTACAAGCATCATACAAAATATGTTTTAACAAAAAACTCTCTAAATGATACGGCAATAAAACATGAGATCACTCACATAACACTACTAAAACTAACAGCTCTTAATAAGAGATGCAATGAAAACAAGAGCTAAACAAGAATTTTCGCAGCAGCTAGAAGAAAAACTAAGAATACAAGCATAACGAGTATTCAAACAAAAAATCGGAGCGTGTCTCTCTATCAAACAAGGATGCTAGGTTCCAATGATATTATTGAAGCAAGGAAAACAAAAGAAAACAAAACGAAAAATAACAGACGCTCCAAGTAAATTTCATATGATGTGACCGAATAAAAATAGTTTCACTAGAAGTGACCTGATAAATGGTTGATGAAGAAGGGGATGCCTTGGGCATCCCCAAGCTTAGATGCTTGAGTATTCTTAATATCTGCTGGGATGAACCACGGGGGCATCCCCAAGTTTTGAGCTTGCACTCTTCTTGATCACATATATCACCTCTTCTTTTGACCCTTGAAAACTTCCTTCACACCACACTCAAAGAGTAATTTTCATTAGAGGGTTAGCGCAACAATAAAACAATCCATGAGTTCTCTATGGTAACAAGTGATATTGATAATTTTAAACATTATATACATCCACATATGTTTAGTGAAGCAAAGAAATCCACTTGACATCGTAAAAGAGCAAATGCAAGAAAAATGTCAGAATCTGCCAAAACCAGATCAGTCTGTAAAGACGAATTTGTTCGGGGCACTTACGTTGCTCAAATCAAAAACTTAAAGAACAAAAAAGTTGCAGAATAAGCTGAGGAATAAGAACAAAACATTTCAGGTCTTTCTGATCTTTCTAGATGTTTCACGATTTTTTATGGTGGACATCAGAAATTTGATTCCTGCGCAGAAATCCCCAAACCAACTCCAACTTTCGCCAGAAACTTTACTTGGCACAACTAATACATGAAAATAAAGATACAAAGGAGTTTCTCCAGAAGTATACATCCCCTTGAATCAAAGAAAACGTGTAAAAACAAAGCAAAAATAAAACCATGGGGTATCTCCCAAGAAGTGCTTTTCTTTAACGTCTTTTAGTTAGGCCCAGAAAAGTGGATTGAAGTGTTTTCAAGTGAAGATGATGCTCACATAAGAAATATGAATTAAGAAAAAGAGAGAATCAAGAAGAAAGTATAAAACAAATTTAAGTCTAACCCACTTCCAATGCATAGGAATCTTGTAAATAAATAAATTAAGTAAGCTCAAACTAGAAATCATGGGAAGGTAGAACAAAAGCAATTTCAAAACTTTCAACAAAAAGAGAGGTGCCTTAGTAACATGAAAATTCCTACAACCGTATATTCCTCTCTCATAATAATTTCCAGTAGCATCCTGAACAAACTCAACAACATAATTATCACATAAATCATGTTTTTCATGGTCTAAAAGCACACAATTCATATCAAGCTCCAAAACAATGGGATTAAATTTAAAATCAGCTCCTCTTTTTTCCCACTTTTAGAAATATTAACACAAGATGATTGATAACTCATAAAAGGTATGTGACACATTATATAAATCATATTTTTAGTAGCATTATAATTTATAACATCAAGTGATATAGGACCATCATCAAGAGCATTATCATATAGATTTTCTAAGCAAACTTCCTTATTATCATGCATATCAATAGTTGGAATAAATAGAGGATTGTCATAAGATTTATCATAGTAGCATGGATTGTAATAAAACAAGGTATGAGTTAAAGAGTTACTATCATTGGGAGGTAGACATGCGTTCCATTCTTTCTCCTCTTCATCATCACTCTCCTCCTCTTTTTCATCCAATGAGCTTCCAGATTCAGCCATTATTTCTTCCATAGGCTCCTGCAAGGCATTAGTCTTTGGTTGAGAGCATTTATAAAGATATTTAATAATATAGCCATTTACTTCCTTGTAATTATCAAAGCAAAATTCAAGCATATCATAAGTCTCATAATTATAAGGTGCATCATCATTATTTTTAAACAAAGAAGCAATTTTGAGTGCACCCTTCCAAGCAATAAATTTTTCAATTTGTTCCACATCATATAGTTAATAATTTCCCTTAACATAAGAAGATATGGTAACTTTATCATTACACTCACATTGAAAGGGGAGGTGTTTATACCTCCTAAAGCAGCTAGATTTATCAAAGCAATAAGTAACATTATAAGTAGAGCACAAATTTTTAGCATAGTTATGAAATTTATTAATTTTCTCCCATAAGTGTATTCCTTTTTGTGACAAGCGGTATTCATTATAATATTTGTGTTGTTCTTATGTGAACCCATCTTTCCAATAAGATCTAGTTTCAAAGACATCAAACATTTATAGCAAGCATGATAAAGCAAAAAATATCAACTAGAATAAGAACTATTTTTTTGTGTTTTTGATATAGAGAAATAAACAAGATAAAATAAACTAAGCAAAACTAAAACAAAGTAAAGAGATTGGAAGTGAGAGACTCCCCTTACACAAATTCTCTTCCTCCCCGGCAACGGCGCCAGAAAAGTGCTTGATGCGTGTGATCACACGTTCGTTGGGAGACCCCAAGAGGAAGGTATGAAGAGTGCAGCGGCAAGTTTCCCTCAGAAAGAAACCAAGGTTGAATCGACCAGTAGTTGGAAGGAGTAACTTCAGAAGGTTGATGGAGCTGAGATGGCATGGCGCACTACCGGTTCAGCAGCAACGTGGAACCTACACAACACAATCAAATAACTTTGCCCCGACAAATCAGTGCCTCACCGGTTTTGCTGAACACGAAGAGGTTAAACTTATGGTGTGGAAAACAGTATGAAAATAGTAGCAGCAGTGTGAAAACAGTGGAAGCAGTGTGTGTATTATCAGTATGAGGAAAATGGACTGGGGTCCACAGTTCACTAGTGGTGTCTCTCCGTGAAAGATAAATACCATGTGTGGTGAACAAATTACAGCTGGGCAATTGACTGAAATGAAGGCTGCACCGTAGTGCATATGCAAAGCATAAAGATTACTATGTGATTCATGCGGGCATTACAACAAAATACATAGACCATCATCCAAATGCATCTATGACTAATAATCCACCCTCCGGATATCATCCGAACAAACATTGGGTATTAAGTTGCAAGCAACAGATAACCGCAGTAAGCAAACTGTGTAATGTAAACAATATAATCATCCTTAGACAAAGCATTGTTGTTTTCTCCCTAATTGAAACCACACATCCTCCATATGTCACGTTTCTGTCACTGGAACACAGATGCAAAGGAGGCATGAACCCACTATCGAGCATAAATACTCCCTCTTGGAGTTACTAGCATCTATTTGGCCAGAGCATCTACTAATAACGGAGAGCATGCAAGATCATAAATAACATATATATGAATATAACATGATAGATTGATAATCAAAATACATAGCATTACTCATTCATCGGATCCAAGCAAACACAACATGTAGCATTACATAACGATGATCTCGATCATGTGAGGCAGCTCACGAGATCTAAACATGAGGCATAAAGTAGAGTAGACAACCATCTAGCTACTGCTATGGACCCGTAGTCCATGGATGAACTACTCACGCATCACTTCGAAGGAGGGCATGGTGGTGTAGACCCCTCCGGTGATGAATTACCCTCCCGACAGGGTGCCAGGGAGAGCTCTAGAACCCTTCAGATCTCGGGATGACGATGAAGGCGGCCTCGGGTCTTTCTCGGGAAAAAGTGGTATATTTCTAGGGTTGACTTATTAGGGGATTATATAGCCGAAAGGGTGATGGCAGAGGGCACCTGGGGGCCAGACCACCCTCAGGCGCGCCCACGGGAGGGCGCCGCCCTATGGTGTGGCCCCCCTTGGCCCCTCTCCGGGTCTCTTCAGGACTCCCTGTAACCTTCGGGAATTCTATGACTTTCGGGCTTCAAACTTTCCAATTCCGAGAATATTTCCAGAACAACTTTTCTGAAATTAAAAATAGCAGAAAACAGGGAACAAGCTCTGTGGCATCTTGTTAATAGGTTAGTCCTAGAAATCGATAAAAATGACATAAAGTGTATAGCAAACATGTGGGAAATAACATGAAAAAACATGAAACATCAGAAATTAAGGATACGTTTATGACGTATCAGCTGTCTGTTTGCCATTTGTTGAAATAAACATACACCTCTCTCAATTTATTTTTCAATACCTCTGTTTTAATAAAATAAAATAAAAAGCTCTAGCACATGAGTCAATCCCTGATTCCCTTTACGAAGGCCCTTTCTTTTACTTTTATGTTGAGTCTTCATCTTCTAACTTTATGCACAGTTAAGAGAGCGTAGTTGCCATTCTGAATTTAATGTGCATCAGTCCCAAAGATTATTATTGATTGATTCATGATATATTATTACTTCCTCTCAAATTATTATTTTTCTAGTCACCACTTGAACTTTGAAGGTGTCCTGGCATTTATGTTTTGCTCCACTTTTAAGGATAAGCGGAATACCGCTTTGCTATGCTTTCTTTATGCTAAAAAACATATAAATTTCAGATGCATTATTATTCATGATCTTTTGTTTGTGTTACTTTTCATGTTGCAACATGGTTGCTAAATTTCAATTTTAGAATTATGTCTATCATGCTTGTGGTTAGAGTACTATGATCTCAGCTCACAAATGCTTTTACAAATATGATGATCAAGATTATGTTGGTAGCATGTCACCTCAAAAATTATTTTGTTATCACTTACCTACTCGAGGACAAGCATGAGTTAAGCTTGGGGATGGTTGATACGTCTCAAACATATCTATAATTTTCGATGCTCCATGCTTGTTTTCTATCCAATACCTTTATGTTTTCACATGTTTTTCCTTTGTTTTCCGGATGTTTTATGGACTAACCGATTGACAAGATGCCACAGTGCCCGTTCCTGTTTTCTGTTGTTTTTGGTTTCAGAAAAGTTGTTCTGGAAATTTTCTCGGGATCGGACGAAATAAAATCCCAGGCTCTTATTTTTTCCGGCACGTCAACAGAGTCCAACGGAGACCCAGAGGGGCAGAGGAGCAGCCACACCATGGGGTGGCGCGGGTCCCTCAGGTGCCCACCGACATCGCCCTTTCGCCTATATATTTCCCCCGATGCACAAACCCTAAAGGATCAAGCCTCCATCGACGAAAAGTTTTGTAGCTCCGCCGCCGCCGACGACAAGTTTCAGGGGACAAAAATCTCTGTTCCGTCACTCTGCCGGGATGGGGAATTGCCCCCGGGGCCATCTCCATCGACTCCACCGCCACCTTCATCGCCGTTGCTGACTCCCATGATGAGGGGGGAGTAGTTCTCCCCCGGGTCTAAGGGCTCTACCGGTAGCTATGGGTTTCATCTCTCTCCCATCGTGTGATGTTTATGTGATCATGAGTTTCGTAATCTAGTTGAATAAGTATATGTTACTCTTCATCTATTGTGATACTCAAGTGGTTGTGTTAATCTCCGGAGACACCTTTGTCCTACGGTGTAAAGGTGACAGTGTGTACACCGTGTGACTTATCATGCTTTATATATTTTGTGTTGGATGACCCTATGAAATTGTGGTGTTTGTCTGGAACCATCTAGTACGCTCATGGACAGTGTGGGGTTACCTAGATGGGGAATGCGACTCTAAGGCGTGCATTTATAGCCCTACACGGTTGATTGGTGTTTGTTATCCAATCGAGAGTTGTTCGGAGTAGCATAGTGAAGAGATGATATTTATGCATTCAATTATGTTATTATTGTTGAGAGTGTCCACTACTAAAAGTATGATCCCTAAGCCTTGTTTCTAAGCATTGAAACACCGTTTACAACTAGTTCCGCCACATGTTTGCTTGCTGCCATTTTTTATTTCAGATTGCTATTATTAGTTATAATCATCCATATTACTTGTATTTCACTATCTCTTCGCCGAACCAGTGCACCTATACAGCTGACAAATTTATTAGGTGTGTTGGGGACACAAGAGACTTCTTGTATCGTAATTGCATGGTTGCTTGAGGGGGACATCTTTGACCTCTACCTCCATGAGTTTGATAAACCTTAGGTGATCCACTTAAGGGAAACTTGTTGTTGTTCTACAAACCTCTGCACTTGGAGGCCCAACATTGTCTACAAGAATAGAAGCGTGCGTAGACATCATAACTTCTGGCTTATTTTAAATTTTGTTGCATATTACCTTGTCATATCATACGGTCCATATCTACTCCACTCATAGCTTGTGCCCTTATCCTTGTTCCATATTTATGCTATATTTTTTCACAGGTTCAGGTGGACCGGGTTTGTCCTATTCTCGCAAGAAGCAGCGCACCATTGAGGAAGAATATGAGGTTATGCCTATTGCTGCCAAGACTGCTAGACATAGGGATCTTGGGAAGAAGAAACTGCCTCCAGGATTAATGAAGTCCACCAAGAAATCTATTGCATCCATGCCTCCTCTAGTTCTTCGTTTCAACTAGTGGAGACCTTATCTCTACAAGAAGTACCGTGACAGAAACTCATATGATCAAGATCGTGCTGCGGATGTGGTCAATCCGTTCTTTTACACCAATGATCAAGTGCGGGTGTGCAATGAGGTCTATCTGAGTATGAAGACTAGAGTTATTGAGCAGCACTCCATCAACATCGAGCATATCAGGAATCCCAAGCATCAGAGATATTTTGATGAAGATCTTACCCTCTGTGAAGAGTATGGCCTAATTGATCTCATGCAGCTCAACTATTGGTTTGACGAGTTTCTCATTCTTCAGTTCTTCTCGGCTATCCACATTGACACTGCCAACACTATGCGCTGGATGACCAAGGATGCTCCTCTTGGGGCTACACTTGATCAGTTTGGGGAGGCTATGGGTTATTCTCTTGGTGGATGGACTTGCCATGGCACTGGGCTCTTTATGCCTTATGAAGAGTTGGATGAGCTCACAGCTGAAGATGGCACCCCTGGGCAAACTGGTGATCTCCTCCCCCTCTATGATATTATGCACCATATCTACCACGAGACTCTCATTCCTCGGGTAGGCAACTGGGATGAGGTTCATGGTTTTGCTGTTGATCTTCTGTTCTAGACTAAGGAGAAGCCAAATGTTGTTAAGTTCATAGTTGAAGATCTATATCTTGCTATCATTGACCATCAGCATGCCCCTCTCTTTGCACCTTACATCATGAAGATCATATGTGCTCGTTGGAGCGAGGCAAAGAATGGTGCTCGGTGTGATCTCTCCACGGAACTCACTGAGCATCCTTTCAGGAAGTTTCGAGTCAAGAAGCCCAAGGCTGCCTCTTCTTCTGCTCGTGCTCGTGGTCCTCCTCCTCCTGATGTGGCACCTGGATGGTTCAAGAAGGTGCATCTCAAAGTGCGCAAGACCTTCTGTCTTACACTAGATATACATGAGCGCGTATATGATGATCATGTCTACAAGAAGAAGGCTGCTTCTCGTCATAAGGCTATTATGTGCAAGATGGATTGTCCCGTGTCTCCTACAGGTTCTGAGGAATCTACTAATTACTCCCAAGGATGTTTTCATCTCCGAGCACAACTTTTGGAGTGATGATGAAGCCCCTCAGCGTGAAGAACCTCCTCGTACCCCGGTTCACCATGGGGCGGAGTAATCCTCCATAGGGATGCTAGCATCACATTCTTCCCTTTTTGGTGTCCTTGATGCCAAAGGCGGAGAAATGTTCCATTAGCCATTCTCGGGTTGTTGCAAGGGTGGAGTCACAAGTTCGCTTTTCGTTCATTCTTATCACTTGGGTCCCCGTGTTTACTTTGGACCTTGGTCATGTGTTTGAAACTTATCAGGTTGCAACTTGTTATCTATCATAACCTATTTGTCACTTTGTCATATTATATCTTGTATGGGTCATAAAAGTTGAAGGGGGGCTTTTCTGTAGTTGCGGGGGTCTTTAAGCTTTCAAACGCCCAAAAGATGCACACAACTATGGGGGAGCTCCGCTCCTTCTTAAGCCCTTAATGCCATGAATCGGTGTTGTCATCAATCCATAAAAAATGGGGAGATTGAAAGTGCATCTGCCTTCCTATCAGTTTTAATGATTGATGACACTCGATTCGTGTTTTTATGTCGTGCTGTTTCAGGGGATTTTTCCTGGCAAAGTTCCAGGTGGCGGAAGTTCCGGCTGAACTTCCGCCCCTCCGTCCAGGATTTCCCTACAGGTACTGGTATCGTGCATTCTGGAGCAGAAGTTGGCGCGGAACCTTAGACGAAGTTCTGGCGTGCGGAAGTTCCACCCCGTGGTTCCGCCCCTACTTACGGTTTTCCCCTAGGTACTGTATCAACATTTCTGGGGCGGAAATTGGCCCGACGGTTTTGCCGGAAGTTCCGGCCTCGCGTAAGTTCCGCCGGTTTGCCGGAAGTTCCACCTGCGCGGAACCAATTCTGAAAGTTGGAAGCGAGAGAAGACTAGGGAAATTCCCCGCAGGCCCGGAAGTTCTGATAGAACGCCGGAAGTTTCGGCCGTGCGGGCAACCCTTCCAACGGTCAAATTTCGAAGGAGCTATAAAAGGGGCCATCTTCTTCATTCAATGCTAAGCTTCACACTCACTCTCTCTCCTCCATTAATGCGAGCTTCAACCTCCTATATCTCCCACTCCGTCCATCCAATCTCCACCATATTTCATGGAGTGCTTGAGGAGAGCTATATATGTGATTCCACCAAAGGAATTGCAGATCCATCCACCACATCCTAATAGATCTAGAAATCTATTTGGGGTCTGGAAACCCTAGTAGAATTCTTTGTGCTTGGAGCTTCCACCTTCTTGCAAGAAGCTTCAGATTGTTGAGAGCCTCCATCCATCTTGTGGAGTCGCCTCAACCTTGTGTAAAGGTTTGGTCAACACCTTCAAGTCGACCTCATAGTGGAAACGAGTATCTCCCTCACCGGAGAAGCTCAAGGAGAATAAGGTGTGCACATCCGTTCTTTTGGAGTGCCTAGGTGGCTCCACACCTCTCCAACATAGACGTACCTCTCTGGGTAAGGAACTACGGGAAACATATCATTGTCTCCTTGTTTACACTTGTGTTTTATCATGTTACTTTACATATTGTTTCTGTTGCGTACTTTGTATTGTATCACATAGGTTGTTCACTTAGTTGCACATATAAATAACCTTGTGTTTACTTGTTCAGACCAAACTAAAAAGGAAAAAGAGAAAATTGTTAGTCACCTATTCACCCCCCCTCTAGTTGACCATACCGCACTTTCACTCACCACAGGTGTGGGATTAATTCTTCTATCATCTATGATTCTTCCAGCTAGACTGAAAGCAGACTTCGATGATACGGTTGATAACGACACTGATAACACATCCAAAGTTAATATTGAAAGCACCAAATATGTAAACTTGTGGTCATGCCACCAGTGTAGTATGTTAAACTCGACCTCTTCCTCTTCATTATTGTTCTATGGAACTATATCGTTGTTGAGGTACTTCGCTAGCTCCCTGTCACCTGCAAGCACATGTGTTGTTCGGCCTGAAGAGCTTGAGGTAGATCTTCCTAAAATCTTGCTCCACACGGCCCCTTTCCCCTTTTTCTGAACTTGGTACCGCTGGAGGACGTTGTCACCTGCTGGCACAATTTTAGTCGTACTTACTGTAAAGGGCGGAAAACTTTCACGAACATCAGTGAAATAAGAAGAGTATTATCCGCTAATAAAGTGAGAAGACTCTCACAACCTACAATTTTAGCCCCAAAATAAAGGCAAAAAATACAACAAAGGAATATTTGTCCTATAATTCTTAATGTTTTGTTTCAACATATAGAGCTACAATATCATCATTTTCGTATGCTTTCAGGTGATTAGAAATATCTAAAATGGCATGCATCATCATATGAGATGTGGGGTACTAAACCGAGACAAAGAAATAGTTGCATCATATAAAATCTAAAAAGTTGTCAAATGTTGAGCAATATGGCACATTTGAGGAGCGATTAGCTCGTGTCCAATATTTGCATTAATAAATCCTGAAAAATAAATTTGGTCTTTGACAACTGCTTTAAACATTATATATGTAGATTTCCATCTAACATGCATGTCCAAAATAATATTTATAAGGTGTCGCGCTCTAAAGCAATGCAATAATTCTCCTGGTTTACAATTCTAATATACTCCCTCCGTTCAACAATAGATGACTTCTACATATCTATATATGAATGTATCTACACATATTTATACGACAAGCAAAATGTTGATGAGAAAAGAAATGGCAAAGCGTATGCTTTGAATTTACACTTCTACTTTCTTTAAAGCACATTTAACAATAAGATTAATTATACGACAAGCAAAATATTGATGCACTAAATAAGGTGCATCATACTGGTCATAGAAAGGAGTGAGGTAATCCATTACCTTACTATACCACCAACAATCCTGATTACAAGTCGAAAAAAATGTCGTAGTACATGTAAGCGTTTCTCAGTGATGGCATCGATCGCTGGAAAAACTGGGCTGAGCCATGCTCAAAATCTTTGAGCGAAATAGCGGTAAGGAGTCGCTCGGGCGATACCGAGTGATTTCCCTCTACACCTTTTTTCTTCTGCAGAATTTGGTCGAGCAACGGCTACAGGCTCCAGCGTTTGGGCCCTTGGGCCTTCACCCCCTCCATCGCACGCAGCCTCCTGGGAGAGAGAGGTTGTAGATCGAGCGTGCGCCGGTCGCCCCGCCGCCGGCCGTGTGCCCAGCTCCTCCCACCTCGCGTCGCCAGCCGTGTGTCCAGCTCCCCCTCCTCGCGCCGCCGCCGTGTGTCAGGTCCCCCTCCTCGCGCCGCCAGCCGTGTGTCCAGCTCCCCCCTCCTCGCGCCGCCGCCGACTCGCAGCCCAACTGTTTGGAGCTCGAATCCTTCTCCACTTCAATCTCCGAGTTGCATACTCCTGAGCCATTCGCTACAACTTATTCCTCGACAGACATGGAGGTGAGCTCCTTGTCCTCTCTTTCAGACTTGAATCATTCTTTTTTTTTTGCATGTGTTGAACTAAATAAAAGCTGAACTTTTGTGACAGCAGACAAATTCTGTATCTTGAACTGAATAAAACCCGCATTTCTGCGGCATTAGACAAATTGTATCTCTGAGGGCCTGATGCTATCAAAGTTGCCCCTTCGAGACTACCAGTACCTCATTTTGAGAATAGGTTATCAACTCTGATTTCTTTCCATACCAAATGCAGAAAGACAGTGGAGATGATCGAATCAGCAACTTGCCCAACGACATCCTGGTCAACGTTCTTGACCGACTCAATGTTCACCAAGCCGTGAGAACGAGCATCCTCTCCAAACGGTGGAGCCAGCTTCTTGCTGATCTCCCACGACTCGAGATAAGTGCTCGGGACTTCATGCGCCCAAGAAGTGAAATGTCTGATGGTGAATTCCATCGGATCAATGCGGCCGTGTTTGAAGCGACGAAGAGCATGCTAGCACGCAGGGATGGATGCACAGTCCGCCTCTTGACCACCGAGTTCTTTTTGACAGATAATACCCCGGTATCCATTGGGCGTACCGTTGGTGATGCCATGGCGATGCACAAGATCGAGGAAGCCGAGTTCAAGGTTTTCACAGTGAAGTCACGCCTGCGGTGCACCGTTGATGATCTGGTGAACTTTGGGGCACAGTTTGCGTCATTTTTTCACAGGTGTCCGAATGCGTTTGCTGGACTGACACGCCTCTACCTGGAGAATTGTAGTTTTGCTGAACCTGACTTCGTCTCGAACATCCTTGGCACTTGCAAGCAACTAAAATATATATGTTTTATCAATTGCGACACCGAGGGTTTTATAGCACTCCAAATTGAACACGCAGAACTCACTGAGCTCCTTTTTGTCAGTTGCCGTTTTGACAAAGTCCAACTCAAGTGGCTCCCAAGACTCACCCAAACATACTTCGAGAGTTGGGCAACTTTTGAAGAACTACCACTGTCATTTGGTCATGTCCCATTGCTCGATGTTTTGACCCTCAAAACTACTGCTCTTAGTTGGCACAAAATGGTTAATTTAAGTACGTTACTTTCTGAGACCCCTGTACGAGACCTGCGGTTGGGTTTTACAAGTGAAAAGGTATGTCGGGATGAATGCTTTGTTCTCGCTCCACTTGTTCTCTGCTCATCCTATCATTTGTTTATTGTTGTAGATTTGGGTTCAACCAGAGTGCGTGACCAGAAGGCTGGCATCTGCGTTCTACCGGCTAAGGATTGTAACTCTATATAACATCCCTGAAGATTATGATCTCACCTGGACAATGTTCATTCTGGAAGCTGCGCCATCCTTGGAGGAGTTCCATATGCTAGTATGATCCCATCTAAAGCTTCTTGTTCTTTTTTTAAGTGGTTGCTCCATGACATGATGGTCTGTCTACGCACCTAAAGCTTGCTCTATTCTTGTTTGTTTGTTTGAGCGGCTGCTCTATTATTCCCTTGCATGTTGCACACACCTGTCTTTCACTTGGGCAAAACCTTAGTTTGCGGCAGAATTAACCTGTTCCATTTACTCAAGTCCTATGGGTGGAATGCAGGTAATGGATCATCCGTGCGAAATGCAAATAGATGAGGAGAAGAGGAGGGAAGCCTTGTATAGCGAGAAGAAGGGTGTAGAGTGGGAATCAAGTAATCCAAAATTCAAGCACCACCGTCTTACCAAGCTCATCATCTTCTGCTATGAGTCTAAATGGTACATGGTGCGCCATGTCAATCGTGTCATGAAAGCAGCGGTGAATTTACAGGACGTTTACCTGTATAATAGAATGACATGTAAAATGTGCGCTCACGAGAAGATTCCGACAAGGTTTCCATGGTCAGAGAAGCAGCGATGTGCCGAAACGAAGATAATAACCCAGGACATCGAGTCACCTGCCAGAATTCACTTCCTGAACCCTGATGAAATGAGCGCTGATCATGATGTACTGCTACCTGGATACTTTGTGTTCCAACAAAGATAGGTGAAAAGCTTTTCAGCAAGTTTGTTTGATGCCGGTCGGTTTGAGTACTTGTTGAGATAAAACGGTCCAGTCCGGCATAATGTCTGTACACTACGACTTTTCGCAGGTCTTGTTGTTTGATCTGCTTTATGTAATCAAAACCAGTTGAAAGTGATTTGGGCACTCTTGCAAATCATGCCATGAATGACTTAACCTTGTTTTACTCTTAAGTAAATTGTAGACCAAGTTTGTAGAATCATATTGGATTTTGATCGAATGGCCTATGTTTTGTATTTGTGTCGGTGATGAGTGTGTTGGCTGATATGCTTCTTTGAGAATATATATATTTTGATCTCGAAGCTGGGCTATAAATATTGTCAGTAAATGGCACTTATTTTGATGTACGGCAGCACAAACTATTTATTTTAGTACTGGGGATAGCAAAGTAACAAGCAGCAAGCATGTGAAGCAGTTGCTGGCCAAACCGAGAGATGATGCAAAAAAGAATCTGGAACAAGATCATTGAGTTACAAGCATCAGTTTCGGCGCCATGGAACCTGAAGCATGAACATTGTTCAGTGAAGGCTCCAAGTGAACCTGAAGGTTCTGCCGGCATGGTCCTGCAAGAAGACAGTGAGGCCTGGTCAAGGACTGGGAACGGAGTGTGGGGGCAGGACATGAGGAGCAACCTAATCCAGGAGCATCTGCAGACATGGGAGCAAACCTGAACCTACACGGGAGGAGCAGCTAGCCAGAGACTGAACTGACGGCGGTCTAGGGACTCGACGCTTGTGCGGTTAGATACAGGGGGTAGCCTGAAACCCTGGAAGCGAGTGGAACAGGCAGATAGCAGAACGGGTAGCTGAACTGGAAGATGCAAGGCGAGGAACCAGAGTAGTTGCCACTGGTTGGTCCAGCGCCATCAGGTAGTGTCGGGTAGATCGTTGAAACTCTGCTGGCAGTCCGGCTTCTCCAACAACTCCCAGAGCAAACCCTGGCCTCCACGAAGCCGAGAGTGATCGACTATTGGGATGCGGTTACGGCCTTAACCTCGCTATCTCGAAAGGGGCTCAAGACGGCAGTAACGCTCATCACTTGGGAAATTTGGAAGGAGCGTAATAAGAGGGTCTTCGCTAACGAGTTCTCGACGCCTGCTGTCCTCTTCCAACGCTCGCAGTTTTAATCGCCTAATTTGGTTGCAATGTAATTTCGGGTCTCGTTTTTTCTTTCAGGCTTAGGCCTGGTCTGTATTTGCTCCTCCTTTATCAATACAAAAGGCAAAGCTTTTTCCTTGTTTCAAAAAAAAAAAAAAAAAACTCCCAGAGCTTGAGGTATTTGGCAACGGTCTCCACATACTGGTTGTTGGCCTTGGTGAGGGTGATCTAGGCCAATGGTGTCTAATGGCTCTTCCAGAACTTTGTTGAGCGTCCTTTATTGATGGTGGTTTCTGTAGAGGCTTTGGAATGCAGCTCAAACCGAGGAGTCGGCGGGGATTGGAAGGTTGCACCAACGCTTTTCGGGGTGAGCTTCTTGCTGTAATGGCCAGCAAGCCCGAAGAGCTATATTCTGAATTTGCAAGTTTGGATACCAGGGCCACATAGATCCTTTGGGAACGCAGATGGATTTCGAGGCATTTGCGACCCCGAGACTGTGTCACTGGCAGCCCAAAGGAAAGGCCATGGTAACTTTTATCAGTCTGCTTGAGGAGCCATTTTGGGTGGGAGAGGGCGGTTAGCTGGTAAGCAGGCAGTTTATAAACGATAGAGGTGACAAGGGTCAGGCGGTCAGCGAGGGAAATCCATTTAGCTTTCCAGCAAGCAAAGTTCTTCATTAGTTTGTCAAGCAGGTGCAGGGGAAGGAGGCTGGCGAACATCCAGTGCCAGAGGTAGCAAACGGAAGGTCCGTGGATTGACAGCCGATGGGGATTGCGCGCTGCCAAAAATCTGAAGGAGGGTGATGGATGTCATGCAGATCACAAACCTCATCGACGTTCTCAACGGAAGGGTTTGGGAGGCAGCAGGGAGTTTAACTGAGCTAGGTATTAACCTGTACGTACAAGGAACGCCTCCGGTTCTGATGCAAAATAAATATTCAGGGTTTGTACTTAGCCAAACAAGCCCGCTTGTAAGTTGCAAGCAGTGTCGTAGCAGCTGTACATGATCCATTGCTAACACGGGAAGGTGCAAATCCTATTCACCGCCTTCAGCGGCGTTTCATGCTCGCGCCGGACACCGCTGCCTTCGCGCGCGCATACTTCCGTGCTTATATGGGCCTGGCCCATATTTCCCCGCACCGCAATTGTTTCTTTCCCCTTCCTTCCTTTATCATTTCACCCGACTGTTTCTCTCTTGGGGCTTCTTTCTTCTCTCAGCTCCTGGTGCTCATTTCGGGATCTGCGGTGGTGGACGAGGCGTCGTCTCTCTTCTCGTCGCCTAGAGATGGCGGATCAAGGTTCGCCGTTGGTTCTTTTTCTTCACCTCCCTTTGCTTCGTCTCACATCCATGTGTCTTACCAGATCGAAATTTTATCGTGGTTTTGCTGCGCGTTTGTAGTGCCTCGCTTATCATAATCCATTTGTCTTACTAGATCGAAATTTCTAGGGTTGCTGGTAGTATGTAGTGACCTTCAGTCTTACAGAGTAATACATGTGTCTTCTAGTCAATTTGCCAGGGGTTGTCTACCCGTGTGTAGCGCCTTTCGTCTCATAATATATATGTCTTCTAATTTGATATTTTTAGGGTTTTACTGACCGTACGTATTGACTTTAGTCTCATAATCCATCTGTCTTCTAGATCTAAATTTGCTAGGGTTTTTATACCCGTGTGTAGATTTCTTGAAGGTTTGTACCTATCTGAAGTTGTGTGCCACATGGTATAGTATTGTTTTGTAGTAGTATCTATTTCAATATGTGTGTTCTTTTGGTCTAAAACTGTGTTCTATGCATTTTGCTTGTGTCAATCATTAGATTTCTATGATTTTTGTTTGTGTCAATCATTAGATATATTGGATATTGCATGTTTACTTTTAGGTTCCGATCATGTAAAATTTGTTTAGGAATTATGCTTTCATGAATCTCTTTTCCACTCAAAGTGTACCTGTTTTCATATATAATGTTCGTTGTTACAATTTGTGTCGTGTGTATATTACTTCAGTAGCTCAACATAGATAGTCAGTAATAGGATTTTTCATACATAGGCAGCAATATGAATATCTATACCTATGTATAGCTCACTACTATGATACATGCTTTTTGGATTTGTCCATATAGTCTACTTTTTAGGTTTTTATGTCACTAATTTTTGTTGATGAGATTCTTTTTTATTCTATTGGTATGATTATATTAATCGAAAGTTTTTAGTGTTTTAGTAGGCGAGGGGCCCTTTTTAGTGATTTTGTTTTCTTTTTCATAAGCAGGAGAGATTGTTGTCCCTGTCCAGCGATCAAGTCTTACTATCAAGCATAGATTCTCTTCTTTGAGATATATGGGAGTTGTAAAACAATTCAATCCATTCCATAGGGGCTATATATCCAGTAGACATATGGAAAACATGCTCAATATGCCCAAAAAATTGGTTATTCCTCTAAATTTGCTCTAGTGGTTAGTCAATCACATTGTGTAAGGTAGTGGTTGTGTATTTAGAAAGAAGAAAAAGATCATTCACTCTGTTAACAGTCCTTATGCTTTAGAGAGTGATGACCATGTTGTTATCAGTGTGCTTGAAGCTATTCGTCTGTAGTAGTTGGTAGGGAAGAAAGTCCCTATCAAATATCTCGAGAATATTTTGCTGGGTATTCAAAATGAGGTTGTTTTTATGAGAAGCTTTATTTATAATTCATCACCACAATTCTCTGCCCGTCCACCTATATTTTTTTCAATCCCAAGTACATATATGCTTTAACGAGCAAGGATATGCATTAAGTGCAAGATCGTTATTATCGAAACTTGTGCATTGACCATTTGGTTAATGAGATTGATAATTGGAAGGGTAGAATCTCATTTGAATCTCTTTCTTAAAATAAAAAAATCTTGGCTTGGAGGATGACCGCCATTACTGGTAGTATGTTTCTTTCAACTCTATTATTTTTCCTTATTGATTTTTTTTATGTTTTCCCGGTTTTAAATTTGATGCTTCTTTTTTTTTGTCATATATTAGGTTGTCTATGCGGATTTTATTGATTTCAATGGCAATATTGATTTTATTGACTATGGTCTGCTTAGGATGTCCCACATTAGAAACGAAGACTTCGTATTTCTGGAGAATGCAGAGAGCAATAATCAGTCGCACGGAGCTTATGGCATTCTACATGTAAGTTTTTTTCCATGTTTTCTTTTCTTCTCAAAGATATATATTTCGTGAGTTTATTTAGTTGTTATTTAACCTTTCCTATTATGTTTCATTGCTTCACCAGTTTAGGCGTAAATCTCTTAATCCATATGGAAAACATGATGTTGATGATGATGCACTTTTCGAAGACATCGCCAATGAAGATGATGAGATCATTGCTGATTTGAAGTGCCTTCTCCCGACCTTTATATGCATGCTGGTCATGAGTTTGCAGAGCATGTTTAAGAGGTGGATCAACACGATGTTGTTAATGAGATTGTTGCTCCTGAGATTGCTGAGCACAAAACTCCCTCTTAGAGACACAAGTAACTACTTGGGCAAAGCAATTAAAGTACCAGAGAGCATGCAAGAATCATAGTAGAACATTTTCACACCAACAGTAACAAGATCATATAAATTGGATGAAAAAATTGATCATAACTTCACGATTCATCGGATCCTAGCAAACAAAACACACATCAATTACATAACGACGATCTTTATCAAGTTAGGCATCTCACAAGATCGTATCATGGAGAGACAAGGATGAGAGACCACCATCTAGATATTGCTATGAACCCATTGTCCAAGAATGAACTACTCATGCATCTGTCCGGAGGCAATCACGAGGATGTAGAGGCCTCCGGTAATGTTTTCCCCTCCCGACGGGGTAGCGGAGCAGCACTCCAAAAGCCCTAGATTGGAATTTCAGGGTGACGACAGCTATGGATGGTTATCGTGGGAAATAATCACCACCCTAAAGGTTTTAGGTCAGAAGGCAATTTATAGACGAAGAGGCGACCCGAGGCGATGCCCAGGGCCATCAGTAGACTAGTGGGCATAGGCAGGGGTGGACCCACGCCCCTGGTTGCCTTCTGGTTGTGGGCCCCCCTCCAGGTCAGCTTTTGGCTCCATCTTCATTCCGGGTAAAAACTACCCTCCGTGGATTTTCTGAACTTTTCGCGAATATTTGCAGAACAACTTTTCTGAAACAAAAAACAAGCAGAATACAGAAACTGGCACTAGGCATCTTGTCAATAGGTTAGTAGATGCTAGTAACTCCAAGAGGGATTATTTATTCTCGATAGTGGGTTCATGCCTCCTTTGCATATGTGCTCGAGTGACAGAAATGTGACGGATGGAGGAAGTGTTGTTGCCATTAGGGAGAAAATAACAATGCTTTGTCTAAGGATGATTTTATTGTTTACATTACACACTTTGCTTACTGAAATTATCTGTTGCTTGCAACTTGATACCCAACGTTTGTTCGGATGATATTCGGAGGGTGGATTATTTGTCATAGATGAAGTTGGATAATGGTCTATGTATCTTGTTGTAATGCCCGCATGAATCACATAGTAATCTTTATATCTTGCATATGCACTACGGTGCAGCCTTCATTTCTGTCAATTGCCCAGCCGTAATTTATTCACCACACATGTTATTTATCTTTCACGGAGAGACACCACTAGTGAACTGTGGACCCCGATCTTGTTTCCTCATACTGATAAAATCACCTGCTGCTTTGATACTGCTCTCATATTATTCATATTGTTTTCCTACTATTTTCGACACCATACATTTAACCTCTTTGTGTTCAGCAAAACCATTGAGATTGACAACCTCACTGCTTTGTTGGGACAAACTGATTTGATTGTGTTGTGTAGGTTCCACGTTGCTGCTGAACCGGTAGTGCGTCCTGCCACCTCAGCTGCATCAACCTTCAGAGATCGCTTGTCCTCCTACTGGTCGATTCAACCTTGGTTTCTTTTATGAGGGAAAACTTGCTGCTGCGCTCTTCACAACCTTTCTCTTGGGGTTTACCAACGAGGGCGTCTACACGCCATCAACAAGTTTTCTGGCGCTATTGCCGGGGAGGAGGAGAATTTGTGCAAGGGGGTCTCTCACTTCCAATCTCTTTACTTTTGTTTTTGCTAGTTTATTTTATGTTTTCTTGTTTGCTTCTCTTTATCAAAAACACACAAAAAATAGTTCTTATTCTAGTTATTATTTTTGCTTTATCATTCTTGCTATCAGTGTTTGATGTCTTTGAAACTAGAACTTATAGGCAAGGTGGGTTCACTCATGAATAACAAGAATATTATAAGGAACAGCGCTTGTCACAGAAAGGGATACACTTATGGGAGCAAATTAATAAATTGCATGACTATGCTAGAAACTTGTACTCTACTTATAATGTTACTTATTGCTTTGATAAATCGCGTTGCTGTAGGAGGTATAAAAACCTCTCTTTTCAATGTGAGTATAATGATAATGTTACCATATCTTCTTATTTTAAGGGAAATTGTGAATTTTATGATGTGGAACAAACTGAAGAATTTATTGCTTGGAAGGGTGCATTCAAAATTGCCTATTTGCTTGAAAGTATTGATGATGCACCTTATAAATACGAGATTTATGCTATACTTGAATATTGCTTTGATAATTACAAGGTTTGTAATTACAACATAATGGAATATCTTAATAAATGCTCTCAACCTACGGAAGAGACTAATGCCTTACAGGAACCTATGGAAGAAGAAATTGTTGAATCTGGAAGCTCATTGGATGAAAAAGAGGAGGAGAGTGATGATCAAGAGGAGGAAGAATGTAACCCATGTCTACCTCCCAATGAGAGTAACTCTTTAACTCATAATTGTGATGATCTTATTGATTCTTTTGAAATATCCCTTTTTGATGAAATTGATACTTGCTATACTTGTGACCTTGGTACTACTATGAATGAAACTTGTGAGAATGATATTGCTAATGTTATTTATGATAATCCATGCTACTTTGATAAATCCTATGAGAATCCTCTATTTATTCCAACTACTGATATGCATGATAATGAGGTAGTTTGTTTAGAAAATTTATATGATAATGCTCTAGATGATGGTCCTATGTCACTTGATGTTATAAATTATAATGCTACTGAAAATAGGATTGCTATAATGTGTCCTATACCTTTTAAGAGTGACCACTCATCTTGTTTTGCTATTGCTAAAAGTGGGGAAAAAGAAGAGCTGATTTTAAATTTTGATCCCACTGTTTTGGAGCTTGATATGAATTATGTGCTTTTAGATCATGACAAACATGCTTTATGTGATAATTATGTTGTTCAGTTTGTTCACGATGCTACCGAAAATTATTATGGGAGAGTAAAATATGGTTTTAGGATTTTTCATGTTACTAAAACACCTCTCTTTTTGTTGAAAGTTTTGAAGTTGTTCTTGATTTCTAGTTTGAGCTTCTTTAATTTATTTCTTTACAGATTCCTATTCATATGAAGTGGGTTAGACATAAATATTTTTATACTTACTTTTTGATGCTCTCTTTTTCTTTAATTCATATTTCTTATGTGAGCATCTTGTTCACTTGAAAACACGTGAATCCATTTTTCTAGGCCTAGCTAAAAGACGTTAAAGAAAAGCACTTCTTTGGAGATAACCCATGGTTTTATTTTTGCTTTGTTTTCCTATGTTTTGGTTGAGTCAAGGGGTTGTATACTTATGTATAAACTCCTTTGTACCTTTATTTTCATTCTTTAGTAGTGCCAAGAAAAGTTTCTGACGAGGGTTGGAGTTGGTTTTCGGATTTCTGCGCAGAAAATAGAATTCTACAGTCCACCGTAAAAAGTCCTGAAAAATCATGTAATATCAGAACGACCTGAATTTTTTTGTGCTTATTCCTGGGTTGATTCCAACCTTTTAGTTCTCTAGGTTTATCGATTTGAGCAACTTAAGTGCCTCAAACAAATTCGTCTTTACAGACTGTTCTGGTTTTGACATATTCTGCCATTTTTCTTGCATTAGTTGTTTTGCGATGTCAAGTGGATTTCTTTGCTTCACGAAACATCAGAGACAGTATCTAATATTTAAAAGTATCAATAGCACTTGTGCCATACAGAACCGATGGATTTTTTTTGTCGCACTAACCCTCTAATGCGAGTTACTGTTTGAGTATGGTGTGAAGGAAGTTTTCAAGTGTCAAGAGAAGAGGTGATATATGTGATCAAGAAGAGTGCAAGGTAAAAGCTTGGGGATTCCCCCGTGGTTCATCCCAGCATATTTTTAGAAGACTCAAGCATCTAATCTTGGGGATTCTCAATTCATCCCCTTCTTCATCAACTATCTATCAGGTCACTTCTCGTGAGGCTATATTTTTATTCAGTCACATCATATGAAGTTTTCTTGGAGCTTATGTTTGTTTTTCCTTTGTTTTGTCTTGTTTTCCTTGCTGCAATAATATCATTGGACCTAGCATCCTTGTTTGGGAGAGAGACACGCTCCTCTTTTTCGTTTGAATACTTGCTATGCTAGTATTCTTAGTTTTTCTTCTAGTTACTACAAAAATTCATGTTCAACTCTTGTTTTCATTGCATCTCTTGTTCAGAGCTGTTAGTTTTATTAGTGTTAAGTGAGTAATTTCATGTTTTCTTGCTGTAGCATGTAGATAATTTTTGTTAAAACATATTTTGTATGGTGCTTGTTGGGAAAAGAAACTGCTGCTTGAAATATAATTTTTAACGGTGCAAGTAGAAGCTTGTATAGACTGTGTCTAGAACTCTTTCATAAAATGCTAGATGTTATTTTAGTTTTAAAGCCTTGTGGTTATTGAGTAGCATGATTAGCCTCAAATAGTTGATAGTGTTTAATGTGCCATTGAAAGCATCATGAGTTGTTCTTGTCATATTGAAGAATAAATTTGCGGTATTCTCCTTTGAATGTTTTATCTGGTTGACTTGGCACATGCTCACACCATGTTTATGACTATGAACCAGTCACTAACAGCCTCTATGATCAATTATTATTAGAATTTGTGCTACCACTTATGCTTTTATTAATGATGTTTATGTCGCTATGCATGATTATGGCCCTTATGCTCTCTTGATTTGTCGCTCCTAGTCTTTTGCTAGCCTCCACCTGTACTGAGTATGGAATTCTACTCGTGCATCCAACTCCCTAAAACCAAAGTTTTCCTATTGTGTCCACCATACCTACCTATGTGTGGTATTTAACTGCCACTCCAAGTAAATTCCTCATGTGCTACCTTTAAACCTTCAAAATTACTCCTGTTTTGTGTTCCTATGTTTTGCTCATGAGGACGTAAATAGAGAATCTTTATCTCACTTGTTGGTTGGATTTCACACCCTGGACTAGTGGCTTCATCCACTTATCCAATTGATAGAAGAGCTGGCAGCGGGGTGCCCAGCCCCAAATTAATACACACAAAATCTCTTCACTATTTTTGCCCCTGATTTATCAGTCAAAGCATAGTTGTGTAAACAAAAGAGAAAGAGGGATGACCTTCTACACCAGTTGCGTCCTTCACATGGGAGCCGCTCTTGTGAAATCTAGTTGGCTTGTTACGTACTGTATTTTTTTGTTTACCATTTGTTGACATTAGCATACATCTCCCAAAATATAGACACTCCTCCATTATATGTGATTGTTGGCAGGCACCCGAGGATTCGTTTAGCCATGGTTTGTGTAAAATGGATGGGAGGAGTGTCAAACTTTTGATACCTCTATTAATAAAATAAAAATCTTTAGCACATGAGTGATCCATGCTTCCCTCTGCGAAGGGCCTTTCTTTTACTTTTGTGTTGAGTCTCAATCTTCTAACTTTATGCATAGTTGAGAGAGCATTTTTGCCATTCTGAGTTTTATGTGCATTTGTCCCAGAAAAATTATTAATTCATTCATGATGTGGTATTTCTTGTTCTCTAACTATTTGTTCTAGTCTTCCTCGTGAACTTTGAACGTGTCCTGGCAGTCATGTTTTGCCCCAGTCTTAAGGACTAGCGAAATATCACTTTGCCATGCTTTCTTTATACTTGAAACAAACGTATATTTTTATTTGCATTGTTATTCATGATCTTTTATTTGAGTTACTTCTCATGATGCAAGATGATTGCTATGCTTTAGTATTAAAATTCTATTTATCATGCTTATGTTTAAGTTCTATGATCTCAGTTTACATATGCTTTTACATTATGATGATCAAGTTTATGTTAGTACCATGTCACCTCAGAAGTTATTTGTTTTTATCGTTTACCTACTCGAGGAAGAGTAGGAACTAAGCTTGGGGATGTTGATACGTCTTAAACGTATCCCTGATTTCTGATGTTCCATGTTTGTTTTCATGTTATTTACCACATGTTTGCTATAAACTTTATGTCATTTTTATCGATTTTCCGGACTAACCTATTGACAAGATGCCATAGAGACAGTTCCCTATTTTCTGTTGTTTTTAGTTTCAAAAAAGTTGTTCTGGAAATATTATCGGATTTTGACGGAATCCTGAATAGACCCGGAGGGGGCCTCAGGGGGCCCACACCATAGGGTGGCATGGTCCCCCCTTGGCCGCGCCGGGGGGTGGTGTGCGCCCCCTAGGCCTCCACCGCCTATGCCCGTTCGCCTATTTATTCCCCCCGAGGCGGAAACCCTAAAGATATATCACTTTTACCCGAGAAACACCCGAGGCCGCCATCATCGTCATCCCGAGATCGGGAGGGTTCTGGAGCTCTCCCCGGCACCCTGCCGGAGGGGGAAATCATCACCGGAGGAGTCTACACCACCATGGCCTCCTCCGGATTGATGCGTCAGTAGTTCATCCCTGGACTACGGGTCCATAGCAGTAGCTAGATGGTTGTTCTCTCCACTTTGTACCTCATGTTTAGATCTTGTGAGCTGCCTAACATGATCAAGAGCATCTTTATGTAATGCTACATGTTGTGTTTGCTGGGATCTGATGAATGTTGAATGCTATGTCTTTTGATTATCAATATATCATGTTATCTTCATGCTTATGTTATTTATGATCTTGCATGCTCTCCGTTATTTGTAGATGCTCTGTCCAAGTAGATGCTAGTAACTCCAAGAGTGAGTATTTATGCTCGATAGTGGGTTCATGCCTCCTTTGCATCTATGCTCGAGTGACAAAAACGTGACGGATGGAGGATGTGTTGTTGCCATTAGGGAGAAAACAACAATGCTTTGTCTAAGGATGATTTTATTGTTTACATTACACACTTTTCTTACTGCAATTATCTGTTGCTTGCAACTTAATACCCAACATTTGTTCGGATGATATTCGGAGGGTGGATTATTAGTCATAGATGCAGTTGGATAACTTTATATTTATCTTGTTGTAATGCCCACATGAATCACATAGTAATCTTTATGTCTTGCATATGCACTACGGTGCAGCCTTCATATCTGTCAATTGCCCAACTGTAATTTGTTCGCCACACATGTTATTTATCTTTCACGGAGAGACACCACTAGTGAACTATGGACCCCGGTCCTTTTTCCCCATACTGATAAAATCACCTACTGATTTCATACTCCTCTCATACTATTCCTGTTGTTTTCCTACTGTTTTCCACAACATACGTTTAACCTCTTTGTGTTCAGCAAAACCGGTGAGATTGACAACCTCACTGCTTCGTTGGGACAAAGTGATTTGATTGTGTTGTGTAGGTTCCATGTTGCTGCTGAACCGGTAGTGCGCCCTACCACCTCAGCTGCATCAACCTTCAGAGATTGATTGTCCTCCTACTGGTCGATTCAACCTTGGTTTCTTTTCTGAGGGAAAACTTGCTGCTGCACTCTTCACAACCTTTCTCTTGGGGTTTACCAACGAGGGCGTCTACACGCCATCAATATGGCAGTTGAATAACAAAAACTAACTTTCCTCTGAAGGAAGTTTGATCAAAGATATGTACTTGACATGGTCTGAGAGTTCTGTAAAATTCAAAAGGTTGCTGCAAAGGTATGCACACTTCAGTGGTTGAGGTTATCAAAAGAGTTTGATTCCATCATGAACGATAAAGATGCTTTTAGAGTTACAAGAAATGAAGTGGGAGCACTAAGACATATTTCCAATGCTTTATGTAGATGACATATGGTTGATTGGAAAATATGTATTTTAAATTAACACGGTTAAGATTTTCATATTGATGAAAGTTTTGGGAGATATTGAGCATCGATATCTATAAGAAATGGAGTGAAGTGCCTGGTATGGTTGAGCCAAATTACATAGATGAAGTATTAAAGTAAGTCAATATCGAAATGACAAGAAGGAGTTCTTGGCACATGGAAAACAATTGAGCAATATTCAAGAGTTTTGACACATGATGAGCATAATTGAAATTGAGATTTCTAAGTCATGTGTTCCATGCTATGTACACAACCAGACGAGTCTTGTGCTATAGAATGTTATAGCTGGATAATTCATATGATGATTAGACAACACTGGGAGAGATCCTTATGCCATTTTATAAATGCTAAGGATATGTTTTTCTATGTAGTAATGACAAAATATTCGTTGTAATATGTTACACTAATAGTCTTGTCATCTATTCAAATAATTTTATCTCAATTAAAATATGTGATGAAGGGTGGCCCAATAGGCTGGAAGAAAGTTCCAAGCTGGATTTGAATGAGTTTCAAAATTAAAGTATTGTGACGGATACTATAACAAAGGCTAAGTATATCATTGTGTTGACAACAAATAATAGGATTATTTTGTGTCAAGGAGTTCTTTATTGAACTTGGTGAATTTCCAAGAGTGCTGACATTATGAAGCTACATTTTCACAATGTTAGTAATGTTAGTTTAAGCTGAGGAATTAAGGTCTCACCAGTTGACGAAATATATACAAAGCCATCTCATTAGAGAATGAGTGATGCGTGTAGACGCAAAGAGATGCAAATACAATAGGACATGAACATGTCAGATCTTTTGATGAAGTTACCACATGCGAAGCATGGTAATAACATTGGGACGCCATATGTGTGAAGTGCTTACAGACTAGATTATTGACTCTAGTGCAAGTGGGAGACTGAAGGGAATATGCCCGAGAGGCAATAATAAAGTGGTTATTATCTTATTCCTTGTTTATGATAAATTTTTATTTTCATGCTAGAATTGTATTAACCGCAAACGTTGATACATGTGTGTCTAATAAACAAACAAGAGTTCCTAGTAACGCCTCTCGTTTAACTAGTGCTTTGATTAACTGATGGTCAAGGTTTCCTGATCATGAACATTGAATGTTGTTAATAACGGGGTTATATCATTGGTAGAATGACGTGATGAACATATACCCAAAGTGAATATAGCAATGCGATCAAGTCATTAAGTTTACATTGTTATATCACACATACGAAGTAACTCTAATCCTTAGACCACTAGATCATATCAATCACTAACACCGAAAGAGTGCTTTGATGTCATCAAACGTCACACCGTAACAGGGTGACTATAAAGGTGTCGTTGGGTATTTGGAAAGTATTAGTTGAGGCTCATGGATCAAGAGTGGGACTTGTCCATCCAAATGATGGAGAGATATACTCTAGGCCCTCTCGGTGATATCACATCGACACCGCTTGCAAGCACTTGACTAGGTCACAAGGATGTCATATCACGGAACGAGTAAAAGAGTACTTGTCGGTAATGATATTGACTAGGTATGGTTGGTACCAATGATCGGATCTCGGACAAGTAAAATATCGCGAGACAAAGGGAATTGGTTACGACGTTTATGGTTCACACGATCACTAGATTCATCCTTGAATGTGTAGGAGTCCTTATGGATCTCCACATCCCGCTATTGGCTATTGATCGGAGAGGTGTCTCGATCATGTCTACATTATTCACGAACCGTAGGGTGACACACTTAAGGTTCGATGCCTCGTTTGAGTGGATACGGAATATCGGAGAAAAGTCTGGACAGCACCAAAATTGTTTCGGGTGATTTTGAAATAGTTCAAGGGTATTCTTATCAAATGGTTGTTAATAGGTTTTACAACTAACTCAAGGGGTTATATGTTAATGTTTGTTAATGGAATTAACGAGTATTAAAATAAAGAAATAAAATTGTTTTATTTATTTATTAAGAAAATCCTTGGAATTTTGAGTGGGAATTAATGGAAGAATGAGTGGGTTGAGTGGAGACTCCACTCACATGATGAGGGAGAGTGGAGACACCCAAAAATTCGTGGCTTCCATCCCCTCCTATATAAGGAGGGGTGGAAGCTCCCTCTCCCACACACACACACTTGGTGTCATCTCCATCTCCCCCTCCCGGTGATCCACCTCATGTTCATGCGCTTGGCGAAGCTCTGAGCGAAGTTTTCTCCACCACACCACGACGTTGTGCTACTAGAGTTCCGGGGGATCCTCTACTTCCGTTGCCCCGCTGAATCGAGGGAACGGAGGTCGTCATCAAGCCGACACGTGTGACCGATCACGGAGGCACCGCCGCATTGCGGTGCACATCTTCTCGGTCTTGAGATCGGTGTGAGTACGACTACGCCAACAACGAGATTCGATCTCGTAACGCTTAGAGTCTTCGAGGGTATGTTTTCTTAAGACTGTCTCTATGCCTGTTGCTTTCATCTCCTAGATTAGATCTTGGCCTTTCGGGTGTCTCTCGCGTAGAAAAAAAATTCTATGCAACGAACCCTTCACCACCCTCTACGCCTATGGTACTTTCATCCTGCTATTTCCCGCAATTGCTACTGTTGTTATTATTTTTCTCCTGTTGTTATTTTACTACTATTGCTGCTATAAAATTGTTACCACTCATAAATTGTTGCGAGCAAGTCTACTTTCAGGTGCAGCAGAATTGAAAACTTAGTTGTTAAGGCTTATAAATATTCTTTGGATCCCCTGGTGTCGAATCAATAAATTTGGGTTTTACTTCCCTCGAAGACTGTTGTGATCCCCTATACTTGTGGGTTATCAAGAATATTTTCTGGCGCCGTTTTCGGGGAGCATAGCTTTATTTATTTGCTCAATTGAACGTGATATTGTTCGCTGCAAGCCTTTCATCATGGGAAAGACTCGTGATGGAAAAGTTCCTATATTACCATCCACTAAAAGAATAGGTACAACTCAGAACACCTGTATTGTTCTTGATTCACCATCTGTTATGAGTAAGCTTCTTACTCCACCACATGCTACACACACTATTACTTATGCTGAGTCTGAAAATGCTTCTGATACTTTTGATGATGCTTCTAGTGTGCTTGATGATACTGGTTCACTAGGTCTTTTCCTAGATGCTACTATTGCTAAATCCAAATAAATTGAAAATGCTAGTACACCTGTTAACTCACCTGAGTTTATTGATGATCTTGACGAAACTTATATTGAACTTAATGATGACTTTATCTAAGAAGCTCGGGCTACTACTGGCGCAAGTTCTCTTAATAGTCTTCTTGCAAGACACGTTGTTAAATATAAATCTTCTCTTGATGCTAAGTTTGCTACATCTCCCATACACATTAGAGACAAGGATTATGATTTCTCTCAAGATTTATCTTATATATATATATATATATATTGTTGAGAAGGAACCTTTTTGTGGAACTGAAAGTAAAAGTGCTATGGAACACATGAATGATCTTTCATCTTTGATTAGTTTATTTTCTGGTGATACTAAGTTTCGTACTTATTTTGTTACTAAGATCTTCCCTTTCTCCTTGAAAGATGAAAATAAAACTTGGTTTAACAATTTCTCACCTAGTTCTATTACTAGTCCTATAGATTTGGTTAATGCTTTCTTTCAAAAAAAAATCTTGCTAGTGCTCAACATGCTGCTGAGCAAGATATCTTTAACTTTGAACAAATTGAAGGAGAGAAATTGCCTGAATCTTGGTCAAGGTTTTGTTCTTTAATAAGAGCTAGCCCTGGCAATCCATTACCTAAAATTGAGCTCCTAGATATATTTTATAATGGGCTAACTTTTGAATCTAGGACATACCTGGATAGTTGTGTTGGTTGTGTTTTCAGGAAAAGAACTCCAGAAGAAGTTGAGGAATTGTTGGCTAAAATAGCCACAAATAATGATGATTGGAATACACCTGAGCGTACACCTACACCAGAGCAGACACCAATACCAACACCCAAGAAGAGAGGGATGATTGAATTAAATGATGAAGTGATGAAGGAAGCCAAGAAATCTCTTAAAGAGAGGGGTATTAAATCTGAAGATGTGAAGAATTTACCTCCTATGGAAGAATTATGTAAGCCAATTCCTCATCCATCAAGAGTTGAGGTACACTCTCTCCAATACTTTGATAATAGAGATATTCCTTATTCTAAACCACCTAATCAATGCTTAGATGAATTTGACAATTATGTTGTTAAGCATAACTATTTTAATATGAGAATGCAGAATCATCTAATGGAAAACTCTAGAGCTATTAATAATTTGCATGGTATTATTGAGAGAACCTCTAATGATGTTAAAATGCTTGTTAAACACTTTGATATGGTTCAAAGTCAAACTGATCAACTTACTAAAGTGCAAAAAGATTTGCTAGCTAATGCTTCTAGAGAAAAACCTGTTTGTGAAATAATTACTAGAAGTGGTATTTCTACTCAGGATCCCTTGTATCCTGAAGGACATCCTAAAATAATTGAACAAGATTCTCAGCAACCTAAAAACAATAGTTCTCCTTCTAAGAAAAAGAAGAAGAGACATAAAATTGTTGTAGAATCTCCTGAACCTGCTAAAGATCCAAATAGTATATTTATTTCTAATGCTGAAACTGAAAGTGGTAATGATAAAAGTGATGCTTCTGATAAAGAAGAACCTATAGATGAACCTGAAAAGCAAACTAAAATTGTGAAGTATAGTAAGGAGGATTTCATTGCTAATAAACATGGTAAAGAAAGAGAACCTTGGGTACAAAAACCAATGCCTTTTCCCAATAAGAAACTTAAATCAAAGGAAGAAGAACATCATAATAAATTCTGTGAGTGGATGAAACCTTTGTTTTTGCAAATTCCTTTGACTGATGCTATTAAATTGCCTCCTTATTCAAAATATATGAAAGATATTGTCTCTAACAAAAGGAAGATTCCTAATGAGGAAATTTCCACTATGCTTACTAATTACTCTTTTAATGGTAAGGTTCCAAAGAAGCTTGGAGACCCTGGTATTCCTACTATTCCTTGTTCCATTAAAAATAATTATGTTAGAACTTCTCTATGTGACTTGGGAGCTGGAGTTAGTGTTCTGCCTTTCTCTCTTTATAAGAGACTCTCTCTAGAAAAATTGATACCTACTGATATATCTTTGCAAATGGCTGATAAATCTACTGCTATTCGTGTTGGTATATGTGAGAAAGTTCATGTTCAAGTGGCTACTAGTTGTTTGATATTAACTAACTTTGTTGTGTTGGAAATGCCTGAAGATGATAATATGTCTATTATTCTTGGGAGACCTTTTCTTAACACTTCAGGGTCTGTTATTGATTGCAATCAAGGAAATGTAACTTTTAATGTTAATGATAAAGAGCATACTTTTTATTTTCCCAAGAAGATTGATAGAAGATATGGTCTAAATTCAATTGAAAATATTGAGACCATTAAGATTGGAGAATTTTACTATCCGATTCCAATACCACCAAAATAATATGAAATTATTATGGTTGGGACAATGTCTATCAAGGTTGAGGTAACATAATTATTTAGTGTTAAGAAAAGTTTTGCATCATATAAAAATTATTTTGGTAACAAGACTTGATCAACCTTGTTAACAAAGTGATTTTGAATGAATAGGACAGTGTTTTCACTATGTTTTCACCTTCCCATTATGTTTTCACCATGGTTACTTCTGGTATCACCTTGCTACTTTAGTACAATTATGTTTTCCATCATCCATACTCATGTTTTCATCATGTTTTCATTTTGAATATTGAGGTTATGCATGTTTTCACCACCCATAATTTTGTTTTCACCACTTCCACCTTTGTTTTCTTTGGTTATTTGCCTATTAGAGTGTCATAGAACCTCTGTAGTTCTGGTTTTGGTTTTGTTTTCCACCTTTCCACATTTTTTTTCTGGTTTTAAATTAATTATTAAATTCTGAAAACTTGAAATTAAAGTTTCTCGAAAATTTCCAGAAAAAATAGAATAATTTTTTACGTCAAAAATGAGGCAGAGAGGCATCTGGGAGACCCCAGGGGGACCCACTAGTCCGGCACACCATAGGGTGGCGCGGCCAGCTCCTGGTGGCGCTAGCACATGGTGTGGCCCCCTGGCCCTCCACTTACTCTCTACCATGCCGAGATTCCCTTCTCTCACCCCAAACTCAAAACATTTCCTCGAACCCCAGTTCTTGTTGTTCTTCCTCAAGATTTTTTGATCTCTTTGCTCAGCCCACTATTGTTGCTGAAATTTGGTGCATTTTCTCTCTGGTATGTGACTCCTCCGATTATCCAAGTAATTTTTTTGTTTGGTGGAGTATTTCGAGGTGTCTTTTATCTTGCATACATCTTATTATGAATTTCCTAAGCACTTGATAATATAGTGAGTATATTTACATCATATGAAACAAATGTGTTCGTAAAAGTTCTTTTATCGCACTCAGTTGTCACTAAATTGCTTGACGACAAGCAATAAGCTAAGCGTGGGGGAGTTGATAGGTCCAAAACGTATCTCCTTTTCCGAACACTTTTTCTATTGTTTGCCTCTAAACTTGTGAGTTATGGATACAACTAACATGGACTGACGATGTTTTCAGCAGAAATGCCTTGGTGTCTTGTTTTTGTGCAGAAAAATCAACTTTCGGGAAAATTCCTAGAAAGATAATAAAGACCTTAAAACACCTGAAGACCCCCGG